>OY728136.1:1121758604-1122958604 GCA_963277665.1 Viscum album | reverse complement strand
AAGCCTATAAAAATTATTGAATGAATGTCAATACTTCTTATAAACATGTATAAACATAATATATTTTTTATTATTCATTGATTTCACACAATATTTAGGTGAAAAATACCACATAAAATAATAATATTAGCAATATATCATTTTTTGGTATAACTCAACCTTGAATGAAAGATAAGATTTTGAAGAAACTGTTTTCTTAATATCGTATAAACTATTAGAAATATATCCTCCTTTAAGATAAAATAAATATTTAATTAATAAATATTAATAAATTTGATAAATAATTTTTCTTTATTTTTCTAGGATACTAAACCTTATGGGAAAGAATTTTTTAATTCTCATTGTTCTCTAAAATATATGACATATCATGTATTATATATAAAATATTATCCATTATAGAATTTAGATTTTTTTTATTTCCTCTTCTCATATTTAAAAAATGTATGCACTCAATAAAAAGTTATGTATTGGAGTAACTTTTTTCATTTTACAATTATTCAACTCTTCATAGTAAAATACTTACACATCATATGCAGTTCATTCATTACCTAAATTTTCATCCATATTAGATAATAATTATTCATAATAATCTATATATTAGGTATCATATAATATAAATATATATAATCTTATTCTTGGAGAATTATTTTAAAATATATATTTAAAACTACAATATTCCAAAACGCATTATAATAGCTATAAAATTATTAAAACTTTTTAAAAACAATTCCAAACAACTAAATTGTTTCAAAAAATCTCAAAACACACCTGGGACTTGTTGTTTACTTCTATTCACATGATGAACATTATTTTATTTGATTTTTACTATGATATATATATATATATATCAAAAAAACTGACACAACAAACCTATCCAATCCAAATCATCATGAAATGATTTCCTATGAACATAACCACAAGACTAGGGGTTTATTCAACAAAAAATAATAATAATAACACAATCCTAGGTATAAATCATCTACTCTGGGACTCAAAATTTCCCATAAAAACTATTATGATCAATTACCTCCTGTTTTATTTTTTCGAAACCAATGAATGCAATTAAATTTTTAACTCAATATAATAATAAATGAATGATAATTCAATAAGTACAAGCATGTGTGAGTGAATTTGTTGTGGGAAATAAGAACACTGAATAATAAAATCATGATGCTTATAAAATGATGACTTATATCCACTTATTCTTTGCTTGATATCCTCTTGATACAATTTGAAAATGAAATTTTCTTACACTCTATACCACTTTAGATCAACCATAACATATTTTTCCACATATAAAAAACAATTTTTAGAACCTATGATTATAAACTTCCTATTTTCATTCCCACAAAAAGAGTAATAATAGTTCAATAATAAAAATAATTATATACACACATAATGGTATAATATAATCCCCCTTTTAATAACTCTTTCAAAATATATTATCCCTCTAAAGAAGATATATATCCCCCATTTAGGAAAAAAAATATTTTTGATTATTTCTAAAAATAGTTTCTTATCCCAATTTAAATAATTTTTTTAATACATAAAATATTAAACAAATAGAGATTTGTGTTTTCTTTCATTCCCATTGAAAATAATAACTAAGGAACAAGTCATATATGTAACAAAAAAATATACCTTAACCTTTGATTAATTAAGGATGATAATTATTATTCAACCTCCATGGATTGCAGTTAATATACCCCTTTAATGGACAACCACTTGGACAACTCAACTTATTCGTATACTTATATTCAAGATAAATATTACACCCCTTTTTCTTAACATCAGAAATATGACATGATAAATATTCATTCATCTTATTTATATTAACTTCATTATTTTCAAAATACTTACATTGTTGTTAACAAATAGAACCAAATTCATATTCAACCTTTATATGGTCTCTTATTTAGATCATATACTTAAATTTTTTCTTGAGTAGAAGACTATTTTCATTATTTATATTCTCTAAAATCAATATATTTTCATATTACCTTGTTTTTTCTTCACTTGAGGAAATATTCTACATTGATGTTCTCTTTATATTGTCTCTATTTTGAGATAATTCAAACTAAAATTATTGAAAATATTTAAATGGTAATATCATGAGGCATTCATTTGAAATGTGACCTTTTCCGCCACATGTACAATTATCTACATTAAATACATCTAAGAAAGCCTTCAACATGGAACTTTTTTTGTTGAATAGTATTCTTAATAACTATGTTTTTTTAAGGGATTTCACTCATTAAATAAGTCTTTTCCATTGCACATAATGGAATAAAACATTCTTACCAAGATCATGAAACACTTTACCGTTTTTGTGTACCCTATATAAACCATAGAGTACCCATAAAAGTCTAATCATCTTCATAAACTTCTAGTTTTTCTAGTGACCATACTCATATGAAATGAATCATTTAGAAAGACGTGATAACTTCTGTTTGATGAAGCAGTACTCCATGATACATTAAACATGTTACAATTAATTATAGTTATTTTATACATTTTTTTTCACAAACAAAATCATACTTTCATTTAAATTTATACTTTCTAAAATAAAAAAGATTCTAAATATTTTTTGTCAGTATATTTTTTATCACATCTCTCGGCATCTATCTAGTAGATAAATAAATCTACCAATTACAATATTTTCAAAAAAAACTTAATTTGATATTATTTATAGCTATAACATTCTTCAATTCCCTCATAAACTATAATAAATTTCTCTTTACATGTTTAATCACCTACTTCATGCTTATAATTAGAAATATCATATCTAAAAAAATTAATATAATATTATTAATTAGATTATCCACCTTGATGGATTCAATATTTTTATCCTATTAAATATTTCCATATTTTATTAATTCAAACATATTGTTCTCCACTGGGATTAATAATTTTACTTCCTTATCACTTATAAGAAATTCAATATCCTTATTTTTTATTTTAGCATTATCCTCCTCAACGTAATTAAATGCATTCTTCAATCTCCATAATTAGTTTTTAAACTCAAAAACTATGGAGATTTTATTATAGAAAGTAGTTATTAACAAGAACATGAAGAAATATTCATATTCATCAATAATTTATTGGACCTATACATTATTTGAGTGATCTTTATTACTTGACTCTCTAACATCCGATAAATTAATAAATTCCTTATCTCTACAACCAATAAAAGAACAATTATTCGTGTTGTAATTATTTAATTAATCATCATTATTAGATAAATAAATCCTCATTTTGGTATAATAATATTTCATTCTTTAACTACTTAATTAAAATATTCCCATTCAGAAATTATTGGAATTATTTTATAAAAAATCATGCGAGGACTCCTCTTTATCATCAGTTTCTTATTATTTATTTTTTTTAAAATTAAAAATGAAATGAAAAAATACCCACTATAGTGACCCATGCTTTTAATACATAGATATGACATAAAATTGCATAAAAATTCCTTATATATGATAATGATGCAAACCAGAATCATAGAGTTCAAGTGTTTTCAAAAATATTTAATCATAAAGGACTAGTTCATAAGTGCCTCCCATTAATTTTTTCATAACTATAATCATTATTAGATATATAATTCCTAAAACCATTATTTTTATCATGGTAAAATAAAAAAAGTGATATTAGATTCTTCGTACGAATAAACAAGAGAGATATCAATGACCAAATAATCATAACATATGAATAATGTTATATGAAGCTAATGTTAACACATTAAGACCATGCCATGTATATCATATATCATAATCAAGAGTAATTGAATAAATATTGTATATTCATAATTGATTAATCATAATTGAACCAAATAAAATGAGCCATGGGATCATAATATTAGATGTTTACATAGATTTGTGGCATAAAATTTGTCATAGAAAATCATTTTCTTAAAAGTAAAGGCTCACATCCCTGACAATGATAGTGGATCGGGTTATCTCACTAAAGAATTTTAATACACAATGTAAACTCCAAAGATTTAATATGGGATTTCATTCTCTCACTAATCCATCATAGTTGTTAGGTTTCACTCCCTAGACTATAATACCGAAGAGAGACCCTTACTTAACTAGGTTTACTCCTTATTTAATTTTATTTTATCTCATGAGATATCACTCATTACCAAATGAATTTGATAGAGATATTGGAATAACCCATATCATAATTTAAACCATACATATTTTTTAAGAATATTATTAAACATTTATCATCTCATAGAACATGAAAATAAATTCTTTTTCATAAATATTTCTTTCTATAATAACCCCTAAAAACTAATAGGTTTCATATGATTTTAACATTTCATCATAGCATAACCTATGGAAAATTAATTAAATTCATAAAAATTATGTAATCATAAACATAAACCATCCAAAATAATAATAAGGATGGTAACTTTGGGTCAATTATTCAATAACGTATAATTAAAATCAATGGAAGTTGTCTTTGATTAATAGATTTTCTATTACCTGATCATTAAAAAATTCAAGTGGAATATACCCTTTCCATTTTAAAAATCACTATTCAAAAATAAGAAAATAACAATATATTATGAAAATAATTTTCTTTCAAAATATAGATTGAAAATTATAATTTAATCTTTATTTTATTTTGTATTCAAGATGGAGGTAAATTATGTTCATGCCGTAGAGGTTAAAAAATTAACTCATTTAGAAAAGGATATGAAAATTCCTTTTTAAAAAATTATAAAAAATTAAATATTGGTAAATATAACTTTAAAAAATTATAATATAATGTTTAAAAAAATATTTAAAAAAATTTATAAATCAAGGATATATAATAAAATGTATTTTTTCTCAAGATAGAAATAATGTAGATTTTCCTTAGAAACATATTTTCATTCTCTTGAGTTCTTATGGTGAGGAAAATAAATAAAAACCACGTTTTTTTATAAATTCTCAAATTGGAAAACAATTCATGAGTTTTTTTGTTGGTATGTCACTATAAATAATCATTTGGAAACTTAATCATAAACTATATCGATAAACAATGTGATTGTAGCATAAAACTATTACCCCTTTTCTCATATATTAATTGTAAGCCCCATGAAAATAAAAACCTTATATGGATATTTGAATCCACACAAATTACATAAGAAGCATCATAAAATAAATTCATGGGAAATATATACACTAAAAAAAGAAATATGTTTTTAATATTCCGTGTGTAACATTGAAATAATAGTGACACAAAAATCCCTTACCTTAGGTTTAACTTCCTTCATATGCATTGAAACATCCTCTTCGGTAAAATAAATACTTTATATCTCCTGTTAAAGAACCTTGGGTTGCTATTTTGAAAATAATATTAAATTTATAATGTGTATATAGTATTTGAGAAGGGAATTTTATATGTGATCATCGAGCTAAAAGGGTCAAAAAGTGTGAAGAAGTGATGGAAGGAAGTTCCCTTTATAATTGAGGTGAAAGTCACTTTTGGAATTTAAAAAAATATTAAAATATAATAAATTAACTATCTAGAATCAATGCCTCAGAAATTACAGGGATTAATATTTAAGATATCATAGGCATAAAATACCATCAAACAATAAACATTTGGTAGGTTAAGTGATGTTTAAAACATTATCTTTTGGTTTAACACCTGAGTCCCCAAATTTCTGGATTAATCATGATGACATCTTTTTACTCATAAAGAGTAATAATTATACATATAAGGAAACTATTTAATCAAAAATGGAAGAAGGAATAAATTTTAGATCATATATTATACTAATTGTACTATTTAAATATTTTTATAACTTCTAAATATTTTATTAAAATTTAATTTTTATAAAATATCATTAATTTTAATTTTGACAATATCCATTTAATTGGTATTAATAGAAAAAAATACATAGCATTAATTAGAATATAATATTTTAAAATAATGACTATTTTATATTTATTTATGTATTTATTGGAACACTGTAACTCACTCAAATGACATGACTTATAAAATTTTTAAAATCATTTCATTTATTTTTCTAAAAATTGAATAAATATTGTGTCTGTGTTGTATAAAAATTTTAGGTAATTAAATTATTTATAGAAATGAGAAATAAATTTCTAGCATGATAATAGTTTTATTAATATAAATATATACATTTATATTCAATCAATAATTTCTTTAATTCCAATGTGGATATATAAATATTTTATAACAAAGAGATTGGAATTTTGTAACATTCTTAACTTTAATTAATACAGAGATAATTTTAATGAACAATTTACCATTAAATAAATAAATTTGGATCCTAAGATTATAAGTTTAAAATTACAATTATCAAATAAGAATTAGGATAAAAAATTATGGAATTATCACTTAGTTTTAACAAATATTAACATAAATAAACCTTTCCTGAGGGGATAAAGTTTTCCACAGTTCCTATTCATATTGACCAAAAATAAAAAGGGGAGTATTTACTAAATTTAACCACCATAATTATATATATGGAATATATTTAATCATATAAATATTATAAAATTAGTATGAATTAAATTTTAAATAAGCATGGAACACCTGAAAAAATTTCTTTTTAGATAAATAAATTTTTAAGCATAAAACATTTTTTATTCTTATCTCATGCCTAGGAAAATATTAATTTATCATTAAAAAATTTGTTTTAATATATAATATATAAATTTAAATAATATTATTCATTAATAATTATTAATTTTATGTTTTGAAGTTAGTAATACATTCTTTACATAAAACTACTGTCTTAGAAAAATATCTCATTTAATTTCAAATTGTTTTTATTTTTCATTATAATTAATTGTTACCCAAAGAAATAATTTATACATATTTAACCATAAGTATTTCAGGATTTAGTTAGTCCAATTAATACCTTCTAATCCAATGTCTAGGAAAAAAATTTGTTAATATTATCTAAAGATTCATATAATCATTATATTTCATGTAATGAAATCTACCGAAGAAGCTACATTTTTTTGAAAAACAAATCTACAAAATTATCATAGTCTTAAATTATACCCCCCCCCCCAAATAAAAATATTTTTACCCTTGAATTCCAGAAAATATATACAAAAAATTAAGATATCTGGGATTTTTTACATCCTCATGTTTCTATGTAACTTCACTAAATTTTTGGATTTCTCAAAAGAACTTTCACTAGTTCTTATTCTATAACAAATTATCTCTATGATACTAAATATGTACCAGATTTTCATAATAATAAATATCATGTCATAGTGGTAGGAACTTTTATTATATTATAGGTGACATGTTGGGTTTATAATTCCTTAGTAGAGATACGTAGAACACTTTGTGAACTTGAGAGAGGTTTGGTGGAAGTTCCAAATAATAAGCTACCATCCCTACTAAATCAAGAATAAAAAAGTCTATATAACTAGGTATTATCATTAACATATTTTCAAATCACATAAACGTATTCCATGGAGAAATTAATAGAAATCCATTCTCACAAATATCAAATTCTTGGCCACACTGAATATTATTGGAATTACTTTCATGTACACTATAATCTTCCTTAATTTGTGGATAAATAAATATGACTTTATCAATAATTTAATCAAATAGTTTAGGTCATAATCTATTTATTTATCCAATATTATTCTATCATGTTGTATTTCTACACATATTTTTATTGAGGGTTTCATAAAAATATATCGGAATTCTCAAGTGAAATATATTGTTGTATGAAAAATTGTCTAGTGGAAGGTGTTAATTCCAGCTATCTTTGAAATATATAGAACATCATATCAATATATTAAATAAGGTTTTAATTTTTCTCTTAGATAGTTTATCTATTTGTAAGGGTCGGTTTCCTGAGAACCAACTGTTTTGTAATTTGATTACATGAATGTTCACTTATTATATATTGTTCATTGTTCTGCATGACTATAACATAATAATGTCCTGGAATATTTATTGCATTGATAAGGTCATGG
This sequence comes from Viscum album, assembly GCA_963277665.1. Classification (NCBI taxonomy): domain Eukaryota; kingdom Viridiplantae; phylum Streptophyta; class Magnoliopsida; order Santalales; family Viscaceae; genus Viscum; species Viscum album. Next base: position 1,122,950,631 of record OY728136.1, on the reverse strand, counting down.
AAGATCACTACTATGATGAGAACCTTGAAATGATATAACAATATTCTTAAATAAATTTCTACGGTTAGATGACATATTGTGATAGGACACATAGTATACAGACTGTCATGTGTGAGTACTCTTAAGAAGACGGGACTCTCTCTCATGGAGTTCGCACTTGGTGATCTACAAGATGGGAGATTATGAGAACAGACCCGTCAGTAGCAATTCTTCATGTCTTGGTGTCATCGGACATTTCTATCTATGAGCATTTGTAATGGTCCTTAGACTGGAAGATTATCATTAACTCATGTCATGACTCTCACACTTTGATTTTCTGACGAAAACCATCACGCAGATAGTTGTCGGGAAGTAGGGTACATTGGGTGCGTCACGAGTGACATGATGTTAATGGGTAAGTCGAGGAAGGATTTGTCCCTTCCATTTATGTAAGTTGATATCTCAGACCATTGATTGAAATAGAACTGTCACATTAAATTCCATGGACATGGTGTAAACGACGAGTTTATTTCAGGTAGTCAAAGAATGACGGATCAAGAATATAGGTTTATGACACTACCATGAAACATTCTTGATGAGATATTGAGACAAAGGGATTAAATTACATAGTAAGAATTCATATGAGGTGATACGTCAATGTGGCGTCATCTTCTTTCTCTTGGGTGCCTTGACTCTTTGCTAGACAGTAATCTTGGACTTTAGGCAAGCTCGCCTAATGCCAACGAGAAAGAGGCCTAGAGGGTCACACACTAAGTGTATACAAGTATCTTAAGTAGAATAAAGATTATTCCAATATGTGGTTTAATAATTATTCATGGAAGCCTCAATCGTTTCAATGATGGAGGAAGAAGGAAATGAAAAACAAGATATAAACACCGTGTATTAAAGATTACACGCAGTGTAGTTTTTCATGGAAAACAAGTACACGTCGTGTATTAATAATTACACGCCGTGTAGTTTTATTTATGGAAAAGAAATGAATAAGTGAAAACAACATATACATGTCGTGTACATTGAATGTACACGCTGTGTAGTTTTTAATGAAAAACAAGTACACGCTGTGTAAATATTAATACAGGCCGTGTAGTTTTTCCAGTCGAGATTTTGAGGATATAATATTGTTTTAAATGATATTTATTATAATCAATGTGGGTACATGTCAAGGAATTAACATGGGGATTTTAAATAAGAGTCAACGGAATAAATAAAATGTGTAATTCATTTAATTATTGTCATAACTCTATGACCTCAAACACGATTATAAATATCCTCACAACCCCAATTCATTTCATGTGCATAACACACAATAGAATTCATTCAAGGCTAAAAGAACTTCTTCCACCAAGAACGTTCTCAAGACAGAGAGATATCCTCTTCCATCGGATCATGAGGATTTAAGGCAGACAATGCAAGCAAAGGCTTCTCCATGCTATCACTCGGAGACTCCTTTGGCGACGTCCCGAGATACGAGCTACATGTGTGGATCACCGCTAGAGGAATTATACACTTGGCTTCTACGACGTAACGATGAATCACATCAGAACGTGATCAATAACATCAACGAAGAAAGAACACCCAAAAGGTATTTATTTTCAATTGATTAAATTAATTATAATCAACCTATAATGATCCTACTTTGTGGTTCTGGGACTTTCAATTTATTTTGTCTATTTCTATGATTCGATCTGTGGAGACTGGTGTTTATCGTCATATTGATCCCGGATTGAACATTGCTAATGAAAAAACTCCAAGTGGGAACATCCACCCACACGCTTCCACTACGGCCGAAACCTTCAAATGTTATCAGATCTAGGTTACAACGTTGATTATAGTTATTTAATTTTCGTTGATAATTTATGCATTTATATTTGATTCAATTCGAAATAAATCGTTCTATAAATCTGAATAAATGAGATCTATTCTTACTCCTTCATTTCTCGATTCATAGCACAGAAACGTATTTTTAATTTTAATTTTGATTAAAATAAAAATAAGGAACTCATCCAGAGGAGCCGCTCTTTCTGTCTGTACAACATGGGATTAAACGACGTGAAATTAAAACTACATGCCGTGTACATAGGTTCAATGAATCGGCAATGGTCTGACAATCCACTCCGTGTGATTTGAATATGCTTGAGTATTAATAATGCCATGTTGACCAGAATTTAATGGCGCATGGAACTGGAATACACAGCGTGTATGTTGGAGCAACACCCTGTGTAGTCCGTTCCGACCCAGGTGAAACTGTGTGCAAGGATAATCCACGTACTGCGTACACGGGATCGCCATGCCAGTTACCACAAAACATGGAAGTACACGCCACATATGATTTATCTACACGCCAGGTAATCCAAAATTTCCAAAGTAAAGAAAACACGCCAAATCCCCCGCTGTGTACTTTGGATAAAAGATTAAAATAAATACACACCATGTAATTATAAACTACACTCCGTGTACTTTCCAGAAATGGAATTTCACCAGGTTTCCTCCAATGTACAAATACCCATATAAGGAATATGGATGAGGAGAATCTCAAGTAAATTCAGAAAGGAATTTGAGATAATTAATTAATTAATTATAAGATCATAATTAATTAAATTCAAGCGTGACTTATCTTAAATGAAAGAACGGTTAAAAGAATTTGAATTCTAAATATGCGTAAATGTTGTTGCATGATATGGATAATCATGAGCTAGACCAAAGACCCTTTGTATGTGTATTGTTTAAATTAAATTTATTGTCCTGCGAGCCTTCATCCAATAAATTATACGGACTGCATTCCCATGGTTTCTATAATGTAAACCCATGTAATGGAGGATCTCCCAAGCTAGAGGAGACAGTTCAAATCTCGAAGCTGAGGTGAAACCGATGCAAGAAGATACAAAGGTGGACAAGTGAGAGCTGAAAAACATGAACCATCAGGTTCAAGGTGTTTTCCTTAGGTCAGGGTTAGCTTATCAAAACTGCTAGATAAATTAACCAAATAGAAGCTCATGATCATGCCATCTTATGTTATTTATGTCTGATTGCATGGTTTATTTATTATGTATGTGTTGTCGCGATCACATAATTAATAAAATGAAAAAGCATACAAAGATGGAATAAAATAAAAACTGGACTATGGGTAAACATTATCAGAACATGGTTAATCACGTAATCAAGAATCCCCTAATATTAACAATCATGTGATAATTCGGAACTATGCATAAAGGACTAAGATCCCCCAATAACATATTAAGTCAGACCAAGCCTTCTGTTACCTGATTAAGGGCAAGGCATAATAAAACTATGTGTTTGACCAACCCTTGTTGGGGCGCTTACTTTTATAAAGGAAGCCCTTATGAATGGTTTCGGGTTGACTTAGCCATATTATATCAAGAGAAGTAGCCCTTTCTAGATTTGGTGTAATATTGGAGGCAAGAGTTGAGGAAATCCAAGTCATGATTTCAGGATTGGGGAGTCCACTCAACAGATTAAAGAACTGTAAGCTCATAGTTGGCAAATACATGCCTACCTAAATACATTCAAATAGCTTGACCAACCCTTATTGGGGTTATGAAAAAGGGGTATATGGATCCTTGCCACTAGAAAGTCAAAGAAACTGGACATTTCGAGTTCAATGGTGAGGGCCATTGGAACTTGATAAAATAGTGGCAGAATTAATTAATTAATTTGTTATTCCTCAAAAAATATAATAAAAAAAGTACTGATAAATATGCTCTTTTTAATTTGTAGAATCAAAATGAACAACTTATCAACCACATTTTCTCTACGATCAACACTTTATAAAGACAATATCCTCACCAACAGTAACTTTTAGGAATGGTTTAGGCACCTTCGGGTTATCCTATGCCATGAATGAATGTTTTTCGTGTTGGAGTCCTCACTTCTTGATTCTCCTGCCCCAGGGGTTAGTGATGATGATTTCCTAGCCTATGATCAACAATTGAATGATGCTCTCGACGTTTAATGTTTGATGCTATCATCGATGTCTAGTGAGCTCATGAAGTCTCATGAAGACATGGATGACTATAGCATGCCTGAGTACCTCAATGGTCCATACCAGGAGAGAGCAAGACAGGAAAGGTTTAAGATCTCTAAGGCTCTATTTCAGAGCAAGCTTGGAGAGGGTGCCCCAGCCAGGCCTCATTTTGTCAAGCTCATTGGCTACATTGAGCGCTTGGAGGTTATAGGGTTTAAACTCCCCCGAAAAACGGGGTACCGATCTCATTCTTGCATCACTTCCCCAGAGCTTCTCAAACATTATTGTTAATTTCAACATGAACAACATTGAGAAGTCTTTATCTGATATTCTTATCCTTATTCTCCAAGTGGACAATGACATGAAGCGTGAAAAGCCTTCTGTCCTTATGGTGAATAAAAGGAAAGGGATGGCGAAGAGCTTTAAGCCCAAAGCTTCTTCAAGACCTTCCAATAAAAGGAAGATTAAAGTGGAGGCAAAGGAACAAGATGTTTTTTTGTTTCCCATGTGGCAAGAAGGGCCACTAGAATGAAAACTGCACCGAGCCAAGGAAGCAAGGGGAAGATTCAGGTGCGTTTATTCTCAAATGTAATCTATCTATTTCTACTAATTTTGTATTAGATACTGCTTGTGGTGCTCACATCTGTATCCAAATACAGGAACCATATTGATTCAAGAAGATTGGTTGAGGGGAGGTAGATCTTCGAGCAGCCAATGGAGCCAGACTTGCTGTTGTAGCTGTCAGAGACTACCACCTCACGTTTCCAACTAAAATGATCTTGGTGTTAAACGATTGTTATTATGTGCCTTATATTACTAAAAACATTATTTCAGTATCTAGATTAGATACTTATGGATTCATGTTCATGTTTGGAAATGAATGTTGCTACTTTTATAAAGATAGCATTTGTTTTAGTAGGGAACATTTATATAACGGACTTTATGTGTTAGACTACACAAACCAAGTAATGGCAATCGATGACAAATTGAATTTGCATAACTCATTCCACACCCAACTTTTAAATCACTAGCTAGGTCATGTCAATGAGAAACCTTTGAAAAAACTACATCAAGATGGGTATTCAGATTCTTTCGAACTAAAACCACTTGGTGTATGTCATGCATGTCTACATGGAAAAATGACCAAAGCCCCATTTAGTGGGAAAGTTGAAAGAGCTAAAGAGACTCTAGAATTAGTTCACACAGATGTGTTTGGGCCATTTACAGTTGAGTCAAGGGGTGGGTTCTCTTAATTCATAACTTTTACTGATGATTTTATTAGATATTGATATATCTACTGAATGAGGTATAATTCAGATTCTTTTGATCAGTTCAAATAATACAAAAATGAAGTTTGAACGAGCTCTGTAAGAAGATTAAGAAACTCCACTCAGACAGAGGAGGAGAATATCTTAATAAGGACTTCCTTGATTTCTTACATAAGTTTGGGATTCTATCTCAACTCAATCCTCCATACACGCCCAAGTGGAATGGTGTAAGTGAAAGGAGGAACCGCACCTTGTTAGACATGGTGAGATCAATGACGAGTCATGCGAGCCTTCCATTATCCTTCTGGGGATATGCATTATAAACAGCAGCACACATACTAAACAAAGTACCAACTAAACCGATAAATGGTATTCCATACAAATTATGGAGTGGACGCAAATCCATGTTATCAAATTTACATGTGTGGGGTAGAGAATCATTTGTTAAGGCCTTTTTAGGTAACAAACAAGCACCCCAAGGCTCAATGTGTATCTTTATAGGATATCCCAAAGAAACAAGGGGATATTACCTATACAACCCCTCAAGAAAAAAAGGTTATAGTGGCAAGACACGCCATATTCCTTGAGAGGGAGCACATCTCCAAAAGAGGTAGTGGGAGAGAGATAGACTTCGATGAATTCAAGGCTCAAGATACACAAGAGTTAGTATAAGAATCGATTCCACAAAGCCCCGTGGAAGAAAAATATCTTCCAGAGACACAAGAACTTCATAGATGCACGTGAGAGGTGAGGGAACAAAAATGATATGGTTTTCTTGTCACCGAGGATGGTGACTCATTATTGGTGGACAATGATGATCCTCTTACCTACAAGGAAGAAGTTGAAGGCATAGACATTGCCAAGTGGCAAGAAGCCAAGAATTCTGAAATGGGTTCCATGTACCAAAACCATTTCTGGATTTTGGTAGATCCTCCAGTTGATTTAAAGCCTATTGGTAATAAATGGGTATTCAAGAAGAAACTGGACAAGGAGGGGAAAGTTAGAACCTACAAGGCAGGACTGGTTACAAAAGGTTTTAGACAGCGTCAAGGAATTGACTATGATGAAACCTTTTCATCGGTTCCGATGATGAAATCCATCAGAATCCTATTGGCCATTTCCTCTTAACATGACTATGAAATTTGGACAATGGATGTCAAAACAGATTTCCTTAATAGGAACCTCTAGGAAGATGTCTACATGACACAACTTGAAGTGTTTGTGACTCCAAATGATTCCAACAAGGTATGCAGGTTGCAGAAATCAATTTATGGATTAAAGCAAGCATTAAGGTCATGAAACATTTGTTTTGATGAAGCCATAACGGAATTTGGATTTGTTAAGAATGAATGTGAACCTTGTGTCTACAAGAGATTTAGTGGGAGTGCAGTCATTTTCCTAATAGTATATGTTGATGACATATTACTAATTGGAAATGAAGTACCTTTCTTATAGTCAGTTAAGTAATGGTTGTATAAATGCTTCTCCATGAAAGACTTGGGAGAGGCAACAGATATTCTTGGGTTCAAGATCCATTGTGATAGATACAAGAGAATTCTGGGCCTGAGTCAAAGTACAAACATTGACAAGATATTTAAGAGATTTAGAATGGAACAATCCAAGAGGGGATTGTTGCCAGCATCACATGGAATTAATCTTTCCAAGAAAATATGCCCTCAGACACATGAGGAAAGAAAGATAATGGCAAGGATCCCTTATGCATCCTCGATTGGGTCAGTCATGTATGTAATGCTATGTATGAGGATAGATGTTGCTTACACATTAAGTGCGGTAGGCAGATATCAAGATGATCCAGGAGACCGCCATTGGATGGCAGTCAAGACTATCCTTAAGTGAACTTGAAGAGATCAAAGCAAAGTGTGGTGGCATATTCTAGAGCAGAGTCTGAGTATATCGCAGCTTCTGAGGCAGCTAAAGAAGCAGTATGGATGCGAAGCATCATCCAAGAGCTGTATGTAGTACCAAGCAGTAAAGATCATATCACACTATATTGTGATAATACTTTAGTGGTGGCACTTGTAAAAGAGCCAAGTTCACATCACCAGACAAAGAACATACTTCAGAAGTATCATCTCTTGAGGGATTTTTCTCAGAGAGGTGAAGATGCAGTGATCAGTATATTCACAGAAGACAACATGGAGGACCCCATTACTAAAGCCTTGACTCAGTAGAAACATGATCATCATGTGATGTCTAGCGGACTAAAAGTCGTAGGCAGTTGGCTCTAGTCCAAGTGGGAGTTTGTAAGGGTTGGTGTCCTGAGAACCAACTATTTTGTACTTTTATTACATGAATGTTAACTTATTATATATTGTTCATTGTTCTGCATGACTATAATATAATAATGTCCTGGAATATTTTTTGCATTGATAATGTCAGGGCAGATCCCCGATATGATTAGAACCTTGAAATTCTATAACAATATTCTTAAATAATGTTCTACGGTTGGATGACATACTATGATAGGACACATAGTTTGCAGACCATCATGTGCGAGTACTCGTAAGAAGACTATACTCTCTCTCATGGAGTTCGCACTTGGTAATCTCCAAGATGGTAGATTATGAGAACAGACCCGCCAGTAGCAATTTTGCATGTCTTGGTGTCATCAGGCATTGCTAATTATGAGCGTGTGTAATAGTCCTTAGACTAGAATATTATAATTAACTCATGTCATGACTTGCGCACTTAGATTTACTAACTAAAACCATCACGCAGACAGTTGGCGGGAAGTAGGGTACGTTGGGTGTGTCACAAGTGACATGTTGTTAATCGATAAGTCAAGGAAGGATTTTTCCCTTTTATTTATGGAAGTTGATATCTCGGCCCTTTGATTGAAATAGAACTGTTTCATTAAATTTCATGGCCATGGTGTAAACACCAAGTTTACTTCTAGTAGTCAAAGAATTACGGATCAAGCATAAAGGTGTATGACACTTCCATGAAACATGCTTGATGAGATATTTAGAAAAAAGGATTAAATTACACAATAAGCATTCATATGAGGTGATACGTCAATGCGGCATAAACTTCTTTCTCTTGGGTGCCTTGACCCGTTTCTAGACCATAATCTTGGACTTTAGGCAAACTCGCCTAATTCCAATGAGAAAAGAGGCCTAGAGGGTCACACAGTAAGTGTATACAAGTATTTTAAGTAGAATAAAGATTATTCCCGTACTAGGATTAATAATTATTCAAGGAAGCCTAAATCATTTCAATGATGGAGGAAGAAGGAAATGAAAAACAAGATATACATGCAGTGTATTAAAGATTACACGCTGTGTAGTTTTTCATGGAGAACAAGTACACGCCGTGTATTAATAATTACATGCCATGTAGTTTTCTTTATGGAAAGGAAATGAATAAATGAAAACAAGATATACATGTCATGTACATTGAATTACATGCCGTGTAGTTTTCAATGAAAAATAAGTACACGTCGTGTATTTATTAATACAGGTCGTGTAGTTTTTCCAGTCGGGATTTTGAGGATATAATATTGTTTTAAATGATTTTTATTATAATTAGAATGGGCGCATGTCAAGGAATTAACATGAGGGGTTTTAAATAAGAGTCAATGGAATAAATTAGACGCGTAACACATTTATTTATTGTCATAACTCTACAACCTCAAACCTGATTATAAATATCCTCACAACCCCACCTCATTTCTTGTACGTAACACACAGGAGAATTCTTTCATGGCTGAAAGAACTTCTTCTACCAAGAACGCTCTTAAGACCAAGAGATATCCTCTTCCATCGAATCTAGATGATCTAAGGCAGACAACACAAGCAAAGGTTTCTCCACGCTTGCACCCGGAGACTCCTTTTGTGAAGTACCGAAATATGAAGTACATGTGTGGATCACCGCTAGAGGATGTATACACTTGGCTTCTACGACAAAAAAACAAATCACATCGGAACGTGATCAAGAACATAAATGAAGAAAGAACACATAAAAGGTATTTATTTTCAATTTATTAAATTAATTATAATCAACCTGTAACGGTCCTACTTTGTGGTTCAAGGAATTTCTATTTCTTTTGTCTATTTCTATGATTCAATCTATGGAGACTACTGTTTATCATCGTATTGATCCCATATTGATCATTGATAATGACAAAAAGCCAAGTGGGCACATCCACCCCTGTACTTCCACTGCACCTGGAACCTTCACTATTTAGGTATGATCCTATGTTCTAAAACTCAACCCTGTATTTATATCTTTCTAAATACTTCTCAAAAAAAAACAAGTTAAATGTCATATCATTAAAAGATATAATAGAATTAGAAATCTATAAAAAACACACTTCATTATAATTATTTTGGACAGATAATCTAAATTAAAATATTCTCTAATGTAAATAATGTGTCCTATCTTTATAAGGTTATCAAATAAAACCCATATATAATTATTCCCATTAGATGATTTGAGCATTCTGATGAAAATATCCTTTGATATTTTTTCCCAACTCCATTCAGGTATAGGTCATAGTTGTACCACCCCCATAGAAATTTTTTGCTCATCCTTTACCTTCTAATATACCTAGCCCCATGATATATACTCTACAATATATCTCTTCTTGATAAACCCACAAAAAATACTATTTTACATCTATATACATATCTAAACATCCATGATTAGTAGATAATGGTGAATTATGGGCCTCATGCAACAACTCTTTCTTCAAATATGGTATAGAAAGAACACAAATACAGCTCCATGAACATATCATTTTGTCACAATAAATGTTAAATTTATACTCATTTTTCACCATTTTCTATATCTATATATATTCTTATGCGCTAATTTATTTTTCACTTGGATAGATTGTTGAACACTAATTTGAGAAAGATAGTATTTATACCCTTCCATCAAGATATCCAAATCCTTCTTTTATAAATAAAATATATTGGATTTTTTTTACCATAACCATAGTCAAGATAGAATAATCCTTTTAATGTATACCATCTTATATCTTGTTTTATTTTCATATGGGATAATATATTGAGAAGTAAAAATATAAAATCAACTCTAACCATATTCTATGGTGCATATTCAATTCTTTCTATGTCAAAATATAATTTAGAATTTATTATTTGATATATTTTACACCTTTCTCCGTAAATTTAATTCCTAAGAATTTTTAATGAATAAATTTTCATAGGTAACTCCAAATCATTAGTTGGGTAATATTTCTTATAAATATTAAATTATTCTAAGTCATGATCTATCATAATATCCTTCTATATGAGAAAAAATCACAATCCTTCTTAGAAGCATCAATATATATAAAAACCCTTCTACACTATAAGGCAATGTATGAATAAGATCACTAAATGTCATTCTCTTTGACTCCTTGATATTTTATTCACTTTTATTTATACAAAATAACTTATCGCCCTTTAAAGTTAACATGGTTAGTGGATAATATAGTCATGAGAAATCCTACAAAAATTCCTGATAGTATCCATCGAATCCATGAAAAATACGGATATCAATAACAATGGTTGGGTTTAACCAACATTCTGTAACTTCTATATTTAAAGTGTCTACTAATATACCCCCATATGATAATATATAACCCAAAAATGAAACTTTCTGAATCAAAAAATCAAACATTATAAATTTTAAATAATTATTAACTTCCTTAAGGTATTTTATATAATCCCCAAATGATATTCATGCTCTTCAAATATCTTTTAATATATAAGAATATCACCTATAAATATTACAAAAAATTAAACATATTCCATAAAGACTCAATAAATTAACTCTTTAATGATAGAGAGAAAAACTTTAAAACTAAATATAATCACTATAAATGTATAGTGTTCATAACCAGTATGGAAGGATGTCTTGTGAATATCAACCTTGTTGGCCCTCAATTAATGATACCCAAGTTCACACACATAGATTTTAGAAAAGAAAACTATGTTAAATAGTGTAATCAACCCACAAAATCAACCCTAAATGACCCGTGAAATATATAACCATAATAACCTGTCCATAAAATCGATAGGTATGAATAGAGAAATTACCAATTTTTTAAAAAATTGAATTTATTTTAAATAGATAAAGAAATTTAAACATACGAGTAAGTTTTTAAAATTATTTAAACTAAAAATAGTCATTTATGTACAGTTAATGGGCATAATTTTTTATTAATAAACTTCATATTGGATTTTTGTATAAGTTCTTCCTTGGTTCTAAAAACATGATTTTTCTACAAAATTGTCCTAATTTGCAAATTGTTTTCCTTTTTGGTTAACTAAAAACAAATAAGTAATTATAGGAATTAAATTTACATATTATATGTAAAATAATATTAATTTATATCCATATAGTTACTATCATTGACCATATAGTTCAAAAAAATCATTTTTTCTTCTAAAATACACTTCTTGAAACCCTTATTTTTTATCATGTATACATGTTTAATTTTAAATGACATTGAGGTAATTATTTGAATTTACTTTGGTAAAATGGATTTAATATTTTAAATCATAATAATTTTTTTATATAACAATTTTTAATTACTTTTTTCTAGGATTAATAGTGAAATCTTTGAAATTAATTACCATGGTTAAAGTAAAAATTGGTTTACCGAAGTATTAGACTAAAACTATAATGGTAAAAATTACCGAAAAAATTTTCAAAAATGTATTTTATGGAAATATTTAAACCTTATCATGTATAATTATTGATAATGGTTCATTTGGATTTCTTTTGAAATTAGGAAAACATTATTGCACATTTATCCTTTCAAAAATTACCAGGACACCACTCAACTAACTTATAAAATCCCACCCACTATCCTCTCTTTTTAAAACCATACAACCAATTTTTGTCGTATAATAAATTCCAAATTAACATACCAAATTATTTACAATAATCATGCAATCATTTTTTGGGTCATAAATCCATTCTACAAAATCATTAGATATAATCCTAAAGAGGTGGTCTGGGTAGTGGTAAAATTACTAACTATTTGCTTTTATTTTATTTCGTATTCTACAACATCATAATTTTATTCAAAACAATATAATAAAACAATTATATCTGATATAATAAGTTGTTGCTATATTAATTTAATAACCTAAATCAATATCATCTTCCATCAAATGGGTATAAAATCACTATTCATGAGTACAGAAGACTCTCTCCTTCGGAACCGTTGTCATTCATTCTTCATCATCCCCTATAAATTATTGCTATAATGATGTATTTAAAGTATATATATATAATTTTTTAAATATTTACACTTATTTAGTTATTATATAACATATACCCTCTTACTTTCCATTCTATGGGGGATATGATAATTTTACTCATGTGCATAGAGGACTATCATTGTACAAAGAGTTGTGATTCATTTTTTAGTAATGCTATACATAAATGGTAATTAAAAAAATTTAATTAATATGCATGATATAAATAACATAATAATTATACTCTTCAAATATTTATCTTTATAATTATAGGATATATCATTTTATTTCACACATTGAAAAATGTTAACATCACTCAAGTATGTGTGGACGACTGCCTCAATGAAGCGATGTTATTATTTTTTCATCACCAAATCAAAAGAATGATATATATGAATATATTTTTAAGAAAGAATGTATTAATTATGATATTATTATAATTGTTTAAATATAAAATAATATACGCATTGTTTATATAATTATCATTAAAAAATAGAAACGATAATCATGTGTACGTTCGACCTACCGTCTCCGTGATTGTAACATAGTTCATTTTTCATAACCATTTTTCATTATTGGATTTAAAACAATAATTTATGAATAAATATTATAAATATTTAATAATTTTTGTTATTTTGGATATCAGGAAATAATGACCTCTTTTACCAAAGTCACAACACAAAAATCTATTTTGTAGCAATCAAACGAACATCACTAAAACCCCATATGTGGACATAACATATTAAGTATTCAAATATTATATTGTAAATAAATAAAATAAATAATTTAATAATTTGATTCTAAACCTTGAAAAGTTTTCTATGGATTAAAATAATTGATATAAACTCATTATATTGAAGATATAAGACACTTATGGAAATTATGTACTCAAGGTTACAATTATTCTAATCTCGCTTTTACTTATGTCAGACATATTCTATATTCCACATTTGTTTACATTATGTGGTGTATATAAAACACCTTTTACATGTCATATCATAAATCCATCATGTATCATGGAATTTTACACTTCAATTAGAATTATTTTATAAAAGGGTATTAGACTTGTATGTTACTATGTGGTAAGTAATTTCATAACTCAATTTCTATTCAATATGTAATATTACAACATCTTTTTATTTGATATTATTTGATTAAGTGAGTAATAAATTTTAATGATAATAATTTTTATTTCCAGTTTTTGATGTGGATTTATAATTGATACATATAATCAAATCATTTATAAATTCCCAAATTTAGTGTTATGATTTTTGTTAGTGTAATTCATCTTAAATTATCTTTCTCTAAGAAATAAATTTATGATAGGCACATATATTCATTTATGAGGGGTACATAATTCCCATTGACATGTTATATTATGGAAATACTTATTTTAATGATATTTAATTTATAATTTAATGATATTCTTTGAAGGGGTATTTTTGTTGAAGAGTTTCCAATGTGTAAAATAATATATGTAACAATCTACTTAATTTTGTGCTTGTTTATGTTAATGTTTATTTTAAATTAAATAAGGTGATATTATTTTCCTGATCAAAATCTCTTTTATTCTCCAATATTCATGAATTTGGTTCACATATTTAGTTTCCTTTTCCTTCCTTATAGATTAAATTAACATCAATAATTTCATTTGTATGTGACAATGATCTAGATTTTTATTTTATATTGGGTATCTTACTCATTCAATTCCATGTTTTATAAAATGTTTTCAAAAATGATATTTTCTGAATATGAATGATTTTATAAATCCATCAAATTGAACATTTAACTTCTTTTAAAATGATTTAATGGTAAATTTATTATCATTTTACACAGAGTTCACTTTTGGCTTAATTTAAAAAATGTTTTTAAAGAATGCTTATTTATAATAATTGGGACATGATATCATTTTACAACAATCATGTCCATTATTTTTCTTGAATTATACTTTATATGTTTCATTGGTTATCTTTGATGAAAAGAAAATTTTGATGTTTTTAAAATTTTATTCTTAAATGTGATTTTCCAAATGAAAAAGTTATTTTCCGCAAAAATGTTGTTAATTATATTTTAATTGTATTTTCATTCATCAATGTAAATAACACTTGTTATTAATTATTCATTAATAGGTATATTTTGTAACGATGTCATATTTATTCTTTCGATATATGAATTATTATTATTTCAAATAAATTTTTATGGAAACCATTTAATTTCAATTGGTAAATCCTATTTCAAACAGGTTATCATGATACCTATTATTTTCCATTGGTTAATATTGTTTAAATATCATTATTATGAATCCCATATATTTATCATGACTTAATCATATTTCAAATATATTATTGTGGAACCAATTTCTCTTCCAATATTTAATCATGTTTCAAAGATATTTTATCATACACGTTTTGTTTCCAGGATATAATCATGATTCAAAGAGATTGTTATAAAACCCATTTATTTTCCACGGGTTAATCATGTTTCCATGATACAGTTATAAAACCTGATTATTCTGTATAGGTTAATAATTTTTCAAAGATATTGTTATGGAACCCATTTATTTTAAATGGAAAATAATATTTCAAATATATTGTTATGTAATACATTTAGTTTCCACTGATTAATTATGTTTCAAAGAGAATTTTATTGAACTTGTTTTATTTCCATGGGTTAGTAATAGTTCAAAGAGATTATCAAAGAAATTGTTTTCCTCTAATTCAAACAATATCTAAAAATAATAAATGTTTTTATATGTATTTATGATCAAATCAATAATCATGGTACAATATTCATGAATGTTAGATGGACATTATTGATCATCATAGGTGCACCCCAATAGCCTCAGGAGATCATTGTCATAAACCAACACATATACCCCAGTACCTCGATACCTTATCTAATACTGGAATAGAAACATTTACTCAGTGATCCCCATAGGTATCGGACTACCACCTTGAATCATATAAATTAACATATGGAAAAAATATTCCACAAAATAGTAGAAGAAAAAGATACTTTTCAGTGTGATCAGCACTCCAAAAGGTTAAACTATCGGAAACAAAATAGGAATATTAAAACCCAAAAATTACACATTATCAAAGTATTAAACAACTGTAAAGATAAAACTAAAACATCCCAAAGTAATCATCAATCCAATTTCAAATTATCATAAACATCCACAACCTCAATGTGGCATATATCCCTTAATCAGACCTCGAAGAAGGAAATATACAAACACAAGAATGAAAAGGTTGGGTGATAGATATAAATCCTTATAGGGTCTCACCAAGTGTTCTGTAAAAAATATATCATAACAATAAACCAAATCATGCTTTCATTTTAAAATAAAATAGGTCACAATGATACAATTTCATATTTAAAACAAAACTGGCATTGATTTAAAAATTATGGGAAATATTTCAAACATAGATAAAATAATCATTTTATAAAAAATAGTTTATGTTAATCAGTAGCCCATAGTAAAATATTTTCTAAATAAAGGCCATATATATTTAAAAATCACAAATATTTCCATGGTCATATACCCTGTGGTTCGATATATTTTGGTTGTAAAATCCTCCCTGATATCATATCAGTGATTGGGGAAATATGTATACACATTTCCCTCATGCTAAGGCTGAATTGGACTCATTATCATAATATTAGGGATTATATCTTCTGAACTATATTTTTGTTATATTTTTTTAAAAATACATTGTTACATAATTACCACCATAAAAATATTTTTCTAATTGACCCCCTAACAACTCAGCCTCACATGATCTCAATTAATCAATAAAAAGGGGTTAAATCACCTAATTTTAGGCAAACAAATCATTTGCAATTCAGTTATCCACTTTTCAATTACAATATTCCAATTCTGTTTCAAAACCAAAACAGTGGTTTTTTATCAGATAGATACATTCCTATAAAAATCAAATCATATGTTTTCATAAATAAAATTTAATCAATTTTCAATAATTTATCTGTCAAATCATTTCATAAATTACATCAATTTCAAATAGTGCCAAAAATCCCATTTCTATTAGAATTGGTATTTTTCTCCAAAATCCATTCCTTTTCATAACAAAATTACAAATAATATAAAGTTAGGCTTTCATAAATCAACTGAAATCTATTTCAAAAAAATCAAAAAAATCAAGGTTTAATTATATGTCATAATCAAAAAATGAACCACCAACATTAAATCGTGGAATCAAAAATCACAACACCCTCAATGGAGAACATCGACGAAGAATGATAGAAATGGAGATAAATAAAAAAAATTAATAAAGATCCATTTAAATGGAGTTTAAATCTATAAAATATTTCATGATATATCATAATATAAAAATAAATGTGGGTGGGTTTAGTCCAAAGATATCATATGATATTCATATATCTGGATGAGACTGAATGTGATCAAACACTCTTTGATTCATCAAGAGAGGGGGTTTGAGTTTAAAACTGCTTCTTGAGAGAATTTTCAACCCTCTAAATTGATTTCATTTCATTTAAGGGGTTTTTGTTTCTTCAATGGTGGTTCTTGAGTTTTTATTTGAAATAATTGGAATTACAAAAAAGTTGATGTGCATAGTTAGTTGGGTATGGGATGCACTTATATAAAAAATGTATGCCCAAACCTCGTATCCCTATAGTTTTGTTTAAGGTTTCTACTATGTGTTTATATGTTTTTTGAAACCATACACAAACTATGACAATCTTTATAGCCCTATGTGGTATAGTTTGGACTAAATTGGCACACCGTTTTGGAAAATAGAATACCTCCCATGCACAACCTAGAAAACATCCAACATTTTACAGATTCCACCAAAAGAAAACATAAAAATTATCCAACCAAATGGGAAATAAAATGGTTTCAAGTAATACTAGAGAAAAAGTAACATTATATTACAACCTCCCAACTGTATGGACATTATTTCATCAGAACACCTGTTAAGAAATTTCCATATCAAAAAGATGAGACCTCTACTCTCTAATTAGTGCATCCCACTCCCAAGGCTCATTCATATCATAATCGTACATCCATAGCACATATAACAATGTTATATTCCACTCACAAATTACATTTTCCTTAGAATCAATAATCCTAACTCGATTTCTATTCATGGATAAATCAATCTCAACATCAAGATCCTTCTTTCCCATAAATGAGATGGGTTAGAAAGAAACTTCTAAAGATATTATACATGCAACACATTATGTATCGATATCAAATTTGGTAGAAGTGATAAATCATACTCCACATTTCCCACATTATCAACCTCCTCAAAATGTTCTTCAAAATGAGGATAAAACTTTCATTGAATCTTAATCTATCAATGACCCAAACAACGTGAAACTCTCTAGAACACCCAATCACCAACAAATAACTCCAAATTTTTATGATGATGATCATCATATGATTTGTACAATGATATAAAAAGTGAAATTATATTGTGAATCAACTAAATTTTTATATTGCCTCCTGGACCATTATTTTTCCATACAATCATCTTTTACAAATATTATAGCAATACAATGGATATTTTCATGGCCTTCCATACAAGGCCTCAAATGGACCCACCTATGATCATGGGCTACTAACTATTTTTATAATAAAACTAAGCTAGTATAAATTGGTAATCTCAAGCTCCGCCAAGGTCAAGCATTCAAGCATGAATTATTTTCTCAAGAATCAGTATAGCCATATCTATCTAGATATCCATCTACGTATGGTATGTTGTACTCAAACAAACATGCGATCTCATTGCCACCATGAAAAATCTAGAAAATATAGTATCAAAATTTTAGATCTCTATTAAATACTATTATAGATAAAGCTCCATGAAAAAGAAAAATCACTTTCATATATATATTTATCCACTCTTCGACTTAGATTATATCACCAATGGGTATATAATAAGATGATTTGGTTATCCAATCGATCACAACCGATATCGCATTCTTCTCCTAAAGTTTATGTTGAAACCCAACCCAAAAGATAATAGAAATATCATACCACATTCAATTTGGCACTGAAAGTGGGTGAATAAAACCCAAATGTCTCTGATTCTTATCATTTCCGAGATAGAAAATATAGTTACATGAAATAATTTCATTGATGTCCAGTCTCATAGCATTCCACTAGAATTGTCGGATCATGTCATAGAACATATTTGTGCTTCCTAATTGAATATCCTATTGGAAATTAGGATAATCCTAAACCATAGGTTTTCCTGACTAGAAATGGTACAATTAACCATTTTTTAAACATATAATACCCTTTATATAGAACGACCACTCAACAATAGTTTCCCAAACATAAAGAGAGTATCTAGTGATATAGAATTAATCATCAAGATTGTTTTCATGAAGAATAATTTCATGAAGAGAAGAGGTAACTGAAAATTTTCCAATAAAACTTCATCCCATGTTTCTAGAAAAACTATATGAAAAAATAAAAAATATCCAACAACTTCCACTATTCTAATGATTTTTTCAAGGCATTGGTCAGAAGTTTCCTACTCAATGCATCAGCAATAAAATTCCCTTACCTAGGATATTAGTAATGTGAAAATCAAATGAATTAAAGTATTCCACCTGATTCCTCTAGAATAAATTCGAATATTTTTTGTAGATGATATAACCCAACCTCTTATGTTTAGAATACAAGGTAAAAACCTTTCTAAAAAGGTAATATTGAGAACTTTTAAGCACATGCATCATAGATACTGGTTCATGGACATGTGATAGATAGTTATTCTCATTTAGCCTGATCTTTTTGGAACCATAGGCTACCACCTGATAACCCTATATAATAACAAAACCCAAACACAAACTTGATGTGTCATTGGATACAAATTTTCTTGCTCGATCTCTAAAAGATTCAACACTGTTGCATATGTCAAAATACATTTCATCTAAACAAAATAACAATTATATTTCCCATCACAAGAAAAATTCACTCTCTTATAAGTGATAATAGTAATCAGAGAATCCAAATTTGATAAGACCTTTAAAAATCATCAATAATACATATCTAAACCTATCAAGATTCAAATCTCAAAAAAATGTATAGTTGTTACTGTGTCATAATATATTTCACCTTTTCAATATCAAATAAGAGACCACACTTAGAGAATATGTGTCCTAAGTACATAACTTCTCAAATCCAAAAATCAAACTTGTAAATCTTGGAATAAATTCATTAACATCACAAAAAGTCTAAAACTTCTCTCAGATGATATACATGGTCCTCCTAAGACTAAGAATAAAATAGTATTTTATCCAAAAAGATAACCATGAATTTATCAAGATTATCATGGAAGATCATTGTAGAGACCCAAAGCTTGAAGTACATGGACAATACATTAATTTTTGCAGAATACTTAGTACATAACAAAAATAGACACACAAGGACCGTAATAGTTTAGTGTCTTTGGAAACTCAGAATATAATCTTTTAATCGTGTTAATAGATCTTCAACATCTCCCATAACATTCTTCCCCTTTTTGTTTCCTTACCTAAAACCTTTCTTTATTTCCTCTGGAAAATAAAACATAAAAAGGGTGAGCTCAAATGCTCAGTAAGGGAAAACATAGAGAACATAAATCAATCCATAAACATTTGAAAGCAAAAACTTGAACATGAAATCTAAACATTAAAACCATGAGCAAAGACATAAATCATGGAAGTACGTAAGGCATATATCATAATGAAACATAAATCATGATAAAATATAATGGGAATAAAAATGTAATTGTGGAAACCATTCAGCACATGTCATGATTTACATAGTAGCCAAGGCATTGCTTCCAAGACCATCTTAGTGGACAAAGTCCCTTTCTGAATCGAGTTCACTCCTCGTTTCAGTCCTGTAACACTGAACCAGATTAACTTACAATTCTAACCATGTCTATCTCATGAGATATAAATCTTTACCCAATGCATTGGATGGATATATAGGTCCCACCCATCCCATAATGAAATCATTCATACTTGCACCACAAAATAAACAAACATCATTCATAATAATCCAATAAATAAAATGGGTTTCATAAACATCATCACATAATCCATATGAAAGAAATGGATATCATATCATAATAAGAAAAGTTTAACCATGTAAATTATAGAGACATTATACTTGAAATATACACATATGAAATAATGTCTTCTTAGATGAAAAATGGTTTTGATAAAACACTTGAAATTAATTCTTGAGGAAAATATCCTATCTTCTTTAAAATCATTTTCTTTTCACAAAATTTCATGCATTTTTAAAAGAAAGAGATTTTTTTGGAAATAGTTATGAAATATTTTGGAGTAATATTCATGAAAATAACACTTTATAAAACTGTAAATATTCCTTTCATTCCATATACGTTAAAAAAACATTCTTCTCGTACTTTTGTTGGAAAAGTCAAAAAGTACCTTGTAGGGTAAATAAAAGAAAGATTCCTTCCATACCATGTGGTAAAAGTCAAATGGGTAAAAAGTACATTAAACATACATGAATACAATTTTATAAAACATTGACATGTATGATAGAAATAACCCCAGTAGATACTTACGAATAAGAAATCTCGGATAAAAATGAGATATGCACAATTATCCCTTACCTTAGGTCTGATATGCTTCGTACATTTCCGAACCTCCTGTATAATGATTTCAATAATTTCATTGACTTATTATAGAATCATATTTATTGTTATGATATCATATATGGTTCACTTATTACTTTATATTACCCGTTCTTTTGTAAGTTCCATGTTAAAGCAGCGTTTTGGGTTAAATCGTTTTATGTATCGTACGTGTTTGGACTTGTTGTTCTTGATATTATTACTTGTATCAAGATTTACATAATTCTAGAATGTAAAACATGATTTATATATAATACATATTCATCATATACATATATATTATAGATCTATAAAAAGAAAGGAAATACACCATTCATGGATACGGTAGGTCGTACGTACGCATGAACGCTGTTTTCGTTTCCTTATTGAATTGAATGAAATTAAATCGATGAAATACATATATATATATATACATAAATCAAGTAGCATTATTATGCGATATATTTAATTATTATTCATTATATATACTTTATAATCATTCTTGAATGGTTATTCATGGAAAATTAATCTCATCGCGTTCGTGGAGACGGTAGTCCGTATGTACGAACGAGCGATGATATCATTCCCATGATCATGGGATTGTATTAATGTGTATGTATAATATTTAAAAATTCAATATATATTTACATTAATCATATATATTCCTTACTTTCACCATTATACCCATCCAAGTAAGGTGGTGGTGGAAAAAAGATTACACCACAGTGTGGAGACAGTATTCCGTACGTACGCACGCGCGGTGATTTTGTTTTCCGTAGGATGGATAGATGGTTAAATAGGGTTGTTTCATACATATAATATCACATCATACTATGAGTGATACTGATTTTATTACTTCATTATGAAAAAACCTAAGAATAAGAAGTGGAAGAAGAAATAAAGATGAAAGAAACGGTAACGAACATTACCTCTTCTTTGAAGCGCCTCTTTGAGACATCCTCTTAGGGCAATAAATTTGTTCATTGAAGAAGACCAGAACCTCTAGGATGTTTCTATGGAAGAGGATAAGAGAATTTGGTAGGGTTTTTTTGATCTTGAAGGCTCAAAGTGGTGTGAGGAAGAGAGGGAGGAGAGGGGCACCTTAGGAAAAACAAAAAATATTTTTTTATTATAAAGTAATATTCGGTTTTTAATAGCTCCAAATTGAGTTATTTAGAAGCTAAGGTGGGGATCGGTATAAATACTTTCATATAATAGAATTTATACATGTTTAGGTTTCTATTTTAACCTTATCATTTAGATTTAACTTTAAGTTAAATAATTTTTCTTTTCCCATGTCTTCTTGTTTTCTTACACTATAAGGTTAATAAACTTACTATAACAAGACAAAAGAACCCCAAGTAGTTTATTATTAATATATATGACCATATATAAGTCATTTGGCCGAACCTTAGATTTTTAGGAATAAAATAACAATTAATAATATAATATTTGTTTTAAAAACCATTTGACGTCAATTTTGACACTATTTGGTAATTGATTTTTTTGAAAATCATAACAGAATTATTAGTTCTAAAAAGGTTAACTAAATTAATAATAACATGAAATATTAAAATATAATTTTTTTTTAAGTCATAAAAAGTCTCAAATTATATTTATTTGGGTATTTATAACATCTTTTATGTCAATATTTCATTAATAAGATAATTACTGCATCATCTTTCTGTCATAAATAAATTAAATTATATAATCTCTAAAAATTGTAAATAAACTACCACCATGTAGTAAATCGTTTTAGCTTTCTAATGAATATTTATAGTCGAATTTATCTTATTTATAACCCTATAGTAAAATGATTTACTTATTAAACTTTGATTTTAACTATTTTAACCCTTCTTTAAATAAATTAATATTAAATGTCCTAATCTAATCCAAGTGGGCCTAAATGGCCATATTTTAATCCTAGGTTTGTTTTTGGCCGAATTAAACTTATCAAATAGAATTATGACATGTGTTAGGGTAATAATAATATCATTTGTACCCTTAATTACTCTATTTACTTTTAACCGTGATAAAAAAAAGTAAAAAGTTACTATTCACCAAAAATTATTTCATCTCATTGAACCAAATTTTTTTCCTTGATATTAACTGTGTCTCTAGAATTTTTTAAATTCCACTCACAGAGGTGGTAAAATTCAGTTTTATGAAAAATTCAGTTTTTTAACTACCACTTAGTGGTTTCACTATTCATCAAAAAAATGAATGTTTCCAGAAAAATACCAAAAATTAGGCCTAAGCTATATTTGATATTATGAATTCAAAAATGATTCCTATTTTATCACATTCAAAACATATCAGTTACATTAATTAATTTAAAAATTAATTAACGACGTGAAAACAAATAGCGTTTTTTTAAGAGATAATAACTATCAAAAGATTGACACTTGTTTATGTCTGGTTTAAATGTGAAATTACATATAATGACCAACATTTTATGAAATGGTAAAAATATATTCTATATATACATTAAAACCACTCAAATTAATATTTTATCACTATTAATTATTTCAATTAAAAAAGTTGTTTTTAATTAAAATTTAGTTATTTTCACTATTCATCAGAATATGAAAGTTATCCGAAAAGTACCAACATTTCACCCTAAGCTAATTTAGATATTCTGAATCCAAAAATGAATTCTATTTTGAAAGATAGAATTTATTAAATTTCAAAATATGGGTATTACTATTCATAACGGTTAGTTTATAATAATATTATAATAATATCTCGTTTAGTGAAACTCGTTATTGCGTAGTACACACGCTATCGAGGAAGGTCTCGATTGCGTGTAATGCAAGGAAATTCCGGGATGCGTGTTGTGAAAGCTCATTATTTTGTAGCGTACAATAGAAGAAATTAATTAAAAATAATATTTTTCATAAAATCTCGGGGTGTTACATTCTAACCCCCTTAAAATGAATTTCTCTTTCGAAATTCGTCGGGGTTATAAATGGTTTAATACTCGAAAGTTTCATTAATAGAAACCCACATCGTAAAAAAGAATACCAAAAATTGGATTTATAAAATTAATGTATCAAACGAAACGGTTACCCAAATTAACTAATCACTAGGTTTTCACGTAGGAGAACATAGGTGAAAATATGGATATGGAAGAAAAATATAACCATCAAGTTTTGATGGAGAGTGGTAGAGAACATCGATATGAAAAATTCAACAATCACAAAGCCATAAATTTGTGATGATCTAGGGTACCATCTGATTCATCGGATATAAGGGAAATAGGACAACATTTTTGGTTTTCAAGATCATTTCCCTAAAGTTGAAAATTTTGAATTAGAATAAATACTTACTTTATTTTGGTACAATCTCATAGTTGTTCGTGCCTTGAATAATTTCCAATTTATCACTTAAGAAATGAAGTTGAATTTGTTATTTGTGAAGTGTTAGCAGATCATGTGATAGAATGACGGGTCATTCCATCTGTCTCAAACAAAAGGTTAGCAAAAGTTATTAATATACATAAGTTGATCTATAGTGAGATTAATCATATATGGTTCGTAAAATGGACTTATACTTCATATATCATACTACTTAATATAATAAAACTAGTTTCTACTAAACAGGGACCTCCTTTACGCCAGTGGTAGGCGATAAAGGCCAGTCGCACTTCGGTTGTGGGTTCGATTCCCACAGCCTTGTCCGACGTGATGGGCTGTCGCTCGTCCTGCAGGTTGTTCATTTTCTAAAACTGCATTACTATAACATTACATCAATAATATCGAAAAAAGATCTATCCTTAAACAATAATAACTTATATCAAACATAATGCTTTCCAATCTTTAGGTTTATCCAAAATACTGTTGTCCAATCTCATATTATAGTGAAAACGATTACCAAAGAGTTCATATAACAAGCATTTTAATACCATCATTGATCCCCATATATCATGAGATATGTCTTGTTGGTCACATTCCAAACATTCTAAGGCCTTAATCAGGTATTCTCTTGAAAAATGAATACCCATTGAATCTTAGTGAAAACATGAGTGCTGTCAAAAGTTAACTCTTTTCACATACGAAAACCTCAAACCATGATATAACTATTTCCTGATATCAGTCATGAGCTCATGAATACTGTAAAACATTTCATTTTCTCCGTATCCCTTCATTATGATCATATCATCTTTTTTCCAAAAATATCTCAATCACTTTCCATGGTTACCGGTATTATAAAATTATTCTGAGATTTCTCCTTGAACTCCATATTTCATTTCTTCTCAAAACTATGAGATGGATAAGTAACACCAACTTCTATTTCTACCTTGATAGCACAACGTACAATTTCTTCATAGCTACTGAAGTTTATTATAGCTAATTCCCTTCAAAGATTTGGTTTTAAGCCACTGAAGAATCGATCAACTTTACTTTCAAGTTGGATGATAAAGCCAGATGCATACCTTGAAAGCCTTGTAAAATTCTCTTCGTATACACCAACAGATTCATCATCCTTTTGCTTTAGTTCAAGAAACGCATTCTCCATCTTTTTTCGAAGAATACGAGGGAAGTACATATTGAAAAATAAGTTGTTGAACTCATCCCATTCCATGGACCCAATTTCATCTCTTGGCCTCGTATTCTTGATAAGATTCCACCATTGAT
Source organism: Viscum album (assembly GCA_963277665.1). Classification (NCBI taxonomy): domain Eukaryota; kingdom Viridiplantae; phylum Streptophyta; class Magnoliopsida; order Santalales; family Viscaceae; genus Viscum; species Viscum album. The sequence goes on along the minus strand of OY728136.1, from coordinate 1,122,924,885 downwards.
CAACTTCACCTTCCAAGCGATATACTTCTAAGATGACTTTATCATGTTCAGAACATTGGATTACTGAAAATATCTTTTCAGTGGTACTGATCCATTGTTCAGCAATAAGTGGATCAGAAGACCCACTGAAATAAGTTGGATGTTGCCTCATAAAGGACTCAATAGAATATTATTCCCTTCTCTGCTCATTTGGATGTCCAGAATGATTCATAGCTTGTGTAAGTATAGCAATAAGATTTTGCACTCCATCTCCCATAACATTTGTTTCTTCAGGAGGAAAATCATTGCATTGTCCATTACATTGATCAACATGGTTCCTTCGGGTTCCAGCCATCGTCTTAAACCCAAAAAGAATAGTGTGATAAGAAAAAATCATGGTAGGGAAAACAACATAATAAAGGGGGAGTGCCTTCAATATCTAATATCTTAGGTTAAATTCTAAGATCGTTACCGTATTTGCAGGACTATATCCTATATGTATACTTATCCTTAGGGACATCCCTAGACATACCTTAGAAATATCTCTATGGATCTCACTAACGTTTTCGTATCCTAGTTTCTAAAGGTTGACTAAACCTTTCCTCTGATACCAACTATAGAGGCCCAAATCTTGATGTACATGTACAATACATTAAATATGCGGAATAATTAGTACATAAAAAAAATAGACACACAAGGACCATAATAGTTTATTTTCTTCGGAAACTCCGAATTTAATCTTCTAATCATGTTGAAAGATCTTCAACATCTCCCACAACATTCTTCCCCTTTTTGATTCCTTACCTAAAACCTTTCATTATTTCCTGGGGTAAAATAAAACATAAAAAGGGTGTGCTCAAATTCTCAGTAAGGGAAAACATAGAGAACATAAATCAATCCATAAACATTTGAAAGAAAAAACATGAACATGAAATCTAAACATTAAAACCTTGAGCAAAGACATAAATTATGGAAGTATGTAAGGCATATATCATAATGGAACCTCAATCATGATAAAATATAATGGGAATAAAACATGTAATTGTGGAAACCATTCAGCACATGTCTTGATTTCCATAGTAGCCAAGTCATTTCTACCGAGACCATCTTAGTGGACAAAGTCCCTTTCTGAATCGAGTTCACTCCTCGTTTCAATCCTGTAACACTAAACCGGATTAACATACCATTCCAGCCATGTCTATCTCATGAGATATAATTCTTTACCCAATGCATTGGAGGGATATATAGGTCCCACCCATCTCATAATGAAATCATTCTTACTTGTTCCACAAAATAAACATACATCATTCATAATAACCCAATAAATAAAATGGGTTTCTTAAACATCATCACATCATCACATAATCCATATGAAAGAAATGGATATCATTTCATAATAAGAAAAGTACAACCATGTAAATTATAAAGACATTATACTTGAAACATACACATATGAAATAATGTCTTCTTAGATGAAAAATGGTTTTGATAAAACACTTGAAATTAATTCTTGAGGAAAATATCCTTTCTTCTTTAAAATAATTTTCTTTTCACAGAATGTCATGCATTTTTAAAACAAGAGATTTTTTTGGAAATAGTTATGAAATCTTTTAGAGGAATATTCTTTAAAATAACACTTTATAAAACCATAAATATTCCTTTCATGTCGTATACGTTAAAAAAACATTCTTCTCGTACTTTTGTTGGAAAAGTCAAAAAGTACCTTGTAAGGTAAATAAAAGAAAGATTCCTTCCATACCATGGGTTAAAATTCAAATGGGTAAAAAGGACATTAAACATACATGAATACACTTTTATAAAACATGGACATGGATGATAGAAATAACCCCAATACATACTTACAAATAAGAAATCTTGGAAACAAATGAGATATGCACAATTATCCCTTATCTTAGGTCTGATATGCTTCATACGTTTCCGAACCTTTCTTATAATGATTTAAATAATTTCATTGACTTATTACAGAATCATATTCATTTTTATGATATCATATATGGTTCACTTATGACTTTATATTACCTATTTTTTTGTAAGTTCCATGTTAAAGCATCGTTTTGGGATAAATCGTTTTATTTATCATACCTATTTGGACTTGTTGTTCTTGATATTATTACTTATATACTGATTTACTAAATTCCAGAATGTAAAACATGATTTATATATAATACATATTCATCATATACATATATATTATACATCTATCTAACGAAAGGAAATACACCGTTCATGGAGACGGTAGGCCGTACGTATGCATGAACGCTGTTTTCGTTTCCTTATTGAATTGAATGAAATTAAATTGATGACATACATATATATATATACATAAATCCAGTAGCATTATTATGTCATATATTTCATTATTATTCATTATATATACTTTATAATCATTCTTGAATGGTTATTCACGAAAAATGAATCTCATCGCGTTCGTGGAGACGGTAGTCCGTACGTACGCACGAGCGATGATATCATTCCCATGATCGTGGAATTGTACTAAAGTGTATGTATAATATTTAAAAAATAAATATAACTTTAAATTAATTATATATATTCATTACTTTCACCATTATACCCATCCAAGTAAGGTGGTGGTGTAAAATAGATTACACCACGGCGTGGAGACGGTATTCCGTACGTACGCACGCGCGGTGATTTCATTTTCCACAGGATGGATAGATGGTGAAATAAGGTTGTTTAATAATTATAATAAAACATCAGTATATGAGTATTACTGATGTTATTAATTCATAATGAAACCACCTACGAATAAGAAGTGGAAGAAGAAATAAAGTTGAAAGAATCGGTAACGGACATTACCTCTTCTTTGAAACGCCTCTTTGAGACCTCCTCTTAGGGCAGTAATATTGGTCTTTAAAAAAGACCAGAATCTCTAGGATGTTTCTATGGAAATGGAGAAGATAATTTGTCAGGATTTTTCCGAGATTGAAGGCTCAAAGTGGTGTGAGGAATTGAGAGAGGAGGTGCCCTTTTATAAGGGAGGAGAGGGGCACCTTAGGAAAAACTAAAAATATTATTTTATTATAAAGCCATATTCGGTTTTTAATAGCTCAAAATTTAGTTATTTAAAATCTAAGGTGGGGATGGGTCGAAATAATTTCATCCAGTAGAATTTACACAAGTTTAGGTTTCTATTTAAACCTTATCATTTAGATTTAACTTTAGGTTAAATAATTTTTCTTTTACCGTGTCTTCTTGTTTTCTTACACTATAAGGTTAATAAACATACTATAACAAGCCAAACGAAGCCCAAGTTGTTTATTATTAATATAAAACCTTATCTAAGTCATTTGGGAGAACATTAGATTTTTAGGAGTAAAATAACAATTAATAATATAATATTTGTTTTCAAAACTATTTGATGTCTATTTTGACACTATTTGGTAATTGATTTTTTTGAAAATAATAACAGAATTATTAGTTCGAAATAAGTTAACTAAATTAATACTAAAATGTAATATTAACCTATAAAACTTGTTTAATTCATAAAAAGACTCAAATTTCATATATTTGTGTATTTATAACATCAATTCTGTCAATATTTAATTAATAAGATAATTACTGCATCATCTTTGTGTCAGAAATAAATTAAATTATTTAATCTCTAAAAATTATAAATAAAATACCATCATGTATTATATCCTTTTATCTTTCTAATTCATATTTATAGTCGAATTTATCTTATGTATAGCCCTATATTAAAAATTATTTACTTATTAAACTTTGATTTTAACTATTTTAACCCTTCTTTAAATAAATTAATATTAAATGTCCTAATCTAATCCATGTGGGCCTAAATGGTCATATTTTATTCTTAGGGTTGTTTTTGGCCGAATTTCACTTATCCAATAGAATTATTACATGTGTTACGGTAATAATTATATCATTTTTACCCTTAATTACACTATTTACTTTTAACCGTGGTAAAAAAAGTAAAAAAGTACTATTCACCAAAAATTATTTTCATCTCATTGAACCACATTTTAGTCCTTGATATTAATCGTGTCTCTCGGATTTTTGAAATTCCACTCAAAAAAGCGGTAAAATTAATTTTTATGTAAAATTAAGTTTTTTAACTACCACTTAGTGGTTTCACTATTCATCAAAAAAATGAAAGTTTCCAGAAAAATACCAAAAATTAGACCTAAGATAACTTTGAAATTATGAATTAAAAAATGATGTATATTTTATCAAATTCAAAACATATCAGTTAAATTAATTAATTTAAAAATTAATTCTCGCCGTCAAAACAAATAGCGTGTTTTTAAGAGATAATAACTATCAAAAGATTGACATTAGTTTATGTTTGGTTTAAATGTGAAATTACACCCAATGACCAACATTGTATTAAATGGTAAAAATATATTCTAAATATACTTTAAAATCACTCAAATTAATAATTTATCACTATTAATTATTTCGATTAAAAAAGTTGTATTTAATTAAAATTTAGTTATTTTCACTATTCATCATAATATGAATGTTATCCGAAAAGTACCAAAATTTCACCCTAAGCTAATTTTGATATTTCGAATACAAAAATGAAGTCCATTTTGAAAGATAAAATTTATAAAATTTCAAAAAGTGGGTATTACCATTCATAACAGCTAGTTTATAATAATATTATAATAATATCTTGTTTAGTGAAACTCAGTATTGCGTACTACACACGCTATCGAGGAAGGTCGCAATTGTGTGTAATGCAAGGCAAGTCCGGGATGCGTGTTGTGGAAGCTCCTTCTGGTGTAGCATACAACACAAGACATTATTTAAAAATAATATTTTTCATAAAATCTCGGGGTGTTACAATCATGTTCCTCATTGTCAAAATAATGAAGGATCATTGGTTAAAATAAATGAAATGAATAGATACTTGTGATGAAATTACCTGCTCCAAAAGATAGTTTTATGAATATCAAATTCTTTTATTATAAATTGGTGACAACCATATTGAAGATCAATCTTCTAGAACCATATTTCCTCTTTCAATTGGTCACACTGATCATCAATATGTGGCAATGGATACTTGTTTTTTACTATAACTCAGTTGATTATTTGATAATCAAAACATAGGAAAAGTGTTCCATTATCATTCGTAGAAAATAAAACCTGTTTCATCTATGGTGACAAACTTATACCTATAAATTCTTACTCTAACAGTTTATAAAACAACGTATTTGTCAATTTCATCTCAGTTGGTTCCATATACCAAGAATTTATAGTTATCGGTTGAGTTCTAAGCACAAAATCAATAGAAAACTACACCTCTCTTACTGGTGTAAAATCAAAGAAAACATAAAAAAACACTAGGAATCTCAATGAGAAATGGAGGGATATCACCAATTAAATATTTATAATCCATATCAAAAGAAAACAATGATATTGATTTCCCAAAATCTGGACAAGAAGGTCTATCTTTACATCATATTGATTCCCCTTCCCCTTGAAATATACATAAAAATGAAATTCTTGTATATCAAATATTATACTCACAAAAGATGAATATATAGTTTTTGTACCTCTCATGATCATTGGACCGGTATCATCATCCTCTAGAGACTCTTCTATAGTGTGCAGAAGCTTCATTTCAATTGACTCCGTCTGGAACTCCTTTGTTTGTAATGATTTTGAATACACAACAGTACTTTTAGGTGATCGTGAGATCATTCTAATAAATGGGGTATAAAATATTTAACATAATTTCTATAGGTGACTAGAACATCTTCAAAAACAAAAAATATTGTGTGCCTCAGTACAAATGTGATTCAAATTCCCAGTATTTTCATTCTTGAAGCAAGTCAACGGGCATATTCCAAGAACTACAAGTGGTTTTCAAGATCCCTGAAATTGGGATACTCATGAGACTCCTAAAAAATACTCTTCTCTTTAAAGGAACATATATAACATCCAGTGGGAGAAAAATAACTATCCTCAAAACTGAATTATAAACTATGAAAAGTTTAACCATCGAAGCCATATGCAACATGTCAACAAAAGAAGTTAGTTTTAGTAATAATACCCAATAGAAAATAACAACTTGAATACCCATCTTGAACCATAATGTCTTCATATTTTCATTAGATAAAATCCAGAACAAAAAACTAATAAGTTTGTAAAAAGAGGTTTCTGTACTACATGATAGTCTTGTTATCCTTCGATAGTTTGAAGACTGCTATCGACATAGCTAGAAACATGCACACTAGATAAATATGATCAATGAAATAACATTAAAGACCTTATACCTTAAGCCCTCATGTTTATTCACTGTCATGGTTGAATGTTAGAATCTCCTTCTCAGTCTCAATAACATGAAATTGGACCATTACACATTAATCAAATTAGAGGTTTCCAAGAAATAAAGTAGAAGAAAAATATTTCATAACCAGTCATCATAATCTTTAGGATCAATTGTACCTTATAAATCGGGTTTCTTTATGGTAGAGAAACTCTTCTGAATGATTATGTGATTCATCCCTCCGAGGTTCCAAAACTATATCTTGAGATAGAATGGGTACAGTTTCCTATCCAATAGATTCAATAAAATGTACAATAATCTTTATGAGATTTTATACCATGGGAGGATCAACTCATTATGGTTCCTCAAAAACATCCTCTTAGAGCATATTTACATGTCTTATCAGATTCATGATTATAAAAAACATTAGAAAAAAAGAATTAATATATCATAACATTAATCCGATCAATAAATCAAAGAATAACAATAAGAAAATTAATCCCACCAGATAAGATATCTTAATTTTTATTTAAACCTATCTAAACCAAAAGTACGAAAGATATTAGAATTTGATCACATTATTCCAGAAGAAAACTTTCCTAAACCACACATTGAGACTTATGGCTCATTATGATGAGAGATATCTAGGAACTCAATCACAACAACCTCCAATGCCCCGAAAAGACATTCCAAACAACATATGGAAATCAAGGAATGAATCTTAACCTACCCTCTCATACCAAATTTACATGAACTATCCCAGATACTGTAGTACCATGATACTCAATCTAACACTAATATAGACCAAATGGAATTCCTTATTCTAATTTTTTGTTGATAAGAAATTATCATAATATAATATGAAAGAGGAAATTAACTTTACATAAAACCATATAAGATAATAATTTACGTTAGTATGAACAACACTCCAATGGGAGAAAGTACCTTAAAAATTTGGAAAAAAAATCCAAAAATAGAATATCATCAATTTACTAAACAAAAAGATTTATAAAACTAAAACATCCCAAATGAATCATCAATCTATGTCTAAAGGATAAGAAACATCTTCTACCTCCATGTTTCTCCTTCCCTTTTCTCAGTCCTTGCAAAAGGAAATCCAAAAATTCTCAAAAGAAAATATCGGTTGGAAGATATAATTATTAGTATTGTATCACCACGTCTTCCATAAAAAACATCTCGTAATAAAAAAAATCCTTTAAATTTTAAATTAAATAGTCCATGGTGATTTATTTATATATTTTATAAAACATTATTTCATATTAAAATTATGGAAAAAATTTCAAACATGTATTAAGTTAACATTTTATATACAATAGATTATATAAATTATTATCCATGAGTAAAACAGTTTCATAATCAATAAAATATATATAAAAAATACAAACAAGTACAATGGTAATCAATCATGTGGTATGATAGATTCTGATTATAATATCCTTATACATATCATATCAGTGATCGGAGAAATATGTGTTTACATGTCCCACAAGATCATTATGATTACACTTAACAAAAATCCCATCTGGGATAAGATCATATGAACCATATTTTTGTTAGAGTTTTCATAGTCAATCCTTTTTAGGGATTTAACATCTTATCATGTGTTTCCCTAAATACACACTAACTACCCTATATACCATGTTCTCAATAAACTAATAAAAGTAAGAAAAATCAAGTCATTTCAAATCAAATATAATTTACAACTCAATATCATTGTTTTCAATTTAAATTTTCCAATTTAGTTTCAAAACAAAAAAATTGGTTTTTCATTTATTGATACATTCTCAATAAAAATACAATCATAAGTTTTCATCAATTCAATTTAATAAATTTATAAACATTATTTATCATAAAATTTTACCAATTCCATTAATTTTAAAGTGTTCCCTAAATTCCAATTCCATTTAAATTTGTGGTTTTCCACTAAATATATTCTATTTCAAATCCCAATTACAAATAATACCAATTTAGGATTTTATAAATATATTGAAATTAATTTCAGAAAAAAAATCGTGGTTAAAATATATGGTGTAATCTGAAATAGAACCACATACCTTTAATTGAGGAATCTAGAATCAAAACATGTACAATAGGGAACGTCTATGAGGAGAAAAAATAAATGGAGATCAAGAAAACAAAACTATAATAAAAATACATTTAAATGGAGTTTAGATCACCAAAATATGTGATGATCTATCAATATAAAATCTATAATGAAAGAGGTATTGTGAGAAACCAAGGAGACGAGACTCACAAACTTAGAGTGGATTGAACATGATTAACCACGATTCTATCCATCAAGAGAATGGGTTTAGGGGCCTAAAATAATTTTTGATATCCCTCTCAACCATATAAATTGAGTTAGGATTTAGTGATATGTTATTAAATCCTTCATTAGGTTTTGGTAAATTTTTAACCAATTTAGGAATTAAAAAAATTGTGTGCAGAGTTAGGTGGCCAGGGTAGCACAGTTAAACAAAGAATGCTCTCTAAAAGTGTTCCCCTATAGTGGGGTTCACAGTTTCTACTCTATGGGTGAAAAATTATATAAAACATATTAGAACCATGAAAAACGAAATATCCTAACATTAGATGGCTTTGAATGGGGGAAAAGTGTTTTGTCTAACTGTGCGCCAACCATACACAACCCAGAAAACTCCAGAAATTTAAAACATTCACCTAAAACCCCCAAAACAATATCCATCATAAAGGGAAACAAAAAGGGTAAAGGAGTACCAAAAAAATTTATAGTATGTTACAATCCTAGTATAGAATATGTTGGGGGAACATCCTTATAATGCTAGTTGAGCTCAATATAGCTTATACGATGGATGCACCCATATAGCTCTCAAATGCACTGGTCAATGTTCAGTGTATTTAAATGAATAAATGAGGTGTTACTCGATTATTTATCATATGGATTAAAAAAGGAACTATTTATTTCTTTTATGGTTTTAAAATGGGTTATTTAGATGATATTCAAATATACCCACTCAAAATAATCATTTTTTTGGGTTATAAATAGTTCCATTGATAAATTTTGATATCTCATGGTCCATGATTATTTCTTCTTATGATTCTTTATATTGTTAAATATTCATTACATATTTCATGATTGATGATTTAGGTATTGATGTGTATGTGTTCTTTTATGATTTTCTCATGATCTGTAATTATATCATCATACCCTTATAAACTTCTAAATCTCATTGATGACATTCAATTGTTAATGATTTAGTTTACCATTACTGCGAATTTTAGCTCACCATTCATATGTTTAATTTTCCATAGGTTATCAAGAATGATATTGAATGATTTATGTCTATTATTGTTTCATTTTTAATGATGATTATGTAAATGAAATATTAAAAGTTGGGTATTTTGGGATAATACTATATTAAAGACATGGGTATTATTTATGAAATATTTTTTCCAAATTCTATAAAACTTTAATCCTAAGCTGTCCATGGGTATTTAAGTGATACAAAATATTCAATTTTATATTTAAATTTTCCTAGTGAGAAATGAATCACCTATATCGATATCAATCCCATAAATGTAATGTTTATGATATTAGCATCGGATTTGGGAGTGTGGTTTTGGGGCTGTTGTAGTTGTTATTCAAGGAAAGGTTTAGATAACTTTGTATATTATGATATTTTCATGTGAGGTTATATTAATATTTATGGATACTATAATTGGTATATAATATTAATTGTGATCATAATTTCAATGTCTTAGACACCCTTTGGAGGTTTTATGTGATGAGATCTAAATGTGATTAATGAATTTTTGAGAGGTGTTTTTTAGGTTGAAGTATATGAAAATATTTGGATTAATGTGAAGTATTCATTAAGATTAATTTGAATTAATTTATAATATATTTATAATCATTTTGGTATATTTGATATTAGATACTGAGGTAATTATGATAACAAAAGTATTATTATATATATTAACATGGCATTGAAAAGTTATTCGGTTACTAAGTGATTAATGTTATTTAAAAAAATGCTTGTATGTTTTTTTCATTAAATGAGTAAATATATGAGGAAAAAATAAATCATAAAACCTTCTTTAATATTTGAGTTTATTTATGATATATTTAGTGTGAACTATGGTAATTACTATTGGATTTTGGAAAAATTAATGTATTATTTTATCATATAATGGTTTACTCATTTTGGTTAATAACATACCATACACTGACAAGTTTTTCAGATAATGTGTAAATATGGTTGTAATAGATTCATTATCTCTTTTGAGGTTTTTAATTATATTAAAATATGATTTTATCACATTAGGAATGAAAAAAATCATCATGAATACTCAATGTTCGGTGAAAAATATGATATAGTGGAATAAATTGATAAAAGGATGAAATTATTATCATCATGTAAGTATATTTACTTATTATCTTAGTCTAGGTCATAAATGAATTAATAAACTTTAGGAAAATTATCTCACACCAAAATATTGTCTTATTACCATCTTTTATAGGTAATTCTATGACATTTTCACACCTCTTTGGTTTATGGTTTTGTGGGTGTTAATTTCTCTTGATCATTAAATTTATTCTGATTAATGATCTTTGTCACTCCATAAAATTTTTTTGAAATTATTATTTTATTATGAAAAAAATTATTCACTTCCCATCTTTTATCTAGATAGGATATCTTGTATGTGTATTCCAAATGAACTTAGTTCTTCCTTTTCTATTTTTTAAGATGATGTTTTATCAAACCATTATACGATGTGAGTTTACAATAAAATTATTTTCTAATTTCCAACCATTCATTAGTCTCATAATGTCTAAATTTTGAGGATCTAATTTATTAAATTGATAAAGGATGTGACAGCCAATGATTTTAAAAAAAACTATGTTAGATAAAGAAACTAACTAGCAACATAGAGCATAAACGACATGTGATATATATATATATATAATCATTATAGTTAGTATTTAAATATTTTATAAATTTTATTTAAAATTTTAAATTCTTTTTTGAAATATGAATATTAAAATTTAATATGGGTGAAATTTTTGTATTTTTTGGAAAATACGGATTTTTTATGAATGTTGAAAAATTCCATTTTTTTCTAAAAATTTCATTAATTTATAATAAAACAAACAATTTAAAAGTTATATTAATGGTTTAAATAATATTTAGTGTAAAATAATAATTATTTAGTTATATATAATCACCTGAATTTATTTCTAATATACTTCTTATTGGATTTCAGTATAAGTTTGTCATTTGTTTTTAAAACGAGAGTTTTCTAAAAAGTGTTTTAAACTAAAATTTTTTTTATTATTTTTAAGAAATTAAAAAACCAATACTATGGAATGATTTAAATGAAATTTATATATTATATACCTATAAAAATTAATTTATATTCATAAAATTATTATCATTAGTCAAAAAGTTAATGTAAAATCATCTATTTCATGGAAAATACTCTTCTTGAAAACCCGGTTTTTCATCGCATTTGGGAGTTTGATTTTAAATTAAAATTTTATATATTTTTTAGTTCAATTACATAAAATGGATTAGATGTTTTTAATAATTATAATTAGACTTATCTAATAAATTATACTATATTTTCTATAATAATAATTAGTAAAAAGAATGAATTAATTACTGCAGTTTATGTGAACACTGGTTTACCCTGGGGTTAAGCTAGAATGATAAATTTCAAAATGACTTCTAAACATGACTAAAATATATTTATTGGAAATATTTAGACCTTATAATGTTTAATTGTCAATAATTATCTATATGTATCATTATGGAATGTGAAAAACGGGAGTACACCTTATATTACATTTCATGGGGGATATGATAACATCACTCATGAGTACGAAAAACTTCAACCTGATGAAGAACTGTGATTATTTTTTCACTAAAAACTTATATAGAAGTTAATAAGGATAAATATAATGAGTATATGTGATATAAAATATGTAATAATGATACTAATGAAATATTTATAATTTTTTAAATATAATCTTTCATAATCTTTCTTACACTAACAATTATATCGTTGTTTGTGTGTGTTTGGACTACCTCCACCATGAAGAGATATGATTATTTTTTCATCACAACATCATAAGTACGATATATATAAGTATATTTAAAAAATATGCTATTAATTAAATAATGATCTTTACTTAATGATAAAATGATATATACCTTCACCACATAAATATAATTGAAAAATAAAAACGTTAATCTTGCATAGGTACGGCCTATCGTCTCCATGGTTGTAACATAGTTAATTTTTCATAAAAAACAATTCATGATTTTTTTATTCTATAATTGTTCAATAAGTATAATAATTATTTAAATATTAATATTCTATACATGTGGAAATAATTTCCACTTTGACCACATTCAAAACACCAAGACCATTTTCAAATATTGAACTTAACATCCTCTAAACACCCAATGTGGAAATAACTGATCAAATATGCAAATATTTCATTAAAAAGAAAAAAGAATATTTAAGTATAAGTTGATAAATCTTGAAAATTTTATTGAGAAATGAAATGATTATATAAGATTATTATATGTGACATAATGGACATTCATGGAAAGTATGGACTCGAGGTAAGGGTTTTTCTCATCTTGATTTTACTTTTGTGAGAAATATTCTATATTAAACAATTATTTATATTGTATGGTGTATATATTTAAACGTTACTTGTAATAACATGAATCCATAATACATAATGGTATTTTATTCTTTAATTTGATCAATTTTAAGCAAGGGTATTTGACATGAAAGTTTCCAAGTGGAAAATAATTTTATAACATAATTTATTTTTAGTGGATTATATTAAGTATTAATTGTATTTGATATTCTATGACTATGTGTGAAATAAATTTTTATTATATTATCTTTAATTAACATTTTTTTCTATGTATTTACATTTTATAAACATGATTTATTTTTTAATTAATTCTAAAATTCAATGGTACATTTTTTGAATGGTTTATTCTTCTTAAATACTATTTCATTGAGACATGCGTTTATGATACTCAGCTATATGAATTTTTGAGGTGTATATAATTCCATTTGACCTGTTATATCATAAAAATCCTTATTATATTGATATTTAAAATATCATTTGATTTTTCTATTTCACTGGGAATATGATTTAAGATTTACTAAATTGGAAAAGTCTTTATGTTACAATCTGCTTTATTTGGGGATTTCTTATGTTCATGGTTTTTAAAGAAAATAATGTTATATTATTTTCTTGAACCACATATATTTTATACACTTATTGTTTTAATGTGTTTCAAAATTTTAACTTCTATTTACTTACATATTGATTAAATAAACATCAATAAATTCATTTGTAAGTGATAAAAAAATTTCATTTTAAATTAGATTTGGTACCTTTATCTTCCATGTCCATAATGTTTTGAAAATTGTATTTTTATAAAAATAAACCATTTCATAATTCCATTAAATATGATCTTTTACCTTATTTTAAAAGTATTAAAAAGGAAATTTCTTATTATTTACTAAATCGGTCTATATTTACTCCCTTTTACCAAATGATTTGAAATGAATGTTTTTTTAAACACTTATGCGAATATCATAATTTCCCACCATTATGTCCAATATTTCAATTAAAGTTTCCTTTATATATAATATGTTTTGTTTCAAATAATATTATTTCATAAATATTTTAATTTAATTTTTAATTTATAAAATGTATTTCCAAAACAAAGATTTAATTTTATTCTAAAAAACTAATAATATTTTAATGGTAATTTTGTTCATTATCATGAACAACCCTTTTTGTTACTTATACTCAAATATGGATCTTTTTTAATGATACAATCCTCATTCTTTTTATGTATGTGTTATGATTTATTCAAATATATACTTATAGAACCCATTTATCTTTCATCAGTTAATCATGTTTCAAAGATATTGTTATATAACCCATTAATTTTCTATAGGTTAATTATATTCAAGAATATTTTTGTGGAACCCGTTTCTTTTCTATGGGTTAATCATGGTTCAAAGATATTAATATGGAGTATGTTTCTTCTTTAGGGGTTAATAATATTTCATTGTGATTGTTATTGATCTCATTTTATTTCCATAGTTTAATCATGTTTTAAAGTGATTTTTTTGGAAACTGTTTCTTTTCAATGAGTTAATAATGGTTTAAATAGACTGTTATGGAATCCATTTTTTCTAGAGGTCAATAATCTTCCAAATAAAATGTTATGGGATCCATATATTTACTCATTTGTTAAACATCAATTAAGGATAGTTTTAAGAAACCAATTTATTTTGAATGGGTATATCATGTTTCAAAGAGATTATAATGGAACTCATTTATTTTCCATCAGTTAATCTTGTTTCAAAGAGATTATCATGGATCCTATTTCTTTTCCATAGATTAATCATGTTCTAAATAAAAAAAGGTTTTTTCTATGAGTTTATGATGAATCTATTTATCTTTGTAATTTATTTATGAATGTTTCTCGAAAATTATTCATTATCATAGGTATTCCAAAATAGTGTCGAGTGATCCTAGAATAGCTTATATAATGGGTGTTCCCTGATAGTACTTGGTCATTTTTTTATATCTTATATGATGGATCCACCCACAAAGAACTACAATTCATTGGTTAATGATACTTATATTTATATTCAATAATGAATTAGTTACTAGAGGTATCTTATATGGATTTAATATTGCTCTATTTATTTCATACATGAGTTTAAAATGGGATTTAAAGTTGTTTCTCTTAAATACCAAATTGTTTTTGTTATTCATTTCTTGGGTTGTAAATTCTTATTTTGAAATATCTTGGTGTCACTTGGTTTTTATTATTTATTATTTTGAATATTTCCTTTCTAAAATACTTATTCCATATTTCATTATTTATTATTCTCTTATTGATGTGTATAAGTAATTTTATGATTTTCTTATGAACTCAGATTATCTCATCATACCTTAACGAACTCCTTATACTCAATGATGACATTCGATTGACAACACGTTTATTTAACCATTCATAGAATTAAATATAACACTACTTATGTGTCATTTTCCAGTGGTTATCAAAAATGATATTGAATAATTTATTCCTAGAAAGGATTCATTTTTATGTGGATCATTACCTTTTATAGGATATGAAAAGATTAGTATAGTGGAAAAAATACAATCTTATTTTAATTAGTATTTTTATGTAAGAGTATATCCTATTTCACTAAAACTATAAACCAAAAGGTCCTTGGGTATGTAAGTGATCCAAAATTTTCCTTTTTATGTTATCTTTTTTTGGATGGAAAAAATTAGGTTAACATTATTAGTAACAAAGTCAAAATTGTAAATATTAGGATTTTATCACTAAACTTGGGAGTGTAGGTTTGGGACTATAATAGTCCGTATTAGAGAAAATGTTTAGATGAATTTGTAGATTATGATGTATTCATGATATATTATCCTAAAATTTATGGATACCATCATATTTATATATGATTAGGATGATTATAAGTCCCAATTCCTAGAATCTCCTTTGAAGTTTTAAGCGATGAGATCTTAATATGTGTAATGGCACATTAAGAGATGCTTTATAATGTTTAATTATATATAAAAAATTAGTTTAATTTGAATACTCCACATAATTTTTTTTTTGTAATAATATTTAAGCTATTGATTACCTATAGGGTTTATATGATGCTTGATATCGAGGTAATTACTAGAACAAATGTTTTATGATATAGATAACTGTAGGATCAAAAAGTGATTTGATGACTAAGTGGTTAAATTTATTTCAAAAAAAGATCACCATATTTTCTTCCTAAAAGATTAATGTTATGAGATAACAATTGATGTTGAAACACTCTATAATGTTGATGTAATTTAGGAATGATTTAGTCTAACCATTATGTATTACTGTTGAATTTTGTAGATTAAAGTATTATTTCATCATATGATAGTTTACTCATTTTGGAACACGTCTTACTATATTATAATTTTATTTTTGTTTAATGACTACATATATGTAAAATATCTTGATAATCCATTTTATGGTTATTTTTTCCTTTAAATTTTGTTTATCACTTCGATCATGAAAACAAATCATCATGAACATTAATCATTTAGATAAAAATATAAGATTGTGGTCGGATTTGATTAAAGGATAATATTATACTAATCATGTAAGTATATTTTCTTATTATATTATTCAAGATGGTAAAGAAATTTTTAAACCCTAGTAAAAGGATTTCAAAACCAAATTTGTTCCTATTAACATCTTTTCTGATGAAATTAGTGGTAATTTTCACACATTTTTGTTTATAGTTTTCTGGGTTTTTACTTTCTCTTGAGCGTTCACATTCTTAATATCAACTATCTCTACCACTCCATATCATTATTTTGGAATAATGGTTTTATTCAATGTCCAAAGATTCAGTTTCCACCTATGTTCTTCTATTTTGAGACCTATTAGGTGTTATTCTTGATGATTTTATACAACTCTTTCTCTTGTATCAAGGGGATTTTTTATCAACCAATTTTAAGATGTGGGATTAAAAAAACTATTTAAAAATATCCCAAAATTCATTACCAAAAATTTTAATGTTTCAATGTTTAAAATTATTGAATTTAGGGAAGATGTAACACATTGAGACTTCAGAAAAGAAATGTTTTTGATAGCGTATTCAATACGAAACGTGGATCCTAAGCGACCCATTAAAATATATAACTATTATAACCATGCCATTAATTTGGAGAGTATTAATAAAATTGAATAATTTAATATATATATATATATATATATATATCCTAATAAATATAAATTATTGATAAATATTTAGAAAATAAGCAATAAATTATTAGCAAAGTAAATTTATGGTTTAAAAATATTTTCCTCAAAAAAATGGTTTTTTATTTTTATGAAAACAATATTACTATTAAATTTGGAAATTATTGAAAATTAATTTTTGAAAATAAAATTAATTTTTGGAATCAGAATATCAAAATTTTCTCTGGGTAAAATTTTTGTATATTTCAAAAAATATTGCATTTCAAGGAATAGTGAAAATAACAGTTTTTCCAAAATTATTATTAATTTTAAATAAATTAATCAAATTAAAAGTACAATTATTTGTGGAATTTTATTGAAATAAAAATAATTATTATATCTTAATATTTAATCCACATAATTTAATTTCAATCAAATTTATATTGGATTTTAGTATCTCATTTTCCTAGTGTTTAAAATCGATATGTTTATGTAAACTGTTTTAAAGTGCATAAAATTTATCCATTTTTGATAATTGAAAAAATCCCCAAGGATAAATTATTTAAATGAAATAAATATATTATATACCATTAAATATTAATTTATATTCTTAAATGATGATTATTATTTGTATAGTTAATATAAAATCATCTTTTTCTTTCGAAATACACTTCCTAAAAACCTTTTTTTTCATCGTGTCTATGGATTTAATTATAAATTTAATTTTTCAAGTAATATGATTCGAATTTATAAAAATAAATTCAATATTTATAGTCTGTGTAATTTTATTCATCTTATATTCTCATTTTAATTTTTTACCATATTGAAAAGTAAGTAGTAAAAATTAATTACCACGGTTAAGGTGAAGGTGAGTTTACTGGGGGTTAAACTAAACATATAATGGTTAAAATGAACTAAAAAACGTATAAAATATATTGGATGGAAATATTTTGACATTTTAATTTTAAATCTATATAATACTTCTTATTTAACCATTTGTAATTTGAAAAATGTTGGTATACAATTTTATTCTTAAAAAATTATAAGTGTTCCACTCACATCATATATAAAAGATCACTCCCTCTTCTATCTTCCCCACGCCATAAACCCCTTTTGGATCAACCAATAACAACCCAAATCATGAGAATAATACATTACTATAATAATATAATCCATGGTTTGGTTATAAATCCATCATAGTAATAATTTTGGTATAACCATAAATATGTTGTCTGAAAGGGTGTAAAATTCCTAACTATGAATTTTTGTATAATTTCTTCCTCTACCACCATAGAAAATTATTAAACAATGATCACATGAAAAAAATTGGAATATATTATATACTGAAATTCTATTACATTAATGTAATAACCTAAATCCATCACCACTTCCATCAAATGGAATGAGAACTCAACATTCGTGTGTGTGGTGGACTATGACTACATGAACCGATGTCAATTATTTTCCATCATCACCTCCAAAAAATTTTTCTAATAATGTATTTTTAAAGTATATATTTTAAATTTTTGTCATATTTATACTTTTTAAAATATTATAACACATATACATTCTTACTTTCTACTCTAGGGAGATGTGATAACATCGTTCATGTGTTTGACAGACCACTGCCTCGCGAAGCGATGTGACTCGTTTTCCACTGACTATTTTAATAGAAGGAATTATTGATAATTTTAATGAATATAAGTGATATAAATGAAATAGTAGTGATATGAAATACATGTTTATTATTAATAAATTATATTTTTTTCGTTACACTGAAAAATGATAACGTCGCTCGCGTACGTGTGGTCTACCACCTCCAAGAAGCGATGTCATTATTTTTTCATCACCACATCACAATAATGATATATTTATATATAATATTATGGTAATTATATAAATATAAAATAATACATTTCCACTTACAATAATGGTCATTGAAAAATAGAAATGTGATTCATTCATAGGTACGTCCTACCGTATCAATGATCATAATGTTGTTCATTTTTCAAAACTGTTTATCATGATTGGTTTTAAAATACTAATTTATGAATAAATATAATAATTATTTCTTGATTATTATTATGAGTATTTTTAAATAATGACCACTTTTACCATTGTCAACACACTAAATACATTTTGAAACAATGAATTGAAAGTCCTAAAAACACCAAATGTGGACATACCTAATTAAGTTTTCAAATATATCATTATAAATAAATAAAATAAATGATTTAACTAAAATATGTTTAACCAATAAAGTTTACTTGAGAAATAAAATAATTGAAAAAATATTATTATATAGGAGTTAAAGGACATGCATTAAAATTATGGACTTGATGTATGGGTTTTTCTTATCTCACATTTTATTTTGTGAGACATATGGTATACTCACCACTTATTTATGTTCTGTGGTGTCTATACTTAACCTCTTTAATGTAATATAATGAATTAATCAATCATCATGGTATTTTAAGTTTCAATTTTAATTTTTTCACCCCCGTGGATTGGAATTTATTGATACCAAGTGGTAAAGAATTTCAAACTCATTTTTTTCTTTAGGTTATATTACTTCTTCATTACATTTGAAATTCTATGATTATGTGTGAAAGAACTTATTATTACAACATTTAGTGTTACCAATTTTTTTATGGATTTATATTTTATACACAAAATTTATTCATTTATTAATTTTCAAATTCAATGTTATGTTTTATGTAAGGGTAATTCATCTCAAATTATCTTTCTTTAAATATATGTAAATAATATGAACTTATATTCATTTTTGAGGTGTATGTACCTCCCTTAAACATTTAAAATCATAAATTTATTATTTTAAAGAAATTTAAGTATCAGTTGAAGTTATTCATGAATGGGTATTGCGATTGAAGTGTTACAAATGTGGTAGAGTATTTATGTTACAATAAAATTTCTTTCAAGATTTTTTATATTCAACATTCTTTTTAGGAGAAAATGAGTTATTTTTTTGTTGACCAAAATATATTTTATTATCCTCTATTTATGAATGAGGTTCACATGTTTAATTTCTCTTTCATTCATTAATTATTAAATAACCATCCAAAAAGTCATATATAGGCAATACTGGTCTTGTATTTTCGTTTATATAAAGTATCTTTCTCTCTCGTGTCTATGATTTGTAACCTGTTTTCAAAAATTTTGTTTTCTAAAAATATATTATTTCATAATGGAATTTTTATAGATATTTTATCTTAATTTAAAAGGATTTGAAATTTAATTTCTTTTCATTTTCCAAAATGGGTCACTTTTAACTCCATTGTCGAAAATCTTTTGAGAAGAATTTTCTTTTGAACATATTTGACATGATCAGATATTCATGTCGTCCTGTCAATTTTTTTAAAATTAAGTAGGTAGGATTAATATTATTAAAAAACAATGCTAAAGGAGTTGAAAAGATTGAAATTTACATCGATCACGATTAATGATATTCATAAACTCACCAGGTATTCTGGAATAGTGTCTACAATTCCTTTTTGAAGATCCTTTGTTATCAAGACAGCCTGCAAGTTAGTTTTATTAATGGTAGATGTCAGTATTGATACAGTTCATTTAAGATTTTCATCCTTTCCATTATTGTACATGATATCTTTTTTATATATATCCTTTTCTTTCTCAAAGAAAATTCTTTTTTCAAAAATATCTTTAATTTTTATTTTTTGAAATTTATTTTAAAAATGAAAAGTTTACTTCCACAAAAAATATTAATGATTTTCTAATATTATTTTACATCATCAATATCAAAATACCTTTTTGTTATTTATAATCCAATAGGGATATTTTGTAAGGGTACCATCTTCATTATTTCTCCAGATGGATTATGGTTGCTCGAAATAAAATTTTATAAAACCCTTTTCTTTTCCAATAGTTAATCATGTTTCAATGATAATGTTATAGTAACCATTTCATTTCCATAGGCTAGTCATGTTTTAAAGATCTTTTTTGTGAATCTATTTCTTCTCAATGCATCAATCAGGTTTAAAAAATATTGTTATAGAATCCATTTATTTTCTATGAGTTAATCTTGTTTCAAATTTAGTTTTAATGAATTCATGTCTTTTACATGGGATAATAATGTTTCAAAATGGGACTTGTTCATTTTACATGTGTTAATAATGTTTCAAAGAGATTTTTATCGATATTGTTTCTCTTTATTATGTTAATCATGTCTGAGAGAGATTATTATTGAAATTGTTTCTCTTCCAAGGGTTAATCATTTTTCAAAGAGATTATTATCAAACCCATTTATTTTCCATGGGTTACTCAAGTTCCAATGATTTTGTTAATAAAACCATTTCTTTTCCTTGGGATAATCATGTTTCAATGAGATTTTTTTATAACTTATTTCATTTCAGTGGTATAATCATGTTTCTAAAAGAATAAAGGTTGTTTCTATGAGTTTATAATGAAATGAATCCTTTTAATACCTTATTCATGAATAGTTCTTAGAAAATATTTATGACCATGGTAGTGACCATATAGTGTCATATGATTCTAATACAGATTATATAATGGGTGCACCCTGATAGCATCGTGTAATTTAGATATAGCTTATATAATGTGTCTACCATTATAGTGCTCTAATGCATAGGGTAATGTAACTTGCATTTAGAGGAATAAATGAGAGATTTATTGGAGGGTTTAACCTATGTATTTAACTAGGATCCTTTTATTTATAATATGAGTATATAATGGGTTATAAAGATGATATTCTAGGATACCAACATGTTTTTTATGCATGTTATGGGTTATAAATCTTTCATTTGAACATGATTAATATAATATGTTTCTTCATTACTAATTCTTAGGTATATTTTGTTTATTAAAAACTAATTATATTTTTCATGATTGATATATTGGGTATTTATAGGTATGAGTTATTTTATGATTTTCTCTTTCACCGTTATTATATCTTCAAACTCATATTAACTTATTATTCTCATTGATGAAATTGAATTATTAATACCTATGTTTTCCATTACTGATAATTTGAGCTCACCCTTATAATGTTTCCATTCCTCGGGTTACCAAGAATGATTTTAACTAATTTATTTCTATAATGGTTTCATTTGGATAATATTGGTGACCTAATATGGAATATGAAAGACTGTGTATAGTGCGAAAAATATTCTTTAAAATCCATGGGTATTGTTTATCTAACTTTTTTCTAATTCTATAAAAATATAAACATAAATTTCCTTTGGTATATAACTGATCCAAAAAATTACTTTTTTTGTATGTTTTTTTATGGTGAAAATTAGGTCACCTTTATTGTTAAAAAATACATAAAAGTAATGTTTATGATTTCTTAACCAGATCTAAGAGGGGAGTTATGCGATGTAATAGTTGGTATCAGTGGAAAGGTTTAAATATCTTTATAGATTTTTTTGTTTCCATGTGAGGTTATATTAAGAGATATAGATACCACAATAGGTCTGTAAGAAAAAGTATGATCGTAACTTTATTTGATTAGACATTCCATTGAGGTTTTAAGAGATGATTTCTTCAAGTTATTAATAACATTTTCGGAGATGTATTACTAGGTTGAAGTGTTTGTCAATATGTAAACTAATTTGAATTATTCATTTAAATTCTGTAAAAATTATTTTTAACTTATCTATAACCTTTATTGTTCATATGATCTGGATATTGAAGTAATTATTGGAAAAAAGTTCTATCGTATATATAACCATGGGATTGAAAAGTGATTCGGTGACTAAGTGAATAATTTTTTTAAAAAAACAATATAACCATATTTTTAGGATTTAAATCTTAAATGTATGAGATAACATTATAGGATAAAAAAATTTTAATGTTGAAGTTTTTTGGGAAATATTTAGTTTGAACATTGTGTAAAACTATTGAATTTTAGATATTAACATATTATTTCCTTATATAATGGTTTACTAATTTTGGTTCACATCAACCCATGTGATAATAATATTGGTTTTGTATTTTATCTATAGAATGTATTTATATATTTATTATCTCTTTATGGTTATGTGGTCCTTTAAAAATTGATTTCCACACATCAGTAATGAAAAATCATCCTCACGAATTCTCATCATTTGGATAAAAATATGAGATTTTTATCTAAATTCAAAAGAGGATTAAATTATATTGATCATGTAAGTATATTTATGTATTACATTAGTATATATGGTAAAATAATTATTCAAATCTATGAGATGGATTTTGAGACATTTTTTTCATATTTCATATATTTTTTATGAAATCAATATCCTTTTTCACACCACTTTAGTTAATGTTGTATTGGATTTTTACTTTCTCTTGATCACCTAATTTCTTATGATCAATGATCTCAGTAACACTATATCATTATTCAGTAATTATTATTTTCTTCCATTTCCAAATCTTTACTTCTCACCTATTTTATACTATTTTGAAACCAAATATGTTTTATTCTAAATGACCATTATACTTACTTATATCATTTTTCAAGATGATGTTTTATCAATCCATTTTACGATGTGAGTTTACAACAAAACTATTATCAAATACCCAAATTTTTATTACTTAAATCATGTTAAACTTTTTATAAAGGATTTTACTATATGGTTAGAGGATGTATCTCTATGATATTTTAAAAAATATTACTATTTTTGATAGCATATTTGACATACAACACTAAGCTTAAACGACCCGTGAAATATATAAATATTATTAATTGTCATTAAATTGGTGAGTATGAGTAGTATTAAATTACTTATGAAATATATGTATATATATTTCCAAATAAATATATATTATAGATAATTGTTTTAAAATAATCATTCAATTTTTAGTAATGTATTTTTACTCATCAAAAATATGTTGTCTTCAAAAATGATTTGTATTACCATTGATGAAAAAAACATTATATTTAAATAATTTAAATTTAATTAAAGTTATGTAATAAAATAATCATCATTTTTGAAATTGTATTATATTAATTTAATTTGATTGAAGTTTTCTTTTTTTCTTGAAAAATATTGATATTTTGATGAATAGTGGAAAATATCGACTTTTCTAAAAATGCCATTTATTTTAAGTCAATTGAAAATTTTAAAGTATCATTATATTTTTAATATTATTTCAAGTAAAACATTTATTATTTACTTATATTTAATAATATTAATTTCTTTTTAATAAAATTCATACTGTATTTTGTTATAAGTTTGTCCACGAGTTTAAAAATGGGATTTTTCTGCAAACTGATATAAAGTTCATAATGTTTCTCATTTATTTTAAATAAAAACCACATAATGAGATATTTTTTAAATAAAATATATATTATATATCAATAAAATTTAATTTGTATTTATACTATAATTATAGGATGTCATAAAGTTAAGATAAAATCATTTTTTTTCTTGTAAAATACAATTCTATAATACCCTCTTTTTCACCATGTCTGTTGGTTTAATTATAAATTTAAATTCTCCACATATATGAATTTTATTTAGTAAAATATGATAAAATATTTTAATTACAATAATTTAAGATATATTATAATTTAAAATTAATGTTTCACCATAATAAATATTGAAAATAATAAAAATTAATAATCGTTGTTAAGGTGAAAATAGGTTTACAGGGGTGTCAAAAAAAAGATAAGGGTCGATAAAAGTCAAAATGACCTAAATACTTGAATAACATATATTGTATGAAAACTTTAATGCCTTAAAATATATAATACTCTATAAAACTACATTTTTTATCCTCGTTTCATGGGTAAAATGTGGGTACACCTTTTTATTCTTAAAAATTACAAGTGTGCTACTCATCTCACATATTAATGGCCACCTCGTCTCTTCTCTCATTCACACCATCAAAATATTTTTTATTATAAATTACCTACCCAAATAATTTCTCAAATTCCATACCTTAATCCTAGATTACTTTCTTTGGTCATAAATCCATTCTTGTAATACTCTAGGTTTATTCCTAAAGAAGTGGTCTAAGAACATGTATTATTTATAACTATACATTTTTGTTTTATTTCTTCTTCCACATCCTTAAAATCATTCCCAAATATTATAATATGACAAAAATATATCTCAAATATATTTATATGTAATAATATAGAATTAAAAAACCTAAATCCCTCTCTAATTCCATCCAATGGGATATGAAATCATCATTCGTGTGTGTAGCGAACTACCACCTCACAAACGGATGCCGTCAGTTTA
Organism: Viscum album; assembly: GCA_963277665.1. Lineage (NCBI taxonomy): Eukaryota > Viridiplantae > Streptophyta > Magnoliopsida > Santalales > Viscaceae > Viscum > Viscum album. Next base: position 1,122,899,599 of record OY728136.1, on the reverse strand, counting down.
CCATAATCACTTGCTATATATTGTTTTAATTATGTATTTAAAGTATATATATGAATTTTGTAACATATTTATACTAATGGAGTTACTTTGTTTTATATATCTTAATATATTTCATATTGTGAGGGATATGATAATGTCACTCGTGTGTATGGTTGAATACTACCTCACGAATCGATGTGATTCGTTTTTGACTAACGCTTTAGATGTAAGTTAATAAGTATAATATTAATGAGTATATATGATATACATTAAGAAATAATGATACTCATGTAATATTTATTATTCTTAAAATATAATATATTATTCGCATTCTTACACTGAAAAATGATAACATCTTTCGTGTACATGTGGACTACCACCACAACAAACAGATGCGATTTTTTTTCAACCCCACATCAATGTAATGATATATACAGGTATATATAAATGAATAATATGGAATTTATGATAACATTAGCATTATTTAAATATAAAATAACACATTCCTTCTTTCTATAATAATTTGAAAAATGTAAATCTTACACATGTATATGTACAACATATGACCTCCATGACCATAACGCGGTCCATTTTTCATAACCATTTTTCATGATTTGTTTTAAAAATATTACTGGTGAATAATTTTTATAATTAGTTCAAGATTATTAATTATTTATGTTGAAATAATGACCACTTTTACCATAGTCAAAACACATAATTTTTTTTAAAATAATGAACTGAATATCCTCTAAATACGTGTTGTGAACCTAAATGAATATGTCTAATTATATTTCATAAAAAAAATTAATTATAAGGTATTTAAAATTTAACAGTTTCTTGATTAATTAAGTAATTTATAAAATTTTATTATACAAATTTCAAGGAAGTTCATGGAAATTCTTGATAATGTAAGGTTTTTTTTGTTATCACTTTTATTTTTAGGTCAAATATGTTATATTATCCAATTATTTATATTGTGTGGGGTATATAATCCGCATATTACATTTATTATTAATAATACATCCTAAAACATGGTATTTTATGTTTCAATTTTAATTAATTTACTCAAGGGGATTTGATTACAATGTTACCATGTGGTAATGAATTTCAGAACTAAATTTCTTTTTATTAGGTATTTTGACTTCACCATTGTATTTTATATTGTATGACATGTTTCGAAATGAATTTTGACTATATTAATTTATATTTCCAATAATTTTATATTCATTTCAATTTTATATGCATTATTGATTCATTGAAAACTTCTTATATTCAATTGTATGATTTTTATAAGGGTTATTGAGGTCAAATTCTATTTCATTGAGACATATGTTTATGAGATAAACCTAAATACATTTTAAGGTGTATATATTCCTATTAAAAATGTTATATCATGAAGCGTATTTTCTTCATGTGATTTAAAATACCATTTGATGTTATTATTTAATGGGTCATATGACTGAAGCTTTACCAAATTGGAAAAGTATTTATTTTAAAATATCCTTTTATTCCTAGTTGTTTATGTTCAAGATTCATTGGGATGAAATAATGTGATATTATTTTATTGAACAAAATATATTTTATTCATCTAGGTTTATCAATTTTTGTCATATTTTTAAATTTCAATTTCATTTCTCATTGATTAAATAAACATCATGAAAGTCATTTGTAATTGATACTGATCATATATATTCTTTAAGATCATGTATATTTCTCTTAAATATCCGTTTATTCTAAAATGATTTTTAAAATATTATATTATAAAAATATATTTACTTAATCTCTTTTATAATATTTTTTATATTATTTTAAAAGGTTTTACGATGATATTTCTTATTGCTTTCTAAATGGGTAACTTTTGACACAGTTTCTCAAAATGAGTTGAAAAGAATGATTATTTTTAAAACTTATGAAATAATCTAATTATCCCACTGACATGTCTAATATGTTCCTTGATGTTTTATTTATATGTTTCATAAGAGGTTTTAATATTAAATTATTTTACAATAATTTTATTTTTTTTAGTTTTAAAATGTTATTTTCAAAATGAAAGAATTATTTTCCTCATAAATTATTTTGACTATCTATTAATGGTATTTCCATTATTCAAATTAGAAAACCCTTTTTTCTACATATTCTATATTGGTAATATTGTTTAATGATACGATCCTCATTATTTATCTAGATGGATTATGATTGTTTCAAATATATTCTTATCTAACCCACTTCTTTTCAATGGTCCAGCCATGTTACAAATATATTTTTATGGAATTTGTTTCTTTTTGATATGTTAATAATGATTCCAATATATTTTTATAGAAACCATTTATTTTCATTGGGTTAATCATTTTCTAATCATTTCTTTAGGGAACTCGTTTCTTTTCCATAGGTTAATCTTGTTTTAGAAATATATTTTTTGAAAACATTTCCTTTTCAGGGGTTTATCTTTTTTCATATAGATTGTTAGTGAACCAATTACTTTTCTATGGGTTAATAATGTTTCAATGATATTGTTATAGAGAAATTTTTTTTATCTATACATTAATCATGTTTCAAATATATTTTTTAGGAATCCTTTTATTATCCCGGGACTATTCATATTTCAAAGAGATTTATATGGAAATTTTATCATTTCCATGGGTAAACCATATTTGAAAGATATTATTATGGAATATATTTCTTCTCCATGGGTTAATAATGTTTCAAAATTATTATTATGGGGCATGTTTTCTTTCTATAAGGTAATCTTCTTATGAAAACAATAAAGAATGTTTCTGTGATTTTACGATGAAATGAATTCTTTGTGTAAATTATTCATAAACAATACATAAACATTATTAATGATTATGTGTGTTCCTAAAAATCATGAGGTGATATTGATATAGCTTATAAAATGTTTTCACCCAAATAAAACTTGGTGAGACATATATAGCTTATATGATGGGTACTTCCAGAAGTTCTGAAATGCATTGGGTAATTATCCTTCTCTTTTGAGGTAAGATGGAGGGATTTACTAGAGGTTTTATCCTATCGATTTAACTAGGATCTGATTATTTCTAATATGGTTTCGAAATGGGCTATAAACAAGTCCCATTACAACAAAATGTTTTTGTTATGGTTTCTAGGTTTATAGTTTTTTCCTTGATCAATATTGATGTTATACGGTTCTTGATTATTGAATCTTAGGACTATTTCCTTTGTTAAATCCTTATTCCAAATTTCATTATTGATGATTATGTTATTGATAGGTTTGATTTCATTTCAAATTTTCTCATGTTCATTGATTATATCATCATACCCTTATTCACTTCTTATTCTCACGGATGAAATTATGTTTTTAATTATTAGGTTTACCCTTCTTGATCATTTGGGATAACCATTATTATTATTAATTTTTTCAAATTTATCAAGAATAATGTTGAATGATTTATGTTTAGGATTATTTAATTTGGTTAATTCTGATAAACTAATATGGAATTAAAAAATTTGGGTATTTTGGGAAAAATAAATTTTTACATCCATTGTTTTTATTTATATAAAATTACATCCTTATTCTCAAAAACTCAAAACCTAAAAGGTCCATGGGTATGCTTATAATTCAATAGATTCTATTTTATTATAAATTTTTGTATTAAAAATAATTTTACACATTTATCATTATAATATCCAAAAATATAATGGTTTTGATATTAGCATCAGATCCATGAGTGCAGGTCTAGGGCTATTATATATAAAATGAAATCAATATTTGAAAAGTATTAATCTTCAAACAGTTAAAAAAATTCATCACTATGAGGTAGAGGATACTTTTACATGATAGTAATCAATTTATGTTCTTGATAATCAATGAAATTTCGTATTGATCCATCTTTCTTCTTAACAAAATGAACTGGTGCACCCGATGGTGATGAACATGGCTAAATGGATACCTTTACAAGATTCCCTTCAAAATTATTTTTCAGGTCTTACAACTCAATCTTAGAAATTCCATATAGAGCCTTTCAAATAGTTTTATTAATATTTATGAATTCAATCGAGAAATAATTGTCACTATTCAATGGAATTCCAGAAAATTATTCCAAAAATACATCAAAAACACCCTCACAATAGAAAACTCATTGATGGTGATTTTATCCCCAACCAATAAAGATAAATGCCCCTTTTAATTTGCATCAAAATTTATATAATTGATTGGATTTCCATTGGAAGTTCATATTCATCATCGCACTTATAAAATATCATTGGTTTATTTGAACAATCAAACCTAACATTCATTCCTTGTCAATTTATGAGTAATTTATAGGAGAAAACCAATATATTCTAAAAATAACATCGAACTCAAAAAGTGGGAAAATAATAAGATTTGTATTAATTCCATTCATGAAAAATTTCATCATAAAAGTATAATATACTTTAGAAACAAATAAAATTCCATTAGGAGATTCCAATGTGAATTAAACATTCAGTCAATCAGGTAATATAGTGATACCCTTATCAAATTATGTGGATATAAGAGTGGCTAGATCCTAAATCAAATAAGACATTATCAATTCTAGAGTGGATAGTATGTGTAACTTTCACTATGTCATTATAATACCCCTCTTCATAAATAGTGATCATGTGACATTTACCTTTGTCTCTAGGATTAAAAGGATGATGATAATTAGCGTCATTGTTGACCATTGGATTCAGGTACTAATTAAGATAATGCCCACAATCCTTTAAGGAAATTTCCTCCATGTTTTCTTTCATACTCTGTGCATAAATGAAGGCATGTCTTCTTCTCTCTGTGGATTCTATCATATCTATTTAATTATAAAAGAGAAATATTTTGAATGATTATTTTAGTATGAAGCATATTTTTTATATTATTTAATAAGGTCAAATTAGTTATTGATCATATTTATTAGTGAAAATATTTAAAAATAATTTAATGTCATTAAGTTTCAAATAGGGTTTTGTGCATTACATGTGTTTCAATTAAAATTAATTTTATACACTAATAATATTTTTATTTAATGAATAGGTCTTGATATATAGAATTACTAGGAATAAATTATCTAAAAAAGATTTTAATTTTTTTATTGAAGGATAAATTTCCCAGGTAAATAAAAATATACAAGTTTCCATGTTGAAAACTATAGTGATAAAATTGAATAAACTTAATACTAAAGAATATCTTTATAATGAAATGAATTTATTTTTTATATTTTATTTATGTCTCATCCATTTAATCCATACCCTGCATTATTGTTCAATTTGGGAGGCACATTATCTAAGGGATACCTCCCAATAGTGAATACAATTGGGTATTTAGAGGAATGTCACACATCTCAGGATATTTGGCATGAAAAAAACCTAACAAAATAAGTTCCAAAATTCCATAACCTATGTTATGAAGGCTGATTTTGGTCATAAATACATTCAAGAAAAAAAATTAGTGAAAACCTAAAGGGGGTACCTAATTAATACGTAAAGTTCATTAACAAAAATTTTTGTTTTAATTCTACCTCAAACCCCTTTAAATTTATTATATCTTGATTATATATAAAATGACTATATTTAATATTATAATATATTTTTATGTTAGTTTAATGACATAAAACTATCTCTACTTCCATCAAATGGGTTATTAAACCAGTCTTTAAGTATGTGGTGGACTCCCGCCACACGAACCGATGTCATTCATCTTTTCATTTCCATGTATAAAGGGTAGTCATAGTGATTGATTTCTTGTTTATATATTATTTTTATTATTTTTATAATATTATTCGGACTTTTCAATATTTATATCATGCATACCTTCATTATTTTTCATTTTTGGAATATAATATCATCATTCGTGTGTACGGAGGACTATCGGCTTGCGAAGCATTTTGATTTTTTATTTACATTACATGGAATTTTTTAATGATGTTTTTAATGGAACTATGTGGTATAAATTAAATAAAAATTATACTATAATGATAATATATATATATATATATATTCATTTACATTTCCTTCTTTAATACTATAAAAACCAGAAACGACGTTCATGTGTACGTACAGACTACGGACTCTAGGAACGGTGTACTTCGTTTCATATAACTAAATTTTATAGATTAATATAAATACATATAAAATGGATATTTTTTATATTTTTTATATTTATAAAAGGTTTTACTTTCTATAAAATATTGATTCCTGATCAAATTAAGATTAAAAAAATAACAAGTCAAAACATTTCTGAAAAACAAACCTAATATCACCCAAAGCAATACATTGACATTAAATTGTTACTAAATAGGCAATAAAAGGGTCATAAAAAATAATATATGGTTTGATATATATATAATATTAATTATATTTTAGCTGTATAATAGTAATATATTTATGATACAGATAGTTTGAATGAGTACAACAAAAGTCACCACTTAAGGTAAGATATTTTTGTCTTGCTTTTTACATTCGTGAGACACATGAAATATTCACCACTTATTTATATTATGTGACTAAAATAATTCAAATTAATTTAATTTATGATTCTACTAATTATAAATATTGTTATTTAAAAATTAGTTTTAGGATCTCATTTCATGGGTTTTACGGTTCAAATGTTTCCAAATTGGTATGGAATGTTTTGTCTTAATTTTCCTTCTTTGAGATGTATATTATGTTACGAAACTATATTCTTTCCTGAGGTGTATATAATTCCCCTATGAAAGATAATATCATTAATTTTTTAGTGCTCATGATATTTTTGGTTTCATTTTATGTATTTCAATCATGAGGATTAAGATTCAATGTTACCAATGACATTTATATTTTATGTTATAATATCACTATTTATTGGGATCAGTTATGATTATCTCTAAAATTCTTAAATATAGGGATCTAGATCTCATAAATTCTCATGAATTTTTTAATCCATTATTTATTCATGATATTTTCAAATAATGGTACCTTTTTTACTATTTGCTACTTAATATAATTAAGATAATTTTTTTTATAAAATATAAAATTATTTATCCCCTCATTAATAAATCTATTTTATTACAAAAACATGTTTTATAAAAAAACTTCAAAATGTTTTTAAATGATTTTTTTATCATTTTAAAGGAAAATTATTTTAAAAAAGTTTTATGTTTTAAAAATTATTTTAAATCATTTCCATGGATTCCTTTATATGTTTTAAAATTTATATTTGATAAAAATTATTTTAAAAATGTTTTATGATTGCAAAAATTATTTGAAATGATTTTCAAATCCTATTTTATAGTTATAAAATCTTATTTTCAAATTAAATGATTTTGAAATTATTTTTTATTTTGAAAAGTAATATAAATTATTTTCAAAGAATCCATTATAATTTTTCAAGTTTATTTTTATTGGTAACCCTTTTCGAATTGTTTTTTCATTTAAAAACAATATTTCAAAGTAGAAAGGATTTTTTCCTCAAAAAAATTTATATGATCTATAAAAATTATATTCCATATAAGATTTCAAATTTTGATGTTACTTATTCCGTACGTGGTATATGATACAAGGATATCAATCATATTATTTCTCTAAATTGTTTATGTTTTGATGACATGATTTTTGTGAAAATTGTTTCTCTCATATGGGTTATACCATAATAAAATGCATATGAAAACTACTTCTTTTTACATGTTATTCTATGGTGAGATGATTATAAAACCTATCTTTTTTTCATATATAGTTATATGATTAAATGTTTTTGATACCACCTTTAATTCATGTGTCTTGATATGATAAATATATATGATCTTATATAATAGATAAATATAGTTTTCATTACGAGATGGGTGGGACCTATGTATCCCTCAAAAGGATTGGGTAAATATTTATATATATCATGAGGTATATATGGATAAAAGTATTTGTGAACCCTTTATAGGTAGGTATGGATGGAATGGGGAGTGATTTCAATAAAATAATACATGGCTGGAATAAGGATTGATCTCAGTACAATAAAGGAGTTTTTCTACTATGATGGTCTATAGAGTGAACCTTCATGACTGTAATGTTTTATGTGAACTTGATTACATGTTGAAAATATTATGTGTAAATATGATTACATGTTCACAATGTTATGCATGGATCTATCTTTTATTTCAATAATGTTATGTGTAGACCTGGTTTCATGCCCCTAAGTTTATGTGAGGGCCTGATATCATGTCCTTATTTAAATGATATTAATACCATGCCTTATGAAAATATTAGGATATCATTTATTATATTATTTGATTCCATTAGGATTAATGACTCGTGATCTACCAATACTTATGCTAAGATGCGTGATTATAATCATTGATATTCAGGGTATGGTTTTAAAATTTTGTTATCATGTTTTCATATCTTTATCTTCATGATATTCTTAAATATCTCTTTTATTTACCCTTAATGAGTTTTGAAGCTTGATTTTTACTATGTTTCCTTTCCTCGGATTATGAATAAATGTTTAAGTATGATATCATTCTGAGGATTACTAAGGGGGAAAATCTTTTTAGAGACATTAAAGAACATTCACCAAATTAATAAGATTTTGTTCCAAGTTTACAAAAGCACTAAATTATTATGGTCCTTAGGTGTGTTTTTATGTAATTTAATGATTATTCATCTAAAAATATATAAATACCATATTTGAGAAGAATGTTTCACTATAGTGGGTATCAAAGGAAAGGTTTATTTAACCTTTATAAACAATGATAAGAATACTTTTGTAATATCCCTAGATATATTTCTTCATATTTTACTATGGATATATCCAAGGATATGTCCTAAAAAGAGTTGACGTGTAAGAAAATGTTTGGAAATTTATGATAAATTATAGAATGAGTAGTTTCATAGAAATGCATCTATATCTTGATACTACAAGTGGATAAAGATCTTACATAGAGGTTTGAAGTCGTAACAACCCCAAAAACATTATATTTAGCTACACTTGATTGAGAACTAGTGAATTAAAATGGGATTTACTATGTACGAGGTTTGACACTCTTGGGGGAGAATATTTGGAAATTCAAATACTCTTTATTATCTATTTTGGAGGGTTTCAATATAATAGGACTAGGAAATACCTAGTATAAAACTAAGGTTTCATAGATTAAAATTTTTTTTTAGAATTCATATAAGAAATTTTACAGGACTATATTGTTTTCCACATTTATAGGGTTCCTGAGACTATTAGTTTTTATTTTAATCAATGGCGGGAACCTAAAGAAATCATATTAACACTAGATGTGATGGAAAATTTATTGATTGTGATAAGAAAAATTGGATAATGATTGTATAGAAAGATATTCTGATTATTATCTATCAGTTATCATGATATAAGATTAACAACATGAACTTTTTTGAGATACCTAAAACATCGAATAAGAGGAATATTGGATTTTGTGAATGTTCATGTCATAAGGAACATAGTGGTAAGAAGATGTAGCTTCCAACATGCCAAGATGGTGAGTAGAAGAATCTATACCAAATATCTCAAATGGAAGGTATGATGCTTTATTTTTGGGAAAATAAGTTTATTTACTGAAAATTAGTTAAGTATATTAATATATCGTGTTTAGTGGATATGAGAATTAACCAACCAAATATCCTGACCTCTAAATTTTCATCTATACCAAAGAATGAACTATTCTATGAAAATAATTAAAGTGGAAGAATTGAATTTTTTTTGTATTTAGATTTAAAAATTATGTTATATGAATAGTGAAATTTATTATAATTGTTCAGTATTAGTTTTTCATTAATGATTTTAATGAATATTTTGAATGGTACTGAGGACCTGGAAGATTGTTTTATTTATATGGTTATATTTTATGATTAAATAATGTAAATTGTTATAAATATGTTTATGATGAGAAAATGGTGTCTAGTTTGTATAAAGATATAATTGAGATGGATAAAGTAAATTGAATACTATTAATAAACTCCGTACTGATAAACGATTTTTTGAAAAAGTGGTTTATGTTATTGTTGATGGAGTTTACAACCTTTTTGTATATTTGGAATATATCTAAAAAAATATCTATATAAGTAATGTTGGAGCATGTATGTTTTCAATATGGTTTAATTATAAATTGAGTTATTACAATTTCTTAAGAGAATTCATGATGAAGTCATTCATATATGAGGTATATGAAAATCAAGAGATATTTTATGATATATGGGGGACTAATTTTAATTTCATTATGATAAGTTTAGAGACATTCCTTCTAAAGTTTTTTATTTTCATTATTTATGACAATAAAAATGTTTACCATTAAGGAAATGGGTTTTCCTTAAATTATAATAGGGTATTAGATATTAATGTATTATTTTTCATATGATGAATTATTGACAATTGATAAAATTTGTAAAATATTTTTTTGGGGATAATAACAAAAGATATAATGAATACATATAATTACATTTATGGATCTTATAATCTATCATTTCACTAGGAATCACAAATTCAACTTTCTTTCTTAGAGTAAGATTTGAATTTTAATTTTATCAATGAAAAATTAAATAGAGATATTGTGCTAATAAATTAAAATTAAATTGAGTATCCACATATTCTTGTGAAAATAATTAAACATTATAAAAAGGATCGTGAAAAAAAAAGTTTTCATGTTATTATCAATTTGGATGATATCAAGGACCCTTCCATGCCTCATTGATTTATAGAGTTTTTGTTTTTAACATTATCTGTATCACCCACTTTCATTTCCTATATCAACCTTACCACTCTCTATAATTACTTATTATTTTATTTCATATTCAAATCAACACATTCAACCTATCTTCTCATTAGCGGAAATATTGTAATGAGTTAATTTGGGTAACCATTATGTTTCAAAAATCCATTTTTAAAGAAAGTTTTATTATTTGTTTTTATGATGTGGGTTCCTATTATGGAATTATCGAATGTTAAACCTTTGATTACTGAGTTTATTTTTAAGGGTGAAATTCATTTAATGGGGTGGAATATTACATCTCAATAATTTATAAAAAATTTTGCAATTTAATTTAAATTTTAGAAACTTTTTTTTGAAATAAACACTATTTTTATCTTAAAATGTAAAGAATAAAGAGTTTATATTTCATTACATGTAACACTGAATTAGTGAGTGAGTTTCATCAGTCACTGTGATAACAAGCAAGATTGACTTTTACAGAATAGAAATATATTATTATCATTATTATTTAATATATCACATTTCCATTTCAATTATGGATGTGAATAATATTAACTAAATTATGAAAATATGTTTTATATATATATATGTTATTATAAATTGAATTAATTGGAGACTAATCAAATTGAAATGTAAATAAAACATTTTTTAAAGTAGAAGGAAAAAATTCTCAAAAAACTATTTGTATTCACACATATGTGTTTTATATCAATAAATTAACAAAATAATTTTTTTTAGAATTTTAATAAAATTTAAATATTATACATTCAATAAAATTCTTAACATTATTCTTTAAGGTTATAAGTTAAGAATAAATCCATTTTTAGGATTAAAACATGTATTTTTCTAAAAGCTAGTTTTGTCACCTTTTAACGGTGAACATATTTTAGAACAAAATATTTACTCAATTATAAAATTAATATGATAAAATAAAAAACATTTTTTAAATTGTATTATAAAAATTATTTTAACCTCTATTTTTAGGATATTTCTAAAGTGTTTTATTTTTTGATGAATTTTAATAAAATATAAAATTTCAATCGAACATTTCGGTTTCATTTAAATTAAATATATTGTAAAATTATATAAAAAACTGGTATTAATGATAAATTAGTTTAATTTTATATCAATTAAAACAATATATGTCATTTTAAAAAATTTCACATAGAAATTTGATATAAAAACTTTGCAAACTTCTGATCAATTTCACATTAAAAACATGATATCTCATTACATCTGAGGGATTAATTTTAAATTAAATTATCCAACTTATGTCAATGGAATTTAGAAAAAATAGATTTCATATTTTCATTTATAATTATTTATATTATCAAATAATTTTATCTTAATTTTTATACAATAATATTAGTGAAAATAGTTAAAAATTAATTATTGTAATTAAGGTAAAAATAGGGTTTTGTGCATTACATGATTTTATATTAAAATTAATTTTACACAGAAAAAGAAATTCTATTTAAATAATTAGACTTTGTATTCAAAATATATTGTCTTAAAATATCTTGTAAATCTATTTTTAATTATATTACTAAAAGATACATTACCTAAGTATATAAAAAAGATACACGTCACCATATTAAAAACTATAAAGATACAATTGAATAAACATAGAGACTAATGAATAACGTGATAAATATGTATTTATTTTATGTTTTGGATGTATTAATTCAATAATTCATCAACAATATCCATTATGGTTTAGTTTTTGAGTCACATGAGGAAAGGGTGACCTCCAAATGGTGAATACTTTTTGGGTATTTATAAAAATGTCAGTCCTCCTCAATTATAAATAGACACCCACTCTCCTCGCTTATTCAAACGTCTCAATCCTTTTTTTTGAAAGAAAAATAACCCCTAGAACTTTTTAAATTCCCTAATTTCAATATATAAGACTTAATTTTATAATAAATCCAAATGTGGAATGATATTTGTACAAACCAGAGGACGGTGCCCAAAGAAGAGGTAACGTTCATCCATGAACATTTTTGTTCTATTTCTACCTCGAACACCTATAATTTTTAAATATAATTATTATATAATAACATAAATATATTAAATATACAATGATTTTTTATGGGGATGAACAATAACCATATCCACTTCCACTAAATGTGTTATGAAAACATCATTTGTTTGTACGGATGACTACTGTCTCTCGAACCAATGTCGTTTGTTTTTCCATCACCACCTATCAAGGATAGTCAAAATGATATATTTTTTTTCTAAATATGATTTATATATGTGTGTTTGTGTGATTTTAGTGATGTTATTATGATTTTTTAATTGTTATATTAGACATACCATCAGGATTTTCATCTTGTGGGAATGTGATATTGTGGTTCGTCTGTAAGATGGACAACCACATCGCGAAGTGATATGATTCGTTCACACTTTAATGGAGTGTATTAAGGATGAGTTTAATAAAAATATGTGTTATATATCACATAAAAATTATCATTTCATGATAATATATATATATATATATATATCATTTACCTTTATTGATTCAATATGATAAGAAAATGGAAACGGTGTTCAGGTGTACGAATGACCTACCATCTCCTTCAACTATGTACTTCATTTCATATAACTAAATTTTATGAATTAATAAATATAAATATATAATGGATATTTATGATATTTATATCATTTTTTAGATTCTATAAATTCTTAAACTTTAATCAATGTAAGGTAACAAAAAATAACAAGTCAAAACATTAACTAAAAAAAGAAGTTGCTACTTGAAACTTGAATTTAACATGAAATTGTTAATAATAGGTCAATAAAAAGATCATTTTAAAATCGAATATGGTATGATAAATATAATTATTATTATTTAATAGTAATATAATAAACATATTTTTTTATAAAGTGGGTCTTAATGATTACAATAGAATTTAATACTTAAGGTAAGGGACTTTCTTCCCACTTTTAACTTCTATGAGACACATGTGATATTCACCACCAATTTCATCAATATAGTGAATATAATTCTCATGAATTATTTTTATTATTGTTAAAAAAAAATATTGGAATTTATATATCAATTTAATTATCTATTTCAATGGGGTTTATTTTTCAAAATTTACCAAACTGAAGGGGGCATTTTTTCGTAATTTTCATTCTTTGATACGTATGCTATATTATGTGCCTGTATTCCTTCATTAGATGTATATATATATCCCCATTGATATATAATATCGTAAATTTATTCATCCTCCTTATATTTTCCAATTCTTTTTATGTCCTTACATCATGGGTATTTTGATTCAATGTTATCGAAGTCATAAATATTTTATAATGTAATCTCATATTTTATGAGGATTGGTTATGATAAATTAAAAAATGTTTAAATATCATAATATACCTCTCAATAATTATCATGAATTTTCTTATCCTATTATTATCCATTATATGTTCAATTAATAGTACCATTTTCCCACTTTATGGTTCTTAAGATAATAAATAAAAAAAATTAATAAAATTCAAATTTATTTCTCTCCTTGGTGGAAAATATATTTTATTCCATGACCATGTTTTATAAAAATGATTTAAAAAAATGTAATTAAATAATAATTGAACATAATTTTTAAGGTAATTCATTCTAAATACTTTTTATTTTTGAATTTTTTGTTTTAAATATTTTCACATCGTCATTCATATTTTTCAATGGTTCATTTTAATTAAAATGATTTTGAAAATGTTTTTTGTATTAGAAATTGTTTTAAAAGACATTCAGAGATACCTTTATAAGATTAAATAGTCAGGTTCAAATAAAATTATTTTTAATTTTTTTTAAAGGTCATTTATGTTATTATAAATCATTTATTTATATGTTTTGAAGGTTATTTTCAAAGGAAAGTTTTTTCAAAATATTTTATGCTTTAAATAGTTTTTTTCAAAGAGGAAAGTATATTTTCCTCAATAAATGTCTTAAATAATATTTTAAAATTATTTTCTATCTAATATTTCATCTACTGATGTTACCTATTCCTTACATGAGATATGATCCTAGAATAATAATCATATTATTTCTCTGAATGGTTTTTGTTTTAATGGAATGATATTTATAAAATTCATTTCTCTTCAATGGGTTATACAATAATAAAATTTCTATGAAACTCACTTTTTTTGAATTATTTTATGATGAAAATATTTTGAAACCTGTATCTCTTTGAATTTTTTTTATATGATGAAATTTTTATGATTCGCATTTCATTTCATCGGAAATAATTTGATTAATGTTTGGGATCTTGTGCAACACAAAAATATAGTTTCCATAATGAGATGGGTGGGACCTATATCTCTATAGAATGAATTGGGTAAATATTTATATATCTCATGAGAAAGACAAGGATGTAATATTTAGTGATCCCATTTTAGATAGACATGGATATAATAGGGAGTGATTGGGGAAAAATAAGTCTTGGTTGGAACAAAGAGTGAACTTGGTATAGTAATGGACACTGTCTGCTATGATGGAAATATGTTTATATGATGTTCTAATTTCATTTCCTTGACATAATTAATGAAAATGAGTATATTTTTACATGTTCACAATGTTATAAGATAATGTTTCTGGAATAAATTCCATGACTTGAGATGATTTTCTACTCTCATTTGTCATTTTATTTGGTTAATTTATGATTTATTTCACATAAACTTCCAATATTTATTCCAAGACTTATGATTATAATCATTGATATGAATGTTATGGTTTTCAACTTAATTCTCATGATCCATACCCTTATATTCATTTTATTCATATATATCTCCCATGTTATCCTAACTATGCATCAAAGCTCAACTTTTCTTATGTTTCATTACCCCATGTTATAATGAAAGGTTTTAGTGGGATATATTTGTTGAGAGTAAAAAAGGGGAATATGTTTGTGGGAGGTATTGGAGATATTTCACCTAATTAAGAATTTTTCATTCCAGGTTTCCAAGGAAACTAAACTATTATGATTCTCAAGTGCGTGTTTCTATAATTTAATGAATATTCCTCTAGAAGGATGAAATATCCATGTATGAGAACCCAAGGTGTCTATAATTAGTATAAAATAATGGTTTAGTTAACCATTGAAAACTAGGATTAGAAATTGTTTTTGAGATCCCTCCATATATTTATAAGTATATATCTAGGAATGTCTCTAATGATAATTATTAAGATGAGTTAAAGAATTTGAAAATGTACTGGAATTTATGATAAAGGACGGAGAAAGCGGTTTAATAACAATAAATCAAAATTAGGATACTATAAGTGTATGTTAATATATCATAGATGTACCTAGGGGTAATAACATCCAAAACACAATATTGAGATTAAATTTATTGGAAATTGGCGCATGACAATATGAATTTCTTCACAATTAGTTTGACACTCCCAGGGTATATTCATTACAAATTTAAAAAATAATTAAAAAATTTCATGAAGGATATAAATAAAATGTGACTACGAATAACCAAAGATAAACCTATGTAATTATGGTAACACTTTGAGAATCCTATAGAACAAGTGGATGTTCCTATAGCATAGATGTTCCTATGTTTTTTGTTTTATTTAATGGTTGGAAACCCAAAGAATCATGGTAACACTAAATCTTGTGGACAATTTGGTGACTATGAGAAACCAAATTGAATTATGATTGGAAAGAAATTTATTATTAATATTTATACTCATCTATTTCGATATATTATTAACAACATAAACATTGGTGAGACTCCTAACAGATATAATAAGAGGAACAAAGTAATTACCCATCTCAATGACCTAAGATAAAAATTAAAAACTAATCTAAGGATATATTACATTCCAATCAATGAATTTAAAGCATTAAAGTTTTTATATATTTAGATTTAAGGATTATGATATGTGAATTGAGAAATATATAAGGATTGTTTAGTATAAGTTTTTCTTTAAGGATTTGAAATAACCTTGTTAATGGTACTGATGTCCTAGAAAATAGACTAAAATAAAAGGTTATATTTTATTATTAAGTAAATATTATCCTTAACAAGTTCATGTGGATTATAATACAGTTTTTGGGTTTTTATAAATATATGATTGATAAGGAAAAAGTAAATTTAATAGTATTGATGTCCTTATAACTAAAAAATTATTTGATTATAATGTGTTTTATGTTATCATTGATTGAGTTTACATCATTTTTGTATTTAAAAAATATATCCAACAATATGTGTTAAATTTAAGTAATGAAGAATCATGATTTTTTTCAATATGCATTGATGGTAATTTAGTCTATTACCATTTTTAGTAGAATACATGATAAAGGTATTCAAATTTCATATGGGATAATCAATATCTTTTTTCATATATGGCGGAACAATGTTATTTTGATTATGAGAAATTTAGCAACCTTATTTAAAATGTTGTGAATTTTTATCATATGGATGTTTTAAAATGTTTATAATTTATTAAATAGTTTTTGCTGAATATTAAATGAGGTTTTATAGATTAATGTATTATTTCCCTATATGAACAATTTTTCATATTGGATAACATGTTCAATTATTTTGATGAAATTAAAACTAAATATAGATGGAATTACTGATCATTATATTTATGGATCTTTTGTTCCATTAGTGATTTAGGGATAAAAAATTCACCTTGACCTCATTGAGTAAGAGATGAAGTGTAAATTTATCAAGGCACAACCAATGGGTGATATTGTTGAAATAAATTGAATTAAAATCAAGTATGTAGATCTTTTACCAAAAATTATTCAACATTAAAAATATGAACATGAAATAAAAAAATTGTATTATCCTTGAATTTGAGGATATCAAGGACCTTTTTCCAAATCTTGGATTTATGGTTATTTTGTTATTAACATTCTTTAAATCATATAATTTATTATGTCCATTGATATTTGTCACCTCTTTAATTATTAATGCTTATATTCATTTTCTAAATCATAACTTCCAACCTAGGTTCTCCTCACTACTGTAAATAAGTCCATTAGCGGCCGCCATTGGCGGTCGCTGTTGCCCCGTCGCTAGAGGCCTTTAGTGACCGCCATTGGCGGTCGCTATAGACGGCCGGCAGATCGGCCTTCAGCGACCGCCTATGTCGGTCGCTATTCTAAAAAAAAATTAAATTTTTTTTATTTAATTGAATATAAATAAATAAATATATATATATATATATATATAAATATTCATATATATACTATTAAATACAATATTTTAAATTTTTATATATATAATATATTTTAATTGTTTTAATATATATATAATATCAAATCATTGTGCTATAATAATTTATAAACTTCGATTCAAGAAATAATCTCATTTCAGGTCGTTCGGAGCACGTTTGCTCCGAATGGGACCGCCGCACGCCGTTTTGGTGTTTTATGGCGCCGGAAACGCGTTTCCGGCCGCCGCGGTCACACAGCACCTCCGAATGAGGTGCCGTCTAGCTGACCATTTCAAAATTCATGCCCCGGATGTTGTCGTACGGTTTCGTGGCATTCGGAGGTCGTTCGGGTGGTTTTGACCCCCCAACGCGCCATTTCAGCGCGCGCCGCGCTGCTGAAGACGACATAATCGGACGTGCCGCACGCACCGCACGTCCGATGGACGTGCGGCCTCCTCCTGCATCTCAGGAATAATATTTCTATCGTTCCCGTGCGGTTTCAGGTGGTTCGGAGCACGTTTTCTCCGAATTGGACCGCCGCACGCCGTTTTGGTGTTTAATGGCGCCGGAAACGCGTTTCCAGCCGCCGCGGTCACACGGCACCTCCGAATGAGGTGCCGTCTAGCCGACCATTTCAAAATTTACGCCCCGGATGTTGTCGTACGGTTTCGTGGCATTCGGAGGTCGTTCGGGTGGTTTTGACCCCCCAACGCGCCATTTCAGCGCGCGCCGCGCTGCTGAAAACGACACAATCGGACGTGCCGCGCGCACCGCACGTCCGATGGACGTGCGGCCACCTCCTGCATCTCTGGAATAATATTTCTATCGTTCCCGTGCGGTTTTAGGTCGTTCGGAGCACGTTTGCTCCGAATTGGACTGCCGCACGCTGTTTTGGTGTTTTAGGGCGCCGGAAACGCGCTTCCGGCCGCCGCGGTCACACGGCACTTTTGAATGAGGTGACGTCTGGCCGACCATTTCACAATTCACGCCCCGGATGTTTTCGTACGGTTTCGTGGCATTCAGAGGTCGTTCAGGTGGTTTTGACCCCCCAACGCGCCATTTCAGCGCGCGCCGCGCTGCTGAAAACGACACAATCGAATGTGCCGCACGCACCGCACGTCCGATGGATGTGTGGCCTCCTTCTGAATCTCAGGAATAATATTTCTATCATTCTCGTGCGGTTTCAGGTCGTTCGGAGCACGTTTTCTCCGAATGGGACCGCCGTACGCCGTTTTGGTGTTTTATGGCACCGGAAACCCGATTCCGGCCGCCGCGGTCAAACGGCACCTCCGAATGAGGTTCCGTCTGGCCGACCATTTCATAATTCACTCCCCGGATGTTTTCGTACGGTTTCGTGGCATTCGGAGGTCGTTCGGGTGGTTTTGAGCCCCCAACGCGCCATTTCAGCGCGCGCCGCGCTGCTGAAAACGACACAATCGGACGTGCCGCGCGCACCGCACGTCCGATGGACATGCGGCATGATCCTGCATCTCAGGAATAATATTTCTATCATTCCCATGCGGTTTCAGGTCGTTCGGAGCACGTTTGCTCTGAATGGGACCGCCGCACGCCGTTTTGGTGTTTTATGGCGCCGGAAACGCGTTTTCGGCCGCCGCGGTCACACGGCACCTCCGAATGAGGTGCCGTCTGGCCGACCATTTCAAAATTCACGTCCCGGATGTTGTAGTACGGTTTCGTGGCATTCGGAGGTCGTTCTGGTGGTTTTGACCCCCCAACGCGTCATTTCAGCGCGCGCCGCGCTGCTGAAAAGGACACAATCGGACGTGTCGCGCGCACCGCACGTCCGATGGACGTGCGGCCTCCTCCCGCATCTCAGGAATAATATTTCTATCATTCCCGTGCGGTTTCAGGTCGTTCGGAGCACGTTTGCTCCGAATGGGACCTTCGCACGCCGTTTTGGTGTTTTATGGCGCCGGAAACGCGTTTCCGGCCGCCGCGGTCAAACGGCACTTCCGAATGAGGTGCCGTCTGGCCGACCATTTCAAAATTCACGCCCCGGGTGTTTTCGTACGGTTTCGTGGCATTCGGAGGTCGTTCGGGTGGTTTTGACCCCCCAACGCGCCATTTCAGCGCGTGTCGCGCTGCTGAAAACGACACAATCGGACGTGCCGCGCGCACCGCACGTCCGATGGACGTGCGGCCTCCTCCTGCATCTCAGGAATAATATTTCTATTGTTCCCGTGTGGTTTCAGGTCGTTCGGAGCACGTTTGCTCCGAATGGGACCGCCGCACGCCGTTTTGGTGTTTTATGGCGCCGGAAACGCGTTTCTGGCTGCCGCGGTCAAACGGCACCTCCGAATGAGGTTCCGTCTGGCCGACCATTTCACAATTCATGCCCCGGATGTTTTCGTACGGTTTCGTGGCATTCGGAGGTCGTTCGGGTGGTTTTGACCCCCCAACGCGCCATTTCAGCGCGCGTCGCGCTGCTGAAAATGACACAATTGGACGTGCCGCGCGCACCGCACGTCCGATGGACGTGCGGCCTTCTCCTGCATCTCAGGAATAATATTTCTATAGTTCCCGTGCGGTTTCAGGTCATTCGGAGCACGTTTGCTCCGAATGGGACCGCCGCACGCCGTTTTGGTGTTTTATGTCGCCGGAAACGCATTTCCAGCCGCCGCGGTCAAACGGCACCTCCGAATGAGGTGTCGTCTGGCCGACCATTTCACAATTCACGCCCCGGATGTTGTCGTACGGTTTCGTGGCATTCGAAGGTCGTTCGGGTGGTTTTGACCCCCCAACGCGCCATTTCAGCGTGCGCCGCGCTCCTGAAAAGGACATAATCGGACGTGCCTCGCGCACCGCACGTCCGATGGAAGTGCGGCCTCCTCCTGCATCTCAGGAATAATATTTCTATCGTTCCCGTGCGGTTTCAGGTCGTTCGGAGCACGTTTTCTCCGAATGGGACTGCCGCACGCCGTTTTGGTGTTTTATGGCGCCGGAAACGCGTTTCCGGCCGCCGCGGTCAAACGGCACCTCTGAATGAGGTTCCATCTGGCCGACCATTTCACAATTCACTCCCCGGATGTTGTCGTATGGTTTTGTGGCATTCGGAGGTCGTTCGGGTGGTTTTGACCCCCCAATGCGCCATTTCAGTGCGCGCCGCACTGCTGAAAACGACACAATCAAACGTGTCGCATGCACCGCACGTCTGATGGACGTGCGGCCTCCTCCTGCATCTCAGGAATAATATTTCTATCGTTCCCGTGCGGTTTCAGGTCGTTCGAAGCATGTTTGCTCCGAATGGGACCGCCGCACGCCGTTTTGGTGTTTTATGGCGCCGGAAACGCGTTTCCGACCGCCGCGGTCAAACGGCACCTCCGAATGAGGTTCCGTCTAGCTGACCATTTCACAATTCACGCCCCGGATGTTGTCGTACGGTTTCGTGGCATTCGGAGGTCGTTCGGGTGGTTTTGACCCCCCAACGCGCCATTTCAGCGCGCGCCGCGTTGCTGAAAACGACACAATCGAGGGGCTGTACGGGGGTGCGGGGGGCTGTACGGGGGTGGCGGGGGGCTGTACGGGGGTGCGGGGGGCTGTACGGGGGTGTCGGGGGGGCTGTACGGGGGTGTTGGGGGGCTGTACGGGGGTGGCGGGGGGCTGTACGGGGGTGGCGGGGGGCTGTACGGGGGTGGCGGGGGGCAGTACGGGGGTGCGGGGGGTTGTACGGAGGTGCGGGGGGGGGGGGGCTGTACGGGGGTGCGGGGGGCTCTACGGGGGTGCAGGGGGGGCTGTACGGGGGTGCGGGGGGGGGGGGGGGGGGGGGTCTGTACGGGGGTGCGGGGGGCTGTATGGGGGTGGCGGGGGGCAGTACGGGGGTGCAGGGGGTTGTACGGGGGTGCGGGGGGGGGGGGTGTACGGGGGTGCGGGGGGCTGTACGGGGGTGGCGGGGGGCTGTACGGGGGTGGCGGGGGGCAGTACGGGGGTGCGGGGGTGCGAGGGGGCTGTACGGGGGTGCGAAGGGCTGTACGGGGGTGCGGGGGGATGTACGGGGGTGCGGGGGGGGGGGGGGGGGGGGGCTGTACGGGGGTGGCGGGGGGCTGTACGGGGGTGGCGGGGGGCAGTACGGGGGTGGCGGGGGGCAGTACGGGGGTGCGGGGGGCAGTACGGGGGTGCGGGGGGGCTGTACGGGGGTGCGGGGGGGGGGGGGGGGGGGGGGCTATACGGGGGTGCGGGGGGCTGTACGGCGGTGCGGGGGGGGGGGGGGGGGCTGTACGGGGGTGCGGGGGGCTGTACGGGGGTGCGGGGGGCTCTCCGGGGGTGCAAAGGCCATCCCATTGATTACAAAAGTGAAAAATAAAAGTGATAACATCTAATTAATACATATTTCTTTTATCGATACCATACAGAAATTTATAAAAAATATATTGGATAATACATAATCTATAATATCAGATTTATTGATCTGTTGAAATTAGTTCGACTTTTTCAAATGTAGAATCATTCAAGATTATCTGATCAAAAACTCAATATGTGTATAAAACATTTAAAAGACCACCATGGATGGTAATAATGCATTAATTAAATGAATAAATACAATACATCAATGTCAACCCTACCAGTAAACACAAAAAACGTATCTCGTGAATATATGGTGCGTCACGCTTTGCCATCACTGCTACCTTCTTCTGGTGGGCCAGGTGCCTACAACAAATAAACATTATAAATATTTTAAAAACAAAAATAATTTAAATTAAATAAATAAATACAGTATATACCTGCATCGTATGATCCCCTGTACCATCAGCTCGACGCACATATTCCCGCAGTGCTCTAACCTCAGCTGTCAATTGCGCATTTGTCTCCTTGGAAGCGCGCAGCCGTGCCTCAAAATCTGACATCTGCTGTGTCATATGAGCAACAGCAGGACCGACAACCGCATCGCGTGACACTACAGAACGAGGAATCCCTGCTCCATAGTTCAAACTATAGCCATGCCCATCCCGACCAATAATGCGATGAAAGATCTCATCCCGTCGCATGGGAAGCTGTCGCTGGTCCTCTCGCAGATGTTCTAACTCAGCTTCAAATTGATCCTGTGAAATATTTAAATATATATAAATATATATATGTTAATATATAGATTTATGTAATTATTGGTAAGTACAGACACTTACTATCAATGCTGCAACCTCTGGATCATTGCGATCATGAGTCCTTATCCACACCGACATTTTATCAGTTGCTGCACCTTGCCCTCGCAACTGTATATTAAAAGAATATAAACACAAAACCATATTAATTAATAGATTAAAAAATGAATAATATATACCTCATGTCGGATCTGAGACACGTGATGAGTCCCGAGCCTGTGATCTGGTCCCTGCAACGCTCGATTCTCCGAATGGCGTGTTGACACCTCCTACATTCAATTCATTCAAATTTCAAACAAATCACATATTCTTGAAAATATATATAAAGCAAAATAATTAATATACAAACCGCAACACCCTCAGTAGACCAATATGCAACCAAGTCACGCCACTGATCCAGGAGGACACCTCTCGGGACTTTTTCCAAAATGTCAAGGGCACCCACATTTGGTACCCAGTGGTCCCTCTTCACTTTGCCTTTATAATCATTCCATATCTTACGGCATTTGCTCATACACACGGGCCGAAACTCTTCAGGGCATACTTTAAAATTTTGCTATAATGAAAATAATCAAACATATTAGTATTATTTATAAATAGAAAATAAAGTAAAATTATTTTCTTACCTGAACCTCCCTCCATAGACGATCTAATGTGTCCTGAGGGATAGAAGCCCAATCACACGTGGTCAATGGAAATCGATGTGGGTCACATATGATATGACCCAGCTGACGAATAAATTCCGGGGCATTCGGTCCCACGGGATGAAATACCTCATCAAATGAAACATCTATCGTCGTGTCAGAATTCCATGATAATATGCCACGACCAGGGCCTCTCCTGCGAGAGGAAGAAGCAGCCGAGTCTGATCCTGTTGAAAACAATTTTATATATAAATTGACAAATGTTATATATATATATATATATATATGAGTTTCAATTACATAAAAAATATAGACAATGACATTCAAACATACCTCGACCCTGAGACGTAGATGCCTCAGATGGATGATGTGGATTTTCTGCCTCTTCCCCTGACATGTCTGCAGTCATACAAAATATCAGTAATGAGTCCAAAGTGATTAAAAGATAAATTGGATTGTTCTTAATAAATCGAACTTGTACAACTGTTAATCAAACAAAAAATGGATTGAATAATTAGTTGTGAATGAATTTTCAAAAATCAGAAAGTTAATCAACCTAAATATTTATGACTGAATTAACTTACAAAAGTGAGGATTAAAACTTATAAGGATTTATAAAATGATTAGATAATTTATGATATCCTAGGACATTCTACTGAATAGCGGGAAAACAATTATACCTTTCATTAAGCATGAAAATCGACCGTTTCTCCTTCAACAGCCGCTCTGACCCAATAAATATCTTCTTCACGTTGAACTACGGTATGTTGATCAAGTTGTTGGTAAACAAACGGAACAGTCTCGGGTTTATCTTCTTCAAATAAAAACACTCCTCGCCAATACATTTTGACAACAACTTGCCAACTTGGATCCGAAGGCAAAGTAACGAAGAATACTTGTTCCGCTTGTGATGTCAAAATGAAATGTTCATTCTCAACTCGTTCATTATTTCTGTATAACATATAGTTAAAATTCACCAATGAAAACTGATATTGATCGACTTTACATCCACGCACTGGATCAACCCAATTACACTTTAACAATATGTACTTCAAACCGTGTGTGTATACAACTTCAATGATGTCCATCAATTGACCATAGTAATAACCAGAATCGACAAAGGGACAACCGATGCCACTGTTTTCTGTTGCTCGTTTGTCATCAACATCCTTAATGCGAAATCGAAAACCATTAGCATCAATAGCTTTATAACGACGAGCCGTTATAGATGGACCCTCAGCCAGTTGGATAAATACTTCAGGTAGCGTGGGGTCCCCTAACTCCCTCAGCTTACGAACCTACATAATTTATAAAAATCAATACTGATATATGCAGAAAGAATTAGTTTAATACATCACTCATAATGAAAATCAATTTATACATATATAATCCTTGAACCAATCATGAAATGCCGCATAATGAGATTGTTGAATTTGCAACTCAGTCGCACGATGCATCTCTTCTTTTATCTCAATAATGTGTTTCCTGCAAATGATTACGCGATGTTTAAAAGATCAACTTATGCAAAGAAAACATGTAAAAGTTATAAAAGCACATTGATAAGATACTTACTGCATTAATGGTGCAACTGATGGAGTATTGAACAAGATATATCGATGTGATTGTATCCACTCGATGTTGTCCATATCAAATGTGGTTCCTTCTCCAACTGGACCATCATGAATCCGAGAGGGCTTATCTAATTTTGTTTCAACATTCGTAAGATATTCTCCACAAAAGGTAGTACACTCATCCATCAAATAACCATTGGCTATTGATGCCTCTGGACGAGCTCTGTTGCGTACAAATCTTTTCAATGTACTCAAATACCGTTCAATAGGATACATCCACCTGAATTGCACTGGACCAGCAGCCATTACTTCATCAGTTAGGTGCACTGTCAAGTGGACCATAACATCGAAAAATGAGGGGGGGGGGAAAGTTTCTCAAAGTGACAAAGCGTAAGTACAATTCGGTCCTGCAAACTTTTTAAATCACTCATTCGTTGATTTCTTAAACAAAGCTGTCTAAAAAAATTACTCCTCTCAATCAAGGGCTGAACAACATTGGGGGATAAACAATCACCAATTGCGAATGGAATCAACTGCTGAAGTAATATGTGATTGTCATGACTTTTCAACCCTCGCAATGTGTTGCTCGTCAGATTCACACACTTTTAAATATTAGAAGAGTAACCATCAGGCACCTTGACCATCTTCAAAATGGAAAGAAATGTCTCTTTCTCCTCTGTAGTCATCGAATACTGTGCAACAGGCATATATGCCTTGTTTCCCTCAGCTAACTGTAAATGCAACTGTTTCCTTAAACCCATTTCTTCCAAATCACGACGTGCATTAACATGGTCCTTTGACTTTCCACTGACACCTAAAATGGTCCACAATATGTTATCACAAACATTTTTTTCAATGTGCATGACATCCAAATTATGCCTCAACATGTTAGTTTTCCAATACGGAAGTCTATAAAAAATACTTTTCTTTTTCCAATTGTGACTGCGCTGCCTACCCGCAGCACGAATATTACGTACTGGAGGAGCCACCAAATCCTGAATTTCATATACCGTGCGGATGTTTTCTTCCTCAATCTGCGATAACATTTCGACTCCTATCATGATCTTTGGTGCTGGGCTGAACTCTCTAGAACCATCAAATGCCACTCTGTCCTTTCTGAACCTGTGCTGGGGAGGGAGAAAACGCCTGTGACCCATGTATGCCCATTTTTTGGAATGTTTAAGCCATACAGATTTTTTACTTTTATTGCAACAAGGGCAAGAAAATTCCCCTTTCGTACTCCATCCTGATAAATTTGCATAAGCTGGGAAGTCATTGATTGTCCACAACAAAGCAGCATGCAGTTTGAACATTTCATTCGTTTCGCAGTCATAAGTCATCACACCATCGCCCCAAAATTCATTCAACTCATCAATCAATGGCTGAAGGTAAACATCAATCTTATCCCCCAGACTTTTAGGTCCATCAATAAGAGTGGAAAGTAATATAAATTGTTGCTTCATACAAAGCCACAGAGGAAGATTATATGGAACCAACACCACGGGCCATGTGCTATGAGTTGCACCAACCATAGACTTGAATGGATTGAAACCATCTGCTGCCAATCCCAATCGGACATTACGAACATCTTTAGCATAGTCGGGATGTCTCTTATCAAAATCCTTCCATGCATGAGAGTCTGCCGGGTGGGTTAACATGTCACTTTCATGAACTCTTTCTGCATGCCATCTCATTAAATTAGAAACTTTAGATGACATAAAAAATCTTTTCAACCTCGGATTAAGGGGAAAGTAACGCATTTTCTTTAAGGCAATCGGTTTCCCCTGTATCGCAATCTGACTTTGAGGAGTCTTATTTCCCCTGTTCTCTTTCCACCTGGAAGTGCCACAAACCGTACAAATATCCAAATGAGCAGTTTCATTTCTAAACAACATACAGTTGTTTGCACATGCATCTATAGTCTCATATGTAAAACCTAAGTTCTCTGTCAACTTACGAGCATAGTAATACGACTCAGGAATCTTAGCATCGATAGGAAAAACTTTTTTCAATAAAACCAAAAGCATGTCGAATGATGTGTCTGACCAATTATTCAAAGTCTTCAAATGCAACAACTCCACGATAAACAACAGTTTATTGTAAGAAGTACATCCAGGATATAATTCTGTTTTCGCATCATCAAGTACTTCATAAAACCTCCTCGAATCACGATCTGCACCAGAGCGAAGATTTATCTCACCGGTCTAAAGATTCTGGATGTCAATGCCTTCAGGATCAAACCCACGTACCATTTCAGTAAGCATTTCATGCATTGGATCAGTCATCCTTGCATCAACATCCATCTGAGCTGCATCTGTATTTTGACAACGAACATATTCTTCTCCATGACGAGTCCAACTCTTATAATTTTTCAGAAATCCATTAAAGAAAAGGTGCTCCCTCACAGTATCTCGTGTGAATTGATATCTGTTAGCACATTTTCTACATGGACAACTAATATAGTCACTTTCAAATCCTCTCGTGAAGTCAATAAACTGCATAATGCCATTGAAATATTCTCTAGACGTTCGATTTGGAAGATCAATCCAACTCTTATCCATAATAATATCTGTATAACAAACATTTACACAATACTTATTACATTTACATTTTTCAAATCAACTATATTCAAAATAAATATTAACCATTTTTTTATGAACCATTGATAAAATAATAATGTAACTGAAAGCTCATGTTACCTGATTGAGCTACAAACCTGAAAGGGAGGGGAGCCGAAGGCGGTGCTGCGAGGGAGAGGAGGCAGCGAAGGGGAGCCGGAGCCAAAGGCGGTGCGGCAAGGGAGGGGACGGGCGGCGGCGGCGGGGAGCTGGAGGAGAGGAGGCGGTGAGGGGACGGGGGACGGGCAGCGAGGGGGGGGGGGGGTGTCCGGGGTCGGGGGGGCTGTCCGAGGTGCGGGGAGGGGTGTCCGGGGTGTCGGGGGCCTGTCAGGGGTGCGGGCAGGGGTGTTCGGGGTGCGGGGGTGTCCGGGGTGTGGGGGAGGGGGGGCTGTCTGGGGTTCAGGGGTGCAGTCGGGGGTGCGGGTGGGGTGTCTGGGGTGCGGGGGGCCTGTCCGGGGTGCGGGGGAGCTGTCCGAGTTCGGAGGGGGGGTGTCCGAGTGCGGGGGGGGGGGGGGGGGGGGGGCTGTCCGGGGTGCGGGGGGGTTGTCCGGGTTCGGAGGGGGGTGTCCGAGTGCAGGGGGGGCTGTCCGGGGTGCAGGGAGGCGTCCGGGGTGCGGGGGGCGGTCCGGAGTGCGCGTCGGGGGCTGCCCGGGGTACGGGTGCCGTCCGGGGTGGGGGGGAGGGCCGAGAGGCCGGAGGGCGGCGGCCGGAGGCCCGAGGGCGGAGGGCGGCGGCCGGAGGGTAGGCGGCAGGGGAGGGCAGGCGGCGGGGGTGGCCGGGGGGCGGGGGAGGGCGGGCGGCGGGGGAGGCCGGGCGGCGGGGGAGGCCGGGCGGCGGGGGAGGCCGGGCGGCGGGGGAGGGGAGGGCGGCGAGGGAGGGCGGCGAGGGAGGGAGGGGGTTAGGGCGGAGGGAGATTGAGGGCGCGGGGGGGGGGGGGGGGGGCGCAGAAACCCCCCGAATTTTTTTATGCAGGTTAGCGACC
Organism: Viscum album; assembly: GCA_963277665.1. NCBI lineage: Eukaryota > Viridiplantae > Streptophyta > Magnoliopsida > Santalales > Viscaceae > Viscum > Viscum album. The sequence continues at coordinate 1,122,870,823 of OY728136.1, read as the reverse complement.
GCCATTGGCGGTCGCTAATGGTCAGCTTTAGCGACCGCCAATGGCGGTCGCCCGAGTCTGGGGGGCTCTAATGCCCCCTTTTCTAGTAGTGCCTATGTGGAAACCTAGATATGAGTGAATTTGGGTAATCTTTATATTTCCACAATTCGAATTTTAAATGAATATTTACTATTAATTTGTAAGATGTGTTTTTGTAGTGAAGAAATTATCAAATGTTATATATTTTATGACAAAGAGGCCTTTTGAGGGAATGATTAATTTTAGGGGGTAGAATGCAACATCTTGAGATTTTATGAAATATTTTTTTCTATAGTAATTTAAATTTTTGATAATTTTTGTTACAAGAATACCTAATTTTGTTATTTTTTTATAAATATTCCTGAGTGTATCTTGCATTACATGCAACACTGAGTTAGATTTTTAGTTTCTTCAATAGCTTGTGTAATTATCATGACCGATTTTTACTGAATGACAATGTGTTCTTAACATTATTATTTAATATATAAACTAGCAGTTATAATGATGGATATAAATAATACTAAATAAGTTATGAAAATATTATATATATATATATAATTTATTAATTATTTAGTTTCCAATCAATTAGAAAATAAAATAAAATTCATTTAAAAATAGATGGAAATTGTTCTCTAAAATATTATGCATACAATTGTGATTAATTTCAATAAATTAAAAAATCATCTTTTCATTCATGATTTTAAGGAAAATTTATTATTATATATTTAGTAAAATGTTTAAAATTTATCTTCTCCACAATAGATAATAATAAATCCAATTTTACTCTTAAAAATAAATTTTTTGAAAAATAAGTTTTGTCGACCTCTTATATCACACATATTTTAAAAATAAAATTTTGTACATATAGAAAATTAATGTGATAAAATAAGAAAACTTTTTAAAATTATAATATCAAAATTATCATAGAGTGAATTTATAGGTTTTTTTTGAAAAAGTTTTATTTTTTATGAATAAAAAAAATAAAATTTTAATTGAAAATCGCCTTTTCAATTAAATTAGTTATATTGTGAAATTATTTATTGACTTAGTATTACTATAAAATTATTTTAAATTTTTGCCTATTATTTCTATTTTTCCCTCTTGAATAAATTTTAAATTGAAATTGGATTTATAAACTTTGTAACTATTTAGTCATCTTCACGTTAAAAAATTTTCATTCTCATCACGTGAGCTAAATATATTTTAAATTAAAATTTTCCACTCTAGTGAATTGAATTAAGGGAAATCCATTCCATATTTAGAAAAATAATTTCTAATATTATCAAATAATTTAAACATAATTTTTTTCATAATGATTAGTGAAAGAAATTAAAATTTAATTAATGTGATTGAAGATAAAGCTTTGGTTTTCATATTACAAGCTTTTGTATTAAAATTAATTTTACCCAGACATATGATTTATTTTTTATGAGTTTTAAATAATATTTAGAATATATGGATTAAAATTAGTTAATAATTATATTGTTAATTGTATAATTAAATGTTAAATTACCTAAGTAAATAAAAATACACATGTTTCCTTGGTAGAAACTATAAAGATAAAACAGAATAAACATAAAGACTACGGGATAACATGTCAAAAAATAAATTTATTTTGTGTTTTGGAGGTATTAATTGACCATTTATTTCCTCCGCTCCATTATTTTTCAAATTTCTAGGTACATTAGGTAAGGTTGACCTCACGATTGTGAATACTTTTGGGTATTTATAAGAGTATCACTCCTCAATTCTGAAATGTCACTCATTATACCCCCATATTCACACCTCTAAAGCCATTTTCATCCACAAATACCTATAAAAATATCTTACAAGATTCCATAAGATAAACCCATAAGACTTATTTTGGTTATAAATCCATTAAAGGAAGGTTTTTTGTGAAAATATGTAGAAGATACACTGAGAATAGGTATTGTTCATCAAAAAACATTTTTGTATTGTCTCTTCCTCAAACAACTTTAATTATTTTTATTTCATTCTTATATAATATCCTAAGTGTCTTAAATATAATGAAATATTTTTATGTAAATTTAATAACATAAAATTATCTATACATCTATAAAATTGGTTATAAAATCATCAATCATATGTGTGGTAGACTACCACGTCTGGAAATGATGCCATTTGTTTCCATTACCTCCTATCAAAGCTAGTAATAATGATGTTTTTAATTTTTATATACTATATATCCGATAATTGCGATGTTATTTGGATTTTTTAATTTTTATATCCTATACAACTTTATGATTTTCATTTTGTTGGAATATTGCTTTGTTTTTCATGTGTACAACAGACTACCACCGAATAAAGTGATTTTATTACTTTGTTGTTCGTGTGTACAACAGACTACCACCGAATAAAGTGATTTGATTAATTCACACTATACATGGAATTACTTTAGAATGGGTACAATGAAACAATGTTGTATATATGAAATAAAAAATATATTTTAATTAATATATATATATATATATTATCTTTTATTCATCAATCTGATAATAAACTAGAAATAGCATTCATGTGTACGTACATCCTTCTGTCTCTATGAATGGTGTATGTCATTTTCTATCACTAAATATTATGGGTTAGACTAAATAAATATATACTAAATAATTTTTATATATATATCATGGTTTAATTTTTTTAAATTATAAAATCATGATCAAAGTATTAGGGAAAAAATAACAAGTCAAAACATATAGAAAAAAATAAAGTTGTTATTACCCGAAACATGAATTAAACATAAAATTGTTAAAATTAGATGATAAAATAGTCATGATAAAATAAAGTATGGTACATATATATTTATGATTATGTAATTGTTTAATGAAAAAACTAAATTTATCATACATTATCTTTGAAAGTATAAAATGGAATTCAAGACTTAAGGTAAGAGACTCTAATCTCACTTTTTAGTTTTTTGAGACACATGTCATATTCACAACCTATTTCATTTATGTGGTGCATATACTTTCCATGAATATATATAATTATTTTTATAGTTAAAATTATTTTTATTTTCATATCATTTTTATGATATATTTTCAGGGTGTTTACAGTTCAAATTTTTCAAAATTAGTAAGGGATTTGTTTGCCTCAATTAGCCTTCTTTGAGACGTACGTTATATTATGCACCTATGTTCTTCCATGAGGTTTATTTACAGCCCCTTTTACATGTAATGTCATGAATTTATTCATGATCATGATATTTTAAATTTATTTTATGTTATTCAGTCATGGGTTTTATGATTCAATGTTTCCAAATTCAAAAATATTTTAGGTTACAATATCATCATTTATCATGAATTATTATGATTTTGTCTCAAATGTTGAAATATAATGATATACCAATAAAGAATTATCATGAATTATTTTCTTTGTACATTATTTATGACATTTAAAATAATGGTACCATTATTCTACTCTTTGGTTCTTAATATAATAAAAAAAATTATGAAAATAAAACATTATTTCTCTCTTCGGTTAGAAATCGATTTTATTCCAAAACAGTTTCTTCTTAAAAATGTGTTCAAAAAAATTTTTATTGATATATTAAATCCAAATTCATGAAAAATTATTTTTCAACTTCTTTATTTTTTATAAAGTGATTTAAATTATGTTTAAATAATAATTTATAAGTTTCAAATGTAAGTTTTAAATAAAATGATTTTGAAAATGTTTTCTGTTTTAAAAAATGTTTTAAACTATTTTCAAAGCATATGTTATAAGTTTCAAAATCTATTTTTAAAGAAAATGATTTTTGAAATAATTTTATTTATAAAATATGATTTTAATGATTTTCTACTCTTCCTTTTTAATTTTTCAAGGTTATTTTCAATTTAAAATTTATTTAAAAACTTTTATGTCCTAAAAATAAATTTTCAAAGTAGAAATGTTATTTTCCTCAGGAAATGTTTTAAATTATCATTAAAAATTATTTTTTACCTAACATTCCATCCATTAATGTTACACCCTACTCAGTATATGATATATGGATACCATTCATATTCGTTTTGTTAATGGTTGATGGTTTAGGGCATGATATTTACGAGACCCATTCTCTTCTACATGTTAAACCATAATAAAATAGTAATGAAACCTATTTCTTTTTAATGATTATTTTAGGATGAAATGATTTTTAAAACATTAAATTTTCTAAATTTTAAGATATTATGCAATTTTTATAACACCAATTTCATTTCGTGAGTAATGATATAATGATTTTTTATGATATTGTGTCATATAAAAATATGGTTTTCATTATGAGATGGGTGGGACCTAAGTGTACCTCAAAATAATTGGGTAAAATTTTATATATCTCATGATATATACATGTATAAAATGGGGAGTGAATCCAGTATAGATAGACATAGATTGAATGGGGAGTGAACTCAATAAAGTAAGCTATGTGTGGAACAAGGAATAAACAAATATTAGTGAGGTACTTTGTCCACTATGATGGTTTTGAAAGTGAACAATGAAAACTATAATGTTATAGATTAATACAATTACATGTACACAATATAATACATTGGCCTATCATTAATGTATATTCTATTATACGTGAACCTATTTGCATGTTTATATGTTTATGTGAGGTCCTAATTTCAGGTCCTTATCTTAATGACTGAACCTGGTTCTATTTATACAATTTTAAAATTCTATAAGTTGATTTGTATTAAGAACAATATATTCTTTAGGAACATTTTAGGCTCTCATGGATCATGTTCTTTGATTCCATTATGATTCAGGTCTAATGAACTTTAAATATTTATACCAAGACTTGTTATTAAGATCTTTTATATGAAGGATATTGTTTTCAAATTTTATATTCAAGTTCTCATACCCTTATGTTCATGTTATTCTTATAAATCTCCCTTTTTGTCCTTAAAAAGAATCATATATCAACATTTCATATGTTTCCTTTCACCGTGTTATGAAAAATGTTTTATATAGGATATGTTTGTGAAGAGTAGTAAAGGGGAATATCTTTGTGGGATACATTCAAGATCTTTCACCAAATTAAAAATATTATGTTCCATATGACTAAAGGAAGTAAACTTTTACACTCATCAAGCATGTTTTTTGATAGTGTAATTAATATTAATCTAAAAGATTCAATATCCTTGTATGAGAAAACAATGTCTCTATATCATAACTCACTTGTTATTAACAAAATTAATATTATTCACGATAGATATATAAACTCATATCACAACACCAACTTCACCAAATACCTTCATCAATGAAACTCATATAATTCTCTACTTATAAAAGAGGGGAAAACAAATAAAATACCAACTCAGTTTCTTCAATGTATTAAGCTTCAACCTTATGATCCGAAGAGGATACCTAGACTACATAGATACCAATTAATGCCCAAAACAAGGAATACATTCAATAATAGTGGGTTTAATCCATGGATAGTATCCTTCTTTTGATAATATTTTGTGTGAAATCAACATATATCATCCACCAGAGTGAGATACCTCACTACTTAACACCCATACAGTGAGAAAAGAATCAAAAATAATAATACTAAATGTACAATGTTCATAATTCAAAATGATTATATAATCCTTTCCATGATATGAACTCAATAACGACAATACAATCCTATAGAATCATAAAAATGGATTCTGATATGTAGTGTATATCTTTCAGTAATGTTTAAATAAAACCAACATTGTTATATTCTTATAATTATTTCAGCCAATATTCAATATAGTACTATATTTTTTAGGTGGGGATTATCCTTCTCCCTATGCTGATTATCTACTTTAAATTTTATATTGACCTGTAATTTTTATCTATTAAAAATAAGTGTGAGTTCCAATTTCAACACCACACAAAATATATTGTGATGATTTACAAACAAACCAATGTGTTAACTTTCTTTTCTTCTTCTACTTTCCCTATTTCAATTGGTGTCTTCTTATTCTTCATCCTTCTTCCTTTATGAATTGCACTGTATATACTCATCATATTCTCTCTCTTGAATTTTCCCCAATATAAATATTTCATGTACACTCTAATTGAGTTTTTTTTCAATATCCTATGCACAATTCTCAAACAACATGTATAAATTAACTTTTTATTTTATATCACAAACCAGAATCATTATTCTCATTCGAATTCTATTTTAAAATAAAATTAAAAAATAAATTCTCTATATATTTTTCTTTAAAATATTATATTCATCCCACTTATTCTATTTTTCATTCCAATATATTTAATATCATTACCGTACAACTTCAAAGGTTGCAGTGTGACTAATCATTTTTTCAATATCTAATTATCTCCCTTGACAAGAAGTATCTCTATGGAAAAAATGTTCTTTATATAGTAGATTTTATCTCAATCCCCCTTTGTGATGTTATAACCATTATATATCAACTTAATAATCATCTGTTTTTAATTATTCTAGATTGTGTATTAATTTCCCTAAAATAGTTCTATATGAAAACTCATCTTATAGCTTCTATACAAATCCTAAAACCTATGGAGTTCTTTTACTTTTTCAAAAGCTTAAAAAAATATTTGTGGAAAAAAGTATGCATATCGAAAATTATATAATATATCACATTAAATTGATAAAAATATGTGGATCATCCATTTACTGTAGTACCTTTCATAATACTTAGCTTAACTTAAAAAAATTATATATCTTGTATTATATAAAAACATACACATCACACCATGAGATGTGAACTTTGAAATTCTAAATGTTTTTAAGAATATATTATGTATCACATAATATATATATATATATATATATATATATTTATGCTTTACACCTTATGTATGCAACTTTTCAAATTCTTAGTGTTCTGGGGAATATATTTCCTAACATGTAACAAATATATAAACTTATACATCACACAAATTTTGAAATTCTATAACTCCTCTTATCTTGTCCAAAAAATATATATACTAGATAAAATATATAGAAATATATCATATTAAGTTTTTTCTTTTTCTAATTCTTCCCCACATAAATATCACATCTCATTTATGCATATTATGAATTTTTATAATTTCTTGATAAAAAAATGAAAATGATCATCAATATATTATGTACCATGTAATATATATAAAAATTTATGAAGAGAGGAATTTACAAAAATTAATATCCAAATTTTTAGAATAATAAAAACCTCCACAACTAGTCTAAACATCTCTTAACCTTTTCTAAAAACATCAAAACACCTAAACTTATTCAAAAAAAATCATGAAATAATATAGAACCTAGTAATGTACGTCATCTCAATTGATAATTCTAATTTAATTTATTATAAACTATTATTTATGAATTGAAATAAAAAAATCAATATATTAAAAATATTCACTACAAATAGTTTTCGCTAAGAAACCCTATGAGACTATAGGATTCTTTCTCAACCCCACAACACAGCATCTAATTGGGTTTCTAAAATATCTCCAATATATCAATATATTAAAAATTATCTCTTGAAAATAACAGATAAGAGATTATTTTCATAAAATCAAGATAATATTGGTGCAAGATACTTTTTGAATCGATATACCCCAATTCACACCCCACCCCTCACTAAGTGTATCTTCAATTTTTGGACAAATATATAGTATAAGAGAAAAAGGTTCCTATTTTTTATAAATTTATCTAGGAATCCATTGAAAAATTTTCAATCATGAAGTTATTAGAATCTATAATTTTGATAATTTTCAATTATAAAAAATAAAATTCACCTTTAATTATTTTCATTGGACATGGATGATTAAATGGGTTCCATAAAATAAATATCAATCAAAAGGAAATGTATGGATTTATCAAAATGAAACCATAAAGATATATATTTCTATTCTTAATTAATCATTTCAACAGGAGTACCTTCTTCTAATAGAATATATATAAAGGCTTTGTGGTGTAATTTTTCACATGCCAGGTTTAAAGCATTTCTAATCACAAATGAAGGTGACTCTACTCTATGTGAATCCAAATTGAATCTTATTAGAAACATTAATGAGGACTTGAGGATGATCCATAAAGAATATTTGGATTCTTTCCTTGGTCAGATGAATGTGATTATTGATGAAATTCAATGAATCATAGAAACCCTTGATAACATAGTGATAATTAAAAGAGTCGTTTAAAGATCGATATCTTGATTTCGTGGGAAGGCATCAATGCTCATGTATAAGGATACAAATGATGTTATATTAGATAGTTTTCACAACACCCTAATTTTATATGAGAAGAGAGGAAAATAAAAAAATCATACTATCGAGAAATATTAGAAAGTGAAATTCAAGTAATTATAGAATGTCACCTTCAAGGATGATCCAAATAAAAAAAGCTGACAAAGTCTTATATTCTATTTATTTTAAAATAATATGGGAAAATTAAACTTCCAAGGGAATCATCCCTTATTATTATTTAAATGTGGAAATATTTTTAGCTTTTTGCCGAGTGTATCGATAAATTATGAGATGATAATAATGATGACATTCTTATAAAGATACATTAAAATTATGTAAAAGGGAAAAAATTAATAATAAGAAATCCCTCAAAAAGAATAAGTTTTATCATTAGAAAATGTTTTCATAGAATATTTGAATAAAAAGAGATTTAGGATTTAAAATTTCACCGATAACAAGTACTTTATTATTGAAAAACCACAAATGGAGGAGAATATTGATGATGATAGTGATGATGATGAAATTGGTGGAAGAGTATACCTGGATGTTGACTTGGAGGATGTAATTGAAGAAATATATATTTTTAAGGATAAAATGATGAAATACAATGATCTATTTGATGATAAAAACACTATATATAATAACAAAAAATGATAATGTTGTGTTTAAATATGATATTGAATGGATCAAATCTAGAAATTCTAAATACTCATAGAATGTGCATTAGTTGAAACTCAACAATGAATAGAAATCAATGCTTATTGATTACATGATAAGAATAGTGAAATATTAAGTAAATATAATCTACTATCAGGAAATAGTGTTCATTAGTATAATATTATAGATTAAAAATCAAGAAATTATTTTAAACTTTAGGATTACAGCAGGAAACTGGATCATGTTGTCTACTGAAAAGGTGAAAGAAAATCGTAGAGATCTAATGGAGAATTTATTCAATTTACTACAAAATAAAAACATAAGAAATAAATAAATATTTAGTATGTGTCTTGATCAAATGAAAATAAAATAATAGTGGTTGAGGATAGGCCATATGATATAACTCATAAAAAAATTGATTTTGGTGATTCACAAATCACTCAAAAGACCCAAAAGGAAATTAGACCATCAATGAATATATAAAAATATATACCACAAATTATGTCCTATTTTTATAGAAATATGGGATATATTCATAAAAGAAATTTATAAAGAAAACTATTATTTAATGTTCAAGAGAAACAACGATGTTTGGTAATAAATTCTTACTGATTGTATGTTTTTAGTGGATACTGTTTTTGGTGTGAATGTTATGGACCCGAATCCATAATTGGTCATTAATAATGAAATGGAGTGTGAAAAGGATAACTGATGAATAAATTATTATAATTTAAAAGTGTCATTAAGTATAGAAAAATATAAAATCAATTATTTTTCAAGTTAAATTTGTTCCATCATACCCGAAAGAGGAATGAAAATAATCAACACAAAAGGAGGTGAACCAAGAAAATAATCAAGATGGTATGTGATGTGGAGGTGAATGTAGTATAAACTAAATTGAATATAATGGAACTTTATATATAACACCCCAAAACTTTTATGGTATGATTATATTAAATAAATTATTTTCATAGCCTATATTTCATAAATAATTGTGTTCCTTTGAAACAACACTTGGTTATTTAGGAGATAGTAAATCCAAGCCATTAAACATAAATTTTCCACTTCTATGTTTTGAATTTAAAAAACGGCCATCTAGAGAATTGACCAGTAAGTCATCTAGAGAATAATAGAACCAACATGATTTTTTGATAAATACTAACATACCCTTATGAATAGTTATATGAATAGAAATATTACCCTTATAAATAGTAAATAATTATAATATTTTATTTCTTTATGGAAATAAGATAATGAGATATTAATTAATTTTTCAATGTGATATAGAACTAATTATACCTTTAAAATTGTTATTTGTATAATTAACTATGATTTTATTTAAAAATTAAATTAAAAAAACATAGAAATTTATTCCCAAAAAATGGATTTCATTTTTTAATTCTACACGTCCAAAAATGTCTAGGGTGAATTTTTGGGATTTTTCTAAAATACATGAATTCTTCATGAATAGTAAAAATACAGTTTTGAGTTTTCGGTAGTTTAATGATATCATAATGATGTATTAATTAATATAAAAGTATGGTAGTTAATTTAAAGTATCTTATGATATGAGGTGTCCCGAGTGGCTTAAACCATGGTCAAATACCCTGGGAAAGCCAATGGTATTGGAAAAACCACTAAAGAGGTGTCCCTTTTAATTAATAAAAAACTCTCTCCTAAATTACTATAAATACCCACTCACCCCCTTCATTTTATTTCATTCAAAACTCAATATCCTTGAATCACTGGTGGTATTACCACCCTAGTAGTCCTCCCATGGTGTCTTTAATCCCCCAAGGTCCCATCCTTCAAGATCTAGGAGTTACTCTAAAAGGTATGGGAATCCTTCATTCTCTTCTTTTAGTCGACACTACATTTATGTTATCTATTTGATTTTATATTATCTTATGTTGGGGTTTGATTTTATGTGTTATTCTTACCTTCCTTTTTATTTCAATATGATGATATACCCTTTTTCTCTCATCATTTATTATTATGAAATTTTAGGCGACGCCCTTAGGCTGCTGAGTTTTCATAAGGGATCTCTCACCTTTTCTTTTATTTTCAATTTCATCTCTTTTATTTTCCTCTACTTACCTACTCTCTCCAAATTACCTTGATAAACTCCATTATAATCTATATAATGTAATTATATATTGTGAATGGAACAACTATCAGCAATATCCTTACTCCCTCTCTTTTATTTTTAGAAACGAAATCCACGTCCATGAGGTTCCATTTTATAACCATTGTGGACGATGAAGTTTCATTATTCAATTTATTTTTCATTTATGGTCATGAAACCATTTTAATGGTTTAACCAGATAATAATATATTTGATTCATTTCATTAATTTTCTGGAATCCTTAGAGACTCATAATATAAGGAAATAATACAATACAAATTCATTATGAACAAAACGGCCAAGTTAATCAGAATATTTGTAATAAACTTTTAACTAATGAATAATCATTATGGCATAGAAACCAAAATAATTTATATCTCAGTAATTTCATTAATAAGATATATTAACAATTCCGGATGTTTATCCACATTTCAAATGAACTACTATTCATGGAAACAAGTAAACGAATCACGAAAACTGAGGAAGAAAATGCATCAAAAACAAGAACAAAGATCCTATTAAACCCATAAAAGGGCCATTAATGAACCAAATGAGGTTATAATAAATCAATTACATGTATTAGAGGTTCTGGATTTATTAATTAATGAAGCTAAGTTTTATTATTTAGGTCATTAAAACAAATTAAGAACACACTCGAGCATAAGGTAATGGGTTTCTCATCTCACTTTCATTTCTGTGAGATTTCCATTGTTCGCAAATTATTTCTTGAATTTTTTATATTTGTAATTAAATTTTATATATAATTACATGATTATATTTATATTCATGTTATTCAATTATTTATTTGAGGGTTATTATGTTCTGGTCATATGATTCGACAGATTACATCGTGGTGAGAGAGTTTGTCTCAACTACTATTTTGTTGTGTCTAACATTGTATGGTGCACGTAATAATACTTATATGGTGTACCTAATTCCAATTTGAGATAAATTTTCATTTAAAATTATATTTATATTAAATATCCATAATCTCATATCATGGATATGTTTGTTGTCTGAGTCGTGTACCATTTTACATACGGTGTTTATCTAGAATGTTATTTTAATTATGGAAATATTGATAAATCTGCATACTCCACTCTATAAGGATATTGAAAAGGCATATTTCTCTCATATTGAATAAATTTATAAATAAATATTTGGACATGCAGTGGCGGGTGGGGCCCACTGTATCCCCTCGATGCATCGGTAGGTCTAATGAGACATATTGGTTGGCGACAAACCCTTTGAGATTGTTTCCAAAAATCATAGGGGTTTCTACACACAGAACTAAACCATTTTAATGGTATTATGGTTTCATGTTCCAGATACATGATGTTCAATTAATAATCATTCTCTTTATTCATTATCATTTATTACAATTAATGAGGTTTTCACTATGATAAAATCAATGGACGTAGGCCCTTACTCAGTTTATTAATGGCGTGTGATTTTCATTTATTCACCATGCCATATTTGTTTATGATTAAGTTATTATTGATTCATGATTCCACTATTTTTAACCCTTACTAAGAATTTGAGCTCACCCCTTTCATTGTCTACCCTCAACAGGTGATGAAGAGAAGGTCATTTATTGAGTTCATATGGATGCAGTTTTTAGGTTTTGTTTTGTATTGTGTTTTGTGACCTTCTCCAATGTAATTTGAGTTATGTTTGTGTATCTAGTTTATTTAAGACTACAAAACTGGTCATTCCTTTGGTATTTTCATTCCTTCTCACCATTCCAATATAACAAGTAAGGCACCAGCTTCAGCCTAGAGGGTTTAGGGTGTTACAGTTGCTATCACAAAGATTTTAGTATAAAACTTGGAAACTAGATTAGGAAATGTATAGTAGAGAACAAATCCCTAAGGTAGTATTTGAGGATAAATGTACAATAATTTCCCTATATTTTATTAAGGAATATATTATGTAGATCTTTTGAGAAATACTTCCCTTTTTGGATATGAGCAGGTAGTGGCGGCTCAGGCATAGATATATCTAGGGGTAAATGTAATGACCAAAAGATTCATTAAAGTAAACCCCTCTTGATCTAATTAAATGTCTCTTTATGTTTATATAAAATGTCAACTTATTAGGTTTTATGTTAAGAATTTTGACCATTAAAAATATAGTCATTGAACAGTGATCACATGATTAGTATAAATATAGAGCTTTAACAAATCCAATTTACTCAGACAAAGGAATCGATGGCCTCATCCTGTAGAATTGCCCCATATGAAGCACATTTGTCGGAGATCAGAAAAGAGGTGGAATCCTTGGGCTTCTATCTTGACCAAGACTAAGCTGAGCTTCATCATGTTAAGCTCGAACGGGACCGTCTACGGGAAAAGTGGAAGTTGACAGAGATTACCACTCGAGCAATGTTATCCGAGCCACCTCAAGAGTCTGTCACCATCGCACACCTTAACCTTAGGTCTCATGTGGCTGTTTTAAGGTGTTTTGTAACAAATCTCTAGTACTATGTTCATGTATATTATTTTTGTATAAAATAATTAATATACCTCCTTTTCCATTTTGATACATTGTAAATAGTTTTTAAATTACAACTAGTGTTTTTAGTTATTATTTAATTAAGAAATCTATTTTATTAAATTAATTGATTTTTGAATTAAATAATATTTTAATAAAATATTGTTGTTATTAAATTAATTTTTATTTAATATAAATTATCTTATAATTTTATGAATGCAATTATAATTTTTATTAATGTTTGAAATCTATTTCTGTCCAAACCCGTGAATTATCAATAAATGTCAGTTTTTATTTTAAAAGTTAAAATTAACATATTTAGAAAATTATTTAGAAAAAATAAATTTTATTTCCGAAATCAGGATGTCAAAATTATCCAACAGTGAATTTTTCATAATTCTCTGAGATAGTCAAATTTTTGGGTAAAAATTAAATACCATTTATATATATTATGTGTTTTATGACATCATAATGGCCCAATAGTGATGTAATAAAATACTATAATCTTTATGTTCGGCCAATACATATTTTAATATTAAAATAATGTGATTTTGGGTTTTTTTGACTTACTTTTCATAGCATTAATGGACCCCTCAAGACTTATTAAACACCTTGTCTTTTTAAATTAATTTCCATGGGAGTGTGACTCACCTCCACATAATCAACCCAATTATTTTAAGAAGTTTGGACTTTGGCCTTATAAAAATCTTTTTTCTTCTACCCTTTTCCAAAAACCATGGGATGGTTTTTGGTTTGAATTAATTTAATGTAAGGGGACCCAAACCTAAACAATAAAGAATTCCCTTACCTTTCCTATATAAACCCACCAAAGCTCCCACTTCCACCTCACTCAAAGCCTTTGGAGTTTGTCCAAACTCTGCCTTACTCTCCCTAGAATCCTCCCAAGGTTCCCCAAGCTCCCAATAAGCCTCTCACAATCCTCTCTCTATCCTTTGGAAGCACACTTCCAAGTAAGGGTTTTTTCTTCTTTTCTCATTTTTGTCCAATTTTCATTAAGTTGTTTTTCCCTTTTAATTTCAATTATGAATGTTTGGGTATGGTTTCTAACCTCCATCATACTTCCCTCTTTATGTTTTAATGATGGAATACCCCTTTCTCTCTCATTAAATGCCTCACATTTACCCCCATTACTATGCCGAAATTCTGAAAGGAACTTCTCTCTCCTCATTTACATTCAAGAAATAATTTTGTATCATGAATCTAAGTTACATTAAAATTATTGGGACATGTATCTATATGACCTCCTTACTGTACATTACATGTAAATATTATGAGGAACCCCTTTCTCTCTCATCAACCGTTTTTATGAATTCTTATGTCTCGCCATTACGCTGTCGAAATCGCACCGATTTTCTAAGCTAATGTCATTGTGTAGTGAATACCATGCCCATTTCTCCATCAAGGGTATTAACATTTATGCACATTTACTATTTGATTATAAAGTTTCATGTATGAATTCCACATTTTTTTATCATGGAATAAATGATTATGTTTTATGAATCCATGTTTTATGATCCATGTGGGACACTTATGCATGAAATGAAATGTTTAAGAAGGGTGCGCCTTTATAGCGCTCCAATGAATTTGGTAAAGTATAGTATCATGATACATCCTGTGAAATGGGTGTTGAATCATGATAATTCAAGTGCAACGATGGTTTACTCGTGCTTCATGTGCAATGAGTATTTAGTCATCCTCCATGTGAAATGGGTCTTGGCTCATGCTAATTCCATGTTAAGTGTTGTTCCCACATTTCCATGTTATGATTATCATGATTTATCATGCCTTTATGTTCATTTTTCTCTTGTGATCTATTTATATGCCTAATTTCTATCATTTATTGTACCCCTCATGTTATTCCATGTGTATTCCCTTACTGGGCTTTATAGCTCACCCTTTTCTTATGCATGCCCTCAGGTTATCCCATGCAATGCTAATTATGAGGAAATGTAGTGGTTATAAAAAGGAAGTTTTCAATAATTATGTTGTATTTCATGTTTCAAGTTTTTATGTAATGATCCTAATAACCAAATACACTAAACCTCTCGATCTTCTTTGTCTTATCAAGTGATGTTTTATGTAACAAATCATGTTTTAGTTTGTATTAAAAATCAGGGTTGTCATAGCTGGTATCAGAGGATAGTTTTAGTTATTTTTGGGATTAGGATTAGAAAACCCTAGTAAAGCCTTAGAGACAAGACTATGTATAATAATAACATCCCTATGTTTTGTTATGTACTGATTAAGTGGTTTATCAAGAAAATACATCCCTGTCTGGATACGAACATGTAGAGGTGGCTCTGGAACAGATGTATCGTAGGGGTAAAACCAGAAAACACCACTTTGAGCTAGACTCGAATGGGAACTGGTGCCTGACAATGGGTTATGTGGCACTCTTGGTTATGACACTCCCAGGGGATATGTTTTGATAAATTTACAAGCTTAGTATGAACCCTTATTAATGGAATTAAAAAAAATTCCCCTAAGAATATATATTAGAAAGTAGATTATGAAAAGCCTAGATTGAAGCCTATAGACTCATGAGTTAAGGAAATAAAAGTTTATTTATAAGTCATCAAATTTTTTCTTTGGATTACCCTTTATGTGTTACCCCTAAATTTTCTTTTATTCCAGCCAATGTCCAGTAATAGGAGGACTCGGGCTAACAACCATTGTGAAGATCAGTGTGATGACTATACTAATGAGATGCTCAATCCAATGGGAGCAGGAATCACGAACTTTGTCACCCTTCTCTCTCAGATAACTCACATTTTGAATATAAACATGGGTCAAGAAAAACGTTCAACCCCCCCCCATGAAAGAAAAAGTCACTATCGAGAGATTCATGAGACAGAGGCCTCCTACTTTTAGTGGATCATCTGATCCCAAGATCATTGAACAATGGATCAACTCTATTGTAAAGATCCTCTCCATCCTTCAATGTTCTGGAAAAGAGAATGTTCTCCTGGAGGATTATCGTATGGAGGGTGAAGCTGATCAATGGTGGATTTTGATCAAAAATATGAAGCCTTAGGAGGAGATCGAGGCGTTGGAATGGAAAGATTTATGGAAGATGTTTTTTGATAAATATTTTCCGCGCACCCTCCGGCTTAAGATGGAAAGGGACTTCCATTCCTTCAAGAAAAAAGAAAAATAATCAATTGGAGCTTACAAGGAAAACTTTACAAGGCTTGCACAATATGCTTCCGGCTTTGTCGTTACCCCAGAATGCAAAGTTTACCACTTCTTTGGTGGGTTGAAGCCTAGCTTGTGGAAAGAATTGGTGATCCGTGACATCGAAAGCTATGTGGAAATTGTCCGATGTGGCCTTAAGGTCGAAATAGAGATCGGAGAATCACAGGGGTATCATGGGGATAAGAATTGTAATGTGGAATTCAATGTTGGTGGTCCAATGGATAAATCCAATGGTGGAAAGAAGATCCATCACCCCACTTGCCAAAAGTGCGGAAAGAAGAACCCTAGAAATTGTCTTAAGGGGAAAAGGAAATGCTTCAGGTGTGGAAGAGAAGGGAACCTATCAGTTAACTGTTAGAAAGAAAGACCTGTGGCTGGGACAGAAGAGAGGAGAACTCCATTCGAAGCTCAACGCATTGTTCAATGCTACAAATAAAAAGAACTGGGACATTTTGCAAATCAGTTCTATAATACAAGGGTTTCCGGAGGCAACCAACAACCTCCAAGGTAGCAAGGAAGTGTTTTTCCATCACTTTTGCTGAAGTGAACCCTGACAATGAAGTGGGGATAGGTACTCTAGTTATTCATTCAATAATATGGAACATACTTTTTGATTCAGGTTCTACGCATTCTTTTTTATCTCAAAAGTTTAGTAGAACTATCCAAGGACAACCACAAATCATGGATGTGAAGATGTCGGTGAGTACAGAAAATTGGGAAATCATTGCATCCCATGAATATAAGTCCTCCCTGTTATAATATTTGTGTTGAATATCCTAGAGGGCTTTTTCATACTCCCTCTGGTGTAATTTTATGCAATTCTTGGCATGGATTGGCTTTCCTTATGTAGACCCAACATAAATTGTTGGGAGAGGAAAATCACACTCCATATAGAGAATCGACCCCCGATTCTTAACAAGTGTTAGGAGGAAGATGAAACTCATTTAGCTCCATCATCTCAAGCATTGATATTACATCCCTATTAGAACACGTATCTGGCTCAGATGATTGAGTCCAAGGAAAAAACCAGCCTTGAAGAAATGCCTATTGTGAGAAAATTCGATGAAGTGTTTCCCGAGGAACTGCTCGGTCTTCCTCCTAAAAGAGATGTTTAATTCTCAATTGAACTTATACCCGGGGCTTTACCAATATTCAAGACTCCATATAGAATTGATGTTGTAGATCTTGAAGAGATGAATAAACAACTAAAGGAGAATCTGGATAAAGGGTTTATACGCCCAGGTGCTTCACCATGGGGTGCACCAGTCCTCCTCTTCATGAAGAAGGATGGTTCAATGCGGATTTTCATCGATAATCGTGAGATCAAAAAATCCAGATAAAGAACAAGTATCCTCTCCCACGAATTGATGAATAATTCAATCAGTTGCGTGGAGCACAATACTTTTCCAAGGTGGACTTGCGGTCGGGATATTATCAAGTAAGGGTGAAGAAGGAAGATATCCCCAAGACTTCTTTTTGCATAAGATACTGGCACTATGAATTCATAGTAATTCCTTTCGAACTCACTAATGTTCCAAAAATCTTCATGGACATAATGAATAGATTCTTTAGAGATTAATCTGAAAAAAATTTGCTAGTCTTTATAGATGATATTCTAATATACTCCAAAAACCAAGGAGGATCATGAGGAGAATTTAAGAACTGTACTAGAGACTTTGTGCAAGAAGAAGCTTTATGAAAAGTATAGCAAGTGTGAGTTCTAGGGGAAGTAGGTCTCATTCTTGGGCCATATCATCAAAATCAATGGGATATTTGTGAATCCCTCAAAAACAGATGCAATTGAGGGATGGCCGAGGCCACCATCGGTAACAGATATCCGTAGCTTCTTGGGGTTATCTAGATATTATTGATGATTTGTGAGGAATTTCTCACGATTGTTCAACCCTCTTACCAAGCTAACTCATAAGAGAGTAAAGTTTTCTTGGAGTGATGAATGCGAAGAAAAATCTTCAAGGAGTTGAAAATGATGCTTATCACTGCGTCCGTGCTCACTTTACCCACAAGTGGGGAACTTTTTGTGGTATTCAGTGATGCTTCAAAGACGAGATTAGGTTGTGTGCTGATGCAGAATGATAAAGTGATATCCTATGCCTCAAGGTAGTTGAAAATGCATGTGCGAAACTATCCAACGCATGATCTGGAGTTGGAAGCGGTGATCTCTGACTTGAAAATATGGCAGTATTATCTCTATGGGGAGAAATTTGAGATATATACTGACCATAAGTGTCTTAAATATACAATCACAAAGAAAGAGATTAATATGTGCCAGAGAATATGGATAGAGCTCATCAAGGATTATGACTACTCATTCTATTACCACCCTGGGAAGGAAAACAAGGTGGAAGATTCCCTAAGTAGAAAGGTCCTAGTGATTCTATCATTGAGGAGAATTGAGAAGGATCAAATCTTCTTAGACTTGATGAAGATGGACACGGGAATCATAAAGAAGGGAACATCATCAATCCTTTCACAAATTATTGCTCAACCGTCTCTTTTGGAAAGGTTAAATGATGATCAAAAGGATGATGTGGGAATTCAGGAAAAAGTGGAAGCTATCAAAAAAGGGAAATCCATGGAGTTTAATGTTAATGAAGAAAGAATTGTGTGATTTGGGAAAAGAATATGTGTTCCATCGAGTCTAGAGCTGAAGAAGGAACTTTTGGATGATGCACATAGTTCAAATTTCTCTATTCACCTAGGGAGCACAAAGATGTATCGAGATCTCCGAGAAAACTTCTGTTGGGATAATATGAAGAAAGAGATTGCTGAATATACATCAAAGTGCCTGCTGTGTCACCAAGTGAAGGCAGAGAGGCAGAAGTATAAGGGGATGATGCAACCATTTCCCATACCAGAATGGATGTTGGAGAACATCACCATGGACTTTGTCACCGGACTTCCGAGGACATCCAAAGGCAATAATTCAATCTGGGTTATTGTGGATCGTCTTACAAAGACTTCACACTTCATTGCTATTCCATAGGATTTCTCATTGGATCAACTGGCATGGATATATATCGGGGGAGTGGTAAGGTTGCATGGAGTACCACTATCTGTTGTGTCTAACTGAGATCCAAGATTCACCTCTAAGTTTTGGAAGAGTCTTCAACATGCTCTGAATACTGAACTAAACTTCAATACGGCCTATCATCCTCAAACTGATGGCCAATACGAGCGGACTATCCAAACACTTGAGGACATGTGAGAGCATTCTCAATGGAATTTAAAGGAGTATGGGATCAACATCTTCCTCTAGTTGAGTTATCTTATAATAACAATTTCCACTCGAGCATCCAAAAGGCAACATATGAAGCCATGTATGGGAAAAGGTGCAAGACACCGACATATTGGGATGAGGTCAGTGAATGTAAGCTGCTTGGACCAGAAATGGTCGAGGAAATGGTGGAGATGGTGAAAACCATTCAGCGGCATATCAAGGTAGCCTAGAGTCGACAGAAGAGTTATGTAGATAACCATCGATGAGACCTTGAATTTAAATTTGGAGACATGGTTTTTCTATGCATATCTCCGTGGAAGATGGTCATGTGGTTTGGAAACAAAGGGAAGTTAAGTCCAAGGTACATCGGCCCCTTTGAGATTATTGATCTTATCGGGGCTCTGGTCTATCAACTAGCACTTCCACCTACCATGGACAAAGTACATGATGTCTTTCATGTATCCCTCTTAAGGAAGTACATACCAGACCCTTCACATGTACTCTCTTCTGAGGTGGTACATTTGAAAGATAGTCTTTCTTATGAGGAGAAACCCGGGAAGATCTTAGATCGTAGAGAAAAAGTTCTACGAAATAAGACAGTGCCCCTCGTCAAGGTGTTGTGGAGAAATCACAAGATTAAATAAGAAACTCAGGAATCAGAGGAAATGATGAAGCTGAGTTACCCACATCTATTTTAGTATGGGAAATGAAACATTTCAAGGGTGAAATTTCTTAATGGGGGAATATTGTAATGACCCAAAGTTTCATTGATTGAAATCCCACGTAATCTAATTAAATGTCTCTTTATGTTTATATAAAATGCCAACTTCTTTCGTTTTATGTCAAGAATTTTGACCGGTTATAATATATCTGTTGAACAGTGATCATATGATTAGTATAAATATAGGGCTTTAACAAATCCAATTTACTAAGACAAAGGAAGCGATGGCCTCATCCAGTAGAATTTCCCCATATGAAGCCAATTTTTCGGAGCTCGGAAAAGAGGTGGAATCCTTGGGCTTTTCTCTTGACCAAGCCCAAGCTGATCATCATCATGTCAAGCTCAAACGGGATCGTCTATGGGAAAAGTGGAAGTTGATAGAGATTACCACTCGAGCAATGTTATCTGATCCACTCCAAGAGTCTTTCACCATCGCACACCATACCCTTAGGTCTTATGCAGCATTTTTAAGGGGTTATGTAACAAATTTCTAGTACTATGTTCATGTATATTATTTTTGTATACAATAATGAATATACCTCCTTGTCATTTTTGATACATTGTAAATAGTTTTTAAAGTACAAATAGTGTTTTTAGTTATTATTTAATTAAGAAATATATTGTATTAAATTAATGGATTTTTTAATTAAATAATATTTTAATAAAATATTATTATTATTTAATTATTTTTTATTAAATATAAATGATCATATAATTTTTTGAATTCAATTATAATTTTTATTAAGGTCTGAAAGCCATTTCTGTCAAAACCCGTGAATTTTCGATAAATGTCAGTTTTTATTTTAAAATTTAAGATTAACATATTTAGAAATTGATTTATATAAAATAAATTATATTTCTGGAATTATGACGTCGAAATTATCCAACGGTGAATTTTTCACAATTTTCTGAGACAGTCAAATTTCTGGATAAAAATTAAATACCGTTTAAATATATTATGTGTTTTATGACATCATAATGACCCAATAGTGATGTAATAAAATACTATAATCTTTATGTTCGGCCAATATATGTTTTACCATTAAAATAATGGGATTTGGGTTTGTTTGAATTACTTTTCAAAGCATTAATGGACCCCTTAAGACTTATTAAACACCTTGTCTTTTTAAATTAATTTCCATGGGAGTGTGACTCACCTCCACATAACCAACCCTATTATTATAAGAAGTTCATACTTTGGCCTTATAAAATATGTTTTTCCTCTTACCTTTTCCAAAAACCATGGTCAAAAACCATGGGATGGTTTGTGGTTTAGATTAATTTAATGTAAGGGGACCCAAACCTAAATAATAAAGAATTCCCTCACCTTTCCTATATAAACCCACCCATGATCCCACTTCCTCCTCACTCAAAGCCTTTTTAGTTCGTCCAACATCTTCCCTAATCTCTCTATAATCCTCCCAAGGTGCCCCAAGCTTCCAAGAAGCCTCTCACAAGCCTCTCTCAAGCCTTTGGAAGAACACTTCCAAGTAAGGGTTTTTTCTTCTTTTCTCATTTTTGTCCAAGTTTCTTTAAGTTGTTTTTCCCTTTTAATTTCAATTATTAATGTTTGGGTATTGTTTTTAACCTCCCTCATACTTCCCTCTTTATTTTTTAATGATGGGATACCCCTTTCTCTGTCATTAAATTCCTCCCATGTACACCTATTACAATGCCAAAATTCCGAAAGGAACTTCTCTCTCCTCATTTACATTCAAGCAATACTTTTGTATAATGAAACTAAATTACATTACAATTGTTGGGACTTGTATATCTATGACCTCCTTACATTAAATTACATGTAAATATGATGAGGAACCCATTTCTCTCTCATCAACTGTTTTTATGAATTCTTATGTCATGCCGTTACGCCGCCGAAATCGCACCGATTTTCTAAGCCAATGCCATTATGTAGTGAATATCATGCCCATTTCTCCATTAAGGGTATTCACCTTTTTGATCATTTACTTATTGATTATAAAGTTTCATTTATTAATTCCACATTCCTTTATCGTGGAATAAATGATTATGTTTTATGAATCCATGTGGTACACTTATGCAAGAAATGAAATGTTTAAGAAGGGTGCGCCCTATTAGCGCTCCAATGCATTTGGTAAAGTATAGTGTCAGGATACGTCATGTGCAATGAGTTTTGACTCATGATAATTCAAGTACAATGAGGTTTTACTCGTACTTCATGTGCAATGAGGATTTACTCATACTCCATGTGCAATGGACCTTGGATCATGCTAATTCCATGTTAAGTGTTATTGACACATTTCCATGTTATGATTATCATGCTTTATCTTGCCTTTATGTTCATGTTTTTCTTGTGCTCTATTTATATGCCTAATGTCTAACATGTATTGTACCCATCATGTTATTCCATGTGTATTCCCTTACTGGTCCTTATAGCTCACCCTTTTCTTATGCATGTGCTCAGGTTATACCATGCAATGCTAAGTACGAGGGAATGTAGTGGTCATGTAAAGGAAGTTTTTAATAAAGATGTTGTATTTCATGTTTCAAGTTTTTAGGTAATGATCCTAAGCCCCAAAGACACTAAAACTCTGGATCTTCTTTTTTGTATCAAGTGATGTTTTATGTAATAAATCATGTCTAACGATGTATTAAAAATCAGGGTTGTCATAGTAAAACCTGAAAAAAATGCTTTGAGCTAGACTCAAACGGGAATTGGTGCATGACAATGGGTTGTATAACATCTTGGGTTACGACACCCCCAGGGGATATTTTGAGGATAATTCAAAATTTCTTTACAATCCATTATGATGGATTTTAATGTAATTTTTTCCTCTAAGAATCCATGTTTATAATATTATATATGCATATAATTTCAATCTATGTTGAGTGATTTTATATTTGAGATTCATAAACTAATCTAGTGTGTCCCATTATTTAGAAATGGTATCTGATAGAAGAAGGGGAATTAATACTCGTTGGCAAGGTAGGGATCTCTTTACTGAGAAAGTCAACACATTCAATGAGAGAGAAGATCAAATCATGACCATATTTGGACAACTTAATCTGTTAGTAACGAATAACCATTCCACACCTATGTTGGATTGTTTTATGCTGCAGAAGCCCCTAACATTTAGTGGGACTATTAACCTAGTGGATTATGAGAAATGGATCAAGTCCCCTGAAAATATATGCATGGAATTAAGATGCAATGAAAATTAAAAGGTAGTACTGGAAGTATATTGTCTCAAGGGAGATGTTGATCAATGGTGGTCCTTCATTCAGAATACCATTGGGGAAGAAGAAATAGAAGAAATGGAATGGGGGGCTTCTAAGGAAGCATTCTTTGAAAAATATTTCCCTAATGGGCAATGAACAGAAATGATGATGGAATTCCGTAGCTTAAAACAAAGGGAATAATACAATGTTGCATAGTATGAGGCTACATTCACAAGGCTAGATAGGTTTGTCATAGATTACGTACGTGACTTGGAAGACAAGATTGATTATTTCATTAAAGGTCTTAAGCCAAGTCTTCTAAGGGAACTGGCTTCTCAATCATTTTCATCATATGATGAAATTATATCAAGTGACATCAAAAAAGATAAGGAATTTTCTAGATCAAATATTTTCAATGGAAACCAAGATAAGAAGCGGAACTCTGATAACAAAAGAAAAAGTAGAATCGCCAAATAAGAGAAAGGTAACAAAGCTATTACCATTATGTGAGAACTGTGGAAAGAATCATTTCGGGAAATGCTTGAAAGGAATGGGAGTCTTTTATAACTACAAAGAAAAGGGTCATCGATCTGATGAATGAAAGAAGAAGAAAACATTAAATGATATTCAATGCTACAATTGCAAAGAGATGGGACACTATGGAAATGAGTGTCCTAATCTACTAGGAAACATGACTTAGAAAAATCCAAGAGAATAAGGGAGAGCCTATGTGATTACAAATGCAGAAGTTTAAATTCTTAATGACATGGTGGCAGGTACTTTAATCATTTCCTTAAACTTATCCAACACTTTATTTTATTCTTTATAATCACATTCATTTATATATTCCTAATTTTCCAAGAAAATTAGATATTTACAATTTGATTTAATAAATGTGTTTTCAGTCAAAACTCCTAGGGGATGTATCATTGTAACAAAGGCATGTCGAATAGTCCCCCTCCAGACACCAAAACGTTATTTAGTTTCTAACCTTATCACCATACCAATTACTGAATTTTATATAATTCTCGGTGTGGATTTTCTTGTCAAATTATTATGGGAGGATTTATTGTAAGAAGAATAAATTTACAATTTTTAAAAATGGAGTTGAACCCCTTGTCTTTAGGGAAAAAAACTTTCCACTGGATTTTTATCTAGAACCACCCCTAGTAGCTCTACTAAATGAAATAAATGGAGAGGAAGATAAAATAATATCCGTGGGCGAGGAAATAAATCTTCAAATTGAATATGTGCACATAGTGAAAGAGTACATTGATGTATTTCCAGAGGATTTACTTGGACATCCTCCTGAGCTGGAAGTTGAATTCTCTATTGATTTAATTCCTAATGCAAGAACTATACAGAATACCCCCTATAGAATGGCCATTTTGTAGTTAGTGGATCTAAAGAAACAACTAGAGGAGTTGAATGACAAAGGATTTATTCGACCTAGTGTTTATCCATGGGGAGCCCCGGTCTTGTTTGTCAAAAAGAAAGATGGATCCATGAGGCTACGCGTTGATTATATGTAAATCAATGATATCATAAAAAATAATATGTATCCTCTTCCATGTATTGATGATTTATTTGATCAAATTCATCGAGCTCAATAATTTTCGAATATTGACCTTTGATCTGGATATCATCAGTTGCATGCGAGGAACAAAGATATTCCTAAGACAGCATTTCGGCCCAGATATGGGCATTACGAGTTTACATTGATGCCTTTTGGATAGGCAAATGCACCCTCTATTTTTGTCGATTTAAGGAATAGTGTTTTCAAGGAATATCTTGATAATTTTGTTGTGGTATTCATCGATGATATACTTATATATTCATAAAGCTATGAAGACCAGGAGAATCACTTGTGGGTTATTCTGAGAACTCTTAGAGGAAATAAATTATATGAAAAAAATTTCAAGTGTGAATTCTAGATTCAATCAGTTTCTTTTCTATGTTATATTGTCTCTGATGATGGAATCCTTGTTGATCTTGAAAAAAACAAGGCAATCCACGAATGGACCATGCCAACAAACCTAAATGAGGTACGCAGTTCTATTGGCTTAGCAGGTTACTATCGGTGTTTCATTTAGAATTTCGCCTGACTGGCTAACCCGATAATCAAGCTCACACATAAAGGAGTTAAGTTTGTGTGGACAAAAGAGTGTACGGAATGCTTCAAAGAATTGAAAAGAATATTGGTCAAACCTCCAATTTTGACTCTTCCATCTGGAAGTGATGGATTGGTGATATACAATGATGCATAAAAGAATGGGACGGGTTGCATCCTTATGAAAAATGATAATGTTATTTCTTATGCATCAAGACAGATTAAGACACTTGAGGAAAATTATCCAACTCATGGTATTGAATTAACAGCCGTAATCTTTGCTCTGAAAATATGGAGACATTCTCTCTACGGATAAATATGTGAGATATATACGGACCACAAGTGTTTGAAATAAATTTTCACACAAAAAGAACTCTACATGAGGCAAAAGAGATGGCTCGAGTTACTCAAAGAATACAATTCTTCAATACACTACCTCCCAGGAAAGTTGAATATGGTGTAAGATGAATTAAGTAGAAAGGATCATGGACTTTCAACTCAAATGAGGATTGAGAGAGATCATATATTTTTGGATCTACTAAATATGGATTTGGGAATTTTTAAGGAAAGGGAAACATCTTTACTCATTCAAATGATTACCAATCCATCTCTATTAGAGAAAATAAAAAGCTCTCAATCTGATGATGAGAATATGAAAAAGAAATTAAATTCTATCAAGGATGGGAGACTGGTGGACTTCATGAATGAAGGAGTTCTGAAATTTGTGAAGAAGTTATGTGTTCCAACTGTACCTGAGCAAAAAAGGGAACAATTTGATGATGCCCATAGCTCAAATTTCTCTATACACCTTGGTAGGACCAAGATGTACAGAGATCTGAATGAATATTTTTGGTGGGATAATACGAAGCGGGAAATTTTTGACTACATGTCAAGGTGTCTAGTTTGTCAATAAGTGAAGGCAGAGAGACAATATACCAAAGGAGTGATGAAACCTTTACCTATTGCTATGTGGAAGTGGGATAACATTATGATGTATTTTATCACTAGACTAAATAGGACACCTAGAAAGAACAATGCAATATGGATAATTTTTTATCACCTCAAAAAATCTGCACATTTCCTTCCTATAAGAGAATATTTACCACTTGAGCACCTAGGAAGATAGTATATTAATAAATTTGTAAAACTTAATGGTGAACCTCTATCAATTGTATCTAATCGAGATCCCCAGTTTACATCAAAATTTTGGAAAAGTCTCCAGAAGTTTTTGAATACTGAGCTTCGTATGAGTACTGTTTATCACACCCAAACTGATGGATACTCAGAAAGTATTATTCAAACTTCAGAAGATATGATGAGGTCTTCCTCTCATTAATTCCAAGTTATGTGGGATCAATACTTCCCTTCGGTGTAATTTTCCAACAACAATAGTTCCCACTCTAGTATTGAAATGGCTCCATGTGAAGAATTATATGGAAAGAGATGTCGAAATCCAACTTGTTGGCATGAAGTTGGTGACAGGAAACTTATAGGCCCAGAACTTGTTGAAGAGACCACAAAAAAGGTGAAGAAAATAAAAACTTGTATTAAAGAATCCGAAAGTAGGAAGAAGAGTTATACTGAAAACTAGAGAAAGGACTTAAAATTCGAAGTGGGAGATCATGTATTTTTCAAAGTATCTACGTGGAAGGTTTCTTATGGTTCGGTAAGAAAGTGAAACTGAGCCCCAGGTGCATCAGATTATTTGAAATTCTATAAAGAATTTGAGATGTATCTTACCTTTTAGTGATGCCACAAAATCTCTACAAATTTCATGATGTGTTCCACGTGTCATTGTTAAAGAAATACATGCTATACCCAACTCATGTACTCACATATGAAAAAATAGAACTGGAACCTGATTTGTCATACTGTGAAAATCCTAAATGGATTCTTGACACAAGGGATAAAGTATTGAGAAATAGCAAAACTCCTCTAGTAAAGGTTCTTTGGAGAAGACAAAATATGGAGGAAGCAACATGGGAATGAGAGGATTTCATGAAGAATAACCACCCACATCTTTTTTGTGGGATTTATACATAAACTTTCGAGAAAGAAATTTTCAAAGGAGGGAATAATATAACACCCCAAACATTTTATGGTATGATTCTATTAACTAAATTATTTTCATAGCCTATATTTTTTAAAGAACTGTGTTCCTTTGAAACAACACTTGGTTATTTTGGATATACTCAAAACCAAGAAATTAAAAATAAATTTTCCAATTCTATGTTTTGTAATTTTAGAAAACGGTCATCTAGAGTTGTGTCTAGTAAGTCATTTGGAGTCTAATAGAACCATCTTGATTTTTTGATTAATAGTAACATACTCTTATGAATAGTAATATGAATAGTAATATGACCCTTATAAATAGTAAATAATGATAATATTTTATTCTCTTATGGTAATAATATGATGAGATCTTAATTAATATTTCAATTTGATATAGAACTAATTATACCTTTAAAATTGTTGTTTTTAAAATTAAATATGATTTTATTTAAAAATTAAATTAAAAATACTTAGAAAATAATTTTCAAAAAATTGATTTCATTTTTTAATTCTACACGTTGAAAAATGGTACGGTTGATTTCTTGGTATTTTTCAAAAATACATGATTTTTTCA
This sequence comes from Viscum album, assembly GCA_963277665.1. Classification (NCBI taxonomy): domain Eukaryota; kingdom Viridiplantae; phylum Streptophyta; class Magnoliopsida; order Santalales; family Viscaceae; genus Viscum; species Viscum album. The sequence goes on along the minus strand of OY728136.1, from coordinate 1,122,842,225 downwards.
TGAATTGTGAAAATATGGTTTTGAGTTTTCTGTAGTTTACTGACATCCTAATGATTTAATAATTAATATAAAAGGCTGGTCGACTTGTGTACAGTATTTTATGACATGAGTTGTCCAAATTTTATTAAACTTTGGGTAATCCCATGGTTTTTCGAAAACAACTAACGAGGTGTCCCTTTTAATTAATAAAAAACTCCCTCTTAAATTACTATAAATACCCACTCACGCCCCTTTTTTTATTTCATTCCAAACTCAATATCCTCTAAGATATAGTGGTAGTACCTCCCTAGGAGTCATCCCAAGGTTATCTTAATCCCCCAAGGTCCCATCCTTCAAGATCTTGGAGTTACACTACAACGTAAGGGAATCCTTCATTCTCTTCTTTTAGTCGACACTTCCTTTATGTTATCTATTTGATTTTATTTTCTCATATGTTGGGGTTTGATTTTATGTGTTATTATTACTTTCCTTTTGATTTCAATATGATGAGATACTGTTATTCTCTCATCATTTCATTTTATGAAATTTTAAGTGATGTCATTTGATGCGAATTTTCATAAGGGATCTCTCGCCTTTTCTTTTATTTTCAAGTTCACTTCTTTTATTTTTCTCTCCTTGTCTCCTCTGTCTAAATGACCATGATAAACTCCAATATCATCTACTATTTGGTTGTGACAAAATTGGTATGGTGCACCTAATAATCCTAATGTGGTGTACCTACTTCAAATTTGAGATCACATTTCATTTGAAATTATATTTATATTAAATATCCATAATATAATATCTTGGATATGTTTGTTGTCTAAACCATTTACAATTTTACATACGGTGTTTATTTGAAAGTTATTTTAATTATAGAAATATTGATAAATCCATATACTATACTATATATGGATATTCAAAAGTTATTTTCTCTTATACTGAATCAATGTATAAAGAATTCTTTGAACATACCGTGGTGGGTGGAACCCGCTATAGCCTCTCGATGCATCGGTAGTTCTCATGAGACAAATTAGTTGGCGAGCAACCCATTGAGTTTGTTTCAAAAAATCAGATGGGTTTCTACCCACATAACTAAACTGTTTTAATCGTATTATGGTTTCATGTTCCGAATACATCACATCCAATTAATAAGCATTATTTTTATTCATTATCAGTTATTACTATCCATGAGTTTTTCACTACGACAAAATCTATGGATTCAGGCCCTTTCTCAGTTTATTAATGGCGTGTTTTTTTCTTTTAATCACCATGCCATTTTTGTTTATGATTTAGTTATTATTGATTCATTATTATACTATTTGTAACACTTAAAAAGCATTTGAGCTCACCCATTTCATTGTCTACCCTCAACAGGTGATGAAGAGGGGATCATTTATTGAGTACCTATAGACGCAGTTTTTAGTTTTTGTTTTGTATTGTATTTTTTAACCTTATCCAATGTAATTTGAGTTACAGTTAGGTATCTAGTTACATCAAGACTACTAAACTGATCGTTAATTTGAGATTTTAATTCGTTATAACCATGCCAATATAACAATAAATTCACTTACTCCAACCTAGATTAGTCAGGGTATTACATGATAGGCATTGGATCCTTCATAATTGATGACCTTCCCATATAGCATGAATAAAAGGCATTTTCACATGGATGAGGTATAAAAAAGAATGTTATTTTCAATTTTGAAATGGTGAAGGATTAAATGTCATTAACTATAAAAATGATAAATTAGAGGGAATTAATTTATATTCATGGAATTCATGGTTATATAAGTCCTTTGTCACAATTTGTTTAGATTAACATAATTTTATGACTTTGGGAATGAAATTAATTTCAATAAATCCATATAAATTATCAAAGAATGATATGGTGAAATTTTTTTGAAAGGTAAGTGCTTAAGGGATAATATATACCTTATTAATAAATAAAAATACAATTTATTTATACCAGGGAATATGAGGTCAAATCGTGGCAAGGAGGACTAATCCAAAAAATCTGAAATACATGGAAATTTTTTTCATTAATGATGAATTCTTGATATCCCCAGAATTGCATGTGATTGTTCTCACTTTTGTGATGTTTTTCAAAAGGATAAAATAATGTGAAATTAATATGTACCAAAGAATAATAATTTGAATGTGTTTTATGGTTTATTTTATGTTTATTTTTGTTGTAAACTATCTCTAAATTTATTCAATTGAAATAGGTACAATGTTATATTAATTGATACTTTCAGCAGTTTGTCATGGATGATGGTCATCACTCACCAGTCTGGCATATATAATTTCATTACACAATAACCGATATCGGTAGATAAAATTCATCGTATGATGATGAAAAAATTATAGTCTAATAATATATTGTATTATAATAACATCTAAGAGAAATATTATTTCTATATATAAGTTATAAGGAACTTCATTTCATTATTTTAGACTCCCCAACAAAACATAATAGTTAGGTAGAGCGATTGGATCATTAGTAAGATGGATAGAATAAATCTTATTGAGAAAGACGCATTGGATAACATTTTAAATGAAGTGTTATTGATATCATTATAAATTACTAATAGGTATTTTTTATGTCTTTGTAAAGAAAATTCACCTTAAAATATGTGGTATAGAAAGAATACAAGGCTAATATAGTTTTTAATATTCAAAAATATATGATTTATTCATAAAAATTATATATACCACTATTATTTTCAAAATTAATAGGAGAAGGCATGTAACGTTTTCCCTACCTATGATAAAGTAATAAAAATGTGTTAAAAATGTCTTGGAAAAATCCTTCAAATCCATGAAATCACCATGGTAGAAAATGAGAACAATTCACAACAAGCGAGTTAGAAAATTCTTGATAAAAGTGTTGTTGATGTGAATAGGTTAGGCGGTGGGGGAATAAGTCATTGGGAATTATGAAGAAGGTAATTATTATGAATTATTTTAAATAACATTGTAATCAATAAGTAAGGTAATAATTAAAAATGAAATATTTAAAATGAACATTATTAGTGATTGGAATACTATATTGAAAAAATTATGATGATGAATCTCTAACAAATACCATCCCTATATCAAGTAAAGAAAAATAATTTTTAATAGGTTTTTAAATATTGCAATTGAATAAAATATTTTCATGAAAATATTGACCAACTAATAAACAAAAAAATTGGAAACTATTTCAAGGACATAAAAAAGAATGTTATCTTAACAAAATGGGTTTTCCTTAACAGACTGAATGAATAAGTCATGGTGATTTAGAATAAGTCATATTTTGTTTTCAAGTGGTATTTCTATATTAAATTAAACATTGTATACGAGACATTTACTATATTGTATTTATTGGAAACAATTCAATAACTATTAGCCATAATGGTAAAAAAATGAATTCAAATTGTTCGATATGGAAATAAAATTATCATTACTAAATAGATACCTTGAGTAAAATGTGTACATAGGACAAATGAAAATTATCCTTTTTCATAAATACCCATAAATATATTACATGAAAAATAAGGTATTATAAGTGTTGAAAAAATAATAAATGTATTCATATTATAGACTTTATCAACACTTATGAATTCTTGAATTATAGTAGGTAGTTGATTACAATATTGACAAAGAAATAGATAATTAAAAAATTATTATGGTGCTTATCTATATTGATGGAAAAAAATTTAGAGGGTTACGAAAAGAAAAATATAAGTGGTTTATAAAAATTTTTGTGGGAAAGATTGAAATTTTAAGGATTAGGGATTTTATTTTTTCCCATTATTTACAGTTGATATAGTTGGGATCCCCAAACTTTCTCTCATAGGTCAAGAAATAACACTATATTCTTTAAACACTATGATTGGTAAGAATTTAGTTGAACTTATTTTTTAACATAATATCCATAGGTTAAAACATACATCTCATAAATAATCACATAATCCAAAGAATGGAACATTTGGTTTATTTAATGACCACATACATAGGGGAAAAAGATAACAAATTTTTGAATATTTATCTATAATTGAACCACACTAGATACACTTATTGAATAGTCATAAGTTATAACCATATTCAAAACCTGGTGAACATAAAAATAAAAAATGGTGAGATCAAATGATTTTTAATGTAAATTTCATTAACTTTTAAAAAATAGATTGATTATATTTATATGGGAAAACCTGAGTAATAGATAAATATATTATCAAAAAGAACATGGAATGAATATTTGTTATCATGAAAGAAGGACATGTAATCTCAAGTAGAAAACATATATCATGGAGAAAGAGTAAATAATCATGATAAATTAAACAATATCTATGGATAAAAAATTATGTTTAATATAATAACATAATAATGGATCATAAAAAATATCATATAAATAATATTTCAAGGATCCCCAACCCCAAGACATTTGTCACAATGTTATATTGTGAAAGCCATCTTTATACATTCTTGGTCATGGTTTTACAACCAATTTAACCTTGTGTATTGTCTTACTATCCATTTACCATTATTAATATTGTGATTATACAGTCATGTGCACTTTTATTTGGTATAATCATCATGTTTTTCCTTTAGAATGAGGTAATCCTCTTGTGTACCTTTTATCTTAAGATAATCCTCTAATTACCCCTTTTAATCTCATGATATATAAACTTTACCAATGAATATTATGAATATACAAAACACCAACCCTGAAAATAAAAATCACTAATACATACGACTTCAATTATAACATGAAAAAAATCCATGCTTCGTACATCACATAATTAACCCATGGAATGGTTATGGGTTTACTGAATAATATCCCTTGAAAATTCCACAACCCATATATATAAAAAAGATTAATAGTTTCATAAAAACATGTTACCAAATTAACATAAGGTTAATAAAAGTATTTTGACATATAGGAAAAACAACCTTTTCAGGTTATTGGATAAGTCACGGTGAAAATCATGAAAAAAATCCCTTTTTAAAATTCCTAGAATTTTTTCAATATGTTTTCTTTAAAATAAAAAAAACTTTTTGATTGATAAAATATTTACAATATTAACCTTTAAAACTATAAACGGCTTTCTGAAGACATTTTTTATAAATGAATAGTTCTTTAAAAAAATGAAGGTTTCCTTCTTAAAATTACATGCCTTTAAAATCCATTTTAAATTAAATAATTCCTTCAAAATTTAAAAAAATAGTTTTTGAAAAATATATGAATATTTCCTTCTGGTTTAAAAATTGTAAATATTTGAAATAATTTTTAAATTTTTAAAACATGAAAAATATTATTTATAAGATGAATTCTCTTAGAGTGAGAGGAATTATAAAAGTTTTTTTTTTATATTTTCACCACACATGAAAAATATAAAGATAAATAACATATTAAAAATTCATTTTAAAAAAAATAAATCAAATAACATTGAAAATTTTAGTTTTTAAAAAATAAATTCAATAAATGATCCTTGAATTATATATAATGTTTTTAATATGAATCATGGATTGGATGATAAAACATACAATCATGAATGGAATACCTGTTGATTATTTTAATAGAAATGTACTAAAACCCCACATCATAGAAAGGGTAAATAAAAATTAATTTTTTATATTATAAAAGGGGAATATTAAGGTAAAATGGGATAATAAAAAATTTGGTTTGGAATATAAATTATAACTATTATAGGAATAGAAAATAATAACATTGATGACAACTAATATTTAAAGAGAATGAAAATTATTTTTAACAATTTCATACTTTAATGGAGTATAAATTCATCTTGGATGAACCATTGAATTAAAAAAATCACATATAGTAAGTGAAACTAATATATAATCCCATTTTATAGGGGAAAACCCAACCTTGGAATAAATAATTTCAAGAATAAATATCACAACTCAAAGAAATGGGTATCGAGTTATCAATATTCTTTACAGATTAAGATACTTTTTAATAAAATATACTTAAAAGAGATGGGATAATTTTGAACATAAAATAATATGAATGAAAGATAATTCATGATTTGATATATTTAATTGGATGTATACAAACTCTTTAAGTAAAATTAGGTTCATAAAATGTGTCTGAAATAAATTAAATTGACAAGAAACACCCTTCTCTGTAATCCCTCTTACTCGAGTGTTATCTAACCTCCTATATTAAAAAAAATAACAATCTTAAGAAACCATTTCAAAAAATTATTCATGAATATTTCCATTTACAATCCTATTAAATAATTATTTATCCCAAATATAATATCTGGTTATAGTTTTTTTTCATAATCCGGTGTATAAAAGTCTAATTACTTATATTGTAATAGTTTTGTAATAGTGTTTTCTATTATGGTTTGTTAAATTTTTTTATCAAAATCAAATTATCCAAGATACACTAATAATGTTGTTTAAATTACTAATCATATTCCATTTTCATTTGGGGAATGATTAATGTATGATGTTTTGAAATTTAAATTCGAAAGAACTTGTTTCATCTAGGTAATTTTCAAAAGGTGATATATTAATAAATATATTAATTATAAATAACAAATTTATAAAATATTTCAAAATAATTTAATATTTTATTACTATATTATGTTATCCTTTTATATTATTCTTAACTATTCATGATATAAATAGGATAACTCCATTCAAATTTGTGGTAAACCTAACCCAAACAAGAGCATATTATAATTATTTAATTATAATGGAATTTTTTAATGTAATGAGAATAAAATTTTTAACTCATTAATATCATTAATCTAATTGAAATTCATCCTTATATACATCTAAAAAGGACGATAAAGAAAATTGTAATTTTCCGTTCATGGTGGTTGTTGTCCGCATGTATACAAGATTGAGGATTACAATTTTCAATTAATGAGAACGAAATAAGCCATATGGTAAACTATAATTTAATAATTATAATTATGAAATATTAAAAATATTCATTCATAAAATCCATCCATGTTACCAACTATCAAAAGAGGTGTTGAAAAATGAACAACATCGCTTGGTGGAAGCGGTAGTCTGCACGTACACATGATCGATACTGTTTTTTTATTAGTGGGTGGAAAAGATTGAATAATAGTTGATATATTCATATAATAATGGTAAATTATATTAATAATAATTTTTTCATTATATTATGGTATTTAATAATTTTTTGGAAGAGAAAGATTTAGAAGAAGAGGCTAAGGAGTGAGAAATACTCATTTTGTGAACATAGGATTTCACTATGAAACCTTTCTGGAAATGGAGGCATTGGACTAAATAATTGTGAATAAATTCATATAAAATTAAGATATAATTATATTATTGTAAAATTTAATCATTTTAGGATTAAATTTGAAGTGATATGTGTACCAGAGAGTGGTTGATGTAATCCCCCCATATAAGTGGAAAGAAGAGTAATTTTAGATGTGCATGTTACATTTCAATAATGGTATGTCAATATTAATGGGATAAAAGATAAAAAAATATTTAAATAATATATGTTAAGGGATTATTATCCAAATATCATTCACATAGTTTTATTAATGATTCTAAAAAAACTTAATCCTTTTACACATAGTTAAACATTTTTAACCATTTCTACTTTTACCACTTTAACTTACTTTTAAACCATAATTAATAATTTCTCTAGACAAATTTTAAATAAACATTATCAACTAATGTGAATATTTTGATTTCAAATATGAAAATAATATTATCAAGAATGATATCTAATCTTTATAAAGCTAAATTTTAATATTATATCACATAAAAAATATTTTTTTAGAAAAAGTGTGTTTTAAAGAATAAATATATGTGAATTTTAAATTTATCAATGTCATTGACTTTATGGATTAAAATTGGTTTAATATAAATAAAATTATTATTTTTATTTATAATTAAGACAAAATCGAATTTTACCATGATGATATATAATTAATAGATATAACCAAGATATGTTTTTATTAGATTAAAAAAATTACATAAGTTCTAAAATGTTGGAAATATATTTTATATGTTCAAAATAATATTTTAAAATTGTTTATTTTACTCATTTATTACATATTTTATCAGTTCAATTATCTATGAATTTATAGTTCCTACTTATGAACTGATAAGTTCATAGAGGTTTTTATTTTGGTAAAGACCTCTATTTATTAACTATTCAACTAAAAATCAATTACTTTTTAAAAACCCAAAAAAATAATATTATGATAATATAGATATGTTGAATTCAAAAATTAATTAAATTTTATCAAATTAATGTTCTATAAGATCTTGGAATAAATTTTAATATTAAAATAAATTTTTTAGAAAATAAAATAATTTTTTTAGAAAAATAAATGGATCTTCTATTAGTATACATTTTTATATAGTTTTCATTTTGAGGTTACTTTTATTGGGAATATCCAATTTAATATATATACTATTTTATTCTTATTTATTGTTTTATCTTGTTAAATTACCTAGTTTTTCATTTTAGTTAGGTGTTTCTCTTAAGAGACGATACCAAAAATGGTACTAATTTTAATATAAATATATTAAAAAATATTTGGATTTCAAAATAGGGGAGAAAATAAAAATTTATTTCTTAATAAAAATATTCAAAAGAAGTTATCAAAAAATTTGGAATAGAGTATTCTAAGGTTATGAAATCACTGGTTCTTACCCTGATGAAATTTTCAATGTCTTATAATGGAAAATATGATCATATTATAAAATATATTCAAATATTGAAAATTATGATGTACTTTACTTCTTAAATATATGACAATATTTTTTATACCTCTCTAATCACATAGTTTCAAAGCTACCACAAAGATATTCAATTACAAATAGTGAAGAGAATACTACAATATATTAAAATTGTGGTGGATTTTAGTTTAATTTATTTTTCTATATAAATATAACATATATTAGTATTAATTCATGGTAGTTAAGATGGTTCATAAAATGATAGAATATAAAAATAAGGATATGTTTTTTACCTTCAATATTTATGTATTTTTTGGCTACGAAAAAATGAATAATACATCTCATTGATTATTATCTACATTGAATACATTGAGGGGACTCAATATTGCAATTATTTTATATATTTGATTAAATAGATATAATAAATCAAAGTGGGTATAAAATAGATTATAGTTTTTAAGTGTGAAAAATCATGTTCAATTGATCTTATAAAAAATCATCTCTATCACTCATGGATAATGCTCATCAACATAAAATATAACTTAATCCAATGGAATAATGATAATGGTTTGGTGAATTTATAGTACGTGCCTAATAATATTAAAGTTATACATATCATGATAAAATAACTACCTAAGTATAGATTTGAGAAGAATTAGCAGGTTCTTGGAGTCCAACCATCTCTATTTACTAAGTTGTTTTGAAGAATTCACCCACACTACCTAAATGTGCTTTTTGTACCACAAAAATTAATAACATGAGTTATCACCAATATGTTGTTCATGTAAAGTTATTATATCTCTTAGGTAATATTTTTTTGGTTATATAGTACTCACTTGTGATCCTTATGAGAAGTTATTTTCTTGTTTTATGATATATGGGGTGAAATTTGGAAACATTAGAGGGAGGATACTTTTTTTATTGTTGGAGTTTTTCTCTATGATTTTTGATAAATGGAGATTTATCCAATGTTATAAAAGGTGATAAAGGTTTCTACCAGATTTTTTATTGGATATAACATCATCAATTATTCCGTGGGAACTTGAAATATTTTTTTGTTCTGTTTTGAAAACTATTGGTGTCAAAAATCCTGGAGCTCAAAGAATTGTTTCATGAAAAAAAATTCATTTTAACTACTATTTCCCACAAAAAAGCATCTCTCATGAGACATTGGAGCGAATCATTAGTGAATTAAAAATATATTATTTTATGTCAAGAGGTTTTATCCATAAGTTTGGGTTTGGAATTGAATGTATTAGTATCAAACAAGTTGAACTGTTATCAATAAACACAAGGGGGTTTTTAGAAAAAATAATCTTGAAGCATTTTTAGACAGTGTTTATTCACAAATAAAATTTAGAATCCTTTCAAATATTTAAATATTCATTTATTTTTCAATTCATTAGTATTATTGATTTTATTTAAAAGATGAAAAATTTAAATCTATAGAACATTCATCACACTGCAACATTTCATGTGACACTACAATAAAATCATTAAAAAAAATTTGTGTGATGAAATTATTTGGTTAAATAAACCATGAAATAATTTGTCCTGAAAAATTATATATATATATATATATATATATATATGACTCCGTAGAAAATTATATAATTATATCAATAAAAAGTATTGCATTTCATAGTGTCAATATGTTATATTAAAAGATCAACTTATCGGTAAAGATAATATCATGACTTGGAATCGATAAAATTTTAGGGCAGCACAGTTTGGGGATGTATAGTAAATAGTTTTATAAATGGTGTTATTGTATTGGGAGTAGGATATTTTGTAATTATTTTATTCTAAATAACATGGGGATTATTCCATGAATAAATGATTCACATTAGTTGGTATATTAAAATTTCATACCAGAGAAGTCAAAAACTCATGAAATTAGGAGTTCAAGATGTAATTTTTTGAAGTTATGGGTATATATTCGCAAATCGAGTAATCTTGTTGTAGCGATCCCAAAATATTTAGAATATTATATTTTGAGTTTTTATATAGAGAAATAAAATGATAAAAACTAAAATGGGTTACACCCTAATAGGTCTCATTCAAAATGATTTTCCATATTTTCAATATTCTATTTTTTGGCATTTCGCGAGACTCAAATTAAGGAAAGATGACTCAGATTTATAGATCTATATTTGATCACATAACTATAAAATTAATTTCCAAAAAATTAACAAGGAAACATATATATTTTTTAAATGATTTGTAGATATATTTCTTATAAAATATATAATAAGGATCATGAATTAATATGAGATAAAATTTCAGATCTTTTCTAGAAGGAAAAAAGAGAGAAGGAAAAGAGATCCATAAGTTCATCTGATAAGTGTTTTATGGTGGTTCAGAAAATGGATAAAGTATGACCCAATTATAACAAAATTTTTAGTGTAATCATCATTATTGTTCTATAGAAGATCAATGTGGACCTTTTAGGAGAAGTTTACTCTTTATTTGGGAGGATTGTAGTGAGATCTATCCATTAATTGGGTTATAGTCCAAGAGGTTTTGTGTGAACATTACAAAAATGAAAAAATAAGAAGTTCAACTAATAGATTTGGTACATCAATACAATTTTATTTTACACTGTTTTTATTTAACCTATTGTGGGTGAAACAATAAAAAATAACATGTGTCGCACTTTACACTCTTTATCAATTTCATACTCATCATGTGGGAGAGAAAAATGTATTTAAATAACTAATGACAAAATTATCAGAAGGATCACTTCAAATCTACCGACCATGATCCCCCCTCTCGATATACTCCTTTTGAAGATCAATACTTGAATTATTATATCACACTCTGAGAGAAATGTCCATTTCAAATACACAAATATATAGCCCTTTTATCTTATTCTAACAATAATAGACTTCAAGTATCGCACAATATACCTGGGAATTCTTCCATTTCTTCTCAAACATTTTATCTAACACAACCTAACAACAATAGCAGTTATTTCATAAAAAATTGAAATTATAACCACTAATTAAATGGGAAAATCCACCTTGAACATGGGAAATTTAAATACAAAATTCATGTATGACTATTTCAGGATTAAAAAATAATTAAATTATATACATAAATATGTCAAATTTGTTAAATAATAAAATGTAAGTTGATATGAAATAATTTCAAAAAAATTAATCTTACAGAGAGACAAATCTCTCAATTCAACTAATAATTATCATATTAATTTTATTTTAATATTTATATATTTATATATGAAATTTTTTTGATATAATTTCTGTATATAGTTTCATGAAAATATTTAAATTTTATATTTATGTATTAATTGTTTTAATTTATTTTTATTATTTAACATTCTAATTTATAATTAAAATAATTTTTATGAAAAATATTCTTATTAGTTTTTATATTAAATATTCATTATATAAATATTTTAACCTTATATTAATAAGATTTCATTCATTTTGGTTTATTTAACTATATTTATTTCTGTATATTATATATTTTTTAGAAATATATATTAATTTTTAATAATAATTTTTTGTTTTCTTTTAATCTTATGAAAGATTTGTGAGTGTATCTTTATTATTACATAGGAAGTATTAATCATAGTTTAAATTTATTTGATTATTTGAAAATTGACTTTCACATTAATATATATTTATAAATTATCTAGAATTTTTAAATTTTATATAAATGTTTTGTTTTATATTTTTTAGTTCAATAATACATAAAACTATTTGTTATAATAATCTATAAGTTTTATATAACATTAAAAATAAAATTTATGTTTTAATATTGTGAAATAGTAATATATTTATATTAATCTCAAAATTAAGTTTAAAATTTAATCTTTTATTAGATTTATGATTCTATTTTAATATTACTTAGGTGGTGATTTGAGTTCTCTTCATTTACTGTGAGTTGTGTAAGAATAAAACAACAAAAACTTCTTGTATTAATGTACCAATCAGAGGTCTGCTGGGAAACATAATATTAAATATAAAAAATCTAACCCCAACTTAGTGATAAAATATTTGATTAGCTAGTTGTGAATCAGTAATAATTGGGTATCCTGAAATCTTATAACATAGTCATGTATGAGTCAAATACTTGTATAAAATAAATTAGTATACAAATATTCATATAAATAAATTAATCAAATAATATCTTATAACTGAAAGGAAATAAAAAGCCACTAATTTCATATTTAATAATATAAAACCAAGTAACTCCTAATAAAGTAGTAGAAGTTCCTTATAGGTTAGATAGTAAATAATAAATAAACTGAACAAAATTCACTGGATTCATTTTATGGTTTCTATAATAATAGAAATAAAACATTAGATGTCATTTGATTCCTTGTATAAATATCCTAGAAGAATCATAGAAGATCATATATTTTTGGAAATTTTATGTTAATTAGGAAGTGAGAGTTCAAGTGAAAGAAAATTTGATCGATTGGATATGAAATTGATGTTGAGAAACTAAATATATAAACTATATAAGTTATGAAAAACTGAATTACTAAGTGATTAAATAATTAATTGAGGATGTAAAATGTGTAGTTGATGTGGATCATGCTTGAACCATTGAATTTTAGTGGGATGATCAAACACCTGATCTAGAATATGGAAGAAGAAATGTTGAGTCGCATTGAAATATACAGATAAAATATATGAAGTGAATATTTTTCAATAGAGATGAACAAGTTTATTATATAGATATCTACCTATCAATAGAGGCTTGTCTAAGTATATGAACCATCTATGATTGAATATTTTTTTGTTATATTCTTGTGAACCCAATTACAAGTGAGACGTTTTTAGAACCATATGATGGGTTGAGCCATACTTCTCCAAAACCACTTTTCTAATATTTGAACAATTCTAGAGAGAATATTACCCCTAGTTGAATATTTAATTCTTATATGACACCCATGTATTTGGGGTTATACTATGAAAAGTATTTGTTCATAAAGTGAATACTCAAAAAGTATCACTTAGGAAGAATTCATGCTTGAAGATACATATGTGAAGCTACATTTTGAGAAATGGGTGGTGAAAAATTATTATACATACAATTATATTATGAATTAACGGTTTACAAAGCATCTCCCACTCTATGTATAAAATTATTGCCTAGTGATATTGAGCTTCCAATTTAAAACGTTTTATGTGGAAAAGAGTTAAAAATATATTTCATGAATAAATAATCCAAAGAAAAGTGAAAATATGTTTTAAGAAATTGTTATGTGAAGTACAATATTGAGAACATAATAATAGAGGTAGAATAAAGACTAAAGTTGATAGTTCTCAAACAAGATAAGAAGACTTTCCTGTATTAGAATTTTGTGAATTGAGGATGGTATGATCATTAAAGATAAAAAGATACTAAAGGAGGTATATTTTTTTATACTAGTTATCAGACATCATAGACCATGAATTAATAATCCTGTATGGTTTTATTCATCTATATAAATCATGAATGACGATATATTTTAAGTGGGGTTGAAATAACCAAGTGAAAATTATGATATTTATTATTTTGAATAAGACATTGTGTATTGAGTATTAAGAAATGGTACTTTCCAATTAGACTCTATAACAAGGGCAAAGTGATACTCTATATTATTGGGATTATGGAGATCCTTTTTGTAACCACCAGAGAATATATCTGAGAATCTATGATTGGGGTGCTTAACAAATAAAACAATATGTTAGGTACTCAAATTAAGGTCGAACCATTAAATATCATTATGTCTTGTTCATTTTAATTTCTATAATATTTTATTTAATGATAATAGACACATATTCAATGATTCAAGATCTTTACCAATTATATAGGTTGAATTAAAAGGAAAAAATTGTAAAAGGGGATCATTGAATCACTCCTCCCAAATGATATATCCATATATGGTCACTTCATTGAAGAATCTAGAACCCTAAAACTGGATAAGCCATTGTAACATGAATAAATACAATGAAAAAAGTGAATTAACCACACTGATCTAAATCTTAAGGCATATTAATAAATTACCTATTAAATCCAACAAATTAAGAAAAGAAACTGAGCACCCATAAGGAAAATTAAAAGAGTATCTAGAGATGAGACAATATTAACCCAGAACTAATCAAATTATATTAAAATCAAACAAAATATAAGTAAATTTATTAATGGGATGGATAGATTAAGATAAAACAGAGAAATATGAAATCATATATGCATGTGTGAGGTTCAGTTGACCAATTATGGGATGATAATAAAATAATGAACCCTGAGTTAGGATTATAAGAAACAGAAGCCAAATTTTTAGTCGAATATACCCTAGAATAACTAAAATAGATGAATAAAAGTGTTTAATAAAATGAAACCATGGTCACAAAAAGTAGAGTAACAATGATTCATCATAGATCTTGTATATATTAGTTTAAGTAATATTGAATAATAGGGGATAGATGAGATAAGTATACTATATAGTTTGAAAGTGATTGTTCCTTATTTCCCATTTCTTCTCCCTATTTCTTTTATAATGTTTGAATACAATAGAATAAATATAGATCATTACTATTAGGAATTTTCTTTCTAATGCTTTACAGGAGGTAAAATAAATATTGATACTAGTTGTAATGGAATTTTTAAATTCTAGTAGATGATACTTCTTCACCATTATAATGTATGCCTTTTATTCTTATTATTTTTATTTCTTATAAAAAATATTAGTGTAGAAATTTTTATGTGGTTTTTTGGTTTTTTTATTTGAATTCGAGTTTACTAACTCTAAATCACTGAAATTCTTATGATTAAGTGTCAAATCATATGATTCTTGTATACGACTGTCTTATTACTCTCAAGTCTTGATCCTGTTGTTTAATCTAATTTTAATTCATGGAATTAAATTCTCGATGCTCGTGCCTAATGATTGATATTGATCCATCCTTTTAAATTATATATTTTACAACGATAATAATACATGACTAATAACAATTCAACTTGAGTTTAGCTTTTGAGAATTGGATCAATAGTTAAACTTTTTCTTTGATGCGTATATTATAGCTATGTTTTCATCCAAATACCTAATATTTTATTTCCTATTATTGTAAAAATAGTTCATCCTTATAAAAAATTAGGCAGCACAAATAATAACCTTTCAAGAGAGAATAATGAGTTAAACTAAACTCTAGTCCTACCATATAGAGTTTAAGGTATAATGTGTCTGCTTAATACCTACAACAACGTTTTCTACACACCAAATATATAATTGTTGTCAATGATTGATTACATTATCATATAAAAATATTAAATGAAAAAATAAAACATAAATTATATTCAATAAAAATAAAAACAAAATAAAAAGTCCAAAAATTATAAATAATAGATATTAAGATTCATATATTTTACTATGGGGTTCTTCGACTGACTATGTTTCATAAATTTTAAGTAGTTTATTCAATAGTGGTGATATATTTTATTAAGCTAAATTATTCAATTCTCAATTATTATTGTTTGATATATTCTTCTCAGTATTTTATAACTTTCATATTTATTTTGGTTTAAATTCCTATTGAATCTACTTGCCTTAAGTGATTTTAACCTTGTTAAAATATGGAAAACAAATATGTTGGATCGAATCAAACTTTATAAAAAGTTTGTAAATAATACCACACTCATCAATTTATATATAATCAATTTAAATATTAATTTAACAATAAATTATTTGGGGGAATTTATTTTCAAATTAAAATCAATTTTTAAAATCAAATATAATTTTTAGACAAAAAAATCATAACCAAAAAAATTGAGTAATTACAATTTATCTATAATAAATTATATAAATCAAAATTATTTTAATCAATCAACTAAACACCATTATAATAGAAAAAAACATGAAATTCGATATATAATCAAAATTAAAATTCCTTTCTGGATGATAATCAATGTAAAAACTATAATAAAGGATGAAAATATAAAAATAATTGATTGTTTAATAGTTTGGCGAAGTATGAAACTCTTAATAAAAACTCCAAATTCAATTTTAAAAATCAAAATTATAATGATTTTTTAGATCTAAATAACTTTAGATTGCCATATTATTTTTTAAAAAATAAAATGGTTTAGATAAATAAACAAGGCCTTTTATGTGATTAAATTCAATAATAAATATTTAAAGAATTTAGAATCAAATAAGTGATTATACACCTTCATTTTCCAAGGATAAATTGGAAAATAAAAATTTAAAATAAATTGGTCAAATATGGAGAGATATATAATAAAAAACTGAAAAAACTATTGAAAAAAAATCTTATACAGTTGTTGAAAAAGATAATAAATTATTCATTCATTTTGAAAATAATAAGAGGGAACAACATCAAAGTGATAACACTGAAACATAAGATAACTATTTTACTTATATTTTCATCTAAAAAATATTTATATGAAAATTATAATATATAAACTATCAAAACAAATCCTACAAATGATAAATCACTTTAGGATGACATTTTTTATTGAAATTCATTCTTTTGGTGATTATAATTATAAATATCAAGAGGGAAGTAGAAAAAACATTTGTAATTCATTTATAATTATTTTTTTATTAAATTGAAAAAAATAAAATTAGTAGTATCATGTCTAGCTTGAAAATTATGCTTTTTATCAACGTTTTATGCTCCACATTAAGTAGAAATTATATTCAAATTATACTAACATATTCAAAGTTCAAAATGAATTTATTCTTCCTAAAAATGATTTTGAAGTTGTAGGATTTGATTCCTTTTCAAATAATTTTTGGGGATTGTATGATGATCATAAAAAAATTAAATATTTAAATTATTTACATTTTGAAACTCTTCACATTTATCGTGATTTAATTGAATAAGTTGGGAGGAAATATGAATTTATTGATATTATTCAAGGAAACTTTGAGATAAATATTAATTATATTTATATTTATTTCATAATTAAGGATAATTATTCTAAATTATTTTATCTTAAATGATGTATAAAATTATGTTTATATTATTGTAATTTTTTTACAATTTCAATGATTTATTTATTAGCATTTAGAACATGGAATTTTAACCATAACATTTCACTAACATAAAATTTTAATAACTTTGTAATAATTATAATATCTTGAGTTTTAATTTGGAAATTTTGGATTCCCATAATAACAACACATGCATGATACTTTTGATACTGAAAACATATACATTGATTAAACAACATTGTTTCTAGAGAAAAAATTACTACTCATTGAAAAATAAATTAAAATATGACTCCTAAATTTGAAAATATATTCTGATCAATTAATTTCTAAACATAATGTATAAATAAAAAATATTTAATGAAATAAATTGAGAAATATCATTAATTTACAATGTTATACCAGTATGCTAACTACTTATTTAGTCATTTAACATGATTATACATGGGGATTTCCTAGAGTGTTGAGGATTAAAATGTTAAATTACCTATTTAGGTCCAAGTGTCATTTTACCCATATAGAAGATTGTATATAGTCCCACTAACACATGGATTTTTTTAACCTATCCCTAATAACATTTAATTTCTATTATTAAATATTTTTTCAAAACTAATATTTTCTTAGTATCGTGAAAATGAATATATATATATATATATATAATATATGAAACATTTATCTTAAATTCGATTGACAAATTTTTTTTCTTTTTTTGAAAAAATTAGAAAACATAAAAAATCATAACACCATAAAATATAAATAAATATTAAAATATGAAAAATTTAGTAAACATAGAATTAATAATCCAAAAAAATCATTAAATTTAAAAAAAAACACAATAACATGAAAATATGAAAAAAAATTCTCAATTTACATCAAATTTAGTGGTTTTATATTACTTCATTATTTTTTTAGTGTGTGTTTGGTGATTTTAGATTTTTTGAATATAGTTTTTTTCTTCCGTATAGAATAATACATAAAATATGGATTTTAGAGCTATAACTAAATGTGTAATGTAATAAATATACATGTAAATAAAATAAATATTGCAATTTTGTTTTTAAATTTTTTTCCAAAGTTTGTAAATATATTTCATGTGTTATCTTTCAAAAAAAATAAAAAATTAATAAATCTCAAAAAATAATTTGTAAATATGTAGGTGTTTTTTTTATTTATTTATATAAATAGTTCTATATTATTTTATAAATAAAATTTCTATTTTAATTATTTCCTGGAATAAAAATAATTTTTCAATCCCTTCAAGTTTAAGTTGAATAAAATATTTTTAAATACTAATCCCAGAGTTTTCTAAACATATACTTAAACTTATAATTCCTAATATACATGAAAATTATTTACTATTTAAACTTTATAATTCTATACATAATAGTCTACTTGTTATCATTATTATGCTTTTCCCTTTTGTATATATATATATATATTAGTTTATACAACTCTTGGGAAGATCAATCATGCATCATATTGGAATAGTTGATTGATTGTACTCATTTTTATTCATATTCTATGTGATTTTCTTAATAAAGATTGTGTTTTTATGATGCTTCCATGATAAATAATTTTTCATGACCCCCTCCCTCCAAAGATACCCTTTCATTGGATAGAAATTAATAAAGGGAGAAAATGACCTCATAGTCCCACCTCTAGTAGGTCCTAGGGTGGTGACAAGAACCATGGGTATACAATCTCACAAAATGGGAGAAATTTACAATTTTAGAAAAAGAAGATTGTGATATAAGATATTCCATCACAAAACAACTCCAAGACTTATATAAAAAATAAATATGAAATCCATCCCACATGAATGATTAAAATAAATAGAATTGTTAAAAAGTAGAGCATCGAAAGTGAGTAAAAAATGTAAGGATAAGAAGCGACACAACAACTAGCCCAAAGTCCGAGATAGTAATGGCCATCACATTCCATATAGTCCTCTTGGAAACTTGAAAGAAGTTTTATATTTTTAGGGTGAGAATACATGTATAATAAGAAGTAAAAACCTTAGTCTCTCATCCACAATTTAAAGGAATCATACAAATTCCCTATGAGAAAATAGTAGAACAAAACAGCACCTAACAAGGTTTACCAGTCATCTTATCCTCACCAAGTAATGCTCCCCAAGTAATGAATTTCATGTAAAGTAAAAAATATTAATCACAACAATTTTTTGGGTACCTCGCACAACTTCCCCCTAGTATATCTACTCCTTCCAAACAGAAAAAGTAATCATGATCCCACCTCTTCTAAATGAACCATGTCACAACCCTCCCACACACAGCTGGGCCTCACAACCACACCTCATCTCAGTATTTGGGCCATGGTCCACATCACACATCACCCATAGAATCTAGGTCCTCATAATACATCACATCTTGCCTTCAGATACCTAGGCCACATACCAAATCACATCCCACTTGTAGGAACCTGGACCACATACCATGTCACATCCTGAAAACACATAGGAAATCACAACAAAACTCATCAAAAAGAAACCTAGGAAAACAAAACACATCTCATCTCCAAGACACCTAGAAAAACTGAACTCACCCATTCACAACAGGTCCCCACAAACTACAACCTTCCAAGAAAATATCGTACTACCCCTGCCTAGAAGAATGAGGATGGAATATTGGGGGGGAAATCATCCATCCTCCCATTTAGATGATTGGGAAATACATCATCCCCTATGATGATGGGGGTGTTCGACACATAGTTCTCATCCAGGGTCGCATGTGTATAGACATCACAAAAAAATACAAGTATATATAGATATAATACCAAACACCCCTACCCAACCTATGGGTTCTTAGAAAAAAAATCATCTCAGAATGTTTCCAACTTCCTTTCTACCTCTAATTAAATCCCCATACATTAAGCTATAGATTCTTTCCTTTTCCCAAACAATTTTCTTAAACCATTGATGTTCTTTATTCAGAATTCATTTATTCATTACATTAACAAAACTAACATGAGTTAGTTACAAACTTTATTAACAAATTATTTATTCATCTATTCCATTACAATTTGAGAAACTACCAAGCACAACACATAACAATAAGTACAACAACACATCACCACGCAACCCGATTATAGCTCTTCTACACAACACTTAACATCCATTCCACAATCAAACAATCTTTAATCCTAAGATTCCATTACATGTTCAGGTTAATGTATCATCTACCAATTCATCCAACAGACCACCCAAACCAACTTGTAGCACACACTCATGCCTTAGAAACATACCACTTCAAAAACCAGAGTGTTTCCACACATCACGACATGGCCACTTCACATCCCATCTGCCCCGCACACATAACCACATTTCCCCATACAACACATAACTTTAATACCAATGTATATCATAAATCCAAATTTAACGATGCATCCCTAATTAAATTACACTTATTATTTTAAGGGTTTTCATAGAATCTCAGTAATCGTAGGGCATCTGTTTCTTATCCAAGTGTACATGATTTAAAAATTTCAATATACAAGTGTTCAACAGAAAGCAACCAATGTGAAACTTTTTTAGTGCACAACCAAGAACGACCAATGAATATGTTTTTAGTGGGTTGTTCGACCTGTATAATTCACAACAACAACCAAAAACAAATAAAAGCATATCATATATCACTTTTCTCCACCCATTTCATATTGATATTAAACCAATTCAATTATCTTTATTTAATTTCGATTCAACTATATTTACATGGGAAACATTCATATACCCACCCCTCATGACACACAATTATGAGGGATGAAGGAAACCTACCTGGAATAAAATGTGATCGGCACTTCATTATTTCACCAAGACAGGGGCCCGTATACTGCAGGAAACAACAAGGAAAACACAAACCAATTGGTGCATCATAATGGCTTAACTACTTTGGGAAGAAATTTTCTTGGTGCCTCATGAAAAGTGATAATAATAAGGAAGTAACCAAGAGAATTTTTTTCATCCCTAGGAAAATCATAAACTGGGTTATGGTTTGGATACATCTTTAATCATCCATTAAAGCTAGATCCAGACAAGATTGCATAATTTGATAAATTAAAAGCTCCCATACTCTTATGAATTTAAATATATCACTCATATACCTTGAAATATCTCCAAAACCATTGAAATATGGTGTTAAATTAATTTTACATCAATTAATGTTATCAATATGGTAGAATTGGAAAACTGGAAAAACTGGAAAAAAAACTGTTGGATTAACTCACTGTTAGATGCCTCACCATTGCGAGTCACCGGTTTGAGAAACTGGTGCAAGTCACCATTGTGAGTTTCCAGTGTGATTCACTATTTGATGTCACCATTTTTGAGCTACCATTGTGAGTCACCATCACAACTCACTCTTGGAAGTAACCATTGGCGAGCTACCATTACGAGTCATAGTCATGTGTCACGGTCATGAGTCACCATTGGAAGTCTCCATTGGTGAGATACTCTTGCGAGTCTCAATCATGATTCACTATCATGATTACTATTAGGATGATCTACTAATATAAAACTATCAATTTGTAAAACCCTTTAATTGAGTCTCCATTGGAATGTCTCACATATCCCAAAAACACCTCGAACTACCCCAGACTCCTCAAACACCATAATTTCACAAAGTAATGGATAGAGGAAGTCTGGGCCATTACATAAGATACCTCTCAAACTATTTTCTCCCTCATGAATTTAAAAACAACTCGATAAGAAATATTTTAGTGGATCGAACAACCACACCTCGATATACCTCTCAAGACACGCATCACTCCCCATGCATTACCACCATCCAAACATGCCAACTCAAATGACCACAAACTCACTACCACACAACCACCAAATAATTTCTTCAACTTATGAATAACCCAAAAAAACATTACAATCAATGAACTACAATGACCCAAACACACAAATCAGGTAATTTTTTCATCTATGTTAATATATTATCATTTTTTGGCAGCGTTGACTTGCCCGCAAGGGTTTAATAACATCGTATTTAATGAATCCTGATTACGAATCTGGTCTTCCCCTTTTTACATGTTAGTACATTGGAACACATTTCACCACACACATGTCAACTTATATAGAAATAGTTCACTTCATAAAACAAGGTTCAGACATTACACCACAAGGGAAAACAAAACAAAAAAATCTCAAAAAAAGTTTGGGTACTTGGAACGATTCTATGCTTTTCTCTCAAAAGTACACTCCTCCAGGATACCATACCTCCAAAACACATGAACCAAAGTAATGGTTTTTTATAAATCACATTATACTGATTATCCTTGATCTCTACTAGATACTCCTAGAATGTCACATCATACTCGATATTGAACTATCCCTAATAAATTATATGCGATTCATCATGAAGATGCAGACAAAGATAAGAGACGTGGAAGATATCATGGATTATATTAAACTATAGTGGAAACTCCAACTGGTATGCCACTTCACTAACACATCCCAACACCTAGAAGGTTCTAATAAACCAAGGATAATGTTGCCTTCCTCTGCCAAAACTCTACTTCCCAAATCAATGGGAAACCTTCAAGAACACTTGGTCCCCAAACATGAACTCCAAGGCCCTCCTCCTATAATCAAAAAAAAGACTTATTATGGACTTTTTCCACTTTCATTCACTAATTAATTAGTTAAAAATTCTCTATCATGCTATATACTACCTCAGAACCAAGAATAGTTGTCTCCCCAACCTCCATCCATCACAATGAATAATTAAATGATCTCCCATACAATTCCACAAATAGATCCATTCTAATGGAAGAGTGATAGGTATTGTTGTAATCAAACTATACCAAGTGAAGGTGTTGATCCACTACTACTACGATGGAATCAAAGCCACCCTAGGCCATGGGTAACCCTGTGAAACAATCCATCGATATGTCATTCCACTTCTACTTGGGGACAACCAAGGGATAAAAAAACCACCAGGAACATGGTGAAAAAAATTTACCTACTAGGAGACCAAGCATCTTTCCACAAACTCTGTTAATGCCCACTTCATCCTAGGCCAACAAAAACTGCATCTTTATTTCACGGTACATATTATAAATTTTTAGGTTTATCTCTAAATGTGAGTTATGAAACTCACAAAGAACAGACTTATAAATTTTTATCGAAGAAAACAACCAACCATTGAACAAAACATGATTCTGACCATTTTCCATCTATCTCTCAAGAGCATCACCATGGACAACACAATCATGAAACACCTCTTCCTCTAAGTCTCCCCACTGAGATTCATCCACTAGTTAAATAAAATAAGAATGAATAGTAATCTAGAAAAATAACCTCTACCACCATCCATTCATACATATAAGTGAAAGGATTCTAACTCCTCCATATCTTTCCATGAATCTACATATTCCAGAAATAATCTATTTTCATGACTTTCTCTACAAAGGATTTGACATGACATTCCCCTTTCCGGAGGTGTAGGATATCTGAAATTCGTATTGGTGAAGAAAATCCATCCACCTCCTCTATCATAGATTCAGATCATACTAGGAAAAGATGTACCTAAAGATTTTTTGGCTTATAAAGACCACAATGTTCTCCCAAATGAGGTAAGGCCACCACAACATTAGCACAAAATGAACGAAAACTAACTCCAAATCATGGGTGGTGTAGTTATACTCATGGGGATGTAATTTCCTAGACATATAAGAGTTCACTCCTTGTTGTTCCGACAACATACATCCCAAACCTAGATGGGAACCATCCCAAAACACCTCAAACATCACCCTTTCCTTAGGAAATCAGAGCACTGGGGCACTAAAAAACTTCACTTTCAAGTAACTGAACACAGGATAGCACTGATCACTCAACACAAAAGCATGGTCATTTCTTGTCCGAGTTTTCATCTGGAATGAAACTTCAGAGACATCAGGTAAAAATAGCTGATAATAACCTTAGAGACCAAGTAAACTATGAACATATATCAAAATAATTTTGTGATACACAATAACCAACTACTTCAACCTTTAATGGGTCCACTACTACAGCTTTATAAGACACTACATATCTAAGAAAATGTATCTCTCGTGTCCAAATCTTACACTTGGAAAACTTTCGGAAGAGCAGTTCATGTCAAAGATCCTACAGTATTGTTCTAAGATTCTCGACATGCTCCTCCTATGACTTCAATTAAATCAACATATCATCTATTAATAAGCTGACAAATCAATCCTGGAACTCATGGAAGATGAATTTCATCATTTCTATTAAGATGGATGGTGCTTTATTAACACTGAAAGGCATGACTATGAACTCAATGTTCTCATACCTGTATATAGAAGTAGTATTAGGGATATCTCTCTCCACCCCCAACTGGTGATATCGAGATCGTTGATCGATCTAAAAAATAAACCTTCCCCTCTTATCTAGTTGAAAAGATAATCCATCCTCGAGAGAGGGTAACAGTTTTTTACTGTCACTTGATTCAATCTCCAATAGTCTATGCACAAACTTAGACGACCATATTCCTTATTTCAATACAAGATTGTAACACCCCACGATGATACACTAGGTTGAACAATAATATTCTAAATCAGATCCACTATCAAAATCCTTAACTCCATCAACTCTTAAAGTTCCATCCGATAAGGAACCATCAAAATCAGAGAATCATTAGGCTACAGGTCTATCACGAACTGAATATCACGTTGAGGGGGTTGCATCACAACCACCTTAGGAAAATCATCTAGGAACTCCCCAATAACTCTGGGAATCTCCATCATCCCAACGTATACTGGTTCAACTAACCGATCAGCCAGCAAGGAAATACGAGTCCCAATATGCTCACCTCCCACCTGAAATCTCCTCTCACCAACGAAAACCAAATGTTGACCAACCGTATGTAAAAACACATCTCCCCTTTGAAATCAGTTGATAATAGAATGCATGGAATATAAACAATTGATGTTGAGAATGACATTGTATGGTCGCATCTCTAGAAAAAAGATATCATCATAGGATTGATGTGGCTCCATCATCAATCTATATCCCAAACACACATAAAAAACTTTGGTCTGACCTCAGACTAGCGTACTCAACACCAAGGGAATGGGAATCTTATCTACATCTAATTGTAGTTAAGGTTGGAATAGAACGTGTCCTCCACCACCAAACTAAACTTAAGAATCCACTGGGAACTAAATCTAAATATTTTCAAGGACCCCATTGAAGAAACACCTCTTTCCCAATCCCACGTAAAGGGCATGGGAACTGAGACGACCAGTTTGGGATATACCTAACACTGAGTGGGGGGTGAATCATTTTTGGGAAATTTTTAATCTAATTCCAACTTTTATCCATGTACCTCTTGACCTGTTATGATCTTGATGCACTTATTCTCTTTTCCCTATCGCATTCAATAATATAAAGCAGTAAACATATGCACAATATATTTTTACAAGTTTCACCACTCAATAAGAGTAGCTACATTTTTTCCATTCCTGGTAAAGACCTGTGTATGTATTATCCACAATAATGTGATATTATTTTACAATGGAGTGGCTAGGAAGACAATCCTCTAGCCAGTGTGAGTCCCGACTCTTTAGAGGGGGTGGGAAACAATTATCTTCCATGGACTGTGATGGACTAGTTCAACTTACAGCCTCTATTTGTTTCTTTATACTACCTATGGAGATAGTATTCTTCCTTCTTGATAAAGGTTAGTTCTAATTTTTGTCTTCTTTAGTTCTCTTCACTTGATTACATGCAAAGCAGTAGGCAAGAAATTCTTCTTTCTTTATTTCTCTTCTTCTCTATTGAAATGCCAACTGCACTAGATTTCTTCTTTCTTATTAATGTTGGATCGAATATGTAGATATATATGTTTATTAGATGGAACAATACAAGATGGGGGGCGAATTGTAGGTTTAAAACCCTTTGAGTTTTAGCAACTAAGAGATTAGTTTAAATGATCTTAAACTAATACAAATACAAACACCCACAATTGTATTGAATATAAAAAGGTATGATGTATTGTAATACTAATGTAATGTAAAACAATTGTATTCAAGATGAACACAATAATCAGAGTAATACAAAGATGAATGATTCTACCTTAAAGCGTATAGAATCAATCAATACAATATGTAATAGAATGATTGTAATTGAAACAATTACAATTGAATATGTAAAGAAGAAAGGAAATAATACAAATTTCTTTCTAATACAAGTTACAACAGAAATGTAAAATTATTACAATTCTTTTAACCTAAAGAGAAGGGTTATCCTTTCACCTAGGATAAAAGGTCTGTCTCACCAACACCTTGGTGATCCCTCGATACTATGATTAGCACGTCTGTCTGCCTATCCCCGGCAGCCCTCGATACGATGATCTGCACCTCTGTATTTCAATCACTTGAAAGCCCTCGATACGATGATCGGACGCACATAGCAGATGAGAGAAGTCACAGTGTCTCTCCCTAGAATCTTGATAGTTCAAGAAGTCTCTTCATTCTTTTCTTTATTCATCGTTCTTCTCTCAGCTTCAAATGACCTCTTATTTATAGGCCTCGGGTTCCAACGGTCATATAGCCTCCAACGGTCATATTGAAACTGAAAGTATGACATCGTTTTGATTAGTTTGTAACTAACTCAACGACATCGTTATTGTCAGGACATAAGATATATAGAAATGAAAAACATGGGTATGATTAAATAGTAATAAGGGTTTTTGAAAAAGTACCAAAACAAGTAATGAACATCTGAGTAGCAGAGTCAGTACGATACGATTGACAGAGTCAGTACGATACGGTTAGCAGAGTCAGTACGATCAGCATGATCAGTACGATCAGCATAGTCAGTACGATCAGCATGATCAGTACGATCAGTATGATCATTATGATCAGTATGGTCAGTACGATCAGCATGGTCAGTACGATCATCATTGTACGATATGATAAACATGATATAATACAATTGTAATTTCCTGAATATGATAGAATACATTTTTTATTTCCAAAACATGATGTAGAAGTCAAAAAAGGACTTTTGACTCAACAATCTCCCCCTTTTTGGAAAGCACAACACACAAAGTAAATGTAACAAGAAATACTTACTCCCCATGAGTTATTGGAAACTCTTCTGGATAAGGAATTTAATACAACTAACACCCCCTTAGGTATGGACTTTCTTAAGTATTGTATTCATAGTTTTTCCTTGGTTTCGAAGCATTTGATTAAACCAATCTCCCTTTGTAAAACAATCTCCCCTTTTGTGAAACATTCTCCCCGTTTATAACATTCTCCCCATTTTATAATATTCTCCCCCTTTTTGGTTTACAAAAAGAATGGGGTTACTTTGATTTTCCTAAAATAGTTAGAGAGAAAAAAAATTCAGGACAAAAGAAAAGTCATAACAATTAAAACAGACATGTTCCAAAGGAAAACAAATACAACAATCATTTGTTTTCTCTTTCATTATCCTTCTTTATGAGCTCATGAAGAACAGATTTCATCTTTTTAATCTCCTTCTTGTCTTCAGAAATAGATTCACCCTGAGTTCTGAGAAGCTCTTGTTGGTCCACAAAAATCTGATCTGGATTCTTGATAGTCTCTTCCTGGACTCTGATTACTTCTTCAAGAGTATCAATTCTGTTTTGAAAATTATTGTTATCTTTAGATTACACAGAATTTTGATTCTTCAACAAGACCATTTCATCCTTGAAAGATGAAACCTTCGAGAATTCAGATTGGAAAGAATTCATTCTCTCTTGAAAATCTTTCACTGAAGGAACATTGGCTCATTGAGAAGACAAAAGATTCAACCTTTCAACCGTTTCTCTGTCAAGCTTATTGAAAGAAACTTCAAGCTCATTTGACAACCTTCTTATATCTTCAATTTCTATCTCATGATCATTGATTGAGCTCTCTGTTTTGTACGACCACTTTTTCATCTTATTGTAGGCCTTCTTATGAGCAACCGAACTTTCTGAAAGAACTTTCAAATCGGCTTCAACTGACAAAACTTTCTTCCTCAACTCCTTTACAGATCCAAACTTCTTATTTTGATTATCAGTAATAAAATCAATCTTCCCTTCTAGCCTCAGGAAATAAGGAATGGTATTCTCAACCCTTCTCAAAACATGAACAATATAATCACTCTTTTTGAGAGAGATTGTATGTTCTGACTCAGTATCTTCATCGTACGATTCTAGTTCATACGATCAGCTTGAGTCAACAACTGGTTGTTTTCCTTTTTCTTTTTCTTTCTGTTTTCTTTCTTCTTCCACTCTGTCACTAATGACAACAACTTTATCAGTGTGAGAGGATTGAGCACCTTGTTTTTTTTTAGATGAAATTCTGTCCGGAGATCGTGCTTGATCGGCATGAGGAATTTGTTGAACACCTTCACTCATCTTTTGAACTGATTCCTCTTTACTCTTCTTCGAACTCTGAAGGAATTCTAAAAGAAAATCTCCTTCTTCCTCCACTTATTCTATCTCTTCCATAACTTTTTTTTCCTTTCTCAGGGAGACTCTGTACGATGGGCTCTTGGTGCACTTCTTCCGTTAGTTGAGCACTAACATCCTCTACTTCTTTCAATATTTTAGAGACATCAAAGTCCTGAGCCTTTCTTTTCAAAAGAACCTTCTTCTTCTTTTCAGCCTTGAGAGTTTCTTCAACCCTTACTCTTTCTGCAAAAGCCTCAGTAGGGTTAAGTCCGAACTTTGGATCACCTTCATTTCTCTATTCCTTATTCTTTCTCCATTTGGCTACAACCTCCTTACTGTATCTCGGCTTCTTCTTGGGCTTTGAACTGGTTTGCGGATCAGACTTTTGAGTAACACTAGTAGACTGAAAATCTTTGGCTGGCATAGGAGCCGATTGATTCTGAGCCAATTCAGCTTCTACATCTATGACAAAAAGTTTTGAATTGTGGTCAAAACAAACATTCAACTTTTTCATCGTAATTTTGCTAATCCAAGAAGGCTTCAAATCTATGGGGTTTCCTTTCAAATTAATGTTACAAAACTTCATACTCACAAGAATGAACTTCGTAAGGATGGCTGGATACATAATCATCTGGGACTTAATCCCTCCTGTCTTGAAATTATTAATGGTTTCAAAAACATACCCCATGAGATTAACTTTTCTCATATTCACAAGATAGTCAAGCATGAAAATATCAAAAACTTTCAGAGTTTCTCTATCCCCTTTCCTTGGAATAAGAAAACCTTGCATCCATAAAGTCACAAAACGATTGTCCGGAGAAAGATGAGATATTTTCCTTTTCTCTTCATTAAAAACAAACAAATACTTCTCAGCACTTTCTATATTAAATGTACCAACTTCCTCTGGTAGTTTATGAGATGGACAGAAAGAATCTCCATCAGTTGAGACATTTAGAAAATGATCCGCTTGTTTCACAGACATGGATATCTTTCTATCGTACACAACAATGTTTATAGTCATGTCTTTGCCGAAAGATACGGTTTTATAAAATTGACTGACTTCATCAAAAATAATCGGATCTTGAGAATCAGGCTTTTCAACACACAGATGTTCCCACCCTTGAAACAAAATAATCTTCCTGATTGTGGAATCGTACGTATTGAAAAAGTCCCGAGATACTAACCTTTCTCTGTTAAAGTATTTCTCTGTAAAAGTCTTTGAAGACATTTCGGTGGGAGTGTTAGCAGAGGATTGAGACATAATGGTGATGCCGATGAGAAGATCGTACGATGATTTAAAACCGGTGGAGCAGAGCCTCGCCAAAAATCTTGAAAAGCAAATGTGGGTTTGTGGAGGGGAGGGGGGCTATTTATAGGCGATAATGGGGTGACCTTTGATCTTCTACGGTCGAAAAAGATTGACCGTTGATCTTATACGGTCAATATTAGAGAAAACCAGATCAATGGTTAGGATTAAAACAAAGGGAAATTTTTTTTAAAAAAATATGAAAAATACCTATCGGAGAACGTAAGGTAATTGTTGGTTTTGATAGAAATTAAAAGAAAATACAATCGTAAGAAAAAAATCATCATGCCGATGGAAAACAAAGTCGTTACTATGTACTGATCGTACGATGGAAAACAATCTTGTTACCATGAACTGACAATATGATATAAAACAATCTCGTTACCATGAACTTACAGTATGATGGAAAACAATCTCGTTACCATGAACTAACAGTACGATGGAAAAGAAATTCAATACCATCATCGGTCGATTCAATACCATGATCGTTCGATACGATGGAAAAGAAATTAAATACCATCATCGGTCGATACAATGGAAAAGAAAATCATTACCATCATCGTTCGATACGATGGAAAAGAAATTCAATACCATCATCAGTCGATTCAATAGAAAAGAAAAATGAATGATACGATAAAATTTTCAATACGATAAACAGAAAAATTAATGATACGATAAAATTGTTAATACGATAAACAGAAAAATGAATGATACGATAAAATTGTCAATACGATAAACAGAAAACACATATCAGGGAAAAACAAAAGATAAGATGAATTAAAGTGAGAAACATAGAAAGAAATGTTCTCCTCCTTTCTATGAGGAGTTCCTTACTATTAGGAGAGATGTAAAACAAAAAGTAGATATGAATGATTATTTTAATGTAATCATTCCAAGCTTCTGTTTTATAAATTCAAATCTATCGGAAGGTAAGGGTTTTGTAAAAATGTCAGCAAGTTGTTCTTGTGTTCCGATGAATTGTAAAACAATATCTCCTTTTTGTGTGTGATCTCTAAGAAAGTGATGCCTGACATCTATGTGTTTTGCACGTGAGTGATGTGCTGGGTTCTTAATGAGAGCTATGGAACTTGTATTATCACAAATAATTTGAGTTTTGGATAAACTCACTCCATAGTCAGTGAGTGTGTGTTGCATCCAGAAAACTTGAGCACAGTAACTTCCAACTGCTACATATTCAGCTTCAGCAGTGGATAGTGCTACTGAGTGTTGTTTCTTACAGGACCAAGAAACCAGAGAATCTCCTAAGAAATGACATATTCTAGATGTACTTTTTTTATCCATTCTACAACCACCAAAGTCCGCATCTGAAAAATGTTTTAAAACAAAATCTTTCCCAGAAGAGTAAAAAAGACCTAAATCCATAGTGCCTTTTAAATACCGAAAGATTCTCTTTATGACTTTTAAATGAGACTCTTTTGGATTAGATTGATATCTTGCACATAATCATACAGAAAACATTAAGTATGGTCGACTAGCTGTCAAGTATAACAAACATGCTATCATACCTCTAAAGATTGTTTGATCTACTGGTTTCCCAGTTTCATCAAGATCAAGTGTATTTGAGGTACCAATTGGAGTGCTAATACTTTTAGTCTTGTCATAACCATACTTTTTAATTAAATAATTAATATACTTATGTTAGGATATATATTTTCCTTCTGGTTTTTGATAAATTTGAAAACCTAAAAAGAATGTTAACTCACCCGTCATACTCATTTCAAACTCAGATTTCATTAAATTTGCAAAAGAATCAGTTAAGGATTTCTGAGTTGATCCAAATATGATGTCATCAACATAGATTTGAACAATCAAAACATTTTTGTTTTCCATTTTTATAAAAAGGGTTGGATCTTCTATACCTTTTGTATAATTGTTTGGTAAGAGAAATCTCGTAAGTCTATCATACCATGCTCTAGGGGCTTGTTTAAGACCATATAGAGCCTTGGTAAGTTTGAAAACATGATCAGGATGTTTTGGGTCTTGAAAACCAGGAGGTTGTTCAACAAAAACTTCTTCTTGAACAAAACCAATTAGAAAAGCACATTTAACATCCATTTGAAAAATTTTGAAATTGAAAAATGCTGTGAAGGCTAATAGAATACGAATAGATTCAAGTCTAGCTATAGGAGCATATGTTTCTTCATAGTTTATTCCCTCTTATTGATTATAGCCTTTAGCAACAAGTCTTTCTTTATTTATTACAACGATTCCATTTTCATCACATTTGTTTCTGAAAACCCATTTTACACCAATTACAACTGTTTCTTTAGGTCTATCAACTAAAGTCCAGACTTGATTCCTTTCAAATTCATTTAGTTCATCTTGCATTGCTTTGATCCAGTCATCATCAACTAAGGCCTCACTTTGACTTTTAGGTTCAAATTGGGAAAGAAAAGCAAGATGTTCTATTTCATTTCTTAAGTAAATATCTGGTCCTTACAGGTTGATTTACATCACCAATGATGTTATAACTGGGATGATTCCTAAGAAACAATTGATTTGGGTTTTGTAAAACCTGTTCATCAATGTATGATTGAAAATATTCTGTGGTAAATGTTTCAGGAATACATTCTTGAACATTTTCCTTTTTAGAGTGATCTTCTAACAATGGTTGATAAACATTTTTAGAAAACACATCTGAGGATTTAGGATAGGGTTGGTTGTAAACAAAAGGAATAGTTTCATCGAATTTTACATGTACTGTTTCTTCAACAGTACAAGTGTTTTTATTAAAAACTCTATAAGCCTTAGAGGTTGTAGAATAGCCTAAAAAGATTCCTTCATCGGATTTTGGTGCAAATTTGGGTAGATTATCTTTTGTATTCAGAATGAACACTTTGCATCCAAAAACTTTGAAGTATGAAACTTTAGGTTTTCGGCCAGTCCATAACTCATAAGTGGTTTTATTAAGAAATGGTCTAGTTAAAACACGATTTATAGTATAACAGGCAGTACTAACAGCTTCATCCCAAAAGTGCTTAGCAATTGAGTATTCACTCAACATGGTTCGAGTCATTTCCTGAAGAATACGATTTCTTCTTTCAGCAACACCATTTTTCTGAGGAGTTCTTGGAGCTGAGAAATTGTGAGTAATACCTTTTTTACTACAAAAAGTTTCAAAATCTGAATTTTTAAATTCACCACCATGATCACTATGAATAGTTGTCAATGGTAGGTTTTTCTCATTTTTAACTTGGGCTCTAAAAGTTTTGAAATAGGAAAAGTCTTTAGATTTCTTTGTGAGAAAGTAGACCCATGTAAATATAGTAAAGTCATCAACTAAAACAAATAAATAGTATTTTCCTCCGATGCTTCCAGTTTGTGAAGGACCAAAAAGATCCATATGCACTAGCTATAATGCATTAGAAGTTTAAACTTCATTAACTGATTTAAATCTAGTTTTATGTTGCATGCCAAATTAACAAGGATCACAGACTTTCGAAGAATCATATCTAAGATCCGGTAGCCCCTTCACAAGTCTTTTCATTGAGAGTTTACTCAGGTTTCTCATATTACAGTGTCCTAGTCTCCTATGCCATAGCCATGATTGGTCTTCTATTGCACTTAAGCAGGGTAAGTTTTGGCTCCTAAGGTCTTCTAGGTTAATTGTGTAAGCATTTTCTTGCCTATGGGAAGATAGAATGAACTCATCCTTGGAATTGTGTACTAGACACTTATCATTTCTAAAATTCACAAGGTATCCTTCATCACATAATTGACTTATGCTGATGAGATTGTGCCTAAGACCTTTAACAAACAAAACATTTGAGATAAGAACTTTTCCAAGAAAAACAATATTACCTATACCAACAATATTTCCTTGAGCATTATCTCCGAAGGTAACTTTTCCACCTTTTGTTTTGATAACCTTTTCAAAGAGATCTTTGTTTCTAGTCATGTGTCGAGAACAACCACTATCCATGTACCAAGTATTCTTATTGGTACTTTTCTCATTTTCCTGAAAAAGAAACAATTAGATTTTCAGAATCCAAACTTGTTTGGATCCAGAAGGGTTAGATAAAAGAATTTTAGGAATCCACATTTGTTTTGAAAAATGAGCTTTATGAAACCCTGAAGATTGAGTTTTGTTAAGAGAACAATCTCTTCTCCAGTATCCACCACATTGACACTTAGAATAGAAAATGGTTTTTTTAGGAACAAAATAGTTATTGCTAAAAACAGGTTTGTAATAAGTATAACCAAGACCAGAACAATTTCTCAAAGGTCTAATTTGAGAATACATCTTGTTAAAGTTTTCTTTTCCATGAGTAAAGTTTGACAAACATTTCTCCAAAGATAAAATCTCTGACTTTAGTTTTAAAACCAAATTCTTATTTTCCAAAACATTTGAATTTGAACTTGAGTTAGGATCTAAAATGTTTTTCTTTGAAATTACAGTTTCAAGATCTTTAGAATGTCTATCCTTATCAGATTTAACATTCTCAGGGGTTTTTAAAATACTTTCAGAATCAGAAGTTTTCACATCAAGATCATTAAAAAGATCTGATACTTCTTTAGTCAAGATTGAAATTCTAGAATTTTATTTCTCATGTTTCTTTTTGAGCATTGAATTCTCATTTTCAAGTAATTTAGCAAATCTAGATACTTCTACAAAAGAAGGTAATGTATCATCTTCTGATGATGAAGATTCATCATTTGAAGATTCGTAATATCTATTATCAGAATAATTTGCATTCAAAGAGACATTTGTAATAGCTTCAGCGTTATATACCTTAGCCATGAGACAATGATCATAAATTCGTAATATGGCTAAGAGTCCGATATTCCTATGTCCGGATTTCTAATATTCTGAGGAATCGTATGATGAATCACTACCACTTGCACTCCACGTATCATTTTCTTTCAAGACTTTCTTTGTCTTATAAAACCTTTTCTTGTTTCTTTCAGAGTGTTTCTCCTTTCTATCTTTCCTTTTCAGTAAAGGATAGTCAGGCCTTATATGTCCTGCTTTCTTACATTTATAACTAGTTACCTCTGAATCTTTCTTATCTTTCCTATCTTTCTTTTTTAATCTATATTGGAATTCTTTCTTTCCCACAATCTTGTTCATCCTTCTAGCAAGATTGGCTAACTCATTATCCGAAAGATTACAATCACTTGAATCAGATATAACAACTTTCTTGGATTTAGACCTTGTAAGCCTTTCAGGTGTTTTAGCTTTAGATGAAAAGGCTACACTTCCATTCCCATTCTTTTTCTTGTTGAAATCAGCATCTCTCTTCATCCTTGTCTCATGCTGTAGAAGAGTTCCAAAGAGTTCATCAAGAGTAATCTGGGAAACTTTTCTATTCTCATAAATAGCTGTCCTTTTTGACTCCCATTCATTCGGCATTACATCTATGATCTTATCAACTATGGATTCATCGTCAAGACCTTTTTCTCCCATTGATTATAAGATGTTGACAATTGTCATAAAACTTTGTTGCACTTTACATACTGGCTCTCCATAAGGAAAAACAAATCTATGATACTCTGCTCGAAGCATTTCTCTCCTTGTTTCTATAACCTTGGATGTACCAAAATGAGTGACTTCTAATTTCTTCCAAATACAATTGGCTGCTTCACATGAAGATATCTGACTGTATATATTCTTGGTCATAGAGCATAATAAATTATTGCATACCTTGTAATTCAGTTGATATTCTTGCTTCTCCTGGTTGGTGAAAGTACTGACTTCTTTATCAGGAATTTTGTAACCTCTAGTAAGAATTATAAAATTGTCTACACTAGTATTGATAACGAAAGTCTTCATACTATCTCTCCAATACTCATAGTCATTCCCATCAAATATTGGTGGTCTAGAAGAATTCAGATTGCCTATTGACCCAATGTTCATTCCTGCCATCTAATACAACAACAAAAACTTTTCCACTCCACACGTTAGTGTAGTAAGTATTTAAAAATATGAAGGAAATAAAGCTAGTAATACAAATTAGTGGAAAACCTCCTCTGATACCAATTTTTGGATCGAATATGTAGATATATATGTTTATTAGATGGAACAATACAAGAGGGGGGTGAATTGTAGGTTTAAAACCCTTTGAGTTTTAGCAACTAAGAGATTAGTTTAAATGATCTTAAACTAATACAAATACTAACACCCACAATTGTATTGAATATAAAAAGGTATGATGTATTGTAATACTAATGTAATGTAAAATAATTGTATTCAAGATGAACACAATAATCAGAGTAATACAAAGATGAATGATTCTACCTTAAAGCGTATAGAATCAATCAATACAATATGTAATAGAATGATTGTAATTGAAACAATTACAATTGAATATGTATTGAAGAAAGGAAACAATACAAATTTATTTCTAATACAAGTAATAGCAGAAATGTAAAAGTATTACAATTCTTTTAACCCAAAGGGAAGGGTTATCCTTTCACCTAGGATAAAAGGTCTGTCTCACCAACACCTTGGTGAGCCCTCGATATGATGATCGGCACATCTGTCTGCCTATCCCCGGCAGCCCTCGATACGATGATCAGCACGTCTGTCTGCCTATCCCCGGCAGCCCTCAATATGATGATCGACACCTCTGTCTTTCAATCACTTGAAATCCCTCGATACGATGATCGGACGCACAAGGCAGATGAGAGAAGTCACAGTGTCTCTCACTAGAATCTTGATAGTTCACGAAGTCTCTTCATTCATTTCTTTATTCATCGTTCTTCTCTCAGCTTCAAATGACCTCCTATTTATAGGCCTCGGGTTCCAACGGTCATATTGCCTCCAATGGTCATATTGAAACTGAAAGTACGACATCGTTTTGATTAGTTTGTAACTAACTCAACGACATCGTTTTTGTTAGGACATAAGATATATAGAAATGAAAAACATGGGTATGATTAAAAAGTAATAAGTGTTTTTGACAAAGTACCAAAACAAGTAATGAACATCTGGGTAGCAGAGTCAGTACGATACGATTGAAAGAGTCAGTACAATATGATTAATAGAGTCAGTACGATCAGCATGATCAGTACGATCAGCATAGTCAGTACAATCAGCATGATCAGTACGATCAGCATGATCAGTACGATCAGCATGGTCAGTACGATCAGCATGGTCAGTACGATCATCATTGTACGATATGATAAACATGATAGAATACAATTGTAATTTCCAGAATATGATAGAATACATTTGTGATTTCCAAAACATGATGTAGAAGTAAAAAAAGGACTTTTGACTCAACAATTAATAGTGCAACAACCAACTGCACAAAAACTGTTTCTCTATTCTTGGATAGAATCACATAAACTAATGTGATTATTCAAAGACTAAGGATCATCTCACATAGCATCATCTGAATTAAACTTACCTGAATAATTGTCAGCCTTCAGTTGGGAATACTCGGTTCTTCTTCATCTATTCATTATATTTGACATAGTATAATTGCAGTATCTTAATCTCTTTCATTAATTCTCAATACCAACACAAGATTGTATTGGTATGCTTATTTCTTCCTTTGTGTAGATATGAATTCGGTTTCACGTTTACTTCTTCTTTACTTTAGAAAGCACAGTAAGAGTATTAAACACCAGTCCTGTGAGTGTGGTTCTACTTCTCTTTATGATGATGAAATTTTCACGACACTTCTTTATTTTCAAAGTCTCTACGAGAGTTCTATGCACCTGTCGAAGGCCTGCAGTACCCTCAAATTTTTCGTGCAACCCTCTATGTGGCTTCCGCGTAAAATTCAATCCTTGCGCGAAAAAACAACTTTTGGCGTGAAAAAACCTTTTCGTGCTGCACTTCTTTTTTTCATACCACACTTATTCTTTTCAAACACTACTCTATATATCTATTTTTCCGCGCGCCAGAGCTCAGGATTTGTCTACGCGTCAAGCCTATTTCAATGAAAGGGGTTCACACCATATTTATATGCATTTTTGACCCTGCGCGTAAAACCCCTTCATGCGCGTAAAACATTATCTCACTTCTTTAGATTACGCGCACATTCATGGATTTTTCGCGCACCTTTGGACTTTGCCATTTTTCATCATTCTAATCATGAAGTCACTCTTGCGTGTAAAACATCAAACCCACATTTTGCGTACAAACAATTTTTCCACGCACAAGTCTGATGTTCCGTGCACCTTGTGTGAACATCTCCGATTATTCGCACGTCTATTACCTTTGTCATTTTTTAATTTATAATCACAATGCACCAATTGTACAAAAAATTCCACACCGCATTCCCTATTGCGCACAAAACCAATCTTTCGCGCAACCATTTTTTCGCGCACTCGGACCAAATTTTCTCACAGTCCGTGCCTTTGACATATTTTCTTATGCTGGACTTGGAACTCCACTTGCACAAAAAATTCTAAACCACATTCCATATTTCACACAAAATCACCTTTCACGCAACATAATCATTCACGCACTTTGACCAATTTTTCACACACTGCATGCCTTTGACAAATTTTGATGTTCTGATCTCGAAACACCTCTAACGCGAAAAAATTCATTCCTCTATTTCACGAACCATGCCAATATGTCATGCATCCTATATTTTTCATGCATCCCGCTGATATTTTACACATCCAGATACTATTTCGCGCATCCCACTAGTATTTCTCAAATCCCGCTGATATTTCATGCATCCCACTACTACTTCGCGCACCGCACTATTTTTTCGAGAAACTTGGCTAAATTTCCATGCACTCCATACGTTTTCCACTTTTCCATGTTCTGACCTTGAAAAATTCCTTGCACGAAAAAAATCTAAACCATCTTCATTCTTATGCAAAACATCCATTACCAAAAACACATTTCTTCATCTCTCGATTTTCAGGGCCTAAAATTTGAAAAACACTAGAAAACGACGCCACCTTAAGCTGTACTTTTGTGCCGCCTCCAGATTGTCAATTTCTTTTTCATTTCTCTCTTCAATGATTATCATATCCAATCATTAGCATTCATCAAGAACTCTACTATCGTGATATATATCCTCTGATAGACTCGATTTAGCATCGTTTGAATTACAATGGAAAGTACTGAAACTTCGCTATCTACCAGCAGCATCATTCCTTCCAATCAAAATTGTATATGACTGGCATCATCATTTCATTATCTTTTCTTCATAAGGCTTGCATCACAAGTTCTCCTAAATTATGATATTTGTGAAATACATATCAGAAAATTATCTTTCAGTTTAATAACCATTCTTCATTGTTTCAGACAATGCATCACCTTTGATATACGTGCTTTGAACTTTGGATCAGCACAACAATCATCTGAATTTACTTCATGGAGAATTTCCCAAGCATGACAATCAATGCTATGATTTCATAACAATTCTACAGGCATTATCACTTTATCCTATATCCATTAACTTTGGAGTCCTTCTTCATCTTCATCTTCATTTTGACCAGCATTGACAACTATTAACAACAAATACAATCTTCATAAACAAAGTGGCCCCAACAGGAAATACTGGATCCAGAAGTAAATATGGGAAATACATGAGGTCAACTCCAGCCCAATCTAAACGTATAAGGTCCTGACACCTGGAACCTTTTGTTAAAAACCTTAACCCTCAAAGAACTCAGTTGTCTCCCTTCTCATGATAGACCTCATATTGAGTGCATCCTCTTTATTACCTCCTCCTACTTATGAACATCCAGATACGTTGATAATGTAAAAGGAGTAACATCATACTGGATAGAAGGGTAAAAGTCATCCTCAAGCTGTATCGCATGAGGATCCCTATTTGGAATGAGATCCAGGGTGAAGTGAATAAGACACATTAAATTTATCTGAAGATTCCACACTAAAATACTCTCATACTAAAGGGAGAGTATCTCCTTCATCTAATTAGACTTCATAGTTGAAAAAAGTAACTTCACCCAAATTTCCTCTAAAATGTTAAACCACAACACATCTGCCTTCTTTATCTACCTTGGATAAAGCATCCACCACTAACGCACATCTCTCCACATCTGACTAACCACCAAAGGAACCCTATACTCTATTAGTGCCCGGATTAAAGTAAATTTGATCACAACATCCTCGAGTCAGCTCTCTATCTCCATATATGAATCATTACCCTCATTATTTCTCAAGGTCATCCTCTAGGAAGAATGTAACATTTTCAGCAACTAGTTATCCTCCTCCACTGGATCAACCCTCCATTGATGAACCAGATTATCCTATTGAGCCTCAACCACCTGACCCACTCGCTTATGATGACTGGGTTCTATATCTTAAAGGTAAACAAGGAATTCCTAAGCCCGAGTATTATGGAATTTTATTTAAGAATCATTGTAATTCATTATTTTCATATTATCCACGTTATCATTCCCAAGAAAAAACAATTAAAAAAATAACACAAGTCATTATAATTAATGTACCTTTCCAAGGTCTCAACCCTAAAAATAGATTTTCCTTACTAGGTCATTCAGTAGGCTCATATTCCTTGCATCAGATCACGGGGGGGGGGGGGGGGGGGCTAAACTCTTATGACCTAATCGGTCTTCCCTAGACAATTTCATGTAACAAGAACATCCAATACCATTTCCCAACCAACACATTAAATCCTCATTTTCATTACTACAAACTTCATCCTATATATAGACTATCTCATTTGATGCCTTTATGTCAGGACACCCTCCCTCCAAAGATACCCCTTCAAGGTATAGAAATGAAGAAAGTAAGATAATTACCCCTAAGTCCCATATCCTGTAGGACCCAAGGTAGAGACCAACACCAAGGGTATACAATCTCATAAAATGGTAGGAATTTCACTTTTTAGAAAAACAAGATCGGGGGATAATATGGTCCATCCCAAAATAACCTAAAGACATATATTTATATATATGAAATCTAAAATCCATCCCACAAGCATGTTCAAAATAAATAGAACTATTACAAAGTAAAGTACTTAATGTAAGTACCAAAATTAAGTCTAATAAGTGACACAACAATTGTACCAAGGTCCATACTAGTATCATCCATCATAGTCCATGTAGTCCTCCAATAAACCTAAAACCATTTTTATATATGTAGGATGTGAATAAAGTATCCTTAGTATAAAAAACCTAAGTCTCTCATGCACATGTGATATAATTTATACTAATTCTCCTATGAGAAAACAACATAACCAAATAGCACCAAACAAGGTATAAAATCCATCCCATCCTCACTAAGGCACACTCACTAAGTAACGCAGGTTATATAAAGTATAAATAGAGAGCACATAGATGATTTGGGTACCCCACACCACTTCCCACTTGTTTAGCTGCTCTTGATTAACTAAAAACATCTTCGCGCTCCTAACAATCTAAAAGAACCATGTCACAACTCACCTGCACACATCTAGTCCCCTAAACCCCACATCATATTTTCACCAGGGCCATAGGCCACATCACATCTTACCGGCAGACACTTGGGCCCTATACCACACCACATCCCACATGTAGAAATCTGGAGCACATATCATATCTTATTCCACCTGCAGACACCTGGGATACATAACATATCACTCCCAAAAATGTATTGGGAATTCACAACACATCTCATCACAAAGGAACCTTGTAAAACACAACACATCTCACCCCAAAGATATTTGGGAAAATGAAACTCACCCGCACACACTTGGACCCCACAAAACACAATGTTCCCAAATAATCTTGGGATACCTCCACCTGCAAGAAGGATTAGGGAAGAGTGGGTGTCCATCCATCCATCCTCTCACTGAGATGTTAGGTAAATCCACCCAACCCCATTATGATGGGGGGTTCAGAACATAGAGCCCAACTAGGGTGGGTGCATATAGAAATAAAAAATAAAATACATGAATATATATATAATACCAAAAAATCCTTCCCATCCTACCAGTTCTTTAAAAAATAACCAACTCATAATACTTATAACTTGCTATTACCCCAAATACAATCACCACAGAACAAGCCATAACTTCTTCCTAATTCCTAAAACATTGTGTTAAACCATTACCATTATTTATTCACAACTAATTTATTTATTATGTTAACCAAACTAACCAAATAAAAATCCAAAAATGTTAACCAATTATTTATTCATTTATTCCATTATTATACAGGTAACTACCAAACATATCACATAATATGAAACACAATAATGCATTACCATACAGCCTGATCGTAGCCCCGCTATGCAACACTTCTAATCTATTCCACGACCAAACTATCTATCAACATTAGATTCCATTAAATGGTTAGGTTGATGTATCATCTAAAATTTCATCCATCACACCACCCAAGCAAACCCACAGCACACACATGTTCTTCACAAATGTACCACAACACAAAATAGACCATATCCATACATAACAACATGGACACTTCACATCCCATTTCCTCGAACACTCAACCACACTATCACACAAAACACATCACCCACATATCAAATAATATTAAAAATCTAGATTTAATGTGGCGCCCCTTATTAAATTCCACTTGTTAATTCAGGGGTTTTCAGAGAAACTTGGTAATCTTGGGGTATCCATTTGTAACCCAAGTGTACATGATTTTCAAATTTTAATATAAAAGTGTTAAACAAAAAAAATACATGAATCTTGTTTAGTTGGAAAAAAAAGTAACACCAACAACCACAATTTTTAGTGGGGTGTTAATTCCGTATAATTCACATCATCAACCAAAAATAAATAACTAGCATATCATACATTGGTTTTCCTCACCCCCTTCATATTAATCTAAACCGAATAAAATCTTAATTATTTAAAGTAGATTAAAATATCATCACATGGGAAACATTAATACACCCACCCCTCATGATACATAATTAATATGGATAAATAAAACCTACATAGAATAA
Source organism: Viscum album (assembly GCA_963277665.1). Taxonomy (NCBI): domain Eukaryota; kingdom Viridiplantae; phylum Streptophyta; class Magnoliopsida; order Santalales; family Viscaceae; genus Viscum; species Viscum album. The sequence continues at coordinate 1,122,798,969 of OY728136.1, read as the reverse complement.
AAGGATATCTCCACATCCTAATTTCACTAAGACAGGGGTGCGTGTGCAGCAGGCAACTACAAGTAAACCACAAACAATATGGTGCAGCACAATGGAAAAATTTTTATTGGGAGAAAGGATCTGGTAACCCCATACATAGACACAATAATAACAGAGTAACAATAATAAAGGTGATTCAACCCCTAGAATATCTAAAACAGGGATGTAGTTTAGAAATGTCTTTAATTTTCTATTAAAGGTAGATATAGTCACGATTACAAGCTTTGACTAATTAAAAGCCCCTATACTCTTAGTATTTTAAAGATATGACTCATATCCCATAAAATAGCTCAAAACCACTTAAATATGGTATTACACTCATTTTACATCAAAGAAATTCATCAAGAGGGTAGAATTAGAAATCCCAAAAAACTATGGAAAAAAAGAAATTTCTTAAAATAACTCACTAGATGAGTCACTAGGGTGAGTCACTAGTGCGAGTCACCATTGCAAGTCAATGATATGAGTCACTATTGGATTTCATACAATCAATAATTGTGAGTCACAATCGTGAGTCATTTTTGTGAGTCGCCATTGGAATTAACCGTTGGTATGCTACCATTGTGAGTCACCATCACGAGTCACCATAGTGAGTCACCATTGGAAGTATATATTAGTGAGATACCATTGGGAGTCACCATCATGAGTCATCATTGGAAGTCACCATTAGGATGAGATACAATTGGAAAACTTGAAATTTGGAAATATCTTGAAATGGGATGTTGTTGGAATGACTCACATGTCCCAAAAACACCTCAGGCTCCCCTAGGACACCTTAAAACCCATATTTTGACAATGTAATGGATAGGGCAGGTAAGATCCATTACATAATTATTAGAAAAAATTATTTTTTTGGTTTTAATTTTTAGTAATTTTTTATTTTTTTCATTGTATGTGATAAATATTTGGTAGTTTTCTTTCAAAATCACAAGGATCACATTATCAGTTTGGTATCTATTCTGAAGAAGAAAAATGAATTATTAATATTACCTTGTCTTTACAATTGTGATAATTTTTTTGGTGTTGAATTTATTTTTATTTATTTTAATAATATGTTATTGTTTAGAATTTAAAATATATTGTAAGAACTGTGTGGGGGAATTCCCATTATTAAACATGCTTATCCCCTTCCTATTATTTTCAAAAATCTATGTTTTTTTACTAGTTTTATATTTATAGCATTATGGAATGTGAGTTACATGTAGTTTTCACAATAAAATATTATTTTACCATATTAAATTTAAGGAAAAAAATATTTTTTAATCTATTATCATGAGTATAAAATCATATTACTTTATTTATATCATGTTTAATGTGTGTTTCTTCATAAAATAGTTTATTTTTAAGATCATTTTAAACATAATTGTAATCTATTTTTCTTTTATTTTTTTAATCCTTATTATTCAAATACTAATAAAAATGTTTAGTTTAAATGTAGAGGAATATATTTTTTATTCGTGAATTTTAATGGAGTACTTAACAAATTTTCCTTAATTTTTTATTATCATAAGTTATTTTTAACTTTTGGATTTCATTATGGTTTGAGTGATAATATTTTTCTCAAAATTTAAGATAATTTTGTTTCTCTAAAGTGGTTAGGCCATTTTTTTTTGAAATATTCTAGAACATTCTATAATTTTACTTTATGTTTTTCAATTATTGTAGGATTCTACAAAATTTTAGAGAAAAATAGGTGGAGTTGGAGTTAAAATTTTATCTAGTAAGAGTGCATTGGGGAATAAACTTGGGTGTTGTATCATGAAGGGATGGCTAGAAGATAAGTTATTTTTTTATATTGGTGTATTTTTTCATGATGTTTTAGGTTGATGGATTTTTTCTGTGTTGTGTAATGAGTTGTAGACTCTAAAATTTAGGTTCCATACTTTTTTAAGGATAAATTTATTTCATGGTGTGGTGAATGTGTGTTATAGAGTGAAGGGTTTGACAAATTTTTTGCAAAGTGTAAGACCTTTAATTTCACTTGAATGACACATATGTATAGTTTATTTTACTCATGTGCTTTCCTTTATCATTTTAGGGATGTCATTTGGTGTGTTTGGTCATGTTGTGGAGACCTGGATGTTATGTCTTGAGGTTTTATATTTTGAGGCATTGCATCGACCTGATACATTTGTTGTTCCATGGTAGTCTCCAAGGGATCATATATTTGAAATGAAAAAAATCATAATTAGGTGGAACTTTTTCTATCATATTAGATTAAAATATTAGGGGAGATATCAATTTTGGGAGATATACCAATATCTTTGTTTCCTTTATAAAATACAGGGGTGCATATGCAGCAGGAAACTACAAGGAAAACACAAAAAATAATTTATAGAGATGTATAACTTTACAAGACTTGTTCGATAGAAAACTATCTTTGTTATGGATCCTCAAGGAAAGGATGATAAATTCTTCAGTTTACTGAGACACCATCTATGGAGGGGTCTAGAAAATCGAGACTATAAAAGGCATGACGAGATAGTATGGAGTGATATGAAGGTTGAATTTATGCTTGGAGAGATGAAGTGGTGACATTGATCTAAGGAAAAAATATATCAATAGACACAAAATTAAGTAAGAACATTGATCATAAAAGAGGAGGAAGGAAAGTGAAACTTCTCTTATAGAAAAAATGAGGTAAGAAGCATTTAGAGAGCATATTACATGTTAGTGGGATATGCTAGAAGTCTAAAAGTTATTTCCCTATAGATCAAAACTATTGTGGTGATTTAAAGCTTCAAATTATCTATACAAATGACAGAGGGAAAATGGTGCAGGCCTTGTCAAAATTTTAACACTTCAATTGTACATAGATGGGAAACATTTTCAATCCTTTTAAAAAATAATAAGATAATGTATGGGAACCACCATCAACTTTAGAGTGGCCCAAGGAATTAAGGTCAGGATTTTTAAATTATGATGGCTGAAGTGGAGGCTATGAATGATATGGTGGCGGGAACACTCATTGAGCTCTCAAAGTAAGGACGTACTTTGTTTGATTCTGGTGCTACTCATTCCATTATGTCATAAATGTTTTCAAATAATATATAATCAGTCCATGAACTTATATAAGTAGATTTTTCAGTCTAGGATCCTTAAAGAATTTTCCAAATATTAATAGTTTATAGAAACTATAGTATTATCATTGGTGAGTATAATCTCATTGAAAATATAATACTCATTCACATTGTAGAATTCAATATTATACTAGGGATGTACTTCCTCTCAATGTATAATTATAAGATCAAATGTATAAGTAAGAACATATTTTTAGTATTCAATACACAACCTCTAGTAGTTTTCAAAGGAGAGATGTCTTGGTATGATCTTTATCAAGAATCACCTCCAATAGCATTCTTTATAGATATAATCAATTAATAGGGAGAATAAAATTAAAGTATAAAGATAGAAAATATTCCTATTAATCAAGAATATAATGATATATTTTCGGAAGATTTACCTAGACCTCCCCTAGAAATAGATGTAGAGTTGTTCATTGAAATCATACCTAGATCTAAGATGATATCAAATACCCCATATAGAATGGGAAATATGGAGGTAGAGGAATTATAGAATCAAATTCAGGATATTCTAAAGAATGGATTTATCTAAATTGGTGTGTCTTATTGGGGAGATCTTGTTCTCTTTGAGAAGAAGATCTATGGATCAATGTGGCTATAAATTGATTATATAGAACTAAATAGGATCACAGTGAAGAACAAGTACCCACTCCCAAGGATTGATGATTTATTTCAATAGATCTATGAGGTCCTATTCTTCTCCAATATTGACCTTCGATCATGGTATCAACAGTTGTGGGTGAAGAAATAATATATTCAAAATTTTACCTTCTGAACTAGTTATGGCAAAAAAATATTTTGTTGATATGAAATTTTTCTTGAATAATTCCTGTTTAATATTTATGGATTTGATGAATAGAGTCTTTAAGGACTATAATGATAAATCATTGATAGTTTTTAATAATGATATTTTGATATATTCCAAAATTTTATTGAATCATGGGGATCATCAAAGGGATATTTTGAGATCTCTAAGGAAGTATAATATTTTTGGAAAAATCAAAAAATACCAACTCTGGTTACAAAATGTCAAATTCTTGGGGAATATTTTCACCAATGAAGGAATATCGGATAACCCTATGAAGATAAATTATTAGAGGAGTTATTTCATCCTATACAGAAAATGATATTTTTAGTTTCCATTGGTAGGATGATATTATATGAGGTTTGTTAAAAAAAAATCATTTGATTCTAATCCAATAACCATGTTAACTTGAAAATGTAAAAAGTTCATATGGAAAAAGAAGTTTGAAGAAAGTTTCCATGAACTGAAGAAGATACTGGTTACTAAAACTGTCTTAATGATACCCCTATAAGAGAAGGATTAGTTATTTATAGAAATACATCTATAAATGGGATTTGTTAAGTCCCCATGAAAAACTAAAAGGTGATTTCGTTTGCATCTCGATGGTTAAAGCCACATCCGAAGAATCATTTTATGAATGAAGTAGAGCTAATTGTGGTTATGTTTTCCCTAAAAATAATGGATTCACCACATTTTAAAATAGAAATGTGATATATACATAGGCCATAAAATTATTAGTTATATTTTCACAAAAAAGGATTTGAATAAGATACAACCGATATGTTTGGATCTTCTTAAGGCTATGATTGTATAATTAATTATCTCTATGGAATAGAAAACAATGTTGTTGTTCCATTAAGTTGGAATGACCCTATGGTGCTGTCAATGATGAGGATTCAAGGAGATCCTTTGATCAAGGACCTTGTTAAACTGGACATGGCACTATTTAGGGAAGGGGGATCATCAACCCTATCCCATATAATTTCTCAACCATCATTACTAGTTAAGGTCAATAAATCTCAAAGAGAATATCCTTTATTACAAAGTAAGATAGAGGTTGTGAATAATGATAAATTTCCTGAGTTATATATTGGTCAATATTTTGTATTGACATTTTATACAAGGAATTTTGTAACATATATCCTAGAGGTAAAGAAAGAGATAATTGAGGAAGTTCATATATCAATACTCTTTATACATCCTGGAGGCACTAAAATTTATAGTAACCATTATGATCATTAATGGTGGGATAATATGAAAAGGGAGATTTCAGAATACAGTGAAAAGTGCTTAGTATGTCAGGAACTAAAGGCAGAGCGACAACTTTCTAAAGGGGTATTGAAATGACTACCCATACCAACATGTAAGTGGGATAATATCACTATGGACTTCATCATTGTTATCCCAAAATAATCCCATAGAAATAATGTGATATGGTTGATAGTGGATCATCTCACCAAGAAATTCCATTTATTTGATGTTTTTAATGATATCAATCTTCACCAACATGTCAAGATATATGTAAATTAAGTGGTAAGGTTTCAAGGGGTGTCACTTCCTATCATTTTTTATTATGGTCCAATATTCAGATCTAAATTTTGGAGAGAATTCTTCAATATGTTAGGAATACTGAATTCCATTTCACTTTTTCCTATCACCCCCAAACTGAGGGCCAATTTAAAAGCACTATTAAAACACTTGAGGACATACTGACAGCTTGCAATATAGTATTTAAAGGTGGAAGGGATCAGAAACATCCATTTGTTGATTTCTTGTTCAAAAAATATCTTCCATTAGAGTATTAAAATGTCACCATATGAAGCTCTATATTGAACTTTATTTAGAACTCATACTTATTGGCATGAATTTGGTGATAGGAAATTTCTTGGGCTTGATCTTGTGCAAGAGATGATAGAAAATTTTCATGTCATCCAACAAAATTTAACGGCATTTCAGAGTTAGTAGAAGAGTAATACTAACATTCATTAAAGGGTCATGTAGTTTGATGTTGGAGAAAAATCATTCCATTGATTATCTTCATAGAAGACAGTCATGTGATTTTGAATAAATGGTATGTTTTGCCCTTGGTACATTGGAAACGTTGAAATAATTCATCACATGAAAGTAATAGCTAGTCAACTATAACCTCCACCATATTTATCTCAAGTTCATGATGTCTTCTGTGTATCTATATTGATTACGTACATACCTAATCCCTCACATGTAAGTAATCTAGAGGCGGTACAATTGGAACATGAACTCTCTTATGAGAAGCATCCAGTGGAGATCTTGGACTGTAGAGACAAGGTTCGACAAAGACAGACTAGCCACATCATCGAAGTATTGGGTTGGCTCCATAAATCTGAATAAGAGACATGGTAACTAGGGTATACAATAAGATATAATTATACTCACCTTTTATTAGTTGAGAAAATGAGTTCAAATTTTGGGAATGAAATTTCTTGATGGAAGAATGCAATGACCCATCCTTTTAAAAATAATATTTGTTTCCTAAATAAATGATTATTATGTATTATATAATATCGTACATGTGAAAAATAAATAGAAACCAAAAAAATGTTGCCTCATTGATAATTATAATTTCATTAGTAAGCTTTGAAACCAATTAAAATTCCAAACATTACAACTAGACCAAAAATATAAAATATAAAATATAAAATGGGAAAGTTTGGATCACCCCAATCTATAAGAATCATCACCCCCTTAAAACATTCTATATAAATAAAACAAAATATTATTAAACCATCCAAACTCTTATGATAATTAAAGTATATCTTCAAAATAAATTGTAACGAATTTGGAGGGAAAGAATGAAGTTGTATTGATAGGATATAAAGGTAAATGCGAATATTGTGATTTGATTGTTCTATAAATATTGGTCAATATAACCATTGGTCAATATGAAATTTTGTAAAATATAATCATTTTTTGATAATTTTAAAATTATAATTAGTTTCTGTAAGTAGAAATATGAAAGAAAAATTGATACAAAAATGAGAATTTTTGGACTCTATTAGTTGAGTCATATTGTTTGAATCCCATTTTTAAAAACTTGGGAGGTAGGTAGAATCATTATGGTTCACCCTTTACCAATCCCAATCTGATCCTCACAAAATAAATCTTCAATGAAATCACCCATGGGAGAAGTTGAAGATAGTGAAAATTATCAATCTGTCGATGTTATCCAATCCACCCCATGAAACTATTACCATCACACACTTCATTGTAATGGAAAATGCGTGTGTAATAAGGGGTCATGTGTCCAAGACATTGTTATGTAAATTTTATTTTCTATGTATTAAATTAAATATCTATTCTATAAGTTTATTTTAAGAATATTTTCTCCTTTTAAAATATATTTTTAATGCATATGAAATTGATAATTTGATTTTTGGAAGAAAATAAAACATAAATTTATTTTTGTAGAAAATATATATAAATTTATAATAAAATTTTGTATTTTGAATAATATTTTTATTAATATAATTATCTACTAAAAAACATTTATAAAAATATAAATGATAAAATATTCTTATAACGACCTTGAAAAAAATTAAGCATCAGAAATTTGATTGTGCCTTAAAAACTAATGTTTTTTAAAAAATAAGGGTTTTTATATTTAAAAGATATTGTTCTCATAAATAGAGAATTATATTAGAAAAAACATTATATTTTAAATCATCATTTTTAAATTAGGTCAGGTAGAATTTATGACAGTTTTATAAAATACTAGTTTTTTAATGAATTGTAAAAAATACAGTTTTAGGTTATCAATATTATTTAAGACTACATATTTTTTATAATGATATAATAATTAATTTAGCACAATATATGAAATAAAATATTTTATTTTATTAATAAGAAGTATTTTTTTATATTTTAATCAATTTATAAAACTATATGTGACATTCCAAAGTCTAAAATTGAAAATTTTGATTTTTAAAAACATTACTTTGTAAAAACATTACTTTTCCAAGCCAAAATAATAATTAAAATTTTATTTTAAGTTATGGTTGAGTAAAATATCATATAGGATGACTAAAATTTTAAATCCCATGATCAAAACCCATAGGTAATCCAATGGTTTTTAATTTACCCCAATCTAGATTTCTAAGACCTATATTTCGAAATTATTAGACAAATCCCCCACATTTCCTATAAATACCCACCAATTTCACCAATTACATTCTCTACTAATCCATCAACCATGAATTTATGTTTTTTGGTTCTCCCAAAGTTTCCCCCCAAGGGTTTTCAAGCCCTCGACGTTCAAACCTCATGTTTTAGGAACAACTCTTCATGGTAAGAGATATCTTCACTTCCCTTTTACATTCAAGTCACCATTCAAGTGGTACCTAATATAATTTCAAAAATAAGTTATTTTGTCCAAATTATATTATACCATTATCATAATAAGTGTATTTTATGAATAGGAGACCCTTATGCCCTCTCATTTTACCTATTTCTAAAACCATGTTTTGTACCGATTATGCTTCTGAATTTACTTCTCAAATTTCCCTATTTTACACAAGAAATTATATTTGTTTAATACCCAAACTTCTTTTACATCTGATTGGTATTAAAATTACTTTAAAATAATTTTTTATTTAATTATTTACATATATGAAACTATAACACCAGAAGATTTTATTAATTTTTAAATAATTTGATATTTTTATTATTTATATTTCATGAAAAACAGAATATATATTTTTTTTATATGGGAGAAATAATTATGGATTGAATTATATTAAACCCCAATTCAATATTTTTCAACATTAAAAACTAATATTATCTTGCAGTATATGAAATTTCACTCCCAATTTTTAATTTGTGTCTTTGTCCCCACTCAGGTTGGGTTTTCGGTTGTTTTATCGGGAGCCGAGTGTGATGGTTTTATTTTTTTTGATTATTGTTCCATTTTTATGTTTTTTTACCTCCCCACCCCCCATCTTTATATTTAGTTTTTGGGGAAGAATGTATGTTTTTATGTTGGGAAGACTAGGAGTAAGATTTTTATTAATCGAGCGTTAACCCAAGAAACTGTGCGGTAGGATATAGAACCTACCGCATGACCTCTATACTGCAGTTCCCCTTGGCCAAGTAACCATACAAACGACTTCCTTACAATAGAATGATCCACATGGTTACCTCATAGTATACTAAAATATATGGGCTAACCGCATTGATCTTCCAGAACATTAAAATTTGGCGCTTTATTTTTCTCTCCCCCAAATTTTACCCAATTCCACTCACCTCCCCCCCCCAAACCCACACAGTTTCCTTAGCCCTTGGCGTGCCTCTGTCATCCTCTCTTATCCCTTGGTATCCATTCATTGGGTGTTTATGGCTTGGATTCTTCAATTTCTCTAATGTAAGTCCTCTTCTCCCTTGTTTTCTTCCCCTATTCTAGGGTTTCCTACATCCCTCATGGGATTTAAGTTCTCTGGGGGTATGGGGTCCAATTTTTGGGTTAAAATATTTTTATTTTGGGTTTTATATTATTTTTTAAGGTTTATTCTTTCCTCCTTGTGGTGCGGTGGAGATTCTTATGGGATCTCGCACCATTTTCTGGAAGGTTATTCATGAGGTAGGTGGTCTCATACCCTAAAATTATTAGATAAATTTAATATGTTTTTTTGAGTTCTTAAATTCCTTTGGATTGATTATATGGTGATAATGGTGTTTTTGAAGGGGATAGTGTGTTTATAGGCTAGAAATTAATTTTTCCAAATGGAATGGCTCGGTTTTTATGTGTTTTATGAGGTAATGTTTCTAAAGAGGTTTTTAGGGGTGGTTTGGAGGATTCAAAAAAGTGTTTTCAATGGATATTATGGTGTGTGTGTGTGTGTGTGTGTGTGTTTTAATTGAATTTTAAATGGAAAAGGGATCTTTTTTGGAATGTTATCCTTATCATGCACTTCTGAGTTTGAATTCTACTTATTTTAAATGAATGGAAATCTTGTTTTAAAAATGGTCTTTAATGTGTGTGTGTCTTTAAAAATGGGCCTAGTATATTGCATTGGTTGGTTGTAATTGTGTGTTATTTTGTGCTTTTAAAAAGTTGAATCTATTATTTCTATTAGTGATGGAATATGTTTTTAATATTCTATTTTTGTGTGATTAAAATAGAAAATGGTTGGTTACATGGAAAACAGTGGCTTCCTTTAAATTCTTGGTTTTGAGATGTGGTGGAGGTATGTGTGTTATGTGAACATTTATTCAAGAACAAGGGAATACCTAGTATCAAGGTGGGAGGACTAGAACTAGTATTCTTGTTATTTAGAGGTGGCTTATCCCAGTTTCACATAGTTGGATTGACATTTACAACACTAAATAAACTATGATGTTGATTTATCACCACTAGAACTTTGGATATTTCTCCTCTATGGTATCTCATGAGTGAGGATTCTAATGTTTGTGGTCACTATACCACCTTTCATTGAGGTACAAGGTTTTGTGGTTACCATTCAAACTAGATGAACCCTAGGGGACTTACACATAGTTCTCTAAGATACATGATGCGGTGACATTAGTTGGCACACGGAGGACCACTTGGGTGTGTGTGTGAAATTTATGAGTTTTGTTTCTCAGTCAATCTAGTTTTTGTGAAATGTATTTCCTTCACTATATTTCTTTAAACTATTTACCTATTAAATTGTTTCTTAGAACTATTTTCTTAAAAAGTGGTCTATTAAATAGTCATGTCATAATATCTCTTTAATGTAATAGAATAAAATCTTTCTATCTTGGTGGCATCTTAAGGAGTGTAGGATCACACCCTTCATACACCTTGGGGTGTATGTAGATCTTATACCTTCTATATTCTAGGTAAATCAATGATGTTCGGTGATTAGGGTGCCGGTTGTTAGTGGTATCCTCTGGTGTGTTTGGTCACATTGTCTTGAGGATTTAGTCCCTCATGATTCATGAAGGTTTGGGTTGGGGTTTTTTTGTCTTATATGGGGTATTCTTTTTGGTGCTTTTATTAAAAGTGAAAACTTGTATTATAAAAATTCTTTAAGGGATTGTTTTGTTGTGTAATTTCAGTTTTGGAATATTTAAATTTTTTTATTGTTAATGTGTATGAAATTGGGTGAAATCATTCCAAAAGCATTTTATAGAAACTGAGGCACTAGTTTCCAGCCTATGAGGATTGGGAAAGACCCTTGTGAAATTCCATGGACAAGATCAGATGGTGACCTGGCTTAGACCACGATATAATGGTATCGTAGGAGGTTACTCTCTTTTAGGTCATGTTCTTTAGGGTAGAGTCTTGGTAGACATGAGCTAACATTGTTGGGATTGATGATTTTATTATGATTGAGGTGTATGGACAAAATTCCTCCTGATGGTATTCATGTTACTTAGGGAATTTGGTTTTTATTTCGGTCGTGTGGTCCTTACAGGTCATTAATGTTTGATAAATAATAATTAAGTTGGTTCAATGGCCTAAATGAGCTCACAGGTCCTGAAAATCCATCTATATCGAGTGAAATTAACCAATAATTCACTTTTTGATAGGGGTGTGTATGGCATATTTCTACTAACCATATATTAGAGTCACCCATAGATACTATTTTCCACTGGTGTTGTCTTGAGTTCCATTGTGTTTTCAAAAAATTGTTTAAAAATCCTTGTTTGAAGAATTATAAAACTATATTTTTAGGTGGAAATGGTTTGATTTCCAAAAAGGGGTGGAAATGGATTTTAGGGATCGTTTGAAGGAAGTATTATGAAGATGGATTTTTATGAAATGTTCCTTGTGTAAAAACATAATGATTTCAATAAGGGAATATTTTTACAATTAGAAGTTGGTAGTTTCTAAAAAATTGGTTGTGTGGAAAAGAAAAATTGATTTTTAAATGGGTTTTGAGAAGTTTTTTTAAATTAAAAGAGTGGTATTTTCATTTGAATGGTTGGAAATGTGGTGTAATTTGTTATGTATCAAAAAAAATGAAATGGGGTGAAACATTTTGGAACAGATGTGTAGTTTTTGAAAACAAATTTTATTTGAAATGGTTTTTAATCTAATGTGTAGTGAATCTTGTGAGGTTTTATTAAATTCTGATGTGAAAGTGCAGGTTGAACGTTTTGGTTTTGAAATATGAAAAGGTTTTGTTGTAATCTCTAGTATTCTCATAGGTAACCCATGCATGATAATATGTGAAATGGTGGGTGGTCAGTGGGATAGGTAGATGACAGCCTAGATGGGCATGAGGTGGGTACTCAGTGGGGCATGGAAACATGAATTTTTGTGGCATGTGGGACACCATTGTTGAATTTTCAACCCACCAATCCAGTTTTATTTTCTAAAGTGATTTTGAAGAAAAAAAATAGTGGGTATTTTTTCTATTTTTGGAAAGGTTTTTGTGGGGTGATTGGGGTTTGAAACCCTCCTTTGTTTGAATAATGTTCCATTTTTTTGTTTCATCGCTATGTTTATTTAACATGTTGGTTAGTGGTCCTTTTCTAGAAGCTTTTCAAGAGGCCTTTGAAGTGGTTTCATCATGAATTCAGGTTTTTCTCATCATTTGTTTGGATAATAGATCTTTTGGATTTGGTTTTTTTTTGGGTTTTATTCCATGCATAGTGTACTCCCCCATAAAGAGTTAATGCACAATAGATGTACGTCTATAGATAGTTCACCATTGGTCATCCCACCAGGTTATCAAAGTAAGAACACTCTTCTTGAATTTTAGAATTGAATCCACCTACCCTTTTTCAATTAAGCAGATCCTCTCACAATGGGATAGTGGATAAAAGACGGTTTGAATGAAACATTTTCTTCCTTGAGTCATTTAATAGTATATGGTGAATTTTTACATTGTTAAGTTTGATGGTCTAGTTTGGAATCGGTAAATGAAATTCCAATGAGGAATTGTTGAAGTAGCCTAGAATTGTCAGTATGGGCTACTGTTTTAAATGAATATTGCATCTTTCATTGGATTTGTGTAAGGAAGGGGTCATTCTAGGCAAAAAGTGTGATAAAACTGGTCATAAGATGCTATTTTGGCAACTTTTAAAAATCTATTTTTGTTGAGACTCAGTTTAAGGTCCCTCACCTTGTAGTATTTCTATTAGTCACAATTTTCATGTTTGGTGATGAAATGCAGTGTTATGTTCTGACATATATGAAAGGGTGGAGTTTTTGTAATTTTTTCATAGAACCCTATTTTTACATAAGTGTGCTTCTTTTCAAGAAATCTTAAAATCATATTTTTTTAGTGGAAGGTGTCATCTATGTGTCCTTCCTCCTGATGTTACACATTAAAAGTTACAAGGGGTGATGCGAGTACACCATTTAATCCTTGTCTTGCGGAATTTTTCATGTGGAAGTAATTGGATGTTTGATGTGTTTATTTCTTATGGTTTTGTTCAGGTGGCGGTGCGGGTTCTTGTGGAACCAACAAAAGAAGTTATATTCAAGTGTTTTAATTCATGACTGTGAGGCAACATATGCTTCAATCATCAAAGCTCTTTCCATATATCTCATACTGAAGTTGGAACATCTTCAGGTTTCCTAGGAGTGTAAAAGATCATGGCATAATCTCTATCATCGATATTGAAAATTGAAATAGTTCCAATTTCCCCTTATATCTATTTCATCTCTTGTGGCCTCAAGTGGTGAAGAGGTACTTAGGGACTCTGTTCATTAATGTTTTGATTCATAAAGGTTGAAGAGTTTCCCCTTAGTTAAAAGTATGTGGGGTTGTTTTTTCCTTAATCATTAGTGCTCATAACAAAGGGGTTGTACATCCTTGTATGGTTTATTCTCTATACATGTCCTTGTAGGTCCTTTTCGATCTTAGTTTTGGTTGTGCTAGTTTCTCCCATGTTATCCCATGATGGATTTATTTGGTGCTGGTATGTACTAGTTGAACAATTTGGTCAGTTCTTATGGTGGGGACACCCACCATGGGTCTCACTAAAACTTCCATAGAGTAAATCGTTGTTAGCCTATTCATTATGTTGGGGGTCCATTTGTGCCTTACCATGTTTTTTTCTCAATTTCGTCTCGAATAATAGCTTGTTTCTTATAGTAGAGAGTCTATTTCAGCTTCTCTATGATAATACTTTGGTTCTTTTCTTGGTGATGGTTTGGCGGTAGGGGGTCTCTTTCAGATCTATTTATCCCTAGCCTCGTTCTTTCAGTAATTTTTGGGACTAGAGCCTTCCAAATTGGATCATTGAATCAAGGTTTTTGGAGTGTTTAATAGATTTTGGGAGATCATGCTCGCTTGTTTCCGGAGGGTAGTTTGGGTTCTTTTGATTGACCAACTGGAGGTATTTTAACATTTTGGGGGTGGGTGACACTTAGCAAGGAGTCCATTCAGGGCCTCCAAAATTTAGTACATATCCTTTTTTCTTTGGTGATAGTGTTCTGGCCTCTGCTATCTTGTTTTTTGTTAGGAACCTTTATGATTCAAGGACTATCTATTTTGTTTTTGGTCTGTGCCTTATTGTGGGTTTTTGTGGGTGGATGGCATTATGATGGGGAGAATTATCAGACCCTGGATTTAATTTTTGTCTTTTTTTCTAGGATGGGATGGGTTTTTTTTCATGGGAGCTGGGTATGATGGTTTTGAATTTTTTCAGTATTATTCCATTTTTCATTGGTTTAGCTTCCCCCCTTGAGTTTCCACTAAGTTTGGAGAAAAATTTATATTTTTCGGTTAGACATACTAGGCACACAGTTAGTAGTAACCATGATCCAAACTAAGAAACTATGTGGTAGGAGACATAAACTAACTCACGGCCTCTATATGGTCATGTGCCTCAGCCATGGTAACCATGTGGTTGACTTCCTTCAGAAAAAATGATCTTCACCATTATCGCATGGTTTACCAAACCGTGTAGATATGCCAACACAATAAATTTTGGGGTTTTATTTTTCTCTCTCCCCAATTTTATCCCATTCCACCCCCCATTCTTAACCCTCACAACCTCTTTAGCCCCCGGCGTGCCTCCCCCATCCCCTCCTCTCCCGTAGGATCCCTCCTTTGGGTGTTATTGGCTCGGATTATTCAATATATCTCATGAAAGCCCCATTCTCTCTTGTTTTCTTCCTCTATTCTAGGTATTCCTTCCTCCCTATTAGGGTTTTGGTTCTCTAGTGGGTTTGGGGTCTGATTTTAGGCTTTTAATCTTGGGTTTTTTGGGTATTTTCTTCTTGGTTAGGGTTTTTTCTTTTCTCTGTGTGATGTTGTAGAGGTGTGGATGGGATTTTGCACCATTTTCTAGAATTTTCATAGTAAGGAAGGTGTTTCCATTCCCTTCCATTAGTATATGAATTTAATATGTTTTTTTTTGAGTTCTTAAATGTGTTATTTGGTTTTATTATGTGGTGTGAAATATATTTTTGAAGTTATTGGTGTATTTATAGGTTATAAATAAATCTTGACAAATAGAATGGCTATGTTTTTATTTATGTTAGGGGGTAATGTTTCTAATGTGGGTATTAAGGGTTCTTTGGATGGTGTGAAAAGATTTTTCAAGGGAAAGTTTGGCACGTCTATGTTTTAATGGGATTTTCAATGGAAAAGGGATGATTTAAAATTGTTTCCCTTATCGTTATATTTTGAGTATGAATTGTAAATTGTTTAAATGATGGGAAATCCTATTTTAAAAATCGACTTTATTGTATGTCTGGATTTATGATGGGGTCTGGGCTATGGAATTGGTTGTCTGTAATAGTTTGTTTTCTTCTGTTTGTAAAAAAAGAAAATCTATCATTTGTGTGATTTATGGAAAATGTTTTTAATGTTGGGTTTTGCTGTGAGTAACATAGAAAACGGTTGGATTTTTAGAAAATGGTGGTTTCCTTGAAATTATTGGCATCAAGATGTTGTGGTGGTGATATGTGAGATATGTGAACATTTTCTCGATCATAAAGTAATCTCGAGTATTTATGTAGGCAGACTCGAACTAGTACACTAGTAATTCGGAAGTGCATTTTCCCAGATTCACCTTGCTGGATTGATGCTTACAACACTAAATTTACTATGATGATTACTGATCACCACTACAACTTATTATTTTTCTCCACTCCAGTGGCTGATGCACGAGGACGCTGATGTTTGTGGTTATTATTCCACCTTTCAATAAGGTGTGATGTTCTATGGCCCCACTCGAGCTAGATGAACCCAATGGGTTTTATCCATTGTGCTTGATAATACATGATGTAGTGCCATCTGTTATGATAAGGAGGAGCACATGGGTGTGTATTCAATTTATGAGTTTCCTTTCTCACTTAATCTCATTTTTGTGATATAGGTTTCCTTCAAATTGTTTCTTTGAACTATTCACTCAATAAATGATTTCATAGAAGTGTTTTCTTTAAAAGTGTTAATTTAAATAAGCATGTTAGACTATAATTTTAATGCTTTCAATGGAATATTTTTTTAGAGTGGATTCTTATTGGGTTTTGGCACATACCCTAAATACACCATACAGTGTATATTGATTTGTATCTTTTGTATCCCAAGTGAAGTTAGGATGTTCGGTAATTAGGGTGAAGGTTGTTAGTGGTATCCTCTAGTGGGTTTTGTGGCTGTATCTTAAGGATTCGGTCCCTCATGGGTCATGAAGTTTTTATTTGGTGTTTCTATACTTCATTATTGTAGTCCTTTTGGGGTTTTTGTTTAAATTTTAAAAATCAATTTTGAAATTTTGTTAAGGGATTGTTTGGTCATGTAATTTTAGTTTTGGAATATTTAAAATTGTGTGTTTCTTATGTGTATGAAATTGGGTGAAATCATTCTCAAATAATGTTATTGATACCCATGAATTATTTTTCAACCTGTGGGAATTTGGAACACCCTAGAGACATGCCAAAGACTAGGTCGGGCACCGTGTTGGTTGGCGACCCATCTTGGTTTGTAACATGCAACGCTTGATTAGCTTGTGGTGTGGCAGCCTGACCCTAGAAAGACCAGAGTTGGTTTCTACTATCATTAAATAAACATGATTACAAGGAGTCAAATCCTAATAGACTGAAGTGTTTAGTAGTATTGTTAAACTATAGAGATACATAATTCTCATATTAAAAATAATATAATAATTAAAACATAATTTTGTTTTTCTTTTGAGGATAAATTTATTCCATATTGTATATCACTGCATATCTTTCTTATTGTGCTTCTTGGATTCCTAGGGAAAGGAAATAAAATAAGGTTGATATGAAATGATATGTAAGGGTAAAGTATAGAGGAAGTGATAATCAATCAATGAGATTAATAATTATGGTATGGTAAATAAGGTAACACACATAGCATGTAATTAAAAAATTGAGAAAGAAAATCATAAAAAATATTGAAATGTAATAACTATAGACACATTCTAATAAAATAACTAGATAAGGTAGAATCAATAAGGAATGGTATTAAACTAAAACACATTATAGTTAATTAATTAAATGATAATTAAATGCATCTATAGATATGTTGAAACAATAATATCGTAGACAATAACAATAAATTATTTCTCAATAATGGAAATTATAAATTATTTGATGTCATGTTTCCATGTCACGTGATATCCTTACTGTCAATATATAGTTTAAAATATTCTTATTAGATAATAGATTCATCTCATGAGACTACTGATGTATCCAAGGTCTCTTATTAATTGGTCACCAAGTTTTAGGGCTTTTATTAAACTATCCCCAATATATGTATTTCCTTTTCAAAGCATTCCTCATATATAGAATAAACGAGTTAATCCAAAAACAGTGTACCTTATCAACAAAAATATGCCTTGAATAGAAGATATGGATTTATCCAAAATTCCTCAGTGGAAGATAAGTGACAAAAAGGCTTATTAACATTTTTAAATTTAAATAACCTTGAATTATTATTAAATCATTCTTAAGGGAAATGACATTTAAACATTCCAAAGTTTCTCATACCACATTGAAACATTTGAATCATAATCTGTATAAAATAATTGATATAAAATGAAATTTTAAATACCATAAACATAAAATAATTCCTGATAAAATATATATTTATATAAATGGTAGTAGATAAACCACACAGGGAATTATGGGGTGAATAATTAATTATGCCTCGTGGAATGAAATGTGAGACAAGAATCCCTTTCTTTAAGTTTCCATTACCATGATTATCCTTTAACCTATTAAATAAGGGGTTTAAGAATGTTAATAAATTATTATTTAACCATGTTAAAATTTATTTTATCATATATTATCCTCTTATAATATCTTGTTACCCAGTTGTTAATGTTTATTCATTATTTTCACAATTTCAGGTGTTAATGTCATAGTTTCTCGAGTAAGTTTTGACTTGTTATTTGTTGTTATTATTACATAGATAATGATATCATAATATCATTAAATGAAAAAAAATATTTAATTATCATATCTATTCAGTAAATTTTTATTTATAATAATCCTCAATATTTTCAGATAAAAAATAAAATGCACCATTCATGAAGACAGTAGGTCGTATGTACGAATGAATTCTACTTTAACTTATTTTTCATATTAAAAGACAAAGAAATTATATTATAAATATGTATATTAAAAATGCATTGAAATATTAATTTTATATATGTCACATAAGTTTATTAAAATCTTCATTAATGTGTTCCCTGCATAGCATGAAAGAATCACATTGCATGGAGGAGCTGATAGTCCACACTTCCACAAACAATATTTTCTTATTTACAATAAATGGAAAGTATAAATGAATGTGTTATTAATTAATCACATAAGAATAAAGGCAAAATAAATATAATATATATCATATATAAATATATTTTCCATCATATTTTCTACCGTGGGAGGTGGTAAAGGAAAGATGAAAAACATCACTTCATGAGGCGGTAGTTTTCTATACACAAGAATGGTATGTTTGTTACCCATTGGATGGAAGTGTGTGTATGTGAAGGCTGAAATGTAAATACAAAAATAATATATTACTAATTATACTTGAGTTTTTATGTAATCATGTAATAATAAAATTTTAGGGGGTGGAGAATAGTAATAAACTAAATATCTTGAGGATAGATTTTACTTCTTCTTTGTGTAACTCCTTTTGGTTAGCACCAAAAGGCTTCCTAAGATGGATTTATTCCAAAAGGGAGGATTTTTGGATTTGGTTAGGTTTTTTTATAAACTATTATATTATATCATTGTCTAGTAAACGTTTCTTGAGAGTTGTGAGGAAGTATGAGGCATGAGTGCCTTATTATAGTGGACGTGGAGTGGCACTCTTGTAAATTTTTGAAAATGAAATTTTACCCATGTTTTTTCTTTTGAATGTGGACCCAATAAGGAACCATATACTTTAAAAATAATATAGCCTCTAAATAAGTCCATACAATGGATTTTGGATAATTTTTAGGTCATTTGATCCCTTATTTTTAAGGTTTAGTCCTTTATTAAGATTAATTTCACCATAATCATTGTAATTAATTTTAATTAATTTTGAGAATGGTTTTGGAAGAAAACTAGACATAAATTATTAGAAATTATATATTATTATTATTAAAAATATTTAATACATTTTTAAAAATTCAAATCATATAATTGGTGGAAATTAATTTAAATTTAATCCCACATATGGGATGATAGTGCGAGTTTTAAAAGTAAAAACGTTAAAAAACAATTCTATGTTTTTATATGAAATTTCATAGTGAAATTTATTACAATGAACTAAATTCGTTAAATTGATAAATTATTAGTCTAATTAAACTTTGAAACCATTTTAAAATATAATTTAATCATATAAATAAATTCTAAGAAAAAATATTTTGGAATTAAAATTCATTTGTTTTCATTATTCATTAAAAATGAAACTTAACTAAAAGATATCAAAAAATCACACTAAAGTTATTTATATTATATGATTTAAAATATTAAGTTTTTTAAGACATATAATATTAAAACATGTTCCCAAAGTGGATTTATAACAGTTATACATTAAAAGATGGTAAAAGTTTCTTAAAAAAAATATAGTTATTTATGCGTAATATTGGGTTTGTTCTTATCTCAAGACTATAAAATATAATGGGTGGATATAAATAAAATATATTGAAGGTAATATATATATATGTGTTAAATTAATATCACTAACTAATTTTAATTAATTTAATTTATTAGGATCAATGTGATTTTTGAGCATAAAAATAGTTTTCTTTAAAAACATTCCCTTTATATTTAATTGGTTCTTACATTCATTTATAATTAATTAGTAACCAATGAATTATTTTCATATTTATGTAAACAATATATTTTCTTAAGTTAGCTAATCCTATTCATTATTTAAAATTTAGTATCGAGTTTATATATTATTGTATTAAATAATAATATTTTAATAATATATTGGTGTTTGGTAAATCTTTATCTTGCTTGTAACACAAACCATTGAATAAACATATAATTTCATGTGACACAAGTTGACTCAGTATCCTATTCATTAAAATTTATATTGTATATTTAATTGATTTAAAATACAAAATATGTTGTAAATATTTTGGTTATTATATTCTATTATGTGAGTGGTGATGTTCATGATACATGCTCTCTAGTACAATGTTTTTACTTTATAATTTCAGATTGTTACATTCTACCCAGCTTAATTAAATTGAATCCTCACAATTTCTACTTTTTCATTCTACTCATGGGTTTGATATTTAAAATTTAAAAGTTTTTGAAAAATCAACATTTTAAATAGGTTTAATAATACATCTACATAATAAGACAGAAAGAAATGTACAATGGTTACATAACTAGGTTTGCTAGTAGGAGAAGAGAGCAGGGAAATGGATACATGTATACAAAATTAAAATATAATAATCATGTTCATATAGAGAGTTCTAGAGAAAAAACGTTCACCTAAAATTTAATGACCACAAACCCTTAGACATCGGTTGTAAAGATCATTGATATCATCAAAAATGATGATAACATAAAAGAATATTTTTTACAAGACTATTTTCCCTATAGTGGATGAATTATTTTACTCTATAAGAATATCAGTAAATATATGTTTATATCTCATAAACCCAATGTTATACTTTTTCCTTTCCTTGAACAATTCAACTTCATTCCTCAGAACATGATGCATCATATGGTGAAGTAATACCTTATCCTCTAAAAACTCTTCCAAATAAAAACTTAACCCACTTCAAAAATGGACAAATTTTCTAAAATATTATAATCCCGAATGTTATAATGAAGGTTACCTGATTTATAAAATAAACATATCAAATAATATGAAGTGTATTTTAATCATCACAAACCAAAAAATGTGAATACCTTCATCATGTATTATCTTATAATATGGTAATAACAAGAATACCAAAAAACATTATTGGAACCATGCATTAATAATTATTCATTAAGTGAGACACATGCAATTGGACATGTTACATAAATCAAAAAGTTTTTTAAAATCCATACATGATGGAATAAACCAATTTTTTGACAAATAATTAATCATTTTCAGGGTAGTCTACAAATAGCCGAATAAATCATTTATTTATCCAAACAATATTTTCTCAACATTAAGAACCTATTAAATAATGTCTTTCCTTTAACCATGTATTTTATAAAAGGATTAACATGATACCAAATCACTTTTCTTTGTAAACATTAACATGTGACATCAAATCTCTAACAAAAAATTATTAAAGTACAATATTCATATATTCCAAAATTCTTATAACTAGTACATCGCTGATAAAATATTCAAATGAAATAATTCCCGAATAGGTATATTAATCATTCCACTTCATCTATGGTAGTAGAAAAACTTGACCATTATCCAATATCATCATTTTGGGTATATTCATTTGTTGCTTGAGATGTTGATTTTCATAGTGTCATATATCCTTGTAGATTAATGATTGTACATTGGAAACCTTTTTCTTTCCCTTGCAATCACAATAACGGTGGCCTTTCTTTCCACACATGTATCAAAATCTAATTCCTTTTATGTATGTACCAGGGTTTTCCTTTCTAGAATTATAACTTCTGGGAAATTAATTCTTTCCCTCTTTCTCTTTCTCCATATTTTTCTCTGTTATCCTCTTCTTCTCTTAATTCCATTCAAATACATAGAACTTGGAGGATTATTTACCTGCCTAGTTATTACATGATATTATTTCCACTTATGATGGGAATATTTGGAGACTATTTCCCTTGAAATTTTGTCTTAGGACTATAAAAGATATGATCTGTATTGCTCTTAGGATCATTTTCATTAGTGGTGTTAACATTCCATCTTATAGGCACCAATTAAAAATGATAAAATATAGTAAATTATATCATATCATCATAAAACATAATCTATAATCACAAAACTAGTGAAATATATAACATAAATTAAAAAGCATATGTGTATCTAATCTCATATTCATAAGCATGATTTCTTTCGGGATATCATTACTTTTAAATCCTTCATAACAGTTTTAATGAAAATGTTAAATATAATAATTTTATCCTTTGAGAGTGTCAAACAAGGTGTGAATAAAGGCTCATCGTCATGTACTATGTTACAATTATTCAAGCCAGACACACATTACCGTAGTTGTCACTTCTAGGTACATTGGTTCCAGAACCTCGCTAACCTATTATATCCACATAAGGATGTATTTATAGGATTACCCACAAAATATCTACCTTAAAAATAAATACACTAATTGAAACATAATTTTTCTTGTTTTTAGGATAATTTTATTCCACCAAGTATATCCCAGCATATATTTGATAGTACACTTCTTGGATTACTGCAGAAAGAAAGAAAATAAAGGTGAGATCAAATTATCTGTAAGGATAAAGTATAGTGGAAGAAATAATGAATCATGAGAATAATTATTATGGTATGGTAACTAACTAAACATATATACCATTTAATAAACAAACTCATAAGGAAGTGTATAAATAATACAGAAATGTAACAACTGGAGACACATGACCTTCAAATTAAAAGAAAAGAAAAAATAAATATTTAAAGGTAATAAAATGAAATAAAATCCACTAATTCAATGAACTGTTAATTAAATGAATCCTTTGATATTTAAATGCAATAATATCCTAGATAATTACAATAAATGAATACTCAATAAAGTAAATTCTTAATTACTAGACTTCATGTTTCCCATGCACATTATACATTTACCATAATAAGATAGTTTATACTATTTTTATTTTGCATATTGATTCCTCTCATGAGACAACTGAAGAATCAGGGGGCTTGATTTAACTGGTCCCCACCCTATAAGTATTTCCTTAAACAGTCCCCAACCAGTATATTTCATGTCCAAGACATTCCTTATATATCAAATAATCTATTTAATCCAAAAACAATGCGCCTTATCAAAACGTATCGATATAGAATAAAGGATATGGATTTATCTATAATTTATCATTTTAGGATAAGTGAAATCAATGGTTTTTTACATTTAATAATGTAAATAACCTTTAATTACTATTAAAACATTCTTGTGGAAAATAACCTTTAAACATCCCAAAGTTTCCCATACCACGTTGAAATATTTAAATCACAATCCTCATGAATGAAATGACATCAAATGAAAAATTTAAATACCATAAAGATAAAATAATTCTTGATAAATTTTTTTTAAATAGGTGTTATATACAACACGCATGTAATTAAGTGGTGACCAATGGTGTATGCCTCACAGAATGAAAAGTGATACAATAACCCTTTAACGTGAGTTTCCTTTTGGTTGATCATCCTTTATCATCTAGTAAAATGGTTTTAAGAGTGTTTAAAACTTATTATAGAACCATATTAATATTAATATTATAATGTATAATAATCTTATAATATATTATTACCCATTATTTAATATTATTTCATTATTTTCACTATTTTAGGTGTAGATTTCCTAGTTTATTGTGTAAGTTTTGAGTTGTTATTTATTATTCTTATTATGTATATCAGGATTTATTAATCAATATAATGTAAACCATGATGTAATTATCATATATATTCTATAAAAATTCATTTAAAATAATCCAATATATTTTGATACAAAAAATAATATCCACTGTTCAATGAGAATGTAGGTCGAACGTACGCAGGAACGCTACTTTCATTTAATTTTCATATTAAAAGTGTAATAATTAAATGATACATTTTTATATGATATCTATATAATAATTTTAATTTCAGATATTTCACATAGGTTTATTTACAAATTCCTTTGTACGTTCCATGTATAGAGTGAACGAATCACATCGCTGTGTGGAGGTAGTAGTTCACACTTCCATATATACTTTTATCATATGTACACAATTAAATGTATAGAGGTATGTTTTATAAATTATTTAAATAAGTATAAAAGAAAAAAAGTCTTATATATCATATAAAATTATATTTTCCATCATAATTTCAACCATGAGATGCGGTAATGGAAAAACAAACAAATTCGCTTCGTGAGACGGTAGTTCGTCGAACACATGAATAGTAAGTTCTTTACCCATTAGATGGAAGTGTTTGTAAGTCCATATTAAACACATCACATAAAAAAATCCTAGTATATATAGTATTTTCATTGTTTTATAATCCTATAATAAGAAATTTTTAGGTGGGGAGAATGGAAATAAAACTAAAGATCTTGAGGAAATATGTTACCTCTTCTTTGGGAAACTCTTTTTGGTTTGAACCAAAAGGCATCCTTGGATGGTTTCATTCCCAATTTTAGGCTTCAATAATTATGGGAGGTATGATAATGGGATATTTGGGTATATCATGGTTAGTTTAAAGTGTTTTGAGAGATGTAAGGAAGTGGGAGGCTTGAGTGACATTTTAACGTGGAATTGGAATGAGAGTCTTGTAAATTCGAGAAGTGGGAATTACACCCACATTTTCCCTATTTCAAATCAATCTAATAATGATCTAAATTATATAAAATTCCATATACGGTCAAAATATGGGAATAAAATGGATTTTCGACACATTTTTAGGTTATTTTAGCCCTTTAGTTTAAATTTTAGTCCTTTGTTATGTTTAATTTCACATTAATCGTTGTAATTAATTTTTCTTAATTTTACTATTTTTTTATTAAAACTATGTTGAAATTATTACAAATTATATAATAATCAAATTCCAAATATTGAATCCATATTTCCAAATTCCTATCACATAAGTGCCACAAATTAATTCAAAATTTTGCTACATTTTTTTATATCCAATTTAAAATTTAAATTGACTCCAATAAAATAAATTGGATTAATTGAAAAAAAATTATCTAATTAAAATTTAAAAATATTTAATATTATAATTTATCCTTATAAACAAAGAAGACAAGAAAACTGTTTTGAATTATAATTCATTATTTTTATTATTCATTAACAAATGAAACTTCACAAAAAATAACGAAAATTGACCTTAAGATAATGTTTTTTCCAATTTAAAATAATATTTTTATTTTGACATATAAGATATATATAGGTTCCAAAATGGGAATTTAAATTAGATTCTTTATTTAAATACGGTACAAGTGCATTTATAAAAATATAGTATTTTCTATGTAATATTGTGTTTGTTCTTATCTCATGCCAAAAAATATATTGGATTAATATAAAAAATATAGAAATGAATTTAATATATATATATATATATGACATTAATTTCACTCACTAATTGTAACTAATTTAATTTTTTAGGATAAAATTGCTTTGTGAGAATAAAAATTCTTTTAGTATAAAAAAATTCCCTTTATATTAAATTCTATAATGTCCTATAATTCTATGTATTTTTTTTAAAATATTTGGGATTAATTTGAGACCAAGAGTTGAGATGACATGCGATTCTGAGGCCTAGAGTGCCCCCAAATGGTTCGTAAAAAAATGTTAATCTTTAAATAACATGTGTGAGAATTTTCCTAAAAAATTTTACTAACTCTTAAATAGTTTCCCATATTAGAAATATAAGGGAACCATTACTTTCAAAATAGATGTTTCACCCTAGGAACGACTTATTTTTAGTCTACACGAGCCTCCAATGAGAAAACCTGAAAATGGAATAACTGTAAATAAAATTATTAAATAAAGTTATTTTGTTTTTTCAAATCCTTATAACTCACAAACGGTGACTCGGATTGAAAATATGAGAAAATCATTAAGCTGGTGATGGTAATCTTTCCTTAGGTACATTCTAAAGTTGGCCGGTGTGGGCAAACTTTGGAAGCTAGTTTTTGGTCATAAATAAAATAATTAAGTAACAGTTATTTTATTTTCAATTCTTTATGACTCCTAAACGGCAACTCAGATTAGAAATCAGAGAGTTCAGTTGAGCTCGTGAGGGTATGTTTCCCTTAGGTGGATCTTAACCTCGACCAACATGGGTCTAGGGTAAAAGATGGCTTTTGAGTTTCATTAAGCGAATTAAAATGGAGCGTGTGCGCGGTTTTGGGAGCATCTAAATGGGTTCCCAGATTAAAAATATAAGGTAATCATTATATCTAGAAGAAAGACATTATTTATGAATAGACCTAACCTTGACCAGCGCGGGTCGAGGGAAAAAGTTAATTCTTGGCTGTTTTAAGAAAAAAAAATACACTTAAAAAAATTGTTAAAAAACATTTCACTGCAATGCAGCGATGATCTGACTGTTTCATTTCATAAATGAAATCTCACAATGACTCATTGAATGAAGCTTAACTGATATGGTATTTCATAAATCAAACAATGTAACGATGCAATGACTCATTGTAACAAAAACGTTGCGACACTTTTCTTTTTTAATAGATTAACGGGGTTCGATAAATGGGATAAAAAAATGTGGAACTCCTCTGACAAATCGACGGTGAGTAATACTCTCTAAAAAATGTCGGAGAATTTATAGGGTCATTTACCCACCTTGAAGAATGGGACCAGTGGGCAATGAATGTCGATGGATTCGAACTCTTAAATCTCCATGGATGGTTTACCACCGTCAATGAGATTCCATCCGGCGTCAAACTATCCAAGGTAGGGGTTATTTTTGTTTTGATTATCCATGTTCTTCATTGTAAAACAATGAGCAAAGATCAACCCACAAATAGGTTGATCAGTGGGATGTTTGTTCATGTGAGATGGTGCTTATACTCAAGGTTGACAACGGGGTTACCTAGTAGTTATAATCTTTAAAATCCCCCTTATTTTAAACTCTAAGGTGGAGTGTGTGGGTAGACATGAACAAGGAATGAGCCCCTCTTCATGTGTGTTTTCTGGTGCATCCTTCATGGAAAAACCTCCATGTTTACAGGAATGACTTTTTGAGGCTGTAACAGGGACGATGACACCCCATAGAGACTGGAGGCACAGACGACTCAAAGAACGGACCACTGGAGTGGACCCAGTGGTCCGTGGAAGGCACTACCAGTGACTACTAGTGGTGGCCCATGGCAGTAGCCGAGGGTAGGTGGCGGTGTGCTACGGGAAGTTTGGTGGTGGGCTCGGGCTATATCATTGTGGTAGGAGCCACCGGTAGCATTTCGGTGGCTGGCGGACAATGACTCGGCCATTCGGTCACATCTGTAGGGGAGGCCCGTGTTGCATGGGTCATGTCAACCTGATGGCATGCAATCCATCGACCGTGTGTGAGTCCACAAGCACAGCTGGCTTAGCCAACCATAACGCACTATAATCGGACACCACGTGGAATCCGAGATAGAGATTGTCGGCCCACTGTTTGTTGGTTGGACCAGTGGGGGTAAATCAGGCAGTGGGGCTGCCCAGTATAGATTAAAGATGGCCCACTTCAATGCGCTAGGACATCGGGAAAAAGTCGGTTCACTTTTTGTCCTGAGATGGGATTAAACTGGCCCACATATTGTGGGTTGGGTCGGATAGAACCAGGTCACTGGGCGACCCGGTGGGTTAGAACCCTGGCCGAACCGAGCCCAGTCCAGAAAGGCCCAATGGGCCTGGCCCAGTGGATACTCCATAATAGGTCTGTCGAGACACAAAATGGGTAATGTTGGGTCTATGAAACCATGTTGGGGGAAGTGGGACCCCAGGCTTGGGTCAGTCAGGTTGGTCTGACCGAGTCAGACCATGCTGAGATGCCACTGGCCCCCCTTATTAAAACACCAATATCTTTCATAACATGCATCCGATTGATGGGACATTTTTGATGTTTGAACCTTTACGATGAGGAAGATCTTTTGGAATACTCTAAAGTGGTTTTCATGGATGTATAAATGCGATTAATGTATTGATGAGCGGTTTTTCGTAGAATCAAGTACACTACATGCATGAATCATGAAACTAACTAAGACCTGAAGACTAATAATAAGCAACCCTATGTAGACCAGCTACCAGAAACCATGTGTGAATCAACTAAGATAGCTTAGTAGGAAGAGGCTCTATGTGAATTGGTAGGCCCACTTTAGGGATCATATTTGTGTGACCCAGTAGGCCCATGGTACTTATCAAGGTTGAGTACCTCAGTACGATGGCCTATGTGTGAAGAAGCTCTGTCTCACCCAGTAGACCCACGATGGGGAGCATCTCTGTTTGACCCAACATACCCACAGTACTCATCATGGATGAGTACCAAAGTATTCCAATGTGTTCATTGTTGTTAATGATTGTCTTACATTCTATAATTTAGATTATATGTAACAGCCCGAGATTTTATGAAAAAAAATATTCTTTTTAATTTTATTAATGTCTTGTGTTGTACGCTACTCCAAAAGGAGCTTGAACAACACACATCCTTGACTAGCCTTGCATTACACGCAATCGCAACCTTCCTCGATAGCGTGTGTAGTACGTAATACTGAGTTTCACGAAACAATGATATGCTATTAAAACTAGCCGTTATGAATAGTAATAACCACTTTTTAAATTTTATAAATTTTAGCTCTCAAAATGGACTTCATTTTTGGATTCGGAGTATCGAATTTAGCCTAAGGTGAAATTTTGGTACTTTTCGGATAACTTTCATATACTGATGAATAGTGAAAATTACTACATTATAATTAAAAACAATTTTTTTTAATCGAAATAATTAATAGTGATAAAACATTAATTTGAGTGGTTTTAAAATATATTTAGAATATATTTTTACAATTTAATACAATGTTGGTCATTGGATGTAATTTCACATTTAAACCAGACATAAACAAGTGTCAATCTTTTGATAGATATTGTTTCTTAAAAACATGCTATTTGTTTTAACAGCGGGATTTAATTAATTAATGCAACATCTATGTTATGAATATGGTAAAATAGACTTCATTTTTGAATTCGGAATATGAAATATAGCTTAGGATGAAATTTTGGCATTGTTCTGAAAAACATCAATTTTTGATGAATAGTGAAACTACTAAGTGGTAGGTTAAAAACTGAATTTTGCATAAAACTTAATTTTACCACTTCTGTGAATGGAATTTCGAAAATCCGAGAGACATGGTTAATATCAAGGACTAAAATGTGGTTCAATGAGATGAAAATAATTTTTTGGTGAATAGTAACTTTTTACTTTTTTACCGCGGTTAATAGTAAATAGGGTAACTAAGGGTAAATATGATATTACTATTACCCTAACACATGTCCTAATTCTATTGGACAAGTGTAATTCGACCAAAAACAAACTTAGGAATAAAATATGACCATTTAGGCCCACTTGGATTAGATTAGGACATTTATTATTAATTTATTTAAAGAAAGGTTAAAATAGTTAAAATCAAAGTTTAATAAGTAAATAATTTTTAATATGGGGTTATACATAAGATAAATTCAATTGTAAATATTCATTAGAAAGCTAAGATAATTTCCTACATGATGGTATTTTATTTGTAATTTTTATACATAAAATAATTTAATTTATTTATGACACAACGATGATGCAGTAATTATCTTATTAATGAAATATTGACATAATTGATGTTATAAACACCAAAATAAATGTAATTTGAAATTTTTTATGAATTACACTAATTTTATAGGTTACTATGATATATTAATGTTGATTTAATCAACTTGGTTCGAACATTTAATTCTGTTATGACTTTCACAAAAATCATATATCAAATAGTGTCAAAATTGACACAAAATAGTTTTTAAATCAAATATTATATTATTAATTGTTATTGTATTCCTAAAAATCTAAGGTTCGGCCAAATGACTTAGATAAGGATATATATATTAATAATAAACAATTTGGGGTTCGTTTGGCATGTTATAGTAAGTTTATTAACCATATAGTGAAAGAAAACAAAAAGACATGGTAAAAGTTAAATTATTTAACTTAGAGTTAAATCTAATTGATAAGGTTAAAATAATATCCTAAACTTGTCTAAATTCTATTGGTTGATAGGATTTCGACCCATCCCCACTTTAGCTTCGAAATAAGACCCTTTGGAACCATTATAAACCGATTTTGACTTTAATATAAAATAATATTTTGAGATATTACTAAGGTGCCCCTCTCCTCCCTTATAAAAGGACACCTCCTCCCCCTTCCTCCTCACACCAATTTGAGCACTCAAGCTTGGCCAACCCCTGAAAAAATCTCTTCTCCACTTCCCTAGCAACATCTTAGAGGTTCTGGTCTTCCTCAAAGACCAATTCTAGTTCCCTAAGAGGAGGTCTCAAAGAGGCGCTTCAAAGAAGAGGTAATTACCGTTACCAATTCTTTTATCTTTATTTCTTCTTCCACTTCTTCTTAGGTTGTTTCATTATGAAGTAATAACATCAGTATCACTCATATACTAATATGTTATTTTAAGTATGAAACAACCCTATTTCACTATCTATCCATCCTACGGAAAAAGAAATCACCGCGCGTGCGTACGTACGGAATACCGTCTCCACGCCGTGGTGTAATCTATTTTCCACCACCACCTTACATGGATGGGTATAATGGTGTAAAGAATAACTATACATAGTTATTACAACATCATATTGATTCTGATATATTGTATAATCCACTTCAATTCAGTTCAATATTTATGGAAATGATATCATCGCTCGTGCGTACGTACGGACTACCGTCTCCACGACGCGATGAGATTCATTCTCCATGTTAACCATTTAAGAATGATTATAATGTATATATAAGAAATAATAATGAAATATATGACATTATAAAGCTACTGTATTTATGTATATATACATATGTATGTCATCTACTTACTTCCATTTCAAGACAATAAGGAAAGTAAAACAGCGTTCATGCGTACGTACGGACTACCGTCTCCATGAACGGTGTTTTTCATTTTATTTATCTATCTATTATATATATATATATACTGAATATATATGATATATAAATCATATTTTATATTCTGGAAGTGAGTAAATCATGATATAAGTAATAATGATGTCAAGAACAACAAGTCAAAACACCTAAGATAAATGAAACGATTTTACCCAAAACGCTTCTTTAACATGGAATTTACAAAAGAACGGGTAATATAATGTTATAAGTGAACCATATATGATATCATAACAATGAATATGATTCTGGAATAAGTCAATAACATGATTTAAATCATTATACAGGAGGTTTGGACACTTACAAAGCAAGTCGGACCTAAGGTAAGGGAAATATCACAATCTCATTTTTATCCGAGATTGTTTATTCGTAAGTATTTACTGGGGTGTATTTTATCATCCACATCCATGTTCCCTCAATATGTAATATTATTTCCATCCACCTACAATTGTTTAAATCCAATTTTACCCTTCTATGAGTTTTTAGTAAAGGATATGAAAGGAATCTTTTTTCGTTTTTCGTACGAGGTACTTTTTGACTTTTCCGACAAAAGTACGAAGAATGTTTTTTTTAACTTATACGGCACGAACGGATTTATACTGTTTTATAAAGCCTTATTTTCATGAATATTCCTCTAAAAGATTTCATGACTATTTTCAATAAAATCTCTTTCTTTTAAAATTGCATGGTGTTTTGTGAAAAGAAATTGATTTTGAAGAAGAAAGGATATTTTCCTCAAGAATTCAATTCAAGTGTTTTATCAAAATTATTTTCCATATAAGATAATAAAGGGTTCTGTTTCTATCCATATTTTTACATTGATTTGACTATGTTGTGATGGAATTATGTTTATGAATTCCTTTATCTTATATGAATGGTTTTATGATGTCATGTTGTTTAAGAATCCCATTTTTATTACATGGGTTATGCAATGATGTATGATTTATGATTTTGTGGCACACATAAGAAAGGATTCATTAAGAGATGGGTGGGACCTATATCTCCCTCCAATGCATTGGGTAAAGATTTTATATCTTATGAGATAGACATGGCTGAAATGGTAGGTTATACCGGTTCAGTGAAACAGGACTGAAACGAGGGTTACTCGATTCAGAAAGGGACTTTGTCCACTAAGATAGTCTTGGCAATTAGTCTTGACTAACAAGAAATGATTCTCTATGATTATGTGTGTATGCCACAAAGTTTCATGTTTTAAGTTATGATTATTTTGATTTCATTTCACTACTATGATTTATCCCATGTTATGAAATTATGCTCTCTTTTGCAGGTTAAGATTTCCAAAAGTTATGTTCTTTTGAATATGATGTGATTGATTTTTATTTTGTATACCCTTACTGAGCATTTGAGCTCACCCTTTTATGTTTTCTTTTCCCCAGGATATAAAGAAAGGTTTTAGGTAAAAAAAAGGGAAGATCTTTATGGGAGATATTGAAGATCTTTCACCACGATTAGAAGATTACATTCCGAGTTTCCAAAGACACTAAACTATTACGATCCTTGTGTGTGTGTGTTTTTGTTATGTA
This sequence comes from Viscum album, assembly GCA_963277665.1. NCBI lineage: Eukaryota > Viridiplantae > Streptophyta > Magnoliopsida > Santalales > Viscaceae > Viscum > Viscum album. The sequence continues at coordinate 1,122,766,271 of OY728136.1, read as the reverse complement.
CTAAGTATTCCGCAAAAGTAATGTAATGTCCATGTACGTCAGGATTCGGGTCTCTACAGTTGGTATCAGAGGAAATGTTTAGTCAACCTTTGGAAACTAGGATGCGAAAACGTTAGTGAGATCCCTAGAGATATTTCTAAGGTATGTCTAGGTATGTCCCTAGGGATAAGTATACATATAGGTTATAGTAATATAATTACGCTAACGATCATAGAATTAAACCTAAGATGTTGGATATTGAAGGTACTCCCCCTTTATTATGTTGTTTTCCCTAGCATGATTTTTACCTCTCACACTATTCTTTTCTGGGTTTTAGAAAATGGCTGGAAACAAGATGATTCATGATAATGGAGGATATGATGGACAATGGAATGATATTCTTCATAAGGAAATGGGATTTGGAAGTGTTTGCATCATTATTATGCCGAATCAGCAATCTCATAATATGATCAATAAAGTAAAATTTGGTAAGTTTCCTGACTCGGCTAATAAGAGAAAGATGGAGTTTCATGATGATCATAGAGGAAAGAAAGTTCAATTTTCCCTATGTAAATCATGTGGGAAGAGGCATCAAGGAGAATGTTTCAAAGGAACTGGAAGATGCTTTGGGTGTGGAAAATAAGGACACAAAGCAAGTAAGTGCAAAGCAAAAGGTTCAGTTAACACCATGGATGAGGATAATGGTATTGCTACGACATCAACAATGGTTAAATGTTTTAAATGTGGAATGTATGGGCATTATGCAAACAAATTCCCTAAGGGAAAGACTCATGAAGAGAATCAGTATGGTCATATGGGTAGTATTTATGTGGATGATAATGAAGAGACTACAAATGATATGTGAGATGAAAGAATTTTTGAAGCTCGGTCAATGGTTTGAGAATGTAGTGGAATGATTACATGTTTATCATGTGTAATTTTGGAATAAAGAGACATCTATGGATTGTTACACTGTTGTCTTTCCTTGTGTTTTGAAACTGTATGATTAATGTTACCAGTATCCATGAAAGGTTATTCAGATATTTTTGGAATGTAGATGATATGCGCATAATGAAGGGATAAGGAGAAAATTAAATGTTTGATAGTATTCATGAGCTCATGATTGATATAAGGACTAAGTGATATCATGGTTTGAGTATATAGAATTTTGAGGATTTCGGTATGTGAAAAGTGTTAACTTTTAACTGCATTCAAGTTTTCACTAAGGTTCAATGGGTATTCAAGAGAGTACAAGATTAAGGCCTTTGAATGTTTGGAATGTGACCAACAAGATATATCTTATGATATATGGGGATCAACGATGGTATTAGATCTCTGGTAATAATTTTCACTATGTTATGAGAATGGACTGTAGTATTATGGATAAGCCTAAATATTGGAATGGATTATGTTGGACATAAGTTAGTATTGTTTAAGGATAGAAGTTTTTTCGATATTATTGATGGGATGTTATAGTATTATAGTTTTAGAAAAAGGACAACCTGCAGGACGGGCGACAGCCCATCGCTTCGGACAAGGCTGTGGGAATCGAACCCACAACCGAAGTACGACTGGCCTTTATCGCCTACCACTGACCTACAGGAAGTCCTTGTTTAGTAGAAACTAGTTTTATTATATTAAGCAGTATGATATATGAAGTATAAGTCCATTTTAGGAACCATATATGATTAATCTCACTATAGATCGACTTATGCATATAATTTTTGCTAACCTTTTGTTTGAGACAGATGGAATGACCCGTCGTTCTATCACATAATCTGCTAACACTTCACGAATAACAAATTCAACTTCATTTATTTAAGAGATGAAGTGGAAATTGTTCAAGACACGAACAACAGTGAGATTGTACCAAAATAAATTAAGTTTTTATTCTAATTCAAATTTTCAACTTTAGGGAAATGATCTTGAAAACCAAAAATGTTGTCCTAGTGATCTTATACCTGATGAATCAGATGGTACCTTATATCATCACAAATCTATGGATTTGTGATTACTGGCTTTTCCATAGCCATGTTCTCTACCACTCTCCATCAGAACATGATGGTTAGATTTCTCTTCCATATCCATATTTTTTACCTATGTGGAAACCCAACGATTAGTTTATTTGGGTAATCGTTACATTTCATACTTTAGTTTTTAAAGCCAAGTTTTGGTATTACTTTTTACGATGTGGGATTCTATTAAAGAAACTTTAGAATAGTAAAACATTTATAACCCCGACGAATTTCGAGGGCGAAATTCATTTTAAGGGGGGTAGAATGTAACAGCCCGAGATTTTATGAAAAAAAATATTCTTTTTAATTTTATTAATGTCTTGTGTTGTACGCTACTCCAAAAGGAGCTTGAACAACACACATCCTTGACTAGCCTTGCATTACACGCAATCGCAACCTTCCTCGATAGCGTGTGTAGTACGTAATACTGAGTTTCACGAAACAATGATATGCTACTAAAACTAGCCGTTATGAATAGTAATAACCACTTTTTAAATTTTATAAATTTTAGCTCTCAAAATGGACTTCATTTTTGGATTCGTAGTATCGAATTTAGCCTAAGGTGAAATTTTGGTACTTTTCGGATAACTTTCATATTCTGATGAATAGTAAAAATTACTACATTATAATTAAAAACAATTTTTTTTTAATCGAAATAATTAATAGTGATAAAACATTAATTTGAGCGGTTTTAAAATATATTTAGAATATATTTTTACAATTTAATACAATGTTGGTCATTGGATGTAATTTCACATTTAAACCAGACATAAACAAGTGTCAATCTTTTGATAGATATTGTTTCTTAAAAACACGCTATTTGTTTTAACAGCGGGATTTAATTAATTAATGCAACATCTATGTTATGAATATGGTAAAATAGACTTCATTTTTGAATTCGGAATATGAAATATAGCTTAGGATGAAATTTTGGCATTGTTCTGAAAAACATCAATTTTTGATGAATAGTGAAACTACTAAGTGGTAGGTTAAAAACTGAATTTTGCATAAAACTTAATTTTACCACTTCTGTGAATGGAATTTCGAAAATCCGAGAGACACGGTTAATATCAAGGACTAAAATGTGGTTCAATGAGATGAAAATAATTTTTTGGTGAATAGTAACTTTTTACGTTTTTACCGCGGTTAATAGTAAATAGGGTAACTAAGGGTAAATATGATATTAATATTACCCTAACACATGTCCTAATTCTATTGGACAAGTGTAATTCGACCAAAAACAAACTTAGGAATAAAATATGACCATTTAGGCCCACTTGGATTAGATTAGGACATTTATTATTAATTTATTTAAAGAAAGGTTAAAATAGTTAAAATCAAAGTTTAATAAGTAAATCATTTTTAATATGGGGTTATACATAAGATAAATTCGATTGTAAATATTCATTAGAAATCTAAGAAGATTTCCTACATGATGGTATTTTATTTGTAATTTTTAGACATAAAATAATTTAATTTATTTATGACACAACGATGATGCGGTAATTATCTTATTAATGGAATATTGACATAATTGATGTTATAAACACCAAAATAAATGTAATTTGAAATTTTTTATGAATTCCACTAATTTTCTAGGTTACTATGATATATTAATGTTGATTTAATCAACTTGGTTTGAACATTTAATTCTGTTATGACTTTCACAAAAATCATATATCAAATAGTGTCAAAATTGACACAAAATAGTTTTTAAATCAAATATTATATTATTAATTGTTATTTTATTTATAAAAATCTAAGGTTCGGCCAAATGACTTAGATAAGGATATATATATTAATAATAAACAATTTGGGGTTCGTTTGGCATGTTATAGTAAGTTTATTAACCATATAGTGAAAGAAAACAAAAAGACATGGTAAAAGTTAAATTATTTAACTTAGAGTTAAATCTAATTGATAAGGTTAAAATAATATCCTAAACTTGTCTAAATTCTATTGGTTGATAGGATTTCGACCCATCCCCACTTTAGCTTCGAAATAAGACCCTTTGGAACCATTATAAACCGATTTTGACTTTAATATAAAATAATAGTTTGAGATATTCCTAAGGTGCCCCTCTCCTCCCTTATAAAAGGACACCTCCTCCCCCTTCCTCCTCACACCAATTTGAGCACTCAAGCTCGGCCAACCCCTGCCAAAATCTCTTCTCCACTTCCCTAGGAACATCCTAGAGGTTTTGGTTTTCCTCAAAGACCAATTCTAGTGCCCTAAGAGGAGGTCTCAAAGAGGCGCTTCAAAGAAGAGGTAATTACCGTTACCAATTCTTTTATCTTTATTTCTTCTTCCACTTCTTCTTAGGTTGTTTCATTATGAAGTAATAACATCAGTATCACTCATATACTGATATGTTATTATAAGTATGAAACAACCCTATTTCACTATCTATCCATCCTACGGAAAAATAAATCACCGCGCGTGCGTACGTAAGGAATACCGTCTCCACGCCGTGGTGTAATCTATTTTCCACCACCACCTTACATGGATGGGTATAATGGTGTAAAGAATAACTATACATAGTTATTATAACATCATATTGATTCTGATATATTGTATAATCCACTTCAATTCAGTTCAATATTTATGGAAATGATATCATCGCTCGTGCGTACGTACGGACTACCGTCTCCACGACGCGATGAGATTCATTCTCCATGTTAACCATTTAAGAATGATTATAATGTATATATAAGAAATAATAATGAAATATATGACATTATAAAGCTACTGGATTTATGTATATATACATATGTATGTCATCTACTTACTTCCATTTCAAGACAATAAGGAAAGTAAAACAGCGTTCATGCGTACGTACGGACTACCGTCTCCATGAACGGTGTTTTTCATTTTATTTATCTATCTATTATATATATATATATACTGAATATATATGATATATAAATCATATTTTATATTCTGGAAGTGAGTAAATCATGATATAAGTAATAATGATGTCAAGAACAACAAGTCAAAACACCTAAGATAAATGAAACGATTTTACCCAAAACGCTTCTTTAACATGGAATTTACAAAAGAACGGGTAATATAATGTTATAAGTGAACCATATATGATATCATAACAATGAATATGATTCTGGAATAAGTCAATAACATGATTTAAATCATTATACAGGAGGTTTGGACACTTACAAAGCAAGTCGGACCTAAGGTAAGGGAAATATCACAATCTCATTTTTATCCGAGATTGTTTATTCGTAAGTATTTACTGGGGTGTATTTTATCATCCACATCCATGTTCCCTCAATATGTAATATTATTTCCATCCACCTACAATTGTTTAAATCCAATTTTACCCTTCTATGAGTTTTTAGTAAAGGATATGAAAGGAATCTTTTTTCGTTTTTCGTACGAGGTACTTTTTGACTTTTCCGACAAAAGTACGAAGAATGTTTTTTTTAACTTATACGGCACGAACGGATTTATACTGTTTTATAAAGCCTTATTTTCATGAAGATTCCTCTAAAAGATTTCATGACTATTTTCAATAAAATCTCTTTCTTTTAAAATTGCATGATGTTCTGTGAAAAGAAATTGATTTTGAAGAAGAAAGGATATTTTCCTCAAGAATTCAATTCAAGTGTTTTATCAAAATTATTTTCCATATAAGATAATAAAGGGTTCTGTTTCTATCCATATTTTTACATTGATTTGACTATGTTGTGATGGAATTATGTTTATGAATTCCTTTATCTTATATGAATGGTTTTATGATGTCATGTTGTTTAAGAATCCCATTTTTATTACATGGGTTATGCAATGATGTATGATTTATGATTTTGTGGCACACATAAGAAAGGATTCATTAAGAGATGGGTGGGACCTATATCTCCCTCCAATGCATTGGGTAAAGATTTTATATCTCATGAGATAGACATGGCTGAAATGGTAGGTTATACCGGTTCAGTGAAACAGGACTGAAACGAGGGTTACTCGATTCAGAAAGGGACTTTGTCCACTAAGATAGTCTTGGAAATTAGTCTTGACTAACAAGAAATGATTCTCTATGATTATGTGTGTATGCCACAAAGTTTCATGTTTTAAGTTATGATTATTTTGATTTCATTTCACTACTATGATTTATCCCATGTTATGAAATTATGCTCTCTTTTGCAGGTTAAGATTTCCAAAAGTTATGTTCTTTTGAATATGATGTGATTGATTTTTATTTTGTATACCCTTACTGAGAATTTTAGCTCACCCTTTTATGTTTTCTTTTCCCCAGGATATAAAGAAAGGTTTTAGGTATAAAAAAAAGGGAAGATCTTTATGGGAGATATTGAAGATCTGTCACCACGATTAGAAGATTACATTCCGAGTTTCCAAAGACACTAAACTATTACGATCCTTGTGTGTGTGTGTTTTTGTTATGTACTAAGTATTCCGCAAAAGTAATGTAATGTCCATGTACGTCAGGCTTCGGGTCTCTACATTATACCTACGTGATATGATTGTACCAAGCGCATACCTTCTTTTATGGTTCTGTATTTGAGCATACCTTAGTGGTTCTACATATGAGTGTACCTCAATGGTTTAGAAAATGACCGGACCTTAGTGGTCTAGCAGATGAGCAGACCATAGTGTCTCATCGTGGTTGAGTCCCTCACCATTACAAGATGATTCAGCTCCATGATTGCTAAATCATGCTTTCTATATTTTGAGTTATATCTGGTGTAAGATGTCTTGGCTATGTGATTTTTCTATTTGATCTTAATGTGTGGTCTTAATTTTTGGCCTTTCCTTTTTGGATTGGTTTCCCTACTGAGTATCATGTTACTCAACCCTACATAGGCTTTTTCCACATGTGTTGTGTCTCGTATAGGTAATCGACGCTTTGACAGGTACATTGGTAGTCTAGAACCTAGTGGTTCCCAGTGAGACGGGGTAGATTGGATGTACATCTACAGCTTCCGGCAGCCACTCTTTTCCTACCATAAATGTTTGGTTCTTCTGTGGATGTCTTATTGAAATCTTTTTTACTTTCCAATTTATAGTTTGTCTTTGGTAGGGTTTGTATTCTTTTCCATTTGTGTTACACCTTGTACCTTTACTCAATGGTTGTTTAGTGGCATGCATGTATTCCTTTCCAACTATTTTGGGATGTGGTTTTGTATGTGTGTGTGTACAGGTAATCAAAAAAATGCCTCCCACTCATGGGATAATTCCTTTAGTGCTAGTCACTATCCCTGGATTTTGGGAGGCGGGCTTGGGTTAGTCGCGACCTAGGCCCCAGGGGACGGGTTGTGATAAGATGGTATTAGAGGAGGTCATTGCTACTAGATGAACTAAGTGTCTCTACATTTTGGAGGGTCAATAGTGTTAAGAGTATCATGTTAGGATTTCAGGTCAAGGAGTCCAATGTTGGTGTGGTGGCTGACATATCCAAACACTAAGACCCTGAATCATGTTTTCTGACACAATACATGAAAAAACTGGTCGCATGCCTCTTGGAATGTTTTCTCATAATCTTTCTAAGTAAAAGTTAGATCACTAAGTATAATCTATTAACTGCGATTCATATTTATCTCTTTCAAGATGCCTCTATACAGATAGGTTGCCAAGATTCCAGTGTGTGACCACAAGAATGGTCCATAGTCTGATGAAGCTTCGGTATAGGGATTTCTGCCCATGATGTCACCTTCTAGTATTGTCTCGTATTTACCACCACCCATTGGTCAGCAGTTACTATCAGAGCTACAGATAGAGGATGCGTGTAGGATCATTTCCTTACATGATTTTCAATGATTGAGATCCATCAGGTTTTAAGGTGATCCTGGATCATAGGAGGATAAGGACTAGCTTGAGGGGGTGTCTAAGTTTTCCGTTTATTCAAGGCACCATTAGATTAGATAGTAGACCTCAAAGTGAACCTTCTCCAAGGATCATCAGAGTATTGATGGGGTTTCGATTTCCAGATCTAACGATGAGGTGACTTTTCAGTAGACAAAGCTTGAGAACCTCTCTCTAAGAAGGGGATCATTCCATAAAAGATATGGGATATGCTTTCCTAATAGCTTCCACACCTTTGGTGGGATAACATTACGATAACTGAATATTAATTGAGCGGTATCGACCCTTATAGGTACTTGATAAATATGATGAAACTCGTGATTCAAGGCTCATACCTTTGAGAAAGATGTGTTTAGGTACATCCAATGAATCACTATTATTCTATATATTCCTACTTATTCGTGGGTGCTAGAGGGAACTTTTATGGTTGGAATTTCTTTGGTTGAGCAGATAAATCTAGTTGATGTCAGTAGTTGGAATGAAGGAAACTGATGTGAGTCTCAGAGACTTAGATGAGTATGAGGACATATTTCAACATAATTTCCTCAGACTACCTCTTTATAGAGAGGTATATTTATGCATTGATACACTAGGGTGGAATTAATATCAACACCTAAATATCATATTACTTCTGCAGAGCTCTCAGAGCTGAGGGTACAGTTGCAGAAATTGCAAAAGAAGGGGTTCATAAGGCCCAACATTTCACCATGGGTAGCCCCAGTGTTGTTTTCCGTGAAGGCAGACAGAAACTTGAGGTTATATGTAGAATTTTGGCACCTGAAGTAGGTGAACATAAAGAACAAGTATCCTATATCAAGGATTGATGATATCTTAGTGTATTTAGCATCTGAGGAGGAGCACGGGACACACATGAGAAAGGTTCTGGAAACACTCTGAGAGCATCAAGTTTACAAAAATCTCTTAAAGTGTGAGTTCTAGATAAAAAAGGTCCATTTTGTGGGACATGTTGTCTCAGTGGCTGGATTTGAGGTGTATATAGTAAACATAAAGGTGATTCTTGCTTGGGAACCACCCAAGAGTGTTCCTGAGGTTCGGAGCTTCCTTGCATTAGCAGGGTAATATCAAAGTTTTATACCCAACTTCTCCAGAGAGGAATTACCCATGAAGGAATTGAAGAAGAAGGTAAAACCCTTCTTGTGGGTATAAGGATGCCAACAGATCTCTCATCAGCTAATGGAGAGCTTGACGGGTGCTCATATCTTGAGGTTTCCAAAGAAGGGTGTCAACGACATGGGGTACTATGACACATTAGGAATAGGGTATGGTAGTGTCATGATTTTGGTAAAAGTAGTGATTTGTTATAGCTCATAACAGTTGAGACCGCATTAGAAGAATATTGTGACTCATGACTTTGAGATGGCAGTGGTAGTAGTCACATTGAATATGTGGAGGCACTACCTTATGGGTGAACGATTCACCATATACCATGACCACAAGAATCTCAAGATTATCTTTTCACAAAATGAGATAAATCTTATATAGCAATGTTGGATAGAGTTCCTCCAGGACTATGACTATGAGATAGTATATACTATGGAGAAGGGGAATGTGGTGGAAGATTGTCACAACATGAGATCGAGTTCACATCTACTGAACAACACCTTAGATTAGTTGTCCCCACTTCATATATTCTTTGTGGATAAAGATGAGGTATCTTTTCTTCATTCAATGGTAGTTTCCCCTCCAATCTTATAGCAATTCAAGGAGGGACAACTTGGAGATACTATCTACGAGACTACATGAGCTCATATGTCCACAGGGCATGCCCCTAATGGATATTCAAAATGTTTAGGATCATGTCATCCTTTTCATCGGACACAACATAGTACCGGTGGCATTGTAGGAGGAGGTGTTAAGGGAGTTCCATAAATCCCCTTTTTCGGAACATCAAGGAGTGTTAAAGATGTATCAGGATCTCTAAAGTCATTACTGGTTGCTAGGGATGAAGAAACTGGGGGCCGATTTCATTTTCTAGTGCCTCACTTATAATAAAGTGATGGATGATCATTAGGTTCGAACAGGCTTGACCCAACCACTTTAGGTGTCGTAGTGGAAGTGGGATGGTATTTTATGTACTTCAAGATGACATTACCATGAAAATCCAAGGGCCATGATTCTATCTAGGTAATCATTGAGCGACTCACCAAGTTTTCTCACTTACTACCCATGTAGGAGTAGGGATTGGAAGAGGGATTGGGACACCTCTACATCTAGTGGATAGTACACCTTCATGGGGTTCCTTCAATGATCATCTCAAATTGTGATTCTCCCTTCACATCGCTACTATGGAAGGGATTATAATAGGCCATTGGGACTCAACTGCACTTGAGCACTTCTTTTCACCCATAGACAGATGGTCAGACGGAGTGGACCATAGAGGCCTTAGAGGATATGCTTCATGCTTGTGTCCTTGATTTTGGTTAAAACTGAGAGGACCACCTACCACTGGTGGGTTTTTCATACAAAAATAGCTATCATTTCACCATTGGCATGGCACAGTTCGAGAATTTTTATTGGCGGCCTTGCATATCACAACTACCCTGGACAGACCCAGGGGAGTTAGTACTCATTGGTCCAGAGATGGTATGGTCCACCAATAAAAAGGTGCAGATCAACTAGGAGTGGATGATAATCTCACATAAGAAGACAGAAATTTTAGGCTAGTAGGAGACATAGACCCTTGGAGTTCGAGGAGGGAGACCATATGTTCCTTCCGGTCTCACCCTGACAGGGATTTTGGAGATTAGGCTGAAGCATCAAGTTATCTTTGAGGTCTATCAGACCTTTCCAGATTCTGAGCAGAGTTGGAGAGGGGGCGTATCACCTATCTCTCCCCCTAAAGATGCACTAAGTGAAAAAAATTCTCCATGTGTCTCAGCTGAGGATGTACGTGCATGATTCATCGCACGTCATCGACTGAGACGAGATCGGTATTGATGATGGGGTGACATTTGAGGAGTTCCTAGTAGTGACAGAAGATTGATAGGAGTGGGTCTTTCGTGGGCAGTAAATTTCTATGGTATGAATTTGGTGACATCACAGTAATCTCCAGGAGAGAACATTAGAGTGGGAGGCTCAGATTCCTGGTCGATACCCTCATTTTGTTGTTTAGACCTTGTTTTTACTTATGAGAACGTAAATCCCTAAAGGTGGGAGAAATGTAATGTCCCATAATTGCATGTAATTTTTTTTAAATTTATATGGGATTATTTAAAGACCATGCACTGAGACGGCGTGTGATTCTAAGGCCGAGAGTGCCCGGAATGATCCGTCGAAAAATTTTAATCATTAAATAGAGTTCATCAGTGGTTTACTTGAAAAAGAGTAATATCTATTAAATAGATTCCTAGATCAGAAATATGAGGGCACCATTGTATTTTGGATGGTAGGTTAACCCTAAGCACGATATAAGTTTAGTTGTCTTGGGCCTCTTGTGAGAAAAACCAAAAATAGAATAACCGTAAATAAAATATTTAAATAAAAAATTTTATTTTTGAAATCCTTTGAAATCACGAGCAGTGACTTGGATTGAAAATATGGGACCACCATTGAGATCTTGAGGGAATTCTTTCCTTAGGAAGAGCCAAACATTGGTCAGTGCGGCCACATTTTGGAAGTTAGTTTTTGGCCATAAATAAAATAATTAAGTACCAATTATTTTATTTTCAAATCATTATAAAAACTAAATGGTAACTCATATTTGAAACCAGAAAGTACCATTGAGCTCTTGAGGGCGTGTCTCCTTTAGGATTAGCTTAACCACGGAAGGCACGAGTTGAGGGTAAAATATAGTTTCTTGAGTTTTTTTAATCGAATTAAAATGTCACATGTGTGTGTTTTTGAAGAATCTAAAAGGATTACCATATTAAAAATCCAAGGGAACAATTGCATTCGAAATTACGACATTATCTAAGAATTGGCCAAACCGCGACCAGTGCGGTTCGAGGGAAAGATTTAATTTTCTTCCAATTTATGAAAAAGAAAATAAACTTAAAAAGTTTATTTTCTTCAAAATATGGTTTCGCTAAAATGCATAGATGAGCCGAATGTTTCATTTCATAAATGAAACTACACAATGACTCATTAAATGAAGTATAACTGATACGTTCATTCATAAATGAAACAACATAATGATGCAATAACTCAACATAACAGAAATTTTGTGACATGTATCTCTTTTAATGGATTAAGGGGTTGGAGAAATAGGATTAAAAAGGTGTAACAACTCTAATGAATCGATGGTGAGGAATCCTATCCAATGAACGCCCGTGAATCACTAGCGACATCGACGCACCTCAATGAATGGAACCAGTGAGTGACGAATGTCGATGACTTAAAACTCTTGAATCTCCACTGATGGATTGCCACGAACAATGTGTTTCCCTTCGGTGTGAATCTATGACATGTAGGGGTTATTTTTGTTTTGAGTTTCCCCAAAAATTATTTAAAAACAACAAAAGTGGTTTAACCCATGAATAGGTTGATATGTGGATCACTAGTTCATTCAAAAGGGTGATTATACTTGGGGTTTGAATCAGGGATACCTTGTTGTCATAGTATTCAACCTCCCCTTATTATAAACTCTAAAATGGAGGGTGCAGGTTGAAAAAAACAAGGCCTCATCCCCTCCACATTTGATCATTCTTGGGAGTTTTTCATGGCCGGACCACTATGTTGGTGACAAAGATTTTTTGATGTCATAGCAGGGAATATGGAACCCCAAGAAGGATGAAGGCATATATGGATCGAATGAAGGACCACCAGTTCGGACCTTCCGGTCCACGGTGGTAGTCGTGGGTGGGTGCTGGAGCCCCACAATAGAACTCCGAGGGAGGTGTCATGGTTGGATCAGGCCGCAACGTTGCGGTAGCAGCGACTAGATGCAGGATGGCGGCTGGAGGAAATGGATGTGGCCATTCGGCCGTGTTGGTTGTGGAATCCCATGGTGACCAACTGGCATGTGGTCTACCGATCGCGTGTGATTCCACAATAATGGCTAGATTAATCGACTGCAGCATGTAAGAACTGAATGTTACATGGCATCCAGTCAGGAGATGGTCAACATGAATTTTGCAGGCTAGACCGGGGATAACCATGTCGCGGGCCGAACCAGTCTGTTGGGAAACCCGGGATAAAGTAAATATGGGTCACTTCTATATGCTAGGCCAGTAGGATAAAATTGGGCAGCAAGTCAACCCAGGCTGAGAATGAACTGGCTCTCCTTTTTCTAGGCCGGATGGAACCGGGTCGCTGGGCGACTCGGCATGCTGGGGTCCCAACTAAACTGTGTCTGGTCCAACAAGGCCCAATGGGCCAGACCGGACTCTGCCAGCCCAAACCCGAATGGGTTCAGGTCGGGTCGATCAAACGAGGCTAGGGCAAGCGAGGCCCTCGGGCCGGGTTTGTCGGGTCGGACTGGGCCGAGACATGACCAACCCATGATACTAAAACAACAATATCATTCAGACCGGGCATCCAATTAATGAGACGTTTGTGGCATTAGAACCCTTGGGAGAAGATGGTTCTTTTTGAAATCTCTAGGGAGTTTTAAAGGAATTTGAAATGAAGATAATGGTTTAGGGATCATTTTATCCTAGAATCAACCACACTACGTGAGGGAATCCTGTACCTGACTAACACCCAAAGACTGCTAACAAGCGCCACTATGTGGATCTGCTATAATAAACACTATGTGAATCAGCTACGATGGCCCAGTGGGAAGTGGATCTATGTGACCTGACATGCCCACGGTGGGGAGAAGCACAATGTGACCGGGAAGACCAATGTTACTCACTAGGGATGAGTACCTCAGTGCGAGGTCCAAGGTGGGAAATGACTCTGTGTGACTTAGTAGGCCCACAGTAGAGACCAGCTCTGTGTGACTCAGTATACCCAAGGTACTCATCAGTGGTGAGTACCCTAGTAGTCCAAGGTATTCAATTTTGTGACTGATATTTTTTATTTCTATATTTTATATTATACCAGTGTGAGCCAAAAGTACCATGTGCAAACCTTATTTGTGGTTTTTTATAGGAACATACCTTAGTGGTTTTGCATATGAGCATACCTCAGTGGTTGAGAAAACGAGAGGACCTCAGTGGTCCAGTAGACAAGCAAACCTTAGTGGCTCATCATGGATGAGTTCCTCAACATCTAATTAATTAGTAACTAATGAATTCATTTCATATTTTTTGTAAACCATATATTCTCATATGTCAATTAATCTAATTCATACCCATGAATTTAAAAACTAGGTTATATCTTATTATATAAAATATTAATAACATTATATATTATTTTTTGGTAAAACTCTGTCTTTTAATGCATGCCATTTAAGAAACTAATTTTTGTGTACAACACATGATAACTTGGAATAATGTGCGTTTCAAGATATATTATAGATTTAATTTATTTAAAATAGTAAATATATTGTAAAACCTAGAGTTATTAAATTCCCATATAGGGTTGGTGATGTATGTGGTACATGATATCAAATACAATGTTTTTACTTTATAATTTTGGGGTGTTAAATGTGATAAATGAAAATATCTGTTTTTATTATATTAAACACAGTAACTGATTCCCTTATATAGTTTTTGTTACACAAAATGTCAAGTTTTACTAAATTACAGTATACTATTAATATTATTTTTAAAATAATAAAATATCCACCACCTATCTGTTGGAATGAAAGATATAAATAATATTTACTAAATTGTGAAAATATGACATACACAAGTATATAAATTCTATCCATTGGTTATAAATTAGTATAAGTTAATGTAATAAATATTTTAAAAATAATGAATTTTTTTTTATAATAAAACTATTTTTCAATGTATAAACACAATTTTATCTCAATAAATTAAGAAAACTAATTTTGATTAATGTTTCCAATAACATATATATATATTATATATTGAATCAATATAGTTGATACTCTTTCAAAATTTTTTATATTTATAATATAATATTAAATCCAATTTCCTGAAGGAAAAGATGTATTCTTCTAAAAGTTAATTTAATGCATTTTTATGGTGAACCCATTTTTAAATATGATTTTGAAACTTTTCTAGAGACTAGGTTTTTTCTTATAAGACTTTGAAATATATGTATATATATTTCTTGAGCTAGGTTTTATGACCATGTGCGATTTCAAGAACTAGTGTGCCTGAAATAAATTTTCTAAAAATATTAATTACATTTTACCTATACACGTAAAAAAAATGGGATAAATCTTAAACAGATGCTCAGATCATCAATCTGATTCCACGGTTGAGTCTGGAGAATGACATTTACCGTAGGTAGGACCTAACAATTTTTTTTGTGGGTGTTTTGAATAAAAATACAAGGGTTGTGTAATCGTAAAAAAATAATTAAATTATGTTGTTTTATCTCAGATGTTATTTATAGTAACTTTTGAATATGGAATCAGATTGGAAATCTGAGACCACTATTGATATTGTAATGTGGTTTTTTACCTAAGCGCCGCATAAAATGAGATGGATTGGGATGTTCGGATCTCATGATCATTGAGAGAGACCAATTAAATTCATAAAATTCTTCATTAATGACTTGACCAAGGGTTTGGCTCATTCCGCCCAAGGCTGGCAGAAGCTCTCCTCTTCTCCTTCCTTTAAAAAATCAATGTCGGATCATCGATGAATCATGATGGTATTGTAGATCCATGTAGATCAGAGCATGGAAATCAAAATGACGGATCTGAATCTAGGTGGAATATTTCTTTTCGATTATGCATCCCCAATTGAAATTATTGTTTCTTAAATCTCGTTTGTTACCGATTTTGTTGCTTTGAGCGTAAATGATGATGGCCTAACTAACATGACCATCGATCCATCTATCATTGAAGCCTATAATTTCTGGTTCATCATCATTTATTTTCCGTTATTCATTTTTAACATTCATCCATGTCAAAACAATGATGAACCATGGAGTGAAACATAAATTTTTCAATGGCATGATCCAAGGATTATAAATATGCAATTGTTTCATGCTTCGGGAACCAGAGGAGGCCTGGTGGTCAACTAAAGTGGCCTCCTACATTTTTTATGATGCAACAATGGAAGATCTTTTAATGGGGCATTAGTTTTTGTAGATCAAGAACCAATGATTTCAGATCTAGTTTTGATTCACGTTTTGGAGAATTGGAGGGAGTATGGTGGTCCGCGGAATGGAATATTGGTGCGATGCTATAGTGGCCATGGGATGGTGGTGAAGAACATCGGTCATGGCTGGGTGCATAGAAGAGGGTCAGCAAGCTGGAGAGGCAGGCTGCCCAGTTGAGTGGGTTGGACTTTAGCGGGTCGGGCCGGAGCGGGGTGGGTTGCGCCAAGGCGGGCTAGACTGAGTGGACCAGGTGGGTCTTCGGGATGTGGGTTCCAACTACCATATCTCCAAAATAGAGCATCGTTTATTTTTTTGTCATATGTGATGACATGATCCTGCTATTGAGATAAACCTTTTGAGGCCAGTTTAGAAATTTAATGATTTGAGATCACGGTTCAGTTGCACAAAACGCCTAAGTATAATAATAATAATATAATTATTTTTAATGAGTAAATTTTATATTAGACATAACATCATCTCAAAGTGTCCAATTTATGCATCATCATTGGTGTCTTAACATTGTATTTTAGGAAGATGTTTCAAGACCAATTTTGGCTACTTAAATCGAGATCGATGTGTGGGCCCCATGAAACTCAGTTCGGGCATGTTGAGGTGAAATGTGACTTTTTCACCAACCGTATGATTTGGAAAAATGAATATTCCATCTCTTGAGTTTTTCTATGAGTATCACAATGGTTAAATATGTATATTTTATTTTGGGATTGAGAAATGGAGCCTATAATGCACTATTCTTGCAAAATGTAGTGAAATTCAACTTCTTCATTGGATGTTTAATTTAGGAGAATAAATAGTCGAACTTGTGCACTCTTCTGAAAGGATCAGAATAGTGTGGTTAGTTTTGTTTTATATGGCCATTTTAGGAGATATGTCAGTAAAACTACATTTGTCATTTAAACCAACGATTAGCATTGTGTGCATATCAGCCTCTTTGGCTAATGGTTCCACATACACTGTGAGTACACTGGAATTCCACAGGCAACATTTTTTTAGTTTATCACTTGATAATGGATAGGTACCCTACTAGCTGACAATGTGGGTTCACATGCCTTTTGGGCCCCACATGAATCGTGTTCTACCAAATAAATATTCTATCTCTCGTACCACCTTATTTTGGACTCAGATTTTGGCCTATAAGTAGCATATATTGGGTGTTTTCACATATAATGTGATGTTTCCCTCCATAGTGGCTTTCAAGATATGATGTGAGATGTTCTGGATGTGACACCAATCTGAAGAGATTCTCAATGTTCCAGGAATGATACATATTTGAGGGAATGCTCGATGATGGAAATGATTAGGAAGAATCACCAGAGGCTTCTTTTCTGAGTGTTAATCCTCCAAATGAACTAGGGGACAGATCCCCAATGACCAAAGTGTTGACCCCCCCCCCCCCCCCATCAGCATGAGTGTGGGTCCTCTACAGCTACTTCTGAGTGTTTATCACCCTAATATACAATGGAATAGATCCTTGATGATCAAAGTTTTGGACCTTTATTATATTGGGCCTCTTTCCTCTACATGTACACTATATGTTGCACCCTCCAGTGTATACCATTCATCAGGGCTGAGAAGAGGGTCCCCATTGACTTCTAGGTTCATGCTAGGGTACGGATCCCATATGATAGGGGTGACCCCCCCCCCCCCCATCGACATAATATGAGTAGGTCCTCTATAATTTGTGATCCATACATTGTGTGACATAGTGACGAGACACAGTTTGATGTACTTTTGGACTGACAAGAAAGAGGGAATATTTCCCCATAGATATGCTTTCTTTTGACATGATCTAAAACCATTAGGGTGAGTCAGTTCCAACCAAAGAGGATAGTATCAAGGAGTTTTGAGTGAGTCCCTTATAATTTCATTTTCAGGGTAAACGTGTGGAATTATGGGAATCGTTGATGGATACATCTAGAACTATTGGAGAATATTCTTCTTAGGTTGAGCTGTGAGATAAGTATTCCCCTACTCTCTCGTTTGGGTTTCCTTAACTGAGCATATATATATATATGTGTGTGTGTGTCTATATATATATATATATTTCTTTTTCAGTACCCACTCAGTGGGTTTTTATTGCTCTCCTTTCAGGACAGGTGATGATGCGTGAGGTATTCCACATGATTTCATTGTCTAGCTTCTCGTGGTTGGATGATTCCACTCTCCTACTATAGGTATCAAATACTCAACGAGAAGTTTACCTTCCCATAATTTATTGCTCCTTGTGTCAAGATGAGTTTTCTTTCACACTCTTATTGGGTTTAGTTTTAGACTCTTACTATACCTTGTTCTATATGTTCCTTTCCTCATTAGTTTATCACTTACATCTCCCCCCTTCGCCTTAGGAAATCATTTTGAGTATTTTTAAACACACCATGAATGGTATTTTACAGCACATATTATTCCTTATGAAAATGATGTATGGGTTCATCATTAGTTTAATGGAGCTTAAGGATATGGCTACTTGGACCACCTACGATGGTCGTAGCTTGGGTTACAGGAGCGGGGCTCTCTCAACTAATTTACTTTTTCAGTTACAGCTAGGTTGTGAAACTTTTTGATGGACATGTATTTTTTACATTCCTTTTCAGTTTACTTTATTGTACTTGTACATTTCTAAGGTCCATGGATGTTTAATTTATTTATAGAAGTGTTTCATCTTTTACTCCTTTCCCACTACACTTTTAACATTGAGTTATTTTTGTTCATGTGTATAGGTACTTAAGAAAGGGAATACCCATGTTTTTTATGCCTTCAGCGCTCTTCTCCACCCCTAGGTCTGTGGAGGTGGGATTGTGGTATTTTTGGATTGATCCCCATCTTGGTTTAAGTCGTGAAATATTGGTGTGAGAGCGAGGTTCATTCCTTGGGAAATTTTTTAGATGTTTCCCCATAAAAATTACTGGTTGGGTTAATGGAAACAGTGTTAAAGTGTCTCAAGTGCATCTCTCTGGCCAGGGAGTCTAGTGATGGTGCAGCGTCTGACATAGTGATTCACTATCACCCTGATTACCCACTTTTCAACTTGACATGCTAAGATATTTTTTGTAGGGGTCAATGGTACCTGAATCATATAGGATGGAGTATTTAACTATTCTTCTTGATTCACCTCTCTATTGTGGTTATATATATATATATATATATATTCTAATCTAACCGTGGTACTCCTTGATAGCATTCATGATGCCTCTGCAACTCCAGCCGACTAGGATACGAGCTCTTGTTCATGATGATGAACATGTGTGTGATGAGGCCTCGGTTTGGGGTCCATCAAAAAATCCAATAACTCTAGGTTTTTAGGTAGTAGCACATCCACCTATTGATTAACAGATAGTCCCAATATAGCAAGATGAGGATGCACACAGGTTGAGCGAACTCTATGAGTTTGATCTCCAGAGACCACTAAGGTTCCATGGTGAGCGAGGTCCTCATGAATCTTCTGATTGGATAGAGTCGGTGTTTTGGAACTTTAGGCATTCTAAGACACCAATGGATCTAATGGTTGATTTGGCAGCTAGTATTTTCCATGGAACAACTAGGCCTTTTTAGAGCTTATTTACTCAGATGAACGATTTGTTGACACTCTCATGGGATGACTTCTAGTATTTGTTCCATGAGGTGTATTATCCCTCTTATTTATGCTCTATTCAGATTCAAGAGCATCTCAAGATTCATTGGGGTGGGACGACATTGGAAGAGGATGTAGCCATATTCATAGAACTGACTCCGTACTCTTTGGACATGATATGTGACGTCTACATCTGAGTACAGAAGATTTATCAGGGAATCTAAAGACAGATTCATTAGAGCATAGTACCCTTGTGAATCCCCACCTTTGTTAGGGTGTGGGAGAGAGCACTTGTGGAAGATATATTTATGTCACAGAGATTCTAGATGTCAATTTTTGGCAATGGTTGCAATCAATATGATGCATCGACATGAGTTATCATACATCAGTTGGAAGGGCATCGATGTAGAAGGCCTTACCATGATCAAGATCAGGTACATGGTTCGAGATAGCATAGAGAAACGTGATAACCCAGATAGGGTATATGCTATTCTTGTGACGGTTGAGGTCACATGTCACAAGACTTCCTGACTAGCTGTGCTGACTATCCTAGGAACATAGCATATGGACCATCACGGAAAAGACAGTGCCATGATCATAGATCAACCAGGCTGGGAAAAGGTGATCATCAGGGAGGCGGTGCAAGAAGAGGATAAGGAGGATTTTTTGGTGGCAAACGACATTATGATTTTATTCTACCACTGCCACTGTGTTGGCCACATTATACTCTTAGATCTGGAGGCTAGGGCCATAGACAACTGCAAGCTTTGGGTGTCTACAATCCTATATCGCATGAGATGATAAGAGGTACACCATATGTCTTTTGAATTTTTTTAGTAGAATGTGTTAGACACTATGTGAGTTAATCCTCCCCCTCTGCTTTTTTTCTTGAGGTTTTACCATGGTCATGCAAGTCATTGGAGTAACCATATCTTTGTGTTGTTCAACATAGCTTTAAATGTAAGAGGAAGAGGTGTCCTTCCCCCAATGAGATGTCTTTTTGTGATGCAAGAAAATATTTGAGGGAGATTCAGTGCATCTCAAAGTGCATAGTATCAAGGTATGGTGGATGAGTCCCTATAACCTTTGAATTCATGGTGGGGTTGTGCAGTAGAGTATCAGAGAAGTTCCAAGCCTTTCAATTAGAGTTTTTCTGCATGACATCCTTTTTCCGGGTATACCACTAGTAGGTGTGGTGTAGTGTTTGGTTTGGGGATTATCTCCTTCCAATATATACAGAGACATGCGGGGTATTCCATGTAATTTCAATATATAGCTTCTTTTGGTTAGATGAGTTTACTCACCGACCCTATTCATGGGTACCTTTGGGTGTGCAACGTTTAAATAAAGGTTAAGGTAATTGAGACCCCATGAACAGAACTATGTGAATCACTACATAGTACTAGAAGTTTTTGTCTTCACCCTAAGGATGTGGAGGAAAATCCTTCAGGGAGAATTCTTTGTGGTTTAAATAGATTGCTAGGGTTTCAGATATGTCTTCACTCAGAGAGACCTGAACTTGAGACAACAGAGCTAGTTGGATTTTTAGCAGGACTACAACTTTGAGATAGTTTAAACGTTGGGAAAGGGAAACATTGTAGCAGATTCCCTTAGTAAAAAGTCCCAGTTTTTCCAAGTGAGGGATGTTTCAATGTAGTTAGCTACCCGGAAGCAGAACCTACTAGAGCATGAGGGTACAGTTTTCTTTAGTCAATGGTGTTAACTCCATCTCTTATTGATCAAGTGAGAGATTCATAGTTCTGATACATTGACTGTAATAACATTCATGACCATATATCCTTAGGAAATCCACCCGATGGATTTTTTTTGAAGGATGGAATCATGAGATCCTGTTCCAAGGAAAAATAGTGGTTTCAGTCCCGATGTTGGAAGAGGTGGTGTGATAGTTCCACACTCTTAAAATACATGTACATCCCATTATTGGAATGATATACATGGATATTTTTCAGAATTATTGGTGGTATGACATGAGATTATGTGTATCTGAGTTCATCTCACAATGCAACAGCTATCTGTAGGTGAAGGCAGACTACCAGGTTATAACAGCTTTTTTCCCCATGTTGAGATCCTGTGGTGAAAATGGAATGTAAATCCATGGATTTCATCATAGGGATTCCATTCATGGAGATGTTCAACAACGTCATCTGAGTAATAGTACACTAACTCACAACATCAGGGCACTTCCTTATGATGGAGCATAGTTTGGTGGTGAGTTTGGGGTAGTTGTCCAAATGGGAGATTATCTGCCTTTATAAGGTACCATTGATGAATAAATATTATTGTGGTGCGCGGTTTATGTCCTAATTTTGGAGTGTCCTTTAAGAGGAATTTTGGAACCAAATACGGATGAACACAAACTTTCAACCATAGAAAAATGGGTAGACCATGCGTACTATCTTGGTATTGAAGGATATGATGAGGGCTTGCATATAGGTTTTTGTCTAGAGAGGTAAGTTATCCCAAATGTTCATTAGGCCATTCAATATCATGCAGAGGGTTGATGAGGTTACCTACCACCTTTCCCAACCCCTAAAGCTTCAGTGAGTGCATGGTGTTTTCCATGTTTCACATCTGGGGAGATACATGCTTGATCCTATACACATCATTGATAAGAGTAAAATAATATGTTGAAAAACCATGACATTGGTTCGTGTGTTATGAAGCACAAAAACATATAGGAGTTTCCCTAAGAGTAGGAGAGCTAGGTAACGACTCAATATCTTGATTAAGTACCCTAGTTTTCTTTTTGGAGAAGAAAATATTGAATGATGGAATGATGTAGAGACGTTGTTTTTTCCATGTAATACTAGTGGATTTTTTATATATATATTTCAAAATCTAAGTGCTAAAATGAAGTGTAATGATGAGGTCTAGTGTTCCTGAAATAAATTTCATAAACATATGAAGTATTTTCTATACTATGAACATGAAGAAAATGGGATAAATCTTAAATGGAAGTTTAGATCAGATCTCTGGGGCCACTGTAGAGTACGAAGCATGGTGTTTACACTAAGAGGGACAAAAATTTTGTCATCATGGGTCTTATATAGAAAAATACATGAAGAACATAACCATAAATAAAATAATTATTTTTTTTATTTTATCTCAGACGTTAATTTGAGTAACTTATAAATGGATACTTGAATTGTAAATCTAAGACCACTGTTGAGTTCTTAATGAATTATTTTACCAAAGCGTGACAAAAAGTGAGAGTGCGCGAGATGTTCAAAACCCATGACCATTGGATGGATACCTATTAAATTCTATAAATAGTTTATTAGGAAATAGACCTAGGGTTTTCCTTATTCCTCCCACCGTTCGTGGAAGCTCTCCCCACTCCTTCCTTTGGAAAATCGACATCATATCTTTGATGGATCACGATGGTGTTGCAGATAAGAGTAGATCAGAGTTCAGAAAATGCATCTATTTACTGAATCTAGGTAAGAATATTATATTATATTCTACATCCTCAATTGAAATTATTATTTCTTAGATTTCATTTGTTTTTTATAATTTTTATTTGAACATCAATGATGATGGTCAAACTAACATGACCATCGATCGATCTGTCTTTACGACCCATAATTTCATGTTATTTATGTATTATTTGTTGTTCTTCATTGTTAAATTTTTTACACATAAGAACAATGAATAATTTTGGAGTGAAGAATAGATATTTGTTTATCATCGTCCAATGATTCTAGATCAACAACTTTTTCATGTTTCACGAGCTAGAGAAGGTCTGGCAGTCTGCTTAAGTGACCGCTAACTTTCGGTTACGATGAAACAAAGATATATCTTTGAGCAGAGCATGTTTCTATTTAGGTAGAGACCTGGGAATTCCATATCTTATTTCGTTTCACATTGTGGTGCATTAGAGGAAGCCTGGGGGATTTTGGAAGGGACCATTGACATGCGATAGACGATGACGGGTCGTGTGTTGATTGCCGGTTGTGAGTTAGGGAAAACCATGATGGGGCGGGAGCCGCAGGATCCGTAGAATGGAAGCGCAGAGCATGGGACACAGCTAGGTGCATGGTGGAGGGCTAGTGGGCCGGTGAGGTGCACCTCCCGAGTGAGTGGGTAGGGCTGGGCTGGAGCATTGTGTCCTGGGTTGAGTGAGTCAGGCGGATCTTTGGACTACAAGTTCAAACAACCATATCTCTAAAATGGAGCACCCTTTTTACATGTCATCTATGGAAACATGATGCTACTGTTGAGATAGACCTTTTGAGGCTAGTTTTAAAATTTAAATATTTAGTCTTGTGGAACTGTTGAACGTAATGCATAATTATGGAAACAATAATAATATAATTATTATTATTGACGAATTTTTGTATCGGACATAACTTCTCTTTACGATGTCTAATTGATTCACTATCAGCGGTGTCTCGACCATTGATTTTAGGCAGATCTTTCAAGACCAATTTTGGATACATAAATTGATATCGAGGTGCGGGCCCCACAAATCTTAGTTCAGGTGTGTTACGGTTAAAAGTGACTTTTTTACTATGTGTCTAATTTAGAAAAATGAATAGTCAATCCTGTGCATTTTTTCATAAGGATCAAAATTGAGGGTCTGTATATTTTATTTCCGAATTGAGACATGGGTCATATGAGGTTGTTTTCATGCACAATGCGGTGAAATGAAACTTCTTCATCAGGTGTTTGATTCGGGTGAATGAATTTTCAATATTTTGTGCATTTGTGAACGGATCGCAATGGGGTGATCCATTTGGTAATTTGGGGCCGTTTGTGGAGGCAGTCAATAAAACTATGTTTTTTTCCTTCGGACCATTGATGAGCATCGTACGCGCCTCAGTCTCAATGACCAGATGTTCCATGTACTTTGGGAGTAAATTGGAATGCCTAGGGGTACTTGTTTACATTTCATCACAAGAGAATGGCTAGGTATATAGCCAAGAAAATAGGTGGGATCACACGTCATGTGGGCCCCACAAGAGCTCTGTACACGTAATAAATCTTCAATATTTCATATTTCCATTTTTTGGACTTGTTTTTTGGAATTAAAGTAGTCTATCCTGGGTGTTTTTTCACGTAGAACACAATGGTTCCCTATTTAGTGGCTTTTGAGATATGATGTGAGATGTTTTAAAAGTGACACCTATCTGAGATGATGCAATATGTTCCAGACTTGAGGCCTATTTTAGGTGATGCTCAATTATGGTTGTGGTCATGCAGAATCACCAAACGATTACTTTTGGGTATTGATCCCCCTGACGAACTAGGGTGGGGATCCCAGATGACTAGAGTTTCAACCCCCATCGGCATGGGTGAGAGTCCTCTACAGCTATGTTTGGGTGTTTATCCCCTTGTTTTACTAGGGCATGGATACCTGATGACATGAGTGTTGTCCATCCATAGACATGGGTGTGGTTCCTCTCCTGCTACACTACAGGTAGTACCCTATAGTGTATACCATTAAGTGGGGCTGGGAAGTGGGTCTCCATCAACTCTCGGGTGTTGATCACCCTGGCGTGCTAGGGCGCAGGTCCCTAATGCCTAGGGTGATCCCCCCCATACTAGGGTGTATGTTTTCTATACTTTATGATCCCTCAATTGTGCAGCACAGTGGCGATATGGGGTTTATGTACTTTTTTACTCATGAGAAAGAGTGTTTCTTTCCCCACTAAGATGCATCCTTGTAATATGACCTAAAACTGTGAAGGTGAGTCAGTTCATCCCAAAGTGGATAGTATCAAGTTGTTCTGATTGATTCCATTTGACTTGCGTGTTTGGGGAATACATGTGGGATGTTCGGCATAATTAATGGACACTTATAAAACTATTGGATACTATTATTCTTAAGTTGAGTTTTTAAATTGATATTCCCTTACTCTCCCATTTCTGTTTCTTTAACTGAGCATATATATATCCTTTTTCGGTACACACTCAATGGGTTTGGGTTACTCTCTTTCCAGGAGAGGCGAATATGGATGGGGTATTCCATATGCTTTTCATACTAGATTATCATGGTTCCAATCTCCTAATATAGTTAGAGAATACTCGATTTAATGTTCACATTATCACTATATTGATATCCTTGTGTCTGGATGAGTTTTCTTTCACTCTCTAGTTGGGTTGAGCTATACTCTCTTATTATACATTATTCTATCTTTTTTTCCTCTTCAGTGTATGTCTTACTGATCCCCCTTCACCTCAGGGTGTCCTAATGAGTATTTTTCATATTCACCCTTGCATGGTCTTTTCATGCACGTGTCACGCATCATGCAGACAACGGATAAGTTGATCGTTAGTTTAGAAGAGATTAGGGATAAGGGTTCTTGGACCACGTATGGTGGTCGTAGCTTGGGATGTAGGAGAATTACTCTCATAGATATTTTACATTTTTAGTTGCATACATGTTGTGGCACATTTCTTGTTGGGTGTCTATTTTTTCCTTTAATTTTTAATTTACTTTATTGTAATTGTACACTTCAAATATTCATCCATGTTTGGTATATTTATAGTAGTGTTTCATCTTTCAATACATTCCCTCTACACTTTTTCATTGATTTGGTAATGTTCATGTGTATAGGTACTTAGAAAAATGACACCTTGAGTTTGTTGTGCCTTTGGTGCATGTCTCCACCCTTGGCTTATGGAGGCGGGCTTGTGGTAGTTGCGACTTGAGACCCGGATTGGTCTGGTCATGAAAACTTTTATAATTTTTATTTGAAAAAATAAACTTCATTTTTTAATTTAGAATATAAAAAAATATTATGGGATTTTTTTTATTTTTATGTGAAGTTTCATTTATTGATGAATAGTTAATAATATTGAATTTTAATTCAAAACTGCTTTTTGTCTAATTTATTTATAATGTTACATTTTTTATTAGTTTTAGTGTTTAATTAGATAAATTATACATCAATTAATCCAGTATAGGTCAATGGAATCTGTTTCACTTTGATATTGGAAATAGAAACTTTCAAAAAAATTTGAATGATTTTATATTAAAAACTTACTTGGTTATCTCATCTACAGTATTAAATATGAATTAATTTATACACCTTATATGATTTTAATTTAGAAAAATTGATTCCATATTTTCAATCAGAATAATATTTAATTTTAATTTTTATCAACATAGTTTTTTAGAAAAAAAATTTTTAGTGAAATTATTAAAATTAATTGCAATGATTAATATGAAAATTAGCTTAACTAAGGAATAAACTAAAAACTTTAGAACCAAGATAACCAATAGACGTTTCCAAAATCCATTGGATATCCATTTTAGTCCCTATATTCTATTATTTATATTTTTTTTATTATTTGATCCACTTTATAAAGGAAAAACTTGGGTTTAATTTCATTTACAAGAATTTACATGAATACCCCTCCTTCTCCACTATAAAAAACCATTCACCCCTCACATTTATTGACACCTCTCAATCCATTTTGATCACCCAAAATCTTTAAAAATAAGCCCCCAAAATCCCTTCCATAAATCCTGAAGCCTAAAATTGGGAATAAAGCCTTATAAGGTATTATTTTTGTATAAACCCAAATGTGTTACCCTAGAATGAGGTGACATTTTTCAACGGTCGTCTTTTGTTTCATTTAATTCTCCACCCCTTAAATTATTTTTATATCAGGATTATATAATAACAATAGTATACTCAATATATATATATATATATTCTGTTAATATTTAAACCTACACCTATAAGAAAATCCATATAATGGGTAACAAACTTATTAATTTTTTACGGAGAATTACTGTCTCACGAAATAATGATTGTTAGTTTGTCCTTCACCGCCTATCATGGTTGGGAATTACGATGGAAAAAAATTTATATAATGTATATGATATTAATTATTTCCTTAATCTTTCAATATTAATATAGAAAGCATAAATTGATGCTTTCTATTTTTGTAAAAATGACAACTTTGTTTGTCGATGTGTGGACTATCGCCTCCTCAAAGCGATGCAATTTTTTCACCCTATACATGGAATGTATTAAGAATAATTACCCATATTTTATGATATATATGAAATAATAATAGTATTTTAATGTTATTATATATATATTTGAGTAGAAAATAGAAACATTTTTCATGCATACTTATGACCTACCATCTCCATGAATGGTGTATTTCATTTCAAATATCTATTTTTTAAACATTATTATCAATAATTAAATACTGAATATATATTATATATAAATAATTTTTTACAATATGTAAATAATTAAATCATGATCTATATAAGAGGATCGATAATAACAAGTCAAAAGATATACTATAAACAAAGCATTTATTACCTGAAATGTTTTTTTTAAAAGGAATTTTTAATAAATAGAAAATATAAAGTCACAGGTTAATAATATATGGAATTATATATATGAATTTTTTTATTTTTTAGATTTATAATAAACATAAATTTATTATACAAGAGTATTTAATGTGTTCAATGTATGTCAAGACATAAGGTAGGGGTTTTCTTGTATGACTTTTTATATCTCTAAGATACATGTCAAGTTCACCACTTGTTTCTTTTGTTATATGTATATACATCCCATGAATTTGTTATATGATAATTATATATAAATTTATGGTCATTTACATATCTATTTTATGTTATTAATTTCATGGGATTTATGGTTAAAAAATTTCCAAATCGGTAAAATAATTTTGTCTCAATTTTCCTTCATTGAGATACATGACGTGTTATGTACATATATTTTTCTATGGGGTATTAATACTGAAATTTTACATGTTATATAATCAATATACTTATTTTATGGATATTTTAATCTTCATTTAATTTTATTATTTCATTGGGGTTATTATTGAATGTTACCAAAGTCGAAACAGTTTATTCCCACAATCTCATCATTTATCTAGATTATTTATGATCATGCTTCCATTGATGAAACATTATGCTCCATCAACCAGGGACACTCTCGAAATTTATTATCCTCTTTTTATCTATGAAATCATCATGTATTATAAGATTTTTTTCACTATTTGGTACATAAAATATAGAATAATTTTTTTTATAAAAATCTGTCTTTATTTATCCTTTCAGTCGGAAATATATGTTCCTAAAAAATCATGTTTTCTGAAAATGTTTTAAATTTTCTTTATTACTATCCTATAATTTTTAAAAGAAATTTTTACCCATTTTTTTTACCTTTTTTGAAAATAATTTTAAAATGAATCTTCTTGTCATTTTCTGATCAATGCACTTTTCATAACATTTAAGGTGACGGAGTAATGTTCATAATGTATGGACTTACCCACCATTATGATGGTCATTTACAAAAACATTTCTATGTAATTTTACAATTTTATTGTTTTCAAGAATTTTTTTTTATTGTTTTGGAATTTTTTGGAATTTGAATTTGGTTTCAAAGAAAAAGGTTTTAAAAAAATATTACGCTTAAAAAGTGTATTAAATGATTCTCAATGCCACCTTTATATGTATTCAAAAGGTTATTTTTATAGAGAATGATTTCAATGATTTAATTATTTATTTATAATTATTCAAATTCATTTTCTAGGAAATGGTTTTTAAAATTATTTCAATCCTTCTTTTAGTCTTTTTAAAAAAAATTAAAATAAAATTTTTTCTAAATATTTTCAAGCTTCCATTATAGTTTTTCAAAGCAATTTTAATCGAAAAATAATTTCAAAATGATTTAAGTTTTAGAAAATAATTTTTCATAGAGGAAACTATATGTTCTTAAATAAATGTTTTAAATAAAATAGTAAATCTTTCCTTATAAGAAAATAAATATTAAAAGATTTTACAAATATAATTTTCAATGAAAGGCTATTTTCCTTAATAAATGTTTAATGTGATCTTTCAAAATCATTCTCTATCTAAGATGGAATAATTTGATATATTTAATTCTTTAATAGAAAAATTATTCAAGAATACTATTAAGATTCTTTATTTAATAGATTATGTTTTGATGGAATGATGTTTATGAAACACATTTCTGTTTCATGGGTTATATGATCTTGAAAACCACTTTTTTCATGGGTTATTCTTTGATAAACTGATTATAATACCTATTTTTTCAATAGGTAATGATATGATGAAATTTTTATGATACTCATTTAATATGATGGGTTATTGTGAGATGTTTATGAAACCAATATCTTATTATGGTCCATGATATAATAAAGGTTTAATTATCGTGGGACCCATATATGCATAATCTTATTATGTTAAGGGTGGGAAATATATCACCCTCCAATGCATTATATAAATATTTATATATCGTGATATAATTATGGAATTCATGTTAAAAATATTGATACACTATGGAATATTGTGAAACCAGATCTACACTCGGAAGTTGGGGAAACCCAGTCCACTATGGTAATATGGGGAAACCAAATCCACTATGGGAAGATGGGGAAACCTGATTGTCTATGAGAAGATGGTGAAACTCAATACCTTAAAGGTAATGTACCACAACATTATATTGTGGTGTGTCCCGCGCATTAGGTGAAATCCCCATGAAGTTACCTATTATGTTTTGGAATCACTCCTTAACTTATAAGGAATGATGGGAAATGTTTATGTGTCTGACACAAATTCTATGTCATATTCCTTTGATATGATCACATGGTTCATGTTCCTTATTATCTTATTATTTCTTTCCTTTTTAACAAACAATATTTATTCCATGTCTCATGATTATTTTATTTTTAAATAAGGTATGATATTCAAATTTTATGGTAATGTTATCAAAACATTATGTTCATGTTATGTTTACATATTTTTTTTATTTTCCCTTACCGAGAATTTTAGCTCACTCCTTTATTGTGTTTCCTTTACCTAGGTTATAAAGAAATGTTTTAATTGGGAGTATTGAATAATAATATCTTTAGATAATATGTTTAATATCTTCCCCCAAACTATAATAATTTTTTCCACGTTTTCAAAAACACTAGCCTATTATGATCCTTGGGAATGTATTTCTATAATGTCTGTAATATTCTTATAAAATTATCCAATATCCTTGTATGTTAATATTATTTCTCTATAGTTGGTATCAATGGAAATTTTTAGTCATCCTTTAGAAATTAGGATGAGAAAAAATTTGTGAAGTCCCTAGGGATTTTCCTAAGGATATCCCTTGGGATGTATAAAATAATGAGTCTAAGGATGGGTTAATGTATAGGAAAACGTATTGGAATTTTGGTAAACGATATAGTGAGTAGTTTCCTATAAATACATCAATTTCTTGGTACTAAAAGTAGATGTGGCTCTGGGATATATGTACATAGTGGAAACAACCCTAAAAACATTGAATTGATCAAGACTCGGTTGGGAAGTGGTGCACGACAACAGACCTTGTTACACACATTATTTGACACTCTTAGGGGGTATCCTTTGGGAATTCAAAAACTCTTTATGAACCATCATGGTGAATTTAAATAAAACATGACTATGAATAAACTAGGATAAACCTAAGGTATCAAATATTAATGAAGTGAGTATCATTATTTAGATATCTTATAAGGGATTTTTTATGATTTTGAGGTTTTATGATATGATAATATTTTCGCACTATGATTTATTTTTTCATTCAATGGTGTGACCCAAAATGTACTGGGTTAATGTTGAATTTGATGAATGATTTTCTATTGAGCAGACAAATGGGATAATCATTGGAGTGAAGGATGTAGTGATCATGCCTAATTATTTTTCATAGAACATGATTAATAGTGTGTACCTTAATAAACTATTAGAGTCACCAATAAATACACACAGTTAGTTTTTCAATAATTATGGGAATGTAAAAACTAGAGGAAAAAATATTTTTTTCCTATATACCAAAAATGTTGGTATTAATAATCATTATATCGCTGATGGTGATGAGACTATAGGTAAAATATGAAATAAAATAGGTATTATGTAATGAGATGAGTAACCCTTGTTATTGACATAAGGACGAAGTAGAATATCAATGTGTTTATGTATTTGGATTCAATAGTAATGAATTGTTAAATATATCAGGATTGTCAGCCAATGTTTTTCTCTAAGGATTTACAAGAATGTGTGGAATGGTTCTGATGAACTATAAAAGTGTTTTACATGCAAGGTGGCATTTTAAATAAGGTAATAAAACCCTTGATATGTTACTTATGTTTATATAGTGATGTTTGGACAAATATATTTTTGATATGAATAGGAAAGTCAGAAGGTACATATTACCATGGAACTAATTAATTACTTCTTAAAAAGTGGTTCATGGTATCATTGAGGAATTTTATGACATTTTTTATTTAAGTAATATATCTAAGAAGCATTCAAATAAGGAAACATGCAAGTTTTCAATAAGGATTTTTGGTAATTAGGGTTATTAACATGCTTTTAGATGATACATGATGAAGGTTTTCCCGTGTTTGGTATAAAACAACAAATATATACCTTATGATACATGGGGGGTCAATGTTAAGTTGATTTAGTGAATTAATTTCTAAAGCATTAGATATTTATTTTTCATAAGGTTAAAAGGTTGACCATTTATGTAATGGTTAATGAAAAAATTCAGATGAGTTTTTAGAGATTAAAGTTGTATCTCACCATATAAGTATTTATTCATACTAGATAACTTGAGTTATTCATTTTGTTGTGATGTTATCTAAAAGCATATGTAATGAACCACAATTCTATTTATGGATCCAATTATTTGTTAATGCTTCAAGAGATATAATTTAACCTTCATATCTTAGAATAAGAGATGCAGTGTAAATTTATTAGGAAATAATAAAGTGTTAGTTTGTTCTTAAATAATATAAGCCCAGCTTCCCATTAAAATTATTCAATATTAGGAAAAAAATCATGGAGTAAAAAAATTCCCTATTATCATCATTTTTGATGATATCTATGAAATTTTTCAAGCCTCTTTGGGTTATGGCTTTAGGATCATTATTTTGACTCCTAAAAATTTTCTATATCACTATTCATCAGAATTTGAGAGTGATATTTCCCATACATATTCCTGTTTTCACCTACCAACTTTTTTCTCATATGTGGAAACCTAATTAAGTATTACTTTTCATAACTGTTATATTTCCAGCTTCCCATTTTTAAAGGAGGATTTATTATTCATTTTTACAATGTCTGTTTCTAGGAAATGAACTTTTGAAAATTAGACCGTTGATTACGTAGAATAATTTCAATGCAAAAAATAATTTCATGATTGGTATAATTTACCACCTTCATATTTTTTGACTTTTTTTTTAAAATTAAATTAATATTTTGATATTTTCCATTTCACATAACATTGAATATAGATTTTTTATATAAAATCACTAAGTGTGGCTTGTGTTATCCTTAGCCACAATTCAAGATAGCACTATATGAAATTCTTGTATTATCTTGTGGTAGAAACAATGCATAAATTATCTTGTGGTGCACAAAACACAATGTCAGTTGTGTATTACACAAACTAATAAGTCCCTTTGATATCTTGTGTTACATGCAAGGTCAACTTTTATTGAATCACAAGATATTAATAATATTATTATTAAAATATTATTATATCTTCCACCTAGATTTTACATTTTACATTGTGAATAAGATTAATTAAAAGTTGAAAATATAATTTAAAAATGTATATAAAATTAATCCTTTTGTTACCATCTAGTATAAGTGAATGTAAGAACAATTTGAAAATAAATAATTTTTTTCTAAGAAAACTTTTTTTCTATGTACTAACACAAATTGATCTCAAAAAATTAAACAATACACTTTTGATTATTTTTATATAAAATTGAAAAATCATATATTAAATCAATGCTTTTGATACTCATCCAATTTATTTTTTTGGTATAATACATGAATAAATCAAATTTTATGAATAAAAAGATGTATTCTTCTAAAAGATAATTTTACCACCATTTAATTGAGAACCCATTTTAAATGTGATTTTTGAAACATAAAAATTTTTAGTTTAAAAAATAAACACAATTTTTTTAAAAGTGTAATACAAAAATTATATTATGGTTATTTTTTGGTATTTTTATAAAAAGTTTCATTTTTTATGAATAGTGAATAATACTAAATTTTAATTCAAAATTTCATTTTTTTAAATTTATTTATAGGTTAAAATTATGTATTTGAAAGATTTAAAAGTTTAATTATATCAATTAATCGAATTAATGTCATTTGAATCAATTTCACGTTGATATTGGATATAAAAACATAACAAACTTCGGAATATGTTTACTTTAAAAATCTGCTTTGTCATCCTGTCTATAGAATTAAATTTGAATTAATTTGTGCCACTCCTCTGATTGAAATTTGAAAAAATGGGTTCCGTATTAGGAATAATAATAATTTATAATTTAATATAAATTTAACATAGTTTTTGAAAAAAAATATTACTGAAATTATTTAAAATTAATTACAATAATTAAGTGGAAAATCAGCTTAACAAGGAAATAAACGAAACACATAAGAGCTAAAATTACATAGACACTTGTCTAAATTTTTTTTCCTTCCATATTTCGACCCTATAATCAATTTTATAGAATTTGGTTTATTATTTGAGCCACGTTTCATAAGAAAAACATGGGGTGATTCTATTATTAAAAAAATAAAGTATTTCACACCTCTCCACTATAAAAAACCCTCGATCCTCTCATTTGTTCATAGCTATAAACTTTCAAAATCACTATCCAAATCAGATACCAAAATCAATAAAATCAATATAGAATCCCAACCTTTTTCATAAATCCATCCAATGAAGTATTTACAAATAATCAAAAGGGAGTTACCTAAAAACGACGTAAAATTCTTCAATGATCATATTTCATTTCATTTACTTCTTCTCCCCTTAAACAATTATCATATAAAGATTATATAAAAAAACCAGTATCCTAAATATTATTTTTTTTTGTTGAGAGTTTTAGCTACACCTATACACACATCCAACTATTTTTTAACAAAATTACAGTTGGTGTACTGCAATCTATTGCCACGTGAAATGATGATTTTTTGTTTTCTCCTTCACCATATCTCATTATTTATAATAATGATGGAAACCATATTTTAATATGATATATATTATATTTATGATTTATTTATTCTTATTTATTTATTATATAAAACATACCTTTAAGATTTCCATTTTCTGTAAATATGGTAACTTCATTTTCGGTTGTGTAGACTACCACCTCCTCAAAGTGATGTGATTCATTCACACTCTACGTGAAACATGTGACGGATGGGTTTAGTAAAATAACATAATATATATGAAATATTTATACTAATATAATTATATTATATATATACATATATTTCTTATAATTTCTTTTAATATTTCTAGAAAATAGAAACAATGTTCATACCTAGGTATGACCTACCATCTCTATGAATGGGATATTCCATTTTATATAACAATATTTTATACATTTTTATAAATATTTATATACTGATATATGATATGTAAATAATTTTTTACATTCTTTAAACAAATAAATTATGATATAAGTAACAGTACTAAGAATAAAAATTCAAAACACATATGATAAACAATGTAGTTATTACCTAAAATTTTACTTTAACATGGAGTTGTTAATAAATGAGTAATATAAAGTCATACGTGATTCATATAATGTATGATATAAAAGGACATGGTTTTTTTGGTATATGTATAATAAAAATAACTTTATTATACAATTTTATTGAACGTGTATAATGAAATTCAAATCTTAAGGTAAGGGTTTTCACATCTCAATTTTTATATCGTTGAGATACAAGACATATTCACCACTCATTTATTTTTTGAGGTGTATATTATTCCTAGTAATATATTCAATGGTACATATACTTTAATTTATTTATATTTACAAATACATTTTATAATCTTTATTTAATGGGGATTATGGTTCAAAAGTTACCAAATAAAAAATGTAATTTTATCTCAACTTTCCTTATCTGTGATAGGTGCGTTGTTATGAAATCATATTTTTATATTTGTGTATAAACTAAAATTTGACATGTTATACCGGGAATATAATTACTTTTATGATATTTTATGTTCTATTTAATTTTATTCTTTCATAGACATTGTGACTAAAAGTTATCAAAGTGGTAAAATTTTATTGCTACAATCTCAACATTTATGTGGTTTATTTTTTATCCTGAATACATTAGAGAAAAATTATTATATATATCTCATAAACACTACTGAAATTTATTCAAATGTTTTTATCAATATTATTTTCATAAATAAGTACTATTTTTCACTATTTGGTACTTAAAATATTTAAAAAAATGTTTTTTTGAAAATATGACTTTATTTCTACTTTCGATTGGAAATCTATGTTCCTTCAAAACCGTGTTTTCTAAAAATGTTTTCAAAAATGTTTTCATATTATCCAATTATATTTAAAGTAAATTTTTAACCTTTTTCTACCTTTTAAAAGAATGGTTTAATAGTAATATTTCATTTATTTTCTGATCAAGGCTCTTTTCTAAAAATTTAAGTTGAAAAATTAATGTTCGTTATGCATGGAATTAACCTCCATCATGACTATTATTTCCATAGAGATTCCTTAAATATTTTACAAGGTTATTTACTTAAAGGAAATATTTTCATAATATTATAAATATTTTTTAAATTTAAATTTGTTATCAAAGAAAAGGTTTTTCAGAAAAAATATGTATAAAATGTGTTTTTAATAATTTTTGAAACAACATTTATATGTTTTAAAAAGGTTATTTTCAAATAAAATGATTAAAATGATTAAAATATTTATTAATATTCTTTTAAATAAATTTTATATAAAATTGGTATAAAAATATTTCAAGCCTTCTCTTTAGGTTTTCAAATATTTTTCAAATAAAAAATTTTCCCAAACACTTTCACGCTTCCCTTGTAGGGTTTCAAAGCTATTTAGAAAAATTAACATTATTTATGTTTTAAAAATATTTTTTCATACAGGAAAATATATTTTCCTCAATAAATGTTTTAAATGAAATTATAAAAAAATTATAAGGAAAGGATTTTCAAATGGTTTCATAAAAAGGATTTTCAAATAAATGATATTTTTCATAATAAATGTTTGGTGTGATCTTTTAAAATGCATGAACATATAAGATAACATAATTTGTTATTGTTTATTATTTATTGGGATATGATCCAATAATACCATTCATATTATATCTTCAATGGTTAATGTTTTGATGGAATAATGTTTATGACACCTTTTCTCTATCATGGGTTATATTACCTTGAAACCCCTTTCTTTTCAAGGGTTATTCTTTGATTAAATGATTATGATACCTATCGTTTTCATATAAGTAATTATATATTTAAATGATTATTATTCCAATTTTATTTCCTGGGGTATAATATTTTTGTTATTTAACCCATCTATTTTTATTGGGCATGATATCATGCATGTTTTCTTATCTTGGGTCACATGTATGCATCATCTTATTATATGATTGGTGGGACCTATATCTCCCTCAAATACATTGAGTAAAGATTAATATCCCATGAGATAATGTTGGGACTCAAGTTAATGGTATTGATCGTCTATGGAATATGGGGAAACCCAATCCTCTATGGGAATATGGGGAAACTGGATCCACTATAAGAATATTGGGAAACCCGGCCCACTGTGGGAATATGGGGAAATGTGATCAACTATGGGAAGAAGGGAAAAACCCCTAACTAAGAAAGGAATGGGACTGGATTATGTGGTTTGTCGCACTTAATAATTTTATAACGCATGAAGATCAATATTGAGTTTTGGAAATGCGCCTTGAATTATAGATAATTATGTTAATTGTTTATGTGTCTACCAAAAATTCTATGTCATATGGATTTTATATGATCATATGGTTCTTGTTTATGGTTATATTATAATTTCATGTCTTGTGAACTAGAAATAATTATTCCATACTTCATTATTATAATCACCTTATTTAGGTTATGATATTAAAATTTTATACTCAATTTCACACACCCATATGTTCATGTTATGCTTACATATTTCCTTTATCTACCCTTATTGAGAATTTGAGATCAACCCTTTATTATGTTTCCTTTCAACATGTTATGAATAAATATTTTATATAGGTGTAAAAAATCTAGACAAATTTAAATAATATATTGAAAATCATTCACCAAAATAAAATAATGTGTTCCATGTTTCCAAATACATTAACCTATTATGGTCCTCTGGCATGTATTTTTGTAATGTGCTGAATATTCATCTAAATTGACATAATATCCAAGTATGTTAAGCCTAATTCACTATAGTTGGTACAAAAGTAATGGTCTAGTCAAACTTTAAAAATTAGGATGAGAAATATTTTTTGATATCCCACAGGATAATTATAAGGATATGTCTAGAGATGTCTCTAAGTTTGAGTCTAAGGATTAATTAGAGTTTAGGAAAATGTTCTAGAATTTTTGTAAAGGATAGAGTGATTATTTCTATAGGAATACATCTCTGTCTTGATACTAAAATTGGAAGTGGCACTACGATAGACGTACTTATGGGTAACAACCCTGAAAACACTGTAACGAGCTAGAATTGGTTGGGAATTGGGGCCAGATAATGGGCCTTGCTACACAACTAGTTTGACACTCTTAGGGGATATTATTTGGGAATTAAAAAACTCTTTATGAACCATCTTTTAGGATTTAAATAAAATATGACTATGAATAACATATTATAAACCTAATTTTTCATAGATTAAATAAGTTAGTGTCCTGATTTAGACATTCAATAGGTGATTTTTCAGGATTATGAGGTTCTCTTATATAATAAATTCCTCTTATTCTATGATTTAATTTTTTTTAGTAAATGGAGGTAACTAAAATAAACACGGTTACTATTAATTTTTAAGAACAATTTACTGATGAGTAGTTAAATGTGTTGATGAATGGAGATAATGATGTTGTGATCATTCCTAATTAGTGTTCTCATGCCATGATTAAAAATTAGTACCTTACTAATCTCTTAGAACCACTTGGGAATAGAAGGAAATAGTATCCTAAGGGTTCTAGTAATGGATACCTAGGAGGAAAGAAGATTTATTTTCCTAAATGTCAATATTTTAGGTAACAACACCCATATAAATATCTCGAGGCCATATGAAGATGTCTTAGTGGTGGAAAAAAAGGCACAAAGAATGTAACAACGTATGTAAAATTAAAAGTTCATTTAACACAAGTTATGGAAATATCATCCGCCCAAAGGTATTATAAAAACATGAATTATTTAAATCTATAATGAGTGGAATCATTAATATTTATTCCCCATTTTAAATATCTCAAAGGGAATTAGCATGGTGGTATGAGTAATGGTTATATTTCTTATGATGATGAGACTATAGAGAAATGGTGAAAGGAAAGAGGTATTATGTAATGGGATGAGTCATCCTTGTTAATGGATTAATGATGAAGTAGAATAATCGAAGTGATATGTACTTGGATTCAAAAAATATGACTTATGAAATATATATGAATTTTTCAGTTTATGTTTTTTCCTATGGATTTACAAGAATATGTGGAATGGTTCTGATGGACTAGAAAAAAAATTTCTATCAAGGTGTCATTTTTACTAAGAGATGATAACCATTAATATGTTTTTTATATTAAGATAAGGATGTTTCGAGAATGATATATTGGATATAAATATTTAATTTGGAAAGTAAATATTACTTTTGAACTAATTAATTATTTTTTGAAAAATGTTTTATGAAATTATTGATCATGTTTATCACATTTTGGATTTAAGGAATATGTGTAATAAACATTGTAATAATGAAACATGTATGATTTCAATAAGTATTTGTGGTCATTCAAGTTTTTACCATGTATCAAATGAATACATGATAAAGGAATTAACATGTTTGGTATGTTAAAACCAAGAGATACCTTAGGATATATTCAGGATAAATGTTAATCTTATTTAGTTAACTTTTTTCTAATGTTTTGTATTTTTATATTTTGAAGGTTTAAAAGTCTGACTATTTAGGGAATGGTTTATGTGAAACTTCGGATGAGGTTTTAGAGATTAAAGTATTATCTCACCATATAAGGATTTATGCATAATTGATAACATGTGTAAACTATTTGTTTTTCTAATGTTCACTAAAGTCAAATAGAATGAACCATCATTGTATTTATATATATTGCGATCTTTTAATGATTTAGGAATGACAAATGCACCTTCATCTCTTGGAATAACTGATGAAGTGGAAATTTATTAAGACAAAAAAGTGTAAGGATGTCCTGTAATCATGTAAGTATATATTATCATTAAAATCAGAACATTTAAGAACAAGCAGAATGAAGTAAAAAATTCCATGTTATCATCATTTTTTATAATATCAATGACCTTTTTCAAGCCACTTTGGGTTACGAATTTGTGATCATTCACTTTCTCCTCACCATATTCTCTATCACTCTCTATGAAAACTTGATAGTTATATTTCACTTCTATTTCCATCTATTCTCTTTATGATTATATTATCTGATGTGGAAACATAGTTATGTGTTACTTTGGATAACCATTATTTTTCTCCAATTCCCTTATTAAAGGATGTTTTTGTATTCATTTTTATTATGTGGCTTTCTTAGAAAGGAACATTCAATTATTAGTCCTTTGATAACCTCGGTAAATTTCATGGGGAGATTAATTTGAAGAGGTTAGAATGAAACACATTTATATTTAGTGAATTATTTTTTTCAAATTAATTTAATCCTTTGAAACTTTTTATTTCACGCAATACTGAATAAAGATTCTGTTAAATGAAAGCACTAAGTGCATCTTGTGTTATATGCAACACCAAGACAAGTGTTTTCTACACACAACAATTATATTTTCTTCTATTACACACAACACTTATATTAGCTTATAGTACATGAAACCCTATTTTTTATTTTATTATACATAATAATGAGTCCCTTTGATATCTTTTATTACACGTAATGTCGAATTTTACCAAAATATAAGATACGATTAATACTATTATGAAAATGGTATTATAGCCACCACCTAGCTATTGGAATGGAAGTTACAAATATAGTAAACTAAATTTTGTAAATATTATTAAACATGTATATTAAATGAATCTTTTTTGTGTTACTTATTATAAGTTAATTAAAGAACTATTTGAAAATAAATAAATTACTTATATAAGAAAATAATTTTTTTATGTACAACCAAAATTTTTCTCAATAACATAAACAACCCAATTTTGAATAATGTTCTCAATAAAATTTCTATATCATATATTCAACCAATATTTTATATACTCATAGAATGTATTTTACATGTATAAAATAAGAATAAATCCAATTTTATGAATTAAAAGAGGTATTCTTCTAAAAGGTAATTTTACCACCATTTAATGATGAACCCATTTTAAATAAATTTTTTGACTATATTATAATTTTTTTTAATAAAATTATTTTTGAAAGTGGGACATAAAAATTATATATGGTTTATTTTTTGGTATTTGTCAATGACGTTTCATTTTTTATGAATAGTGAATAATACTGGATTTTAATTGAAAACTAATTTTATTTCTAATTTGTTTATAAGGTGAAATTATGTTTCTAATTGTTTTTAATGTTAAATTACATAAATTTTATATGAATTAATCCAATTTAGGACAATGTAATAAATTTCAATTTGAACTTGGATATAAAAACATACCAACTTTTGAACATTTTTACTTTAAAACCCTGCTTTGTTGTCCCGACTACAGGATTAAATTAGAATTAAATTATACCATTTATGTGATTAGAATTTATAAAAACAAATTAAATATTTGGAATAATCAAAATATATAATTCATAATAATTTTAACTTAGTTATTTATAGAAAATATTATTCAATGTAATTAAAATTAATTACAAAGATTAAGAGGAAAATTATCTTTACAGGGGAATAATCATTACAATTAATAGAAAAAATTGCTTATACTCTTTCACAAAAGAAATTTTCTGGCCATATATTTAGCCTATACTCCCTTTTTTAGAATTTCATACATTATTGTAGCCACATCTAATAAGAAAAATGTGGTTGGGATTCCCTTACCAAAAAATCACAAGAATGTCACTCCTCCTCGACTATTAAAAGGTACTCATACCTCTTTTTAATTTACACATATCAATCCATTTGCTACTCCAAAATTATATCCAAATAAAATCCCAAATACCATACCCTAAACATAGAATCCTCACCATAGGTATAAATCCTTCCAAGGAATCATTTCTTTATAAACCAAAAGTCATTATCGGAAAATGAGTAAATACTATTCAATGATCATATTTTGTTTAATTTACTTTACCACCCATTAAATTAATACTATGTATTGATTATATAACAAAACTAGTATCCTAAATATTCTAAGATGTTTTTATGTAAATATTTTGATATACACCTACACAAACTTCCATATAATGGGTAACGAACATACTATATGTGTATGGTGAACTATTGCCTCATGAAACAATGATAGTTAA
Source organism: Viscum album (assembly GCA_963277665.1). Lineage (NCBI taxonomy): Eukaryota > Viridiplantae > Streptophyta > Magnoliopsida > Santalales > Viscaceae > Viscum > Viscum album. The sequence continues at coordinate 1,122,724,197 of OY728136.1, read as the reverse complement.
TTTTCCTTCACCACCTATCATGGTTGTGAATTATGAAAGAAAAACTTTTTTCATATGATATTTATGAAATTTATGAGTTATTTATATCTTTTTATTTATTATATAAACTATACCATCATGATTTCCATTTTGATAAATGTGATAACTTCGTTTGTGGATCTGTGGACTACAGCCTCCTTAAAGCGATGTGAATCATCCATACTCTACATGGAATGTTATAAGGATGGGTTTACTGAAATTAAATAAAATATATGATGTATTAATTATACTATAATTATAAGATAGATATATATATATATTCATATATTTCATTTAATTTTCTTGTATTATAATAAGAAAATGGAAATATTGTACTTGCATACATACAACCCGCCATCTCCATGAGCAGTGAATTGAATTTCATATATCTATCTTTTTTAGATTATTATAAACATTTTTATAATGAATATATATTATATTTAAATCATTTTTTAAATTATTTAAATAATTAAATAATGATCTATATAATATTATCAAGAATAAAAATTCAAAACACATACAATAAACAAAGCAGTTATTATCCGAAATGTTACATTAACATGGATTTGTTAATAAGTATGTCTTAATAATTCATAAGTGAATTGTATATGGTATGATATATTGGAATATGGTTATGTTTTAAATTTATAAAAAAATTAAATTTATTATACATTACGATTGAATGTGTACAATGAAATTCAAGACTTAAGGTAAGGGTTTTGTCATGTCACTTTTTATATCCATGAGTTACATGTCATGTTTATCACTCATTTATTTTTTTTGTGGTGTATATAACACACATTAATGTATTTAATGATAATTATAATTAAATTTTTGGTTATTTAAATATCCATTTGATTATATTTTCTTTATGAGTTTTATGGTTCAAAATATATGAAATCGATAAAGTAATTTTACCTCAATTTTCCTTCTTTGAGATACATGTAATTTTATGGACCTATATTTTTATATGGGGTGTATTTACTTACACTATAAATGTTATGTCATAAATATCATTATTTTTCAAAAATATTATAATTATTTTAATTTTAATATTTCATGGGTATTATTATTTAAAGTTAATAAGGTGGTAACAAATTATAACTACAATATCATCATTTATCTATATTATTTATCATATTACTTCAATTGGTGAAATATTATGATCCATCTCTCAAGAAAAATCATGAAATTTATTATACTTTTCTTTATATATGATATCTTCATGTATTAAAAACATTTTTAACTCTTTGGTGCTTAGAATAATTAATAAAATGACCTTCTAAAAATCATAATTTATTTCTCCTTTCAATTAGAAATATTTTCTCCTTAAAAACCATGTTTTCTAAAAATCATTTAAAAAATCTTCTACTAATATATTTTGATATTTAAAATGACATTTTTACGAATTTTTTCCCTTTTAAAAATGGTTTTTAAATGAATATGCTTTTCATTTTCTGATCAAGGCACTTTTTTAAACATTTAAGGTGAAAAAGGAATGTTCAACATGTACGAACATACCCATTGTAAGGGATGCCGTTTCCTTGGATCTTAATTTGTATGTTTAAAATTTTACTTTTTTAAAGAAATTTTTTCCCTAATATAATATAGAAAATATCAATTTAAATTGATTTTCAAATAAAAGAATTTTTAAGAAAAAATTATGTCTCAAAAGTGTTTTAAATGATTTAAAAAGCTTCCATTATATATTTTAAAAAGGTTATTTTCAAAGAAAATGATTTTAATAAATGCAGGACTTCTTTATATGTTTTCAAATCCATTTTATATAGAAGGGTTTTAAAAATTATTTTAAACCTTATTTTTATGTTTTTAGATTATTTTCAATGGAAAAGGTTTTCAAAATATTTACAAGAATCCTTTTTAGGTTTTAAAATATATTTTTAGATAAAAATGTTTTAAAAATATATATATTTTTTATAAATAGTTTTTCATAGATTAAAAGATATTTTACTGAAAAGAAATTAAATGAAATTGTAAATATTAATCTAAAAGAAAAAGTATTTTAAAATGGTTTTATAAACAATAATTTCAAATTAAAGTTGTTTCCATAATAAATATTTCATGGGATCTTTCAAAATCCTTCACTTAAAAAAATTGATGTTTAGTGGCAGTTTATTAGAGGTAGTTATAGTAACCCTCAGAAATTAAATCTAGTTAAAAAATTAAATATAGTGGATTTTTGATCAAATTGAGGCTATATTGTCATTATTTAAACAATTTGTTGTGGTTTAAACTAAAGCACCAAAAATAGTGGTCAAAACCCCTAATTCATCACCCTCTCATGCTCCCTCTTGTAACCCTAACCCCTTTACACCACCTTTATCCCATGACCACCTCCTCTCCCTTCCCCAACGGTGACCCTGACCCTGTGACCCCTGTTCCCACCACCCATCTAACCCACCTCTTCCATTTTCATCTGAGACCTTGACCCTGATGACATGAACCTCTGACTACGACCCCCGAAACCCCACCCCTACCAATAACCCCCTCTGACCACCCTCTCCCCACCTCGTAATTCCCCTCCTCAGCAGTGATACAGACCCATTCCCTCTGATCTCCCTCTCCCTGGGTCAATTCCCCTCTTTGGATGTGATGCAACCCCCCCCCCAGACCTCTCCCCATCTTGTGATTCCCCTCCTCTCCAGGGATACGGACCCCATCCCTCTGATATACCTATCCCCCACTCATTTCCCCTCCTTGGAGAAGATGCGACCCCCCACAACCTCACTATCCCCAAAACAGATCCCCTCCTCAGCAGCAACGCAGACCCCCCTAATAGTTGTGTCATCCTCATACTAAAACAATTATTGAGTAGCATTATATGGATAACAATGGGTGATAAAATGAGTATATAATTAATTTTCCATTCATTAAATAATAATGTATATTTGAAATTTTGGTTTATAATGTGTTATTTTAATTTTGTAGTTATTTTTTTCAAGTTATAATAATCATTAATGTTGAATATGTTTAATTAAATTAAAAAAAGTTAATTCATTTATGAAATTAGTCATTTATAGAATCTTGATTGTTCATAATTTATGGTTTTTATTTAATATTAATTAATTTCGATTTGTTCTATATAATTTAATGCCTCTAATTTTTGACAAATACGTAATTGAGATTATTTTCCAGCTCATGTCCAATTGTTGGTAGGGTTTGGGGCCACACATGGATTCATCACCAACCATATAATTTTCCCTAAAGATAAAAGCCTAGAACCTAAAATATTAGACCCTTTTCCAATTTCTTGAAATGCTTCATGTTGTTTTCATATGCGAGGAATCGTTTAGTTTAACAAAATTGCTATAATAATGATAGAGTAGTTAGGGTTAAGTTTTGCATTCATGAAAATAAATTATCGGTTATGGTAACTAGAACAGCCAACATAGTTTCATTGATTTCATTTTAACTAACTTGATTTTTAAGGGAACTGCTTGTATTTTTTTAGTATTTTCGGTCATGTGACTAAGTTTTTTTCATTTGATTGGAAAATTACAATAAACATTATTCAAATTCGTTATAACATCACGTTTTTTTGTTTATCTTAAATTAAATTAATTACTCACTCAATGTTATGTGCACATAGTTTATTTATATAATTCATAGAACAACATGAGTCATACTAAACCATTTTAGTAGAATATGGAAATATAGAGTTGAATATTTTGGGTACGTATAACATATCATGATATCCAAATAAAGTAAACTTTTCATTATTATTTTTAAATGGGTTCTCTTTGTATTAGTTAGTTCATGGGAAATGGATCACACATTTCACAATGTATCTAATATTTCAGTGGAATAAACAATCCTTATTTACAACATTGTGGTAGAATAAACCATAATCGTTTTCCCTAATAAATATTATATCATCTACATATAAAGTATCAAAAATTGATATATCATTATCATCTATCATATTGAGGGTATTCCCCACACTTCCAACATTAACTATTAATTATTTCAACCATTTATCTAACTTTAAATTCCATAATCTTGAGGCTTTTCCTAACACATATTAATCCTTCATTATCCTACCAAAATTCAATTTATCATACTGAGAAAGACACATTATCTTCCAACTCTAAATTTAAAAAGACACATTTAATATCTTTTAGAATGCTCCTGGGTTTCCTTTCTGCTAAAATTTTGTGGTCATCTAATTTGTGTCCTTATTCATCTATGTTTTTGAGAAATAATAATTTATTCGATTCATGTTTATATATTATATGTCTAGTAAAAAAAATTATTATTTTATTCATCATGTTTTCCATTATAGCTGTTATGAAAGAGTCAATGGGTATGTTGGGTGATATTTAATTTTGATTGTTCTTATTTAATTAAAAATTTATATCTTTATATATGAATGTACAGGGATAATACAATCCAATACCTATAAATATAAGTTGGATTAATTTACCTCAAAACACACCTCGATATGTTATGGGTTTGGAATAATTTTTAGACTATGTAGTATCAAACCGATCACTAGATGGTTGAATAAATTGTTTGTGTCCTGATTGTAAATTCAAATATTAGTTGAATTGAAATGAATTAGATGATAATTTTATTTTGAAATAGTTTTTTACTCAATATGTATTTTGGATTTGGAATGGTGAATAAAATATTATGGAAGGTAAAAATAATGATAATAATATCAAAAAAATACAAAGTGAAACAACAAAAGAGAATTCAATTAGAAATTTGTTAAATTATTCATTTTCTTTTTCAGAATACAATGTACACAATTCTAATAGATCAATAGACCTTTCCATTGATCCCAAACAGGTTAGTCTTCCTCAAAACTTCAATCAAGAAAAAAATAATTTTTATGAATTAGTTGAAGACGGACAACAAGAACTATATGAATGGTGTACTAACTATTCAATGTTTTCTTTTCTAATTATGTTTTATAGTATCTAGTGTCTATTTTAAATTGATAAACAAGAAATTTCCAATATTTTAGATTTTCTTCATGATTCATTTAGTGAAGCAATTATCCCTAGAACATTTTATGAGATGAAGAAATTAATCAACAAACATGGACTTGATTATAAAAAGATACATGAATTTCCTAAAGATTACATTCCTTAATGTGGAGAAGAGTCTTATAAATAATAATTAACTATATTTCATACAAGTATATGGATGTCAATAAAAAATAATAATACAATAAATAAATGAAACCGTAAGAAGAAATAGAATGATAAATCTTCTGCAGAGGTATTGTGTTACATTCTTATGAAACCATGCTTGTAAAGATTATTCATGTCATCTACGACTGCATTCAACATGATATGGCTTTCTCAGGATAGTAAAGATGGCTTGATGAGACATCCAAAAGAATCAACATAATACAATATGTTTTCTTTTCTATTTCTGGATTTTTCTATAGATTTGTATGAGTAAGACTTTTTTGATTGTTTCTATGATTATTCATGGACAGAAAATTCTTGCAAATGACATTGATGTATACCATAAACATCTAATCAAAGAATTGATAGATTTACGGGATTATGGCATGGAAACCTATAATGCTTCAATGATTCAACTATTCAAAATGCAAGCTACATTAATGAGAAAAATTAGTTACTTTCCAAAAATCATAAATTTATCTAGTTTAAAAACTAATACTGGTTTTTCAGGTCCTGTTTTTAATTTTTATTTTGATCCTCAATGATTACCTTAAAGTAGAAAATAGTGTATTATGTGACGCCATATAATTCTTGATGCTTCCCATAAATTCAGTTTTTACAAAACACGATTCAATGGAGATATTTGAAATGGTAAAGTCATCGAAGGGTATATCTGGTTTAAAAAACTTGGGATGGTTAATGAATGTCATTGAATAATATGAAAATTTTCATTAGTTTAAATACGGGTGGAAAATGGTATGAGGTACAGTATCTTCATAAGATGGAACACAACCATGGACGAAAAGGAGTATATTTTTTAAACTTTATTATTGGGATTTTAATTTTATACTTCATAAACTTGACATAATGTATATTGAGAATAATGTATGTGATAATATAGTTTTTATAGTTCATTATGAGTAGGGTAAATCAAATAGTTATTAACGTTCTTTTCTATGTAATTTGATGGGAGTGAGACTAAATTCAATCATTTTGGATGTGCTAATGACATCTTCACTAATTCTCATGCTGAAAATGAATCATCGGTATTTCCAACTATTGTATGACCAATTGGAATGGGGTAAAATTTTACAATAAATGAATTGGAGTTTCTAAAAGCACATAAATATGTGCTACTCAATAGTTTTATTTCATATCCATTTATTAAATAATTGAAAGTCCAAAAAAATAGGGGACTAAGGGATTGAGCTCGAAATGAGATTAAAATAACAAAATAAATAAATAAAGATCTTGTTGATTGGTTCTTACATCTTGTAAGTATATACCCATATTCATATTATTGACATGTTGTTATTTATTCTATGTTAAAACTAATAACAAATATCTTTCTCTCTAGATAATTAATATTGAAACTCGATCTAAAGTACTGAATGATTTGATGTTTTGGCTCAACATCCTCAATGGTAGGCTAAGTGATTCGATGCCTATAATATTCATGGATTTGGGTTTCATAAAATTTATTGTGAATAAGACTTGAAAACTTAAAATAGAGGTGTATTTATATTTACAAAGGTGGCATACTATGGGAAGATGAATGATATAATTTTATTAAACTATTATGGACAGTTTTCGATTGTCTTATTCAAATGAACGTGGGTCAACATTGATAGGTGTATAATGAAATATTCATTAATTTTTACTTTTATTCACCTATCTCAGTTGACATATTCCAATGAGCATGAATAGTATGATCCTTTTATCTTGTATTTACAAAAGAATATGTTTGATTATGTGGATGAAAAATACATGAAGTTTGGAGTGTTTTGTATACATATAGAAATAACACTTATATGATGCGGGAGATGAATATAAATTTTTTCTTTGTAACAGTGAACCTCATCAACCACAAAATATTGAAAAGTTTTTTCATAAAAATATCAAAATAGTAGAACTTTCAAGAGATGGTGAAAATGAAGGAATTGTCGAAATGGAGGTCGATAAAAATAAAGCTAATGAAAATGAATATAATCATATGTATAAATTTTTAATGAAAATATATTACAATAGATCATTGATAAGTGTTACACATATATATACGTTGTTTAATTTTTTTAATGCTTTTAGTGATGAATTTTTTATACATTTAATATACCTTAATCATTTGCAATTCTAGAACTATGAGAGAAAAAAATTCATGAACCAATTATATCATCATCTCAGAGCACTCCACTACTGCCATCAACTTATGTGGATCGTAGTGAAACGATCGTACTAAAGAATACTAGAGATATATCTATTTCCCCAGATTTCATTTTTATCCCACCACTTAATTCAGCTCTAACACTAGGTCTGTTCATCACCCCTCCATCTAGTGGATATTGGTGAGTTACCAATACTGGTATGTGTCTCATTTTTTTTAAAAACATTATAATTTATTAATTTTTTAATTACATTTTCAAAAAGATAAATTCAAACATAAAATGGATAAAAATATGAAAAATCAAAATGTATGGGAACTAAAGGAAATCAAGATTATTATTCAAATTGAAAAGTTTAGACTGTCTACAGATTATGTTGCTAGAATCTATGGGTATATTCTTCAGTATCATTCATTCGAGGTGGTGAGATCTCCCATTTGTTATCAATATATGAGGAATATTTCCACAAATTATAAAAAAGAGATATTTGATACTGAATAAATGTTAATATTAATTAAATATTCTTTGATAACTAATTTAAAATACAAGGATAAAATTGTTTAATATGTTGATAAAGTGTTACATTTTTTTCTCTAGATTTTTTATATATTTTGATCTCCCAAACTCTGTTTCATACCAATGGAATATGAAAATTTTGGGAAATAAATGGAGAGGTTTTAAAATAATATAATATCATGAGTTTAATGACATATCTCTGAGCTCACGACAAAACTATGAGAAAGTTTCTGAATGCATTTAATGTGAGCAATGGATGGTCTTTTTCAACATCAACAACGATGCATCTCATGTGGTAATTGAATATTTTACAGTATCTTAATAACATAAAAATAATAAAATTATAATTTCTATTAATTTTTCTATTTTTTGTAGTAAGTATCTAAAAAATTCTATGAATCCTAAAAAGAAATTCATTCCTCACATCATAGGATCTTAGAGTTTTTTAAGAAAAATAACAATTTAGTTTTCTATTTGGTTCCTTATTATTTATATCATTTTCTGAAAACTCAAGGTTTTTTCTAACTTGTTCACATTTTTTATAGATGCTATTGAATTAGATCACTCTATTTGCCTAACAAATATGTGTTTAAAAATTCATTGGAAACCCAATGATGGTTATGTAAATGACCCTACAAAAGACATTGGATTAAGTACTTTTCATTACCATTTAATATTATATCTTTATCATAAAAACATTATAATGAAAAATATATTATAACAGCTAAAACACTATAAAAAAATTAAATGGGTCTAGCTAAATAGATCAAATGATTCCAATTTGGCTTCCCTTGATACATCTAGCTAGCCCCAATTAATAGGGTTTAAGGGTTATTTTTTATAATAAAATTATAATTATTATGTTTCTATAGTTTTGAAATAATAATTAAATACTAATGAAAAATTTATTAATTACTTAACATTGTGAAGTTTCGATAATTTAAAAAATAATTGTTAATATTTTTTTATTAACAGGTTAAAATTTAAAAATATGGGATGTGAACCCTTCATTATCATCATCGGTTTCCTAGAACAATGGAGTTTTAATTGTTTTAGGGGAGGAGTATCTCAAAAGTGTATATGGGATGGGATTTGGGCCTACTTCATCAGTTGAGTTTGGTAGTGCAGCATCACCTATTACTGTTGTAATGACCCAAACTTTATAAATAATAATTATTTCTTGAAAATGTATGTTATAATATATTGTATTCAACAAAACTATATCCATTTATTAATGAGGTGAGTATAATTGATATCAAACTGTTGGTTTTTTACTTTTATATAATCATTGGTTAATATGACCATTCGAAAATATATTATTTATGATAAGATTAGTGATTATAAATTGAAATTATAATGATTATTTTTGCAGAAAGAAGAGTCGATCACCTCTTCTAGGTGACTTAGGCCAAATTAACCCCATTTGCCAAGCTTGGGAAGGTGGTGGCATCACTGGGATTTACTCTGAACCAATCCCAAATCAAACATCAAAACATTAATCTTGAATGGAATTTATTATGGGAGAAGATAATGTTGATAGAAATCACTACTCGAGAAATGTCCTCTGATCCACCACAAGATTCTATCAACATTTCACACCTAAATATTTTTAACGAGGCCTTAGTTACATTGTGTAATCCCTTGGTACAAATAAAATTTTTATTTCATCATTCTTGTTTTAATAAGATCATTGTTTAAAAAAATATAAGTTTAATTAAGACAAATTTTATAAATTTATTTTAGAAGTAAAAATTGTACCTTTCAGCGATTTCTCATTCATAGATAATTATTATGGTAAAATAAACATCATTTTTTGAATTTAAAATATCATAATTAACCTAAGATGATTTTTTAGAAATTTTCTATGAAGTTTCATTTTTTTATTATTTGATGAATAGTATTTTATGAATAGTGTTTTATGAATAGTGTTTTTATGAATAGTAGAGAAATATTTTATTATCAAATAACTTTTTCTATGAAATGATTTTCCAAAAACGAACATACATGGTTGTAATCAAGGTGAAAAATGTGGTTCAATAAGATCAAAATAATTTTTTGGTGAATAGTAAATTTACCCTTTGAAATGGTAATTTTACCTTTATGAATGGTAATTTCAAAAATGTAATAGTAACCTCACCCAACGAAGTAAAAATTTGTTTTAGCCATCTTAAGTGGTAATGTGATATAATTATATCATAGTATAAGTAAGTAAATGTTTAGGAAATTATTAGTTTATTATTAGTATTTTATTTATTTGATATAATTTAAATTGAAATTAATTTTTATAAAATGTAGTTCACTTTAAAAATATACACATTGAAAAATAGATAGGGTGAATTTTTGGGATTTTCCTTGGACAGTTTAATTTTTAGCAAATAGTAAAAATGTAGCATTGAGTTTTTGTTAAGTAGAATGAAATCATAACTATGTCATACTAATTTAATGAGTAAGATAAGGTGATGGTAGAGTATTATGGATTAAAATATAATATTAGGTGTCCCAAATGTCCAATACCATTGGAAAATACCATGGAAAAGCACATGGTTTTGAAAATACCACAAATGAGGTGTCTTTTAAAATTAATAATATATTCCCCCACTTTTTCTATAAATACCCACCCATTACTTTGTTTCCGTTCATTCAAAAATAATTCTAAGTATTTTGGATAGTATTTACTTCCAAGGATTCAACCCAAGGACCCCTTGATTCCCCAAGGCCCCGATCATAGAGTTTTAGATGTTACTCTACAAGGTATGGGAACTCTCAACTCTTCTTTTCCTTTCAAGTTCTCTTTTATGTGTTGTGTCATTAAAGTATCCATAACATGTTCTTATTTTTATTATATTCTATCCCTATACTATATTATGAGTATTTTATGAGGGTTTTACCCCTATCCTCTCCATTTGTAATGTTTTTTAAAACCATGTTTCTTTGTTGTTATGCTGAAGAATTTTCATCTCAAAATATCTCTACTTTTGTCAAAAAAAAATCTCTAACTTTATTTATGTGAATACCCAAAACAATTTCATTTCTAGGGGTATTCATCAAGAAATAAAAATTATATATTTTATTCTATAATTTAAATACCTAATACCTTAATTCCTTTTCTATGGGTTATAAATTACATAATGATGATATTTTTAAGTACTTTTTAAAACATCATGATTTTGATATGAACCCCAACTATTTTATTATCTTTGGGTTTTTTATGAAATGTTTGATTATGATCTATATAGATCACATGAAAATAAATACATATAAATGTTGTTCCTTGATATCCCTATAATACATTGGGTAAAGAAATAATTATCTTGAGATTACAAGTTTTATGATATCTTGATAAATAACCTTTGTAATTTTTATGACACCTTGGTGATGGACCTTAGTGATATGCGTATGAACATCCAAATTAAATGTTGCATCCAGATATTCATATTATTATTCATTTTATTTTTATTATGAAATTTTACTTTTTCCATTGCTCATGTCATGATGTCTTTCATTAAGTTCTTATTGATATCACAAGAAAACGGTGTCCCTTTTTTCCCTTACTCGGCCTTCTGCTCACCATCTCCTTTGATATATGTACCCAGGTAATGAGATGAAGTAATTAAAATTTGGATGAACCTATGATTAATACTTACAAATTTATTAGAATAATATTTCATTTTTTGTATTATTTTCTGAATTACCAAGACAATAAACTATAAACATCTTCTATTTGTAAAATGTAATCAATATTTATAGGATTCCATAACTACTACACCAATAGGAGGTTATAGTAAGGTAGTTGATTGGGAATTACAAAGATTAATTGCAATATTGAAATAAAAAGTTCAAGAACAATACCCATATAGTAAACCATAAGATCTGTGGTAGTCACAAATTGAAAATGATTTAGTTTCTGTATTTCAATGGGTGACCAACATGGCACCCAAGGAAATTTCCATCCTTATAACTCATCCCTCTAAGGTAATTTTTAATTCTATACATTATTTACTAATTTAAAAATAACACATAAAATATCCACATATATAACTAAAATTATACTTTTGTATAAAAGAATTATGTATTTGAGTCATATCGACCAAATATTGTGCCAGATTGATGTGTGGTGGATTCCTGCACATAAAAAATAAATTATAGATCATTATCTATAAGATTGAAAATAATATGATCTTTTTTTCTCAGTTTTGACTCGATAAACACTTTTAAAAGGTACAATAGCCATTAAAAACAAGTTTTGGGGTGTCAAATCCAGGAAAATGACAACATATTTACCTAAAATAATGGTACAATGATCATAGATTATGTTTTGAAAACTCAAAACTAATGACATTTTATTCTAAAATATAATTTTCCATTTATAGCCGTAAACTTGTTTTAGTGTTATAAAACACAAAAACATTTGTGAAATAGTCAAAAAAATCTAAAAAGACCTCATATTGATGTGAAATAATAGTGAAACCATCCTTGAGTTTTTTTTATGTGTACACATGAAAATAGGATAATATTTTGTGTGGTGTCGTCATAATTACTCGGTATACACTTCTAAAAGGAACAAGTCCTTTAAAAACAAGTATTAGTGGGTCAAAACCTAGAAAATGACATCGGATATCCCATAAACCATGAAACAATGACTGTATAATTAATTTCTAAATGAATGAACCAATGGTATATCATTTTAAATTACAGTTTTCGTAATATGGTCATAAAATCATTTTTAGTGTTTTAAAATAGTAAAAAGTGAAAGGAATAGTCAAATCCATAGAAAACGGCCTCTTATTGATGCCAAATCATTGAAAAATCACTCCTGAGTTTTTTGACATGTTTTCACTAACTACATATCTATCTGATGTGTTGTGTGGTTTTAATTACTCATTATACACTTATGAAGGGTATAAATGCCTTTAAAACAAGTGTTAGGGAGTCAAAACCATGAAAATGATGTCATATTTCCCTAAAATCATAGTAAAATGACTGTATATTCAATTTTGAAACATAGGAACTAACATAACATCATTCCGAATTATGATTTTCCCGTTATGGATATAAACATGTTTTTAACGTTTTAAAACACTAAAACATGCATGGAACATCCAAAATCATAGAAAAAAACTTCATATTGAGGATAAATCATGGGAAAACCCCCTATGAGTTATTTATAACGTGTACGCGCAGACAATGCATCCATATAACTTGTAGTGTGGTCGAAATTACTCGGTATACACTTCTGAAAGGTACAAAATCTATTAAAACAAGTTTTGGTAGTCAAAACTAGGAAAACAATATTTAATTTCCCTAAAATCGTGGGAAAATGAATATAGATTTAATTTTTAAATGTAGTAAATGGAAGCATGTCATTTCAAAATATGGTTTTCCTGTTATGGTCGTAAACACCCTTTTTGTGTTTTAAAACACTAAAATGACAATGGAATGGTAAAAACTTTAGAAAATGACCTCATATTGATTTGAAGTCTTGGGATAACCACCAATGAGTTGTTTTTGATGTGTACGCATCAAAAACATGTCATTGTGATGTGCGATGTGGTCCAAATTAATCTATATACACATTTGAAAGGTACAGAAGCCATTAAAACAAGTCTTGGGGGGTCAAAACCAAAGAAATGATGTTTAATTTCCCTATATTCATTTGAAAACAATTTTCTTATTAAATGTTTAAATATAGGAACTGGCGGATTTCATCTGAAAATATTATTTTCTAGTTATGGTTGTAAATGAATTTATAGTGTTTTGAAACACTAAAATGTGGACTGAATGGTCAAAACCATATAAAATAACCCTAGATTGCTTTGAAATCAAGGTAAAACCACTGTTGAGTTGTTTTTAATTTGTATTCATAGACAACACATCAATATTATGTGGGGTGTGGTCGGAATTACTAGTTATACACTTCTGAAAGGTAAAAACGCCCTTAAAAACAAGCATTGGGAGGTCAAGAACTAGAAAGTGATATCTGATTGCCCAAAAATCATAATATAAAAACCATATATTTGACTTTGAAATATAGGAACTGACAAAATTTCATTTCAAATTATGGTTTTCACATTATAGATGTGAACGCGTTTTTAGTGTTTTAAAATTTTGAAACATGTGTGGATGGGTCTAAACTATATCAAACGACCTAAGATTGATGTGAAATCATGGGTAAACCTATTCTAAGTTGTTTTTCAAATATAATTCATTTTTTGATATCAAAATCTTTTAAAAAATATATTAATTAAATTTCAAGCACACTCCAGATAACTTTAAAATTAAATTAAAATATTTACTTATCCATTTTCCGTTTAGTTGTTGAATAATAAAATAAAGAGGTATTTTTATGTTTCTTAATATTTTTTTATTACATATTTTTTATTTTATTTTAAAATTTATACTTTTTCATTAAAATGAAATTTATGTGCATCATTCTGAATATATTCTATATCATTTCTCTTTCTCATTTATTTTTGTAAATGTTCTAGTTTTCATTGTAGGTGTTAAATGTCAGTAGTAGGAAGGATGTTGAACATTCTGATTAAATACATTATTCAAAATGTAGTCATGATGTTTATTATATTTGTATGTTAATGTTTTTACAATTATCCTGCTATAATTCTAATTTATTACATATAGTTTTAATTCTAGTTTTCTTTTTTGTTATAGTTGGTGAGATAATGTGGTTAAGTTTAGTTGATTAGATGATGTGGAGGCAGACAGATGTATTGGAGGTAATTACATGGATATATATTAGGTATGGGTTATTGTTGGACATATTTTATATGTATATTGAAAAATGTATGGGTTTATTGGGATTGAGGTTTTGATGACTGTATTTTTATATATGATTTTGGATGTATAATATATGTATGATGGGTTTATCATGTATTTTTGTTTTAGTTTATTTCATGTATTTTTCTTATATTTATAGTCTTTTTAGTAATTTTTTTTAAAAAACATTAATTTAGCGATGGTTTTAAGTAATCACTGCTAAATACATAACATATACTATGTTTGGAAATTGTTAAGAAAAACCTCAATAAAAGAAACCGACGCTAATATTTTCCATTGTGGTTTCATTTATTTTATTTATATTTTCCACATATTTTTTATATAAATGAACCACCGGTAAATAAACATGTAACCATCAAGAAATTATCCAAAAATATTACTTAAAAAAACCTCCATGAAATTAGAAAAACTTCCAATAAATTTCTGACATCCATGTAGTATGTGGTAGTTTTAACAACCACCACTAAACTATTAGGAAACAATTTAAACTGTAGTTATTTCATGAAAACCCTGTTAATACTTCCCCTTTTTTGTAGTGCTTCACCATCTAGGATGATATACATTGTCAAAGTTTGTTATTATTTGGGATATAATCCAAGTATAACATTCATATTATTTCATAAATGGTTTATGTTTAGTTGGAATTATGTTTATGAAACTCATTTCTCTTCCACAGGTTATATCCTCTTGAAACCCTATTCTTTTCACGGGTTATGTCCTCTTAAACCCCTCTTCTTTTCATCAGTTATGATTGGATGAAATGATTATGATACCTAGAACTTTTCCATAGGTAATGATATGGTTAAATGTTTCTGATACCAGTTTTTATTCATGGGTTATGACTTGATGTTTATGAAACTCTTCTTTTTTTATCTGTCATGATATAAAAAAAGTTTTATTATCATTGGGAATATGTATGGATGATCATATTATGTGATGCGTGGGACCTATATCACCCTCCAAAACATTGGTTAATGATTTATATTTCATGAGATAATGATGGGAATCAAGCTGATGGTCTTGATCCACTATAGAAAATGGGGAAACCCAATCTACTAGGGGAATATGGGTAATCCCAATCCTCTATGGGAAGATGGGGAACCCCGATACACTATGGTAGGATGGGGAAACTCAATCCATTATGAGAATATGGTAAAACCCAATCCCTTAAAAAGAAAGGACTATGACTGGGGATGGTTTTGTACCCTTCCTATTAGGTGTAGTCCCTATAAACTATCATGTTGTGTTTTCGTAGTGTGCCTTTTATTTTAGGGAGTGATGTTACATATTTATGTGTCAGACTAATATTTTATGTCTTATTCCGTTGATATACTCACATGGTTCATGTTCTCGATTATATTATAATTTCATGTCTTATTAACAACTAATATTTATTCCATGTTTCACGATTAGGATCTTTTTATATAAAGTTTGATATTAAAATGTTATGCTCATGTTCTCATACCCTTATGTTCATGTTTTGATTATGTATTTCCTTTATTTACCCATACCAACAATTAGAGCATACCCCTTTCCAATGTTTCATTTACCCCTGTTATGAAGAAATTTTTTATATATGAGTACTAAAGGAGAATATCCTTAAATAAGATGTTGAATATCATTCACCAAACAGGAAGAACGTGTTCCATGTTTCCAAATACACTAAACTATTATTCTAATAGACCATATACATTTTTAATGTGCTAAATATTCATCTAAAATAATGTAATATCCATGTATGTTAAGCCTGTGCCGTAATATAAAGACAAATTTCTTTTTGTGGGTCAAAAATTACATAATGGTCATGTTTTTAAGCACTTTTGAATGTCAATATTTTTATAAGAAACTCATTTTTTATCCTCCATGGGTTTTTAATGAAATGATTTATTATTATTAGATGTGGCTAATATGAAATTAAGACATATGAATGTTTCACCTTGATAGGGCTTCAATGCATTGGGTAAATAATTTCATCTCTTGCTATGACATGTTTTATGATACCTTGGTGAATAACCTTGGTAATTTTAATTTATATTACTTTAGTGATAAACCTTGGTGATATGCTTATGAATGTATCCTTTAAAGGTTATATCTACATTTCTATGATATGATTCGTGTTGTTATTATTATGATGTTCCTCTTGTTTATGCCTTATCTTTATTCCTCGTGTTCTTATTGATATGTCTCAAAATTGCATGCTATTTGTATCAATTTCTTATTCCCTTACTGGGTTTCATGATCACCCATTTACTTTGATGTGTGTCCACAAGATATGAGATACAATAAAATTAACCTAGTTTAAACTCATTATGTTTTAGTTCAAGTGGTTTAGAAGTGTTTTTAAATTTTTCATGGATTATGTAACTTATTTCCGAGAAACTAAACATTAAAATATCCCCTAATTTATCCCATAAAATGACAAATAATTTAATAAAAATTTCAGATGAAATAAAAATTCCTTGTCCTATTTCTATGCTATGATCTCATGGATTATGTTCTAGATACCCTTATGATTCATATCTTATGATCTTCTAATCTTTATTCCATGACCCATGTGAATGATCTTTGATATGTAGTGTATGGTCTTAAAATGAGATCATATTCTCATACCATTATGTTCATATTATGCTAATCTATTTCTTTTATTTACCCTTATTGAGCATTTGAGCTCACACTTTTTTATTTTTCTTTTATGCGGGATATGAAGAATGATTTTATGTAGGAGAACTAAAGGTGGGTATCTTTATGTGAAATATTGAAGATCTTTCACCTGACTAGAAGATGGTATTCCAAGTTTCCAAAGGAACAAAGCTATTATGGTTCTCAGGATTTTCTGTTATAATGTAATGAATATTCCTCAAAAGAGATATAATATCCATGTATGTTAAGCTTGGTTCTAATAAGGGGGAAAGGATGATTTCCTTCATGTTCACAATACCCAAAAATAATGTAAATGTGATATTTGTTTAGGATAAATTATATGGAGGTGGATATGTGATGATGATAATGATAATGATTATATTGTCATGTTTATGGTCATTGTGAAAGGATACACAATTAGTAGTTGAATGGTTAGGTAAGGTATTGGGAGCGCCATGACATTTTGAAATAGGGAGTGTGAGAGAAAACTGGTGGGGAAGTAGATCTAAGGTAACTTTTGGATATATTCATCTGATATTATTTTAATATAATTTTATTTGATATTGGGTGAGTGATCCTTTGTGAGTTTGGGTAGTATATTACCTAGTAGGTTATTTTTCATTATATTTTTTATTTACTGAATCATTTTTATGCATTTTCCAAATTCTTATGACAATTACTGGGGATGATCCTACTAGTTATACAAGTATTCTCACCCTAATATTTAAAAATAGGTATTCTCAGGTTTCCGGAGTGAGTTCAGTGATCATGAAATATTTTAATATATGAGGACATGGAGCTGAGATTACTATTTCTACGATAGGTGTCTACTTTTGGTATTTCATTTTGGGTTTTATTTTTTATGAAATTAAATTAATTTATGATATATTGGTTGCTATTTATATCATAGAGTTGATGGATAATTTTTTTATATGACATTTGAAATAATAAGGGTAATTCCTCCAATTTTTATATTTTATACCCTTAGTTCTAGTCACCAACCCATTATTATTGGAGGTAGGTTATAGGGTTTAATAACATCTTCACTACAGGCATATGAGTGGTTCTATATGGGTATGGGTTGTGATAAATTATAAAAGGGGTAAGGGAGATAATTACATTTCTTTGATGTCTAAAGACTATTTTGACATAAAATATAAAAATAAATTGTATAATGAATGTAACATGGATGGTAAATGGTAAATATAAAAATTATTAAATGATGTGATTATCATCAAATTTTGGATATTGCAGTGATTGTTTTGTGTGAGGAATTGGGTATGATTTTGGTTATAGAGATGGAAATAGTTCATAGTGAATGGAGGCATTTATGGTGTGATTATTATAGGAATTGGTATCACAGATTTAGTATGAAAATCATAGTTTGAGTTGTTTGTGAATATGGTATATTTTAAATTTTGATTGTGTCTCCTTACCCACCCCACTCAAGTTGGACAATATCATCGATGCCGAAATGTTTTTTTGTTCAGGTTGATTTTCCTAACATAAATATTTGAGATAGAATGGATGGATAACTACACCCCTTTCATAATATCCCATCTTGGTGTATTATAGGTTTTGAATGATAAAAGTAGATATAATAATGTGAGTTATAATATATTAATGTCAAAGAAAGTGATATACTGGATAAATCAAATATGTAATGTGATGATATTTTGGTGGAGGATATAATAAATGGTGAGGTTCATGCATCGAAGGAGGTGGGAACAAGATTGATGTATTTCATGTTCACCATACATTATTATAATAAATATTTTATATAGAGTTGGGATATGGTATATAGTGTATGATATGTGATGATGATGATGATTTGGTTCCAACATATAGAATGATTTTGATATGAGATATGATTTTTTGTGTATTGGAAGAAGAAGTTATTGGAAGAGCTATGATATTTTTTGTTAGGGTGTGAGAGTAATAAACTAGTGGGTAAGTGGTTGTGGGGTACCCATTTAGTATATACTTTTGATATTATCGTATTATACTTTGATTCTAGGTTTGGAGGGAAAACCATGGGGAGGTTGGGTGATTGCTAGCTTTGTAGGTTCTAGTTAGTTCAGTTGTTTATTCACTGAAGCATTTGTATGCTTCTTCTACATTTTCATTAGATATATTAAAGTGTATCCTATTAATATACATGTATTCCCACCCATATATTCAAAAATATATTTTACAGGTTTCCATGTTGCTTTTAGTGATTGAGATGAATGTTACTAGCTCATGCATTGGAGCTGATATTGGAGTTCTCTTGTAGTGAGTTTCCTTTTGTTATTATATTGAGTTTTCTTTTGTATGAAATTACATTAATTTAAAGAAGATTGGTTTTTATTCATATTTTTGAGTTTATTGGTGGTTTTATTTATATGATTTTATGATTTATATGGTTAATTCTTATAATTTTTATAATTAGAGATCAGTTAATTTTTTCATGATATGTGCCATGGTTTTCGGCCAATGATAAACTATCATCTGTCATTATTTTATTCCTTCTCAAATTAGATACATCCATGTGTTGTCATTCATGGAGTAAATTGTATGTACTCTATGTGTATGTCTATAAATTTATTTTGTATTATAGTTTTTTTATTATTTCAATGTCCAATGTGTTATTTAAATTAGGGATTAGTGTCATACGATGGATTATATGCATCCAAAGCCTCTTGTGTCTCATGTGGTGGTGCTATTGTTGGGATCTGTAGAAGTGTTGACAATATTGTTTCCTTGAGTCAATGAGGTGATTTTGAACATTTTTCTTTTACAGGATGTGAAGATACCACCTCTCTATGATATAGATTTCAACATATATTTGAGTGATCATTCCTCCCTGATCATAATGGATAAATATCTGATGGAACCTTCTAAGTTGTATGAGTCGAGGATTTAGATCAATGATCTAACTCATAAGGGTTTCATCATGCCCACTGCATCATCATAGGGTGATCCAACATTGTTCTCCAAGAATGTGAATGTTACTATGAATATTTTAATATAATTTTAAACAATTTAATTAGGAGATGATGAAAAATATTCTTCAACTTCAAAGTATAAATTTTTTTCTTAATCTATAGAAGTGAGATGGATAATTTCTTTATATGAATATACAACCCGGGTATTATTAAATGCAGGTGAAGGAGGATGATATCACAAAGTATACATTCAATTATCATTATGGGAACTTTTAGTTTTTGGGTATATATTTTAATGTCACTAATTCACATATTTTTTCAATGGATTCAAGAACTCCGTGTTCTATGAGTTCCAATAACAATTCTTGGTCGCATTCATCAACAAAATGTTCATCCATCCATCCAACATTACGTTTTTTAATTCAAATAGGCAGGAAAGAAATACAATAAATGGGAATACATCTAGGAGGTCCAGAAATAATGAATCCCTAGAGCATCACCCCTAATCATGTTCACCCCCTCCTGTTTAAAAAGAGAGACATTTGAATAACAAACCACTTGATAATCTTGGACCGCAAGGGAGACCAAGTAGTCTGCCACTTTGTTTCCTTCACGCAAAGTATGAGTTACCCTAACACTTTCTGATAGGAGATCCTTACATTGTCTGATAGTATAGATGATCGACCACAGAGTGCTACCCCTCCCAACCAAGGCATCCTGGACAATCTTTTAATCTGTTTCAACCTTTGCGACATTGAGATTCCTCTACTTACACACAGACAGCCCTGTGAGCACTACAAGGGCCTCTGCCCGGACCAAATTACCGCTACCATAATAAGCCAATAAATCCAAGACCACCCTTCCACTATGATCACATAAGACCCCACCACCACTCATGACCTCTGTGACACAGGACCCATCAGAATTAAGCTTAAAACCTTCCTCCGGAGGCAACCAACGGATCGAGCTCCCATATACCCTCGAACCATTCCACCTAGCCTCAGCCAGCGAAGACTACATGCAAAGAAACACAGACGCCTCCTTCCCATTACCCGTCTCGCCAACTAGGTCCAACAACAAGCATCTGGTTCTGGCCACCACCACCCTCCCCGTAGACAGCATCCCTTTATACCTAGCGTGATTTCTTACTTGCCAAAGTATGCAACAACCTACGTTGAAAAAAAGGCATATTCCCATTAAATCTAATATTATCATTGCTTCCTTATAACCATTTCACCAAGAAACTCTCATAGTTACCAGGATGAGATGAAAAACCTTCAAGCCCCTCAAAGAAGCTCCACACCTCACGGGCCAAATCTCCCTCAAAGAAAATATGATTCATGATCTCCTCCTTCCTGAACTCACAGAAATGGCAACAAGAGACCATACTAATACCCATCCTTTTGATGTTATCATCTGATAGAATAGCATTATATTGCAAACGCCAAGTAAGGAAATTAAGCTTTGCTAGAATATTCTTTCGCTTGACAACTCTGTTCCATCTCTCGCTCTCCTAAGGACCACCAAAACCGGTGCTTCTTCGAAAAAAATTAACACTGAACCTACCTGAACACGAAGGGGTATACACGCACCGATCCCTATCTGAATTAAGAATGATAGAGTCATAAACATGTTGTTGAGAGGAATGAAAAATTGATCTGAAAAACAGATGGTGCGAACTAGTCTCTCTGAACGTGACAAAAGGAGTCGGGCACCCCGGATAACTCAACACCTTCTCCAACCAGTTCTGCTGCCAAAAAAGGACACTCCCCTCCCCAACAATCCATTTAGAATGAGGAAAAGGCATTGGAATGAAATTACACCCCGAAACCCATAGTGACCTCTCTCCGCCCAAAGGACGATTCGTACATGCCATGTATCTATGAGCCATGCTTCTCCCCAACAGTGTACATTCCTCGACGATTTCCCAAGCAAGCTTCACACGAACCCCATGCACTGCCTCCTCCATACTCTTAACATTGATTCCCCATTCCCCAAACATCCGATCCATATTCCCCCACGCAACCCACATCTTTTTTTTCCAATGAGGCACCCCAGATAAACTGATCCATGATTCTATCCATGGTCCTGATGACCCCCTTCAGCACATTCGTAGTAGCCATAGCATGCACCGGTATCGCAGACAGCACAATGTTCACCAAGGTAATGCTCTCCCCAAAGGATAAAAAATGGTTCTTTTAGTGCAAAATGTGGGCCATCATCCTATCCACCACATTGTCGAAGTCCATGGTTTGTATCCTACCAGATGAAACCGGTGTACCCAAGTATTACATAGGGAGAGAGCCCTTCCCCATTCCCAACTCGCCGCTCAACCTGTTCACCCTCCCTGCACCACAACATCTAGCAATATAAAAACTGCTCTTCTCCCTATTAACAATCTTCCCACTCCATCGGCAATACTCCTCCAAAAAAAATTGTGAACTCCCGAATCGACCTCCTTCTAGAATTCATGAAGATGATAGTATCATCTGCATACATTAAGTGTGAGATAGAAAGAATTCCATGTTTTCTCCTGAAAGGAAGAATCTCCCCATTACCAACACCTTTATTAATCATCCAACTATGGGTGTCCTACATCAATATATAAATACTCGGTGATATCGGATCACCCTTCTGAAGACCCCACACAGATTTGAAGAAACCAATCATTCTCCCCATGAAGGACACCACCAACCATGGCTAGAAAACACACCTGAAAACAATGTCACATTCCCACATTGAGAAAACCATCTTGGAGAGAACCCTACTTATAAATCCCCATTCCAACCTATCATATTCCTTGTTCATATCAATATTGATCACCATGTTAAAACTGTGAGATTTCTTGTTCAAATCCCTCATCATCTCTTGATCCAACACCATGTCCCCCTATATTGATCGATGGAGCACGAAACTGTGTTGCTTCATGGAGACCCACTGAGGTAGAAAACATGACAGCCTCTGATTGATCACACTAGCCAAAACTTTATATGAAAATTTTCACATGCCAATCAGTCTATAATGATTAAGAGAGGAATGGGCTTTAGTCTATGGTAAAAGAATCAAAGAAGGGTAGCTGAAATCTGAGGGATCATCCCTCCATGAAATAAATCCACAATGGCCCGAACTAGATCCCCTTTTACCACCTCACATGTACCCCTATAGAAAGAACATGGAAACCCGTCAAGACCAGCTGCACTATCCGGGATCACACTCCACACGGCCTCCTTCACCTCCTCCTCCATGGAAATTCCATCAAGAATCTCATTATCTTGTGAAGAGACAACATTTGGAATCAACTCCCATAAAAAAATCTTCCCCATAGGGATACCGCCTAGGAATACCGGCACTCGGTCCTGCCATAAGGACTTCAAAAAACGTCAAAGCCAAGCCCCCAACCACCTCTCTGTCATCCGAAAATGAGTCTTCCTCTAGCTCCATGTTGGGCTTCACCATTGGTCACTTATCCTTAAGACATGCATGGAAATAGGCAGTATTCTTGTCCCATCCCTTGATCCACTTTATCCTTGAATGATCTCGTGCCCTACGCTCTTGAGATAGAAGAAACTCCGCTAAAGCTGTTTTTTTCTTAGAAAGTTCCTCAAATAGAGCATCATCCCGACAACTTTCAAGAGCGGATTCCAAAATCTCAACATCTTGTTTGAGGATATCATGATCCTTATCCCATGGGGGAAGAGAAACATCCCATATCAAGAGGTCCTCCTTTAGCCGCCTCAGATTATGGTGCAAAGACACCAACAAAAAACCCCGAGATGGTTCACTCCAGGTCTGCGACACCACACGGTGGAAGTCCGGGTTTCCCACCCACAGACTAGAAAATCTTAAACATTCCTAAGTGGCGTCCAACCTACCGAGTGAGAGAAGAAGTGGAGATTGATTAGTTATGCTTCGCGTCATATTCCTAACCTTCATGTCTGGAAACATTTCGATGGCATGCACGTTATCCATGCACCAGCCAGGCCTGCTCCAGCTACGCATGTCCCCCTTACGATTGTTGCGCCATGTGAAAGGGTCACCAGAGAACCCCACGTCCATGAGACCCTTACCCACCATGAACTGAGCGAAGGCAAAAAACTCTCACCTTTGAAAATCACCACGGACCTTCCTCTCCTTAGGCCTCGAAAAAATGTTAAAATCCCCACCAACTAGCCAAGGAAGATCCTCTGGGTCAAAGGCACTCAACTCTGACCAAAGGACCTCCCTACACTGAGAATCACAACTTCCATATATGAAGGAAATATACCACTCTACACCTTCCCTCAACACCTTCGTCCTTAAATGTTTGTCCCCACCTGGCACCTTAATCAGTGAGACACCCCTCTTCTAGAAAATCCAAATGTGGTTATTCTTAGGGCCTCAATGCATGGCTTCATGCATACCGATATCCCAGTGACCTCCAACAACTTAGCATTGTTTTTCTTATTCTCGACAATCTCCACCAACATGACTTTGTGCTTCTTTTATTCTGAGGAAATAAAATCAGTCTTCATCATAGCCCCGATCCCTCAGGAATTCCAAATCAATATGGGAACATTTAAACAAGAGCATGTCTGGATTGGCCCCAGATAATGTGGTCATTCTCACAGGAGATTGAGACCTCTCCCGAACTTGCAGCCTCTTCAACATCATCCTCATGCATACACCTGGTCTCGAGGAAGATTTTCCTGTGCATACAAGCACGGAACCAGAAGAAAACAAAGAGGGACCTCCAATATCCCCCTTACAAACTCCCCCATCCAAGATAGAAACTGTTGCAATATCCTTGACATTACTGTTAGCAGACCCATAGGTATCGCTCCACCGCAAGCTTCCAGAAACCTTGGGAGACATTTCTTTAGAGATCATGATGCTATTACTAGAAATAGATCCCCATGAGACTCAGAACCCACCAGCCAAACAAGCACAGGAGGTCCAGCCGCCAATCCACTCCACCACCCCAAATTGAAAACCTGATACCCTAGACATCCCAGGAGGGAAAAGAGAAGGGGAGATGGTTACAATCCTGAAACATCTTAGAAATGAACCAACTCACCGAATGATATCATCTTTGAGGATGCCAAAGAGCCTAACTTTGAATACTGTAGAGAGAAAGGATCCAAATCCGAGAAGCCAATATAGTCATCCCAACCAAATGAAACTGTCGTCCTAGAGCCCGGTAGGAGGTCCTTCGATAATGAAGATAGGCCAGCCACCGATGGATGAACCGAGGCTGGGGGCAACCCAAGACTTGCTTTGGAAGGCCAAGCATCAAGGGTTGTTAAGAGACCAAAGGACACCTTGGGCTTATCTTAGTAAGAAAAACAGAGTTACGAGAAGCCACATCACGATTACCACCACGAAGTTTACAACAAGACTAGATAAAGTGCCCATGTAGCAAGCACGAGGAGAAGTACCTAGGGAACACAGGAAACATGATCTCCTGAGACCACTCCACAGTACCATGCACCGAGAAAGAGATCTGCTCCGGGATCATAAGAGAAAGGTATAGCTCCACACATATCTGAGGCGTCGAAACCTCCACACCGCTAAGATTACTATCAGACAAACATAGGAAACCCCCCATCACATTAGCAATGTCCTTGAGGAAAGCACCGTTCTGGAAAGGAAGGGGGAGCCCATGAAAAATAACCCACACCGCAGCCCGAGCACTCTCCGTCGCCTTCTGAACCTCCATCGACCAGCGAGACAGATTGAAACGCCAGCGACCCCAAGCCCATGGAACCTTACACAACGTCAACATGAAATCCTCTTCTGAAAAAAAGTACCACCCAGAACAATTTCCAATGGATCACCGACAATCGAATGTCCCCCTGTAAACACTAGGAATCCACGAACCGCAGAAAAACAGGCAAAGAAGGATTCATTGAACCAAAACTCACTACGAGCATCCATTTTAGACCGGCAAAAGCCTCGTAAAAATCCCGCTATGGCACCACCAACGAAATATTGGATCCTTCCCTCAAGACCGAGTGGGAGAAAGGATCAATCTATGAGAAACATGGGCACAAAACAGCGGGGCCGAATCGTGTACCACATCCCCGAAGGATGTGACTCCCAGACCCCTGTTACCTAGATTCGGTGCATTATTTTAATACATTTGCATGATTACAAGAAATCAAGTCCTGAAGGACCTATCGGTTTAACAGTCTTGGAAAATAGATTACATACATGAATGTTACATTACACTTCATGACATACAAAACAACATAAATAATCCTTCAAAAATGCCATTATTACCTTGGCTTAACCCTACATATCAATCATAATACACTTCTTGCAATCCTGTGAAAAATAAAACATAAAAATGGGTGATCTCAGATGCTTAGTAAGGATAACAATACAGTGGAAACTTTCCAAAATAAGCATAAACATTTAATGAAATATATAACTAAAACAAAAGCCTTTTAAACTTGAACTTCAGCATAATATGGAAAATATAAAATCAAGTAATGACATTTACTTATTCACATGGATATTATACTAGTCTAATAATCACATGAAATATCACTAAACACTTTCATAATTATGGAATGCATAATGCCAGACAATCATAACCACATAGTCATGGCCTTGTACCAAGACTACAAATAAGATTTTGTCAAGGCCTTGTGCCAAGACACTAGTTTGTCTCATGAGACCTACCGATGCATCGAGGAGCTATAGAAGGCTCCACCCGCCACTTTCTAAGTCCAATGCATTCTTCACATGAACAGGTTTAAACATAACATAAACATTCCTATTAAAACTAGCATATTAAATGTCAATACTTTCTCCATAAATCATGAATAATATAAAAATAACACATCCACAGTCAAAAATATCACAAAACCTTCAATACAATATGGATGTTTTGTATCATAATAAATAAACATTAAATAATCTTAAAATCCATCAAAGGATGTTCACATAGATTAAATCAAAACTATTTGAGAGAAATATCACTTTTTTGAAATCATTTAAAAGTCACACATTTATAAAGGAAGTAATTTAAAAGAGATTTTTGAATCAAAGTGTCACATACCACTTTGAAGCTTTTGAAAATAAATATCATTTCAAAACATTCATGTCCTTATAAATAAATCCGTTAAATCATTTTTGAAAACATGGACATTAATTAATAATATTTAGAAAGATAAATCTTTAAAACATTTAAAATTCTGATCTTGATAAAGATTACCTTTCACAAATTCTTAAAATATTCATTTGGAAATCATTTAGAAGTCACATAATTATAAAATAAAACATTTACTTTTAAAATATTCTTATAAGCTTGTAAGGGAAACTTCAACGATTTTATAATGGTGGAAAATATCTGCACCCTCCATATAAGTTAAAAAAAAGACATTCTTACCTTAATTTTATCTAAAAGGTTAAAAGGACCATATTTGAAAAATGACGGAAAGATTCCTTTATAAACATATTATAAAAAATCAAACAAGGGTATAAATTACTTTAACCCATAGTATGTAAAATATTAAGAATTATTTAAAATTCGTTTTTAATAAACATGGATGTGGATGATAAAGAGGTCCCAGTGGATAATTACGTATAAACAAACTCGGATAATGAAGAGATTGTGAAATAAACCCTTACCAATTTGGTAACTTACAAAACATACACCCCATAAAAGTGGTATCATAAAATTAATATGTAAATACACATAAATTAAAGTGTATTACAAAAAGAATACAATTATGGGCAGTACATACCCCACACAAAAGGTAATAGTGGCAATATGGCACGAATCACACGGGAATAAAGAGTGAGATGAAAACCCCTTACCTTGTAATTTTCCTTTGTTGAGGGTAGTTTAACCTCTTGTATAATAGTTAAATAATTGTAATTAAATTATACAAGAATCATATACATAAATATGATATCATATATGATCTTTTAATATTTCTTTGTTAATAAAATTTTAGTGTTATCGTCGTTTCGGGTGTTCACTTACTCATTTTATTTTATATGTTTTGTTACATAAGATCTGTTTGTTATCCATAGGTTGTATCTTATTCATATAAAGAATGATATCAAGTCATTAAACATTATTTTTAATCATTAAATGATAATTATTCTTGAATGGATACGATGGGGAATTAATCCCATCGCGTTCATGGAGACGGTAGTCCGTATGTACGTACGAGCGACAATATCATTATTTTGATATAAAAATAATATATAATTGGATGTTATATCATATATAAAGAATAATTATAATGTTATATTTATTATTTACTTCAATTAAACATCATTATCATACCCATCCAAATAATAATGTTTTGAATAAAAATTACACCACGACGTGGAGACGGTAAGCCGTACGTACGCACGTATGGTGACATGTCATTCAAAGGATGGATAGAATACTGAATATGGTTGTACCATATTTATAATAAAATCACAATATATATAAGATACTGGATTTATTATTTTATAATTGAAATAACAAATAAATAAGAAGTTGAAGATGAAGGGAACTTGAAAAAGGGTGGTGAAAACATTACCTCTTCTTCGGGTTCTTCATTTTGATTTGATCAAAAGGGATCTGTAGGTTGGCTTTCTGATCAAACAAATTCCTCTAGTTTGAATTGAGGGAATTTTATAGGATAATTGGTAAGGGGTTGGCTGAACCAAAATGCTTTTAAGGTGTGAAAAATTGGTTAGAAGTGGTGTCCTTTTATAAGGGGGAGGAGGGGCGCTTTAGGAAAAACTTAATGTAATAATTTATAATAAATTCATATTCGGTTTCTAATGGCTCAAAAGTAGATTATTCAAAGTCTAAGGTGGGGATGGGTTGAAATAATTTCATCCAAAATATTTTAGAAAGGTTTGGGTCACTATATTAACCTTATCATTTATATTTAACTCTTAGGTAAATAGTTTAACATTTACCATGTCACTCTGCATTTTTATATTATGTGGTTAATAAACTTACTATATACTTCCAAGAGACCCCAAAGTGATCCATTAATGATAAAAATATCATTATATAAGTCCTTTGGATTAACATGTTCCATGTTTCCAAATACACTAAACTATTATTCTAATGGACCATATACATTTTTAATGTGCTAAATATTCATCTAAAATAATGTAATATCCATGTATGTTAAGCTTGTGCCGTAATATAAAGACAAAAAAATTTTGTGGGTAAAAAATGACATAATGGTCATGTTTTTGAGCACTTTTGAATGTCAATATTTTTATAAGAAACTCATTATTTATCCTCCATGGGTTTTTAATGAAATGATTTATTATTATTATATTTGGATAACATGAAATTAAGACATATGAATGGTTCACCTTGATAAGGCTTCAATGCATTGGGTAAATAATTTCATCTCTAGATATGACATGTTTTATGATACATTGGTGAATAACCTGGGTAATTTTAATTTATATTACCTTAGTGATAAACCTTGGTGATATGCTTATGAATGTATCCTTTAAAGGTTATATCTACATTTCTATGATATGATTCATGTTGTTGTTATTATGATGTTCCTCTTGTTTATGCCTTATATTTATTCCTCGTGTTCTTATTGATATGCCTCAACATTGCATGCTATTTGTATCAATTTCTTATTCCCTTACTGGGTTTCATGATCACCCATTTACTTTGATGTGTGTCCACAAGATATGAGATATAGTAAAATTAACCTATTTTAAACTCATTATGTTTTAGTTCAAGTGGTTTAGAAGTGTTTTTAAATTTTTCATGTATTATGTAACTTATTTCCGAGAAACTAAACATTAAAATATCCCCTAATTTATCCCATCAAATGAAAAATAATGTAATAAAAATTTCAGATGACATAACAATTCCTTGTCCTATTTCTATGCTATGATCTCATGGATTATTCTCTAGATACCCTTATGATTAATATCTTATGATCTTATAATCTTTATGCCATGGCCCATGTGTATGATCTTTGATATGTAGTGTATGGTCTTAAAATGAGATCATATTCTCATACCATTATGTTCATATTATGCTAATCTATTTCTTTTATTTACCCTTATTGAGCATTTGAGCTCACACTTTTTTATTTTTCTTTTATGCGTGATATGAATAATGATTTTATGTTGGAGAACTAAAGGTGGGTATCTTTATTTGAAATATTGAAGATCTTTCACCTGACTAGAAGATGGTATTCCAAGTTTCCAAAGGCACAAATCTATTATGGTTCTTAGGATTTTCTGTTATAATGTAATTAATATTCCTCAAAAGAGATATAATATCCATGTATGTTAAGCTTGGTTACAATAAGTGGGGAAAGGATGATTTCCTTCATGTTCACAATACCCAAAAATAATGTAAATGTGATATGTGGTTAGGATAAATTATATGGAGGTGGATATGTGATGATGATAATGATGATGATTATATTGGCATGTGTATGGTCATTGTGAAAGGAGACACAATTAATAGTCGAATGGTTAGGTATGGTATTGGGAGCTCCATGACATTTTGAAATAGGGAGTGTGAGAGAAAACTGGTGGGGAAGTAGATCTAAGGTAACTTTTGGATATTTCATCTGATATTATTTTAATAAAATTTTATTTGATATTGGGTGAGTGATCCTTTGTGAGTTTGGGTAGTATATTACCTATTAGGTTATTTTTCATTGTATTTTTTATTTACTGAATCATTTTTATGCATTTCCCAAATTCTTATGAGAATTACTGAGGAGGATCCTACTAGTTGTACAAGTATTCTCACCCTAATATGTAAAAATATGTATTCTCAGGTTTCCAGAGTGAGTTCAGTGATCATGAAATATTTTAATATATCGGGATATGGAGCTGAGATTACTATTTCTACAATAGGTGTCTAATTTTGTTATTTCATTTTGGGTTTTATTTTGTATGAAATTAAATAAATTTATGATATATTGGTTGCTATTTATATCATAGAGTTGATTGATAATTTTTTTATATGACATTTGAATTAATAAGGTTAATTCCTCCAATTTTTATATTTTATACCCTTAGTTCTAGTCACCAACACATTATTATTGGAGGTAGGTTATGGGGTTTAATAACATCTTCACTACAAGAATATGAGTGGTTCTATATGGGTATGGGTTGTGATAAATTATAAAAGGGGTAAGGGAGATAATTACATTTCTTTGAAGTCTAAAGACTATTTTGACATAAAATATAAAAATAGATTGTATAATGAATGTAACATGGATGGTAAATGGTAAATATAAAAAATATTAAATGATGTGATTATCATCAAATTTTGGATATTGCAGTGATTTTTTTGTGTGAGGAATTGGGTATGATTTTGGTTATAGAGATGGAAATAGTTCATAGTGAATGGTGGCATTTATGGTGTGATTATTATAGGAATTGGTATCACAGATTTAGTATGAAAATCGTAGTTTGAGTTGTTTGTGAATATGGTTTATTTTATATTTTGATTGTGACTCCTTACCCACCCCACTCAAGTTGGACAATATCATCGATGCCGAAATGTTTTTTTTGTTCATGTTGATTTTCCTAACATAAATATTTGAGATAGAATGGATGGATAACTACACCCCTTTCATAATATCCCATCTAGGTGTATTATAGGTTTTGAATGATAAAAGTAGATATAATAATGTGAGTTATAATATATTAATGTCACAGAAAGTGATATACCGGCTAAATCAAATATGTAATGTGATGATATTTTGGTGGTGGATATAATAAATGGTGAGGTTCATGCATGGAAGGAGGTGGGAACAAGATTGATGTATTTCATGTTCACCATACATTATTATAATAATGATTTTATATAGAGTTGGGATATGGTATATAGTGTATGATATGTGATGATTATGATGATTTGGTTCCAGCATATAGAATGATTTTGATATGAGATATGATTTTTTGTGTATTGGAAGAAGAAGGTATTGGAAGAGCTAGGATATTTTTTGTTAGGGTGTGAGTGTAATAAACTAGTGGGTAAGTGGTTGTGGGGTACCCATTTAATATATACTTTTGATATTATCGTATTATACTTTGATTCTATGTTTGGAGGGAAAACCATGGTGAGGTTGGGTGATTTCTAGCTTTGTAGGATCTTGTTAGTTCAGTTGTTTATTCACTGAAGCATTTGTATACTTCTTCTACATTTTCATTAGATATATTAAAGTGTATCCTATTAATTATACATGTATTCCCACCCATATATTCAAAAATATATTTTACAGGTTTCCATGTTGCTTTTAGTGATTGAGATGAATGTTACTAGCTCATTCATTGGAGCTGATATTGGAGTTCTCATGTAGTGAGTTGCCTTTTTAATTATATAGAGTTTTATTTTGTATAAAATTACATTAATTTAAAGAATATTGGTTTTTATTCATATTTTGGAGTTTATTGGTGGTTTTATTTATATGATTTTATGATTTATATGGGTAATTCTTATAATTTTTATATTTTATAGACTTGGTACTATTCACCAACCCATTGCCTATTAGAGGGAGGATTTAGTGGTCACTGTCATTTTCACTACAAGCACTAGAGTTATTCCTATTAGTATTTATCTATGAAATAATTTATATGAAATTTATTGATATCACTATGTTTGGAGTTATTAAATTATATGGATTTAGTAATAATGGTAGTGAAATAGTGTTGGTCTATATGAGTGTCTTATGTGACAAGATAGACCATCTTTAACATATGTGATTAGTTCCTCAACTGATCTGTCACAGGGAACTTAAGCATACTGAAAACCCTAGGGGAGGTAATGTTGATTTCAAGGTAGAGAGATAGGAAAGGTAAATTAATCATACTGGTTTACACATGTGATTGAAATTAGAGTGAATTTGGGGGAAATTTAAATGAATCTAATCAAATTAAATTAAATTAATTATATACTAATGGGTTTTAGAAATTTGTTCTTACTAACAAAGATTCATGATAATCACCAAATATGGGTGGTTCATGTTGGTGTGGGTGGATAATCTAGTCGACCACTAGACGGTTAACCTAACTGAGGAGGGTCAGACCTGAAGGAAGATGTAGTTCCAGATCCATCACAAATAATGGAAATTTATAATTGAAGTATCTATGATTTGAAGATGTATTTGTGGATAAAGGATCTCATAATAACATTCAACTTGATCTATAATAAATAATAATATGAGGTTATTCTAGGTATAAGTCATATGATAGGGGATTCATGTTTGTAGTAGATCATATTTTTTGTAAAGTGCAAGAAGGGGTAGGTTTTATGGGATTATTTTTAGTGGTATATTTTTTAAGAGATTCATTAATCGATAATGAGGTTTATAAAAAGATAAAAATTTATCTCCCCCTATTATGGGGGAGCAAAGAATCAGATTCAGGGATCTTCATAAATTTTACATGGATTTTTTCCATATAAGGAGGTTATGGAATGGATTTATAGGAGGAATCATGTCCTACTATTTGGTATATAGTTACCCAATTAACATTTCTTATATATATTGAGGAACATAATAATGATGAGGTTATCAACATGATTCATGATCAACTGGGATTTTTTTTGAGGGGATTCATCATAGATTTCCAATGACTAGAGAAATGGATAGAGGGTCTCTAAAGTTAGTTACATTGATTATTCGACCTGTGTAGTGTCAGATTAAGTAGTCTACTTAGTATTTTCTTATAGTAGGTAGCCCAAGTGAATCCACATAATGATCAATTTATGACACCCCAACCCAAACCATTAGGTCTAATGTGGAGTTCCAAAATAACTCATGTGCACCTTCTTATACATAAGAGGTTGTTGACTAGCAACAATGGCATGCAGAACATAATGGGGAGACTATACCCTCAGTATCATGTAAACATCATAGTATAATAAAGGTACTAAAAATAATGATCAATATAAAAATAATAAATCTATAGCCATAAAACTACCAACATGTACAAATAAAACAATCGTTTACATGATAAATTTGGCATGCCAGAGACATAAACCAAATCTAAAAAAGGATCCAATGTGTAAGGTAAATCCAAAAATAGAGTAGTAATATACATCCATCCCAAAATATATATAGTAATATATGAATCCTACAAATAAAGTTCTCATATTTACACCATAGATCCCTATAGCTTCCCAAAATCCCTAACCATGAAATATATAAGTGCACTACCATGTAGAGTGTAAGTACAAGACTCGGTAGGACACTTCCAATAACCCACAACATAAGTTCATAAGATATATAGTTTCAAATAATGAATATAAAAAAATAATTGATATAATCAATAAATATATATTACGCAAGATATTTCAGGTCCTTAAAGATTAGCTCAACCATCTTTGGCACTAATCAAGAAGGATCTTTGACCACGAACCAAGTATATCTCGCTTGATTGGATAGTCTATGAAATTTATGATACATCCCCCTCGATGGGATAGTCCAATGCATACCAACCACTTGTCTAACACATCCCTATCAAGGGATATCCACTAGGATCAACCTATATACTCAACTAAAATACATTGGAGAATAGCATATATATAATATATAATTCAAATAATAGAGAAAATATCACAACATAAAAATAATGTATCATAATCTTCACAATACACAAGAAAGAAACACAAGAAAAGGTCAAAAATCATGGTAGAAAGCATCAAAATTGGTCTCACGGGGCTACATAAGCATGCCAATAATAATTCAAGAACCTATATAAAATATTTATTAATTTCAAAGGCTCCATACATTAGGTGTAATGATGGTATTTGGAAAATATCATCATTTGATTCCAAAAGTTCCATCAAATCATTGAACAAAACCCAAATCGGTATGATTCATAAAAATATAAACAAGGTTGAGAAGAAAACATAACTTGACTATAATAAAATGTCAATCATAATTGATAAGATATGTCTTCATCAATGTTCTAGGTCTTATTGATGTGCAGATGCCAAATTCTTGAAACTTGTTACTAATTCTGTCAAAAGACAATGAAACTCTTTTTGGTCCACTAAAAAACTACTATATAAAATGAGACAAAATATGAAATAATTAATTTTGATCAACGAGAACATAATTATATTGATCTATAATGAATAAGAACTCATATGATCAAGAACAGATGAATGATTTGATGTCTAAACACTAAATGAAAGGGTTTTATGAGAGGAGATGGTCCCAAATTTAATGGCATGGTCCTCTAGGATTTTAGGAGTTGAGAGAGAACTAGGAGAATGGAAAAAAAGTAATTGGTTATGTTTTTAAAAATTTCTACATGAAGTGGTGGGCCTTGCTGGGCCCCAGCCAACACCATTGTCTAGCCGGTGACCTCCTCTAGTTAACCAGTGGATGTTGGGTGGATATAATTCTACCAAAGATCACCATCAGCTGGGTAGTGGGAGTAATATAACTTAAGAAGCTATTGAACATCCCCAAGCCCTTAATCATCCAAATTTTAACCCCCCCCCCCCCCCAACACCTCTATCTTACCCCACCATACCTAAAAATATGATTAAAAATTATATAAAAGTTGAATTGAGGCACACCTAGAATAAAGGGGTCATAATCCTCACTATCTTATGACTTATCATCCTAGAGAACTGTACCAAGATGTTTTCTCATATAACATGGCCCTATACACATGATTTTTTCTTTCCCACTCCCATATCTCTTCAAAAATATGCACATGCTACCATAGAATCCAAAAAAAGGGGTACAGTCATTCCTTGAAACAATTTAATTCTTCAAATCACTATTGAAAAAGGTTATTCAACAATATATGTGTCATGTTGAATCTTAAAATCCTCACAGCTGATTACATGTAGAGAATTGGGCTCGTACTTATGATGTTGAGACTCATGGAAAACATTACTAATACCTTATAACTATAGAGGAACATCCAACAAAAAGGCCACTATCCTGATGTGTTTGATGATAACAATTGGCCTAATTTACCATGTTAATATATTTCATTGACTTTTTAAATGCTTATGACCAAACTAAGGGGGAACCCACAAGAAGACCATATTACTGATAGAGAACTATGTGGGTCATCATATTTGGTCAACATAATACTAATTTCTACTCTAATTCTTGACCATCCATTTATGAATCAACTATACCCACTGAAATTTCTCCTATAACATACTCCTCGCAACAATTAAAGATTCACTTGCCTCATTCTAGCATAGTGGTGAATGAAATTGCCACCCATACATAGACTTAAATGGAGGTATCAGAAGCGAGGACATCAAGATGTTACGGTATGTGAACTATAATTGAACAAAGTTATCTTCCCAGTAACCAAAAAAATGTTGAATATATTATCAAATCATATCCCTTAAATTCTGGATCATTCTTTCAATATTCCCATTAGTTTGAGTATAATGGTTGTACTCAATATCAAATTAGTTTTGAACACCTTCTATAAGAAATTCATAAACATTGAAGTAAACAAAGAATATCTATCAAGTACCATTATTGAAGGTAGTGCATGAAACTATATGATCTCTCTGACATAGAACTTTGGTAGCTCATCCACTGAGTTAGTATCTCTGATTGGTATGACTATGATCCACCTGGGAAAATCAATCCGCTACCACCCAAATAGTGACATGGCCTCTTGGGGTCATAGGTAAACCTATAAAAATGTATTTCATCACATATTTTACATCCACACAATAAATCACCACTTCAAAAAAAGCATTTAACAGCGCTAGAATAGGCTTTTATGAGTTTTAAAAAAGCGATAATAATCGGAGCACAGTTAAAATATTGAATCATTTAACAGTTCTAAAAAACTTTAAAAGGGTTATTTAATTTTGATTCTTTAGTGTTGTTATATGTCCCTTTAAACAACACTTTTTATCAGCGCTTTGAGAATTTCCAGCCCTATGCACAAAGCACCTCTCCTTCGAATATGGAACACTTCTACCACTACACCATGTTTTTTTTCTGTCTGCTGATATATATATATATATATATATATATATATAAATAAATTAATACAATATAAGTGTGTGTGTAATATATATATTTTATTTATTTAAATTTATTATATATTATATTCATTTATATATACTATAATATAATATTAATATATATCTATTTATTGATACACAATCATATGTATTTATAAATATTATAAACATATTTGTATAATGTAAAAAATGTTTAGATATTGTTTTATATACATTTTAAGAATATGTATATATTTAGATATTTTAGAATATATATTTTTATGTAAATATGTTGATATATGTATTTATATGATTGATTTATTACAAGTAAATATAAGAAAACATGCATATATTTGATTAAAATTAAATTATGATGTGAAAAATGATAATTATTCAAATCCATAATATTGATATTAATGTAATTATTGATAATAAATTCATCCCCCACTGAAAATGGGAAAAATACCCCATTAAATGAGGCTTAAAATCCATCGAATGTTAAAATATTAGGGGCACCTGACTAAAAGATCTCTTTTATAGGCCTTTCTAGAATATTTTGTCCTTGAAAAATGTCACACAGGTTTACTTGTGTCACAAAGGGTGTATATATCTTCGCAGGCTTCGATTTGATATGTGGTAGAGGCCAAATGAACATCCAGATCAAAAGTTATGGTCGTTTAAAATTGGTGTTACATTTTCAACATGTTTTAATTTTTTA
Source organism: Viscum album (assembly GCA_963277665.1). Classification (NCBI taxonomy): domain Eukaryota; kingdom Viridiplantae; phylum Streptophyta; class Magnoliopsida; order Santalales; family Viscaceae; genus Viscum; species Viscum album. The sequence continues at coordinate 1,122,686,320 of OY728136.1, read as the reverse complement.
ATTAATTTTTTAGTTTTTGTTATCTTCACTAAATATGTTATATATTAATTTTAAATACCTATTAACCTTATCTAAAACATATTCTAAAATAAATATATTATATTTATATCAATAAAAATACATTTATATATTAATATATTTTTTAATAAAATATTGAATTATAATTTATTCTTTGCTTTTAAAAACTCTCTAATAAAGCGGGTCATTATCCGAACTTTTTTACAAGCACTAATAAAAGACCCCATTTATCGGTGCTTTTTTAAAATCTCTGATAATGGGGGGGACTTTAACAGATCCTTTAAAAATCACTGATTATGGTCCCCCCTTAAAAAAGTTTTTTCTAACACCTTTAAATAACCCCTTTACCATAACTTTTTTAGCACTGACAAAGGGGGTCATTAACAGTATTTTTAGGTAGAGCTATTTAATCCCTAGTACTGGATAAAACTAGTTTTCTAGTAGTGACTGGAACTATCTAGCTAAACCCTCTAAGTATTTGGTACTTAGTATTGATTCAATGAAAATTAAAACAATGGGAGACAATGCTTGTGATGTCTCTTTTCTTTCTGGGTCACCAGAATTCTACTCAGACATCATGATACATCTTATTCAATCTTGGGTGCACTACCCACTATGAATTATAAGAGGCTCTCATAATCTCCTCTCTCATGAAAGATAGAACCATCCCAACACAAAAAACTAGAATCACTCCACATCTATCCAAATCCCAACTTCGAATATAACCATTAACTTCCAACCTCTTAGACATCAGGACACACTCCAGATCAAGCTCTAGATTTCCCTTTAATCATTCTAACAATGAGGATGTGATCACAAAGTGCTCATAAGACACTTACCCATGATCCTCAACTACTCCTACTTTCAAGTATTTCAAAATATCCATGATCTTCCTTTTTTCTTATAACATTAGTTCTCCCACTTCATATGTTTTCCTACTCAGTGAGTGTACAACTACATTTACATTAACAAGAGTATACACAATAAAAAATACTAACATTTGAAAGTGCTCTACCCAATGAATCTGATGAAGATTAAATTCATGTTGTGAGAATATATTCTACAGACTCTTGTGGACAGTATACATGATAATTTTCTTTCGGAAGAGGTAGTGTCACCAACATTTCAATGCTTGAATGACCACCACCAACACTAATTCAAGAGTATGGTGGTTTATCTAATGAGTTCATAGTTGATGAGAATACTAAGAAACTACTTTAACACCCTATATTAGAACTACTCCCAAGATAATTACATCTGAATCATATTACAATTCTTATCTGACTCCCTAATCTGGAATAATTTGGATCAAATCTGATGTCAGCCTCTTCTTCAACATTAAGAAGACATCTTCACATTGTTCTGTCCATTCAAAAATGACCCACTTCCTGGTCAGTGTGTTTATGGAAACTATTTGGAAAGAACATTACTTGATGAACCATCTGTAGTACCCATCCAACATAAGAAAACTCTAAATCTCAAACACATTCCTTATCTATACACAAAACATGACTGCCAAAGACATATTTGAATCAGTTGATATTTCTTCTTAATAAACCAAGTTCCCATGAAAGCAAACCTTCAGTATACAGAATAGAAACTCTGAATACTTTGTGTAAATAAAACATTCTCAAAACATTATAAATACCTAATTACGGTTCTAAAATGTTACTTTTTTGTCTTAGAATATATTATGATATCATCAAAGATCCTAATAAAGGATTCCAAGTATGGGATAAAAATATTGTTCATAGGAGACAAGGATATTGTCTAGCATTCATCAATCTAGATGGAATAAAAATATAATCATATAATATGTACCTACATTTAAATAATATATTTGATAGTTATTCCTATTTAACCTGACGCTAATGGTATCCCAAACATAGATGAATCTTTCAAAACCATTGTGATTCCCTCAATTCATCAAACAAGTCATCAGTTCATGGTATTGGTTTCATGTTCATTATAGTGATCTAATTCAACTTATGATAGTCTATAGTGACCCTATACTTTTACACATATTGTTTCATGATTTTAAGAAAATATATCCTTCAAATTACAAGACAAGGATCATAAAGTCTGGTTACATTGTATAATTGGGTATACAAAACTGAATACAGAGAAATAGAATAAAACATATTTATTTTAACCATCAACAAATAGATCTTATATTTCAATGAGGTATAAATTATTCATAGGATAACCTGTGGAATACATTAACAAAATAGATGAGATAAAAAATTCCCAGTAAGGGTATATGAATAGGGATAAACCAAAGCACATGTGTTAGAAGGCATAACATGATGACATAAAAAGGAATGAATTGTGAATAAACATAAGGAATAATAACATGTAGAGAATGGGGACATGAAATAATGGAATCATAGGAATGTAGAAGAAATAAACAATGTGACATAAACATGAGTCAAAGAACACTTTCAGGACCATTTCACTTGGTGGAAAAAGTCACATAAAGGAATCAGGTTCACTTCATGTCCCAACAAGAGTTCTCATGTGACTAAACATTACCCAATGAATTAAAGTAAAATATAGTCACACCCATCATAACATGTTCAAGAATATGTGTTCCATAAGAGGAATCAAACATAAGGTTTAAACATAATGGTTACCTAGGGAAATAATTGTGTATCATAAACATTCCATAAGGCATGACCAACGGGTGTATCATAAAAGATTTCATGAAAGAATGTATTTAAATCACATATGGATATTCATAAAGTAAATTAGGTATAAATAATGATAAACTCTTTCTAAATGATATGAAAATATATAAAAAGAGTGTTTAGGAAACATTATAAATGATCCACTTGAGTGTGGTACAATGGAAAACTTTAAAGAGTCATTAAAACCGAAAAGTCGTAATAGATTGTATAAAACAAAAAATGAACCAAGATAGTATTTAAAGAAAATATGAGTGATTCTATGAGAATAATGGTGTATTAAAATAGATTCATGATGGTAAATGAAAATGATTAATAATTGGCGAAGTTCCTTTTAATTGAGCTTTCTTATTAGGAGGAAATGGGAATGGAACCTTATAAAACATTTATTTCCCCATCATGGAAAGAATAATAGGGATAAGAACATATGTTTGGAACATAAATATAAACATATGAGTATCAAATTATAATGATTAAGTATTAAAGTGGGATAAAGAGAGAGAAAGCATAACTCTAAGGAAAAATGGAGGTTTGGAAAAAATATCTTACATTATGTATGAAAGTGTTATTCACATGATATTAATGTACTAAATTACAAAATTAAATCCATTAATTAATTAATTAATAAAATTTTATACATGATTTTTATTTATTATAATTGTATTAGTTCATTTATGGACTTTTTTGTTAAGTTATAAGATACAATTTCAATGTTTGGGAGTGTTCGTTTCCTTGGTTCTCATGATATGTTCACTTGAATAAATTTATAAAAGATCATGTAAAATGGGAATAGATATCCAAAATTAAAGTTATATGTTACTAAAGAACATATATAAGATTAAATTTTCATATAATTCATTTGGTGATTTCAGGTGAGGATGAATCATTAGATAAGATGTCAGTTATAATCCTTTAGATTATTTTGATGGTATTTTTATCATCACAAACTAGTTTTGTTTAATTATGTATTATTGTGTATAAAAGCTAGTTTCAGAACATAAAAAGGGTTATAAAATAAATTTTAAAATCTTTAAGATATATTATAATGGTTTTCTTTCCATACTTGATGGAGGTAAAATAAAATGAAAACTTTTTATTCTCTAAGGTGATAAATCAACACCTCACATATGATATTCTCATTTTTAGAATAACGGGAAGAGGAGGAGAGACATGATGGTGAATTTTAAAATAACATAATAAAATTATAGTAAATATAATATAATTTAGTTATCATGCATGTTTGGACAATGGAGGTGAGGATAATGAAATAAAATATAAGAAATTCAATAGAAAATAAAGAAAGTGAAAGAGTATTCAACCTCTAGAATTATTCTCCTTGAGAACCACCTTAAGGAAATTGTTTTAGTCTTTTTTTGAGTAAAAAACTTCTAGTAAATGGGTAAAATACTTGGAAAGTGTATTGGGTATAAATTGTAAAATATTCTAGGCTTAAGAGATATGAAGGTAATAGTTTGTGAGGGTGGTATTTATAGTACAGGTTAGAGGTGTTTTTTATTATTCTACTCATTTGTTTTGTTATTTTTTCTCAAAAAATGATTAGTGTTGATTATTGTGATAATTATAGTAAATAGTGCATGTGAATTATAACCAATAGTTCATGAATCGTCCAATCATCATCCACTATTCCACTCTTATGAAATTTTTCCCCTGAAATTTCATTTCACATACTAGGGTGAAAATAAGATAGGGTACTTCTCCAATTTCCAATGATTAATTAAAGAAAAGAAAAAAAAACTAATAAAATTGAGGGGATTTAATACCTAGATAATAATCATATAAAATAGAAACATTGAACATAGAGGAATAAACTTGTAAATGAAAAGTATATCCTAACTTGTGATACCCTAGGTTTCAATCTAGGTTATCCATGGTGATAGGACTATCCCTTGGGTTCTTGATAAATTTCTCTAGTATTAATCTCCAAATATAACCAGGCCTTACTATGATAAAAACAATATAAAACATATACTTTTACACAAATTATTACATGATTTTATGTATATTTAACCATAAAATTACAATCCAATGATCGTAAATTCCAGTGTCTTTGGATGATTAGGTATAAAAAATAGAAAACATGGAAATATAATAAAACATATTTATTTTAATAATCCATATAAATCTCAAATAATACATTTATCTCCTCAATAATCATAGGCTAACCTAGGTAATACATGAAAAAAATTATGAGATAAAAATCCCAATAAGGTTATAAACATATGAATAATGAAAAGCGCATGGGTTAGAAGGCCTAACATGAAGACATAAAAAGTAATAGATCATGAATAAAAATAATTAATAGTCACATGTAGATCATGGGGAAATTTCATCATGTAATCATAGGAATGTGGAAAAGACACAATAAGAAATAAGCATGAGTCACGGAAAACGGCCAAGACCATTGCACATGGCAGACAAAGTCCCATAAAGGAATCGGGTTCACTCCCTTACTCAAGATGTCTGCTCACGAGACTAAACATTAACAAATGAGATGTAATGATATCAAGGTTCACCCATTATAACATGGTCATGAAAATGTTTTATAAAATAATTATCAAAAATGAAGTACAAAAAAAAGGGTTACCTAAGGAAAGAATTGGGTATCATAAAAATATCATAAGGCATAACCAAAGGGTGTATCAAAAAATACCTCATTACAGACTGGATTTAAATCATTAATGGACATTAATAAATTAAAATATTTTTATAAAATGAAAAATTATGTCCAGAGGATTTGAAAAAAATTAAAAATATAGTTTAGGAAACTTTATAAATGAGCCACGTTAGTGTAGTTTAAGGGAAAACATTATAGAGTATTTAAAAAAGAAAATTCATAATTGTTTGTATAAAACTATAAATGAACCAAGATTTTATTTTATGATAATATTAATTATTTTAAAAATATAATTTTCATTGAAAATATTGATTATGTCACTTAAAAATGAGTAATAATCTGAGAATTTCCCTTTAACCGGGCTTGCTTGTTGGGAAGAAATGAGAATTAAACCTTATAAAACAAGTGTTTCTCCATCAATAAAAGAATAATATGGATAGTGAAATATTATTGGAACATACACACAGAATTTAGGGGGATTCAAAAATGATAATTAAGAATTAAATTGGGGTAAGTAAAGAGAAAACATAACATGATGGGAAAAATAGAGGTTCAGAATGAATCCCTTACCCTGGGTATGAAAGTGTTCTACACTTGATCTTAATTTTTTATATAATAAAATTAAATAAGAAAATTCATTAATTAATAACCATTTCTAATTTTTTTTTGATTTGTTAAAATTGTATTAAGTTCATTTATGTCCTTTTTTATAAGTTATAATATATCATTTCCTCATTTGGGAGTGTTCGTTTCCTTGTTTTTTATGATTGCTTAACTTAAACAATTTTCTGAAATATCTTATAAAATGGGAATAGGTATTCATTATTGAAATTATATGTTATTAACAAAAATACATAATATTAAATGGTTATATAATTTATTTTTTTACTTTGGGTGAGTTTTCATAATTAGATATGACGTTTGTGATAATTGGTTAAATTATTTTGGAGGTTTTTTATCATCACAAACTAGTTTTGTATAATTAAAAAATATTTTGTATAAAAATTTGTTTCCGAACATAAAAAGTGTTATAAAATAAATTTTAAAATATTGAATAACCATTATTATGTGTTTTATGTCCAGTCTTCATGGTGGTAAAATAAAATTAAAACTTGTCATCGGTGACGGAAATAAATCCACATCTCACAAATGATATTTTCATTTTTAGAATAAAAGGAAGAGAAGAAGAGAATTGAAGGTGGATTTACCATTAATAGAATAAAATCGAAATATATATAATATAATGTAGTTATAATTCATTTTTTGGATAGAGGGGGTGAGTAGATTATATGAAAAGTAAATAAAGTGAAAAGAAAATCAACAATGTGAAAGAGGAATTTACTTCTTGAATTTACCTCCTTAAGAACAACCACAGGGAAGTTGGTATTGTTATTTTGTTGAGACCCGAACCTCTAAGACAATAGGAATAAACTTTTTTAGACTATTTATAAGAAATTGGGCAAGATTTAGAGCTTAATAGATATGAGGAGAAGAGGTGGTGAGCGGCGGTATTTATAGTGGAGGATGGGGGTTTTTTGTTATCTTATTCATTTGTTTATTATTTTTTCTCAATAATATAAATATTTAGGATTATTCTTACTAAGTATAGTAAATAGTTCATTTATGTTAAAACCGATGGTTCTTACATTATACAAACATCATTCATTACACAATAATTCATGTATTTAGCAAATACCGTAAATGAAAATATTTCACTATTCACCAAAAAAGGTAACTATTTTAGGAATATATCACAAATTCAACCTAAATTTTTTTATAAAATTAGAATTAAAAAATTTACTAAAATATTTGAAAATAATATTATTAATATTATAAATTTAATTCTGAATAGAAATCAGCACTTATTTGAAAAATACAAATTTTCAATTTATAATTGATTTTATGACACTTTTAAAAGTTATTTAAGGTCTCCTAACATTATCTTAAAACCATTGGACAAAAAAATATTAATTTATGAATCTATTTTATGAAAATAAATTTTCTTTTAAATGATTAAATTAATTATAAAATTTTAAATAAACATTTATGTTTTAAAAAAATACCAAAACATAATTTATCATTTTAAAAACATTTATTAACTTATACTAAGATATAATTATGACATATTTTCATTTGTAATATGTATAATTTTTTTTATAAATTCATTGGTGAGTTTAAACTCTCTTGGCTGGTTTACTATTCATAAGGATCATATTACTATTCCAAATTTCAAGTTGTGATTAACTTGTTATATGTTTCTTAATTTATGAAAGAACCTCTTATTTCATTCAAACTTTATTTTTAATGTTTATTTGTGTAATTTATATACTTTTATGTGAATTATACTATATGATAGATTAATAAGAATATAAAATTTCAGTGATATAATTCATGGTCATTACGTAGTCTATATAATGATGAAGACTAAAATCCACCTTATTATCAATAAAAACTAGATAATCACAAGGGGAAGTGCTCGGTTTAATAAATCTTTTATCATTATGATCATGCAACTGCACCTTGATCTCTTTCAACTCAATTGGTGTCATGTCGAATGGTGGAATCAAGAAGGGTCATGCACTGAAAAAATATCAATATAAAAATCAACTCCCCTATGTGGAGTTAACCTTGAAAAATAAACTAGAAATATATCTCATTACATGTATTCCAGAAAAGGAAAATTTTAGGGAGTTATCGTGTAATCTACTGCATGGGTCACACAATGCACATGCACTGAGAAAACATCTGTCTTAGAAATATTTGGTCCCACTATTCCATCTTTAACATCCCATTAACAACACAACATTAACTTCCCCATTAGTAAATGACAAGGCCAATCATCTATTACAATTATTCACATTTTCATGGTAGTTGGTTGGACATTCCATGTTATTAATCAAGTTGAGACCTTTCATCTAATGAATTGTGAATATACAAATATGTTTAAAGCTAGAAACCATCATACGTTGGTCTATATAGATATAAAGAAGATATAAATTTCTTATTATGGTTGTGAAGATAGAAAATATCTCAAAGGATAATTTCACTAATAAATCCAACCTAGAAACCACTTGAGAATTTATTAACAAATGACATGAACTAGTTTGAATAAAAGAAACATATAGTGAGAAACAATCTGGACCATACCTCAAACAATGCAATATCTCTCCCCACCATCATATAAATACAGATAAACCATGTAATCCCAACCTTTCCCCACTCCATCAAACTTATAGGGCCATTAGTCACCTGATTTATCAACGCTTTTGGGGTCTACACCGATTGAAAAGGTCATGTACCTATTCATGTTATATGCATCCTCAAATACCTATCACATATCCACTTTATATTATCTATATTTTCACACTAATGACAAGTCTTGAGGGAAAAGATTTGGTATTTTAGGAAGTACACCTTCCAACCATAATTATAACACTTATAAGATTCATTACCCCTAGGTGGAGTCGAGGAACCTCTTATCTACGTTGATTAATGACCACCACCTTCAAATGAATCCACTAACTGCTTCATCTTATTTCAAGAATATGAAAATGGTATTACACTGAATAAAGTATGCATATAAACACTAATATCCAGTAAAATACTCATTGCTCGGCCTTCCACAAAACCCTTCTCAATCAATAGTCCCTTATAAAGAACTATAGAATAGGTTGTCAAATTAAATTTTCGGAACAGATGTTTCATCATTAGATGAATTCAAATGTGAAACTTTCTAGCCTTATGTGCCTCATTCCCCACCATAAGAGGAGAAAATTGAATCATGTTTGTTAAGAGTCCTGAAAAGGTGTATATTCTCATTTTCCCTTAATGTAGCTCCATGAACTCTTGATCACGTTCTCACTTCAATTCATTTACAAAGGAAACCTAAAAGAATAGATCCTTGAAGGTTTCCCATGTCATCCCTTCACATCAACCATCTTATAAAATTAAATCAAACCATCATACAACTATTCCCTGAATTATAAAGGTCTCAATATTAAATATCATATCTACTTGTGTCTCTACCATTTTGAAAATACTCTTGATGAAGAATATTCAGTCATCCACATCCATGTGGGATCTGATTCTTGAGAAAGCTGGGGGATGCTGGAGCTAGAAGTTGGAATCATAATAAAACATCATAATACCACCCTTGTGTCCTATACCACCATGAATAGACACTAGTAGAAATAATATCAGCTGGATCACCTTATATATATTGACCTACTAGATAAACCATGGAGGAATGCTCAGTTTCATCCTATTTCTCTGTATGAGGTGCAATTCGTTGTGAAATCTTTTTATAGGGAAGCATTCTGTAAAATGTTATAACAAACCATAGAGAAACCTAATATCTTAAACATGGAAAACAACTATATAACAGAAGAAAACACATGGGATCCCAATATGGTTCAAACTAATATTATACCCATAAGAAAATGGAATAAGTGCACAAGAACTGCCTAAAACCCAAGCCATGACTCCAGTTTCTATATGTTAGTCATGTCCACATGTTTATACTCAAGCATAGAATACAAAAAGATAAATGAAAATAATGTAATAAACAATGAACCATATCACATATCAAAAAATCATAGAGTATTTAATTAATTAATCTCTATATAATGCAAGAAAAAAGTATATACCATGTGATCCTACATGCCGAACAAAATGAATGGACCACAAAAAATACCATAAATCAACACACAACATCATATACATCATCAATGGTGTATTTAATCAATAGTAACATCAAACAAAAAAAATGAAATACTATTTTTATGGAAACTCTGAGTTCCACTATAAATTGTTCGCTAGGAACAGACATAGTACCCTTTCTTGGGTATTAACCATACTATATTCAATCTACCATATCCCAAATTAAAGTAAAGATAAGAATAAGTTTGTAAACTTGGATCTCTAATACCATTTTATAACACCCCAGCCTATACCACCAGGACTGATCCAGAGTTGTACATGACCTCAGGAAAGCCTCCTTATATGCAAGACATGATTGGCTAGTGGTGAGGTCCTTCGAAACATCTTGGGGGTACAATGACCATGGTACCATAAAAACATCATAGTATCATAAAGTAAGAGAAAATAATGATAAAAAATAAAGAATAAATTACAAACCATCAAAGTGGTATCATATTAAATCAAAACCATTCCATGCAGTATCAATATAGAATGCCAAATAGATAAACCAAAATTTAATAAAAAATCTAAAGTATGAGTCAAAGGTAGTAAACTAATTGACAACATACATCCATCCTAAAATGCATATAGTAGTTTCAATATCCTCATGATAAACTTTATCATCCTTCCACCATAGGTCCCTTTCTCTTTTCCAAAGCCTTTACTATGAAATCTAAAAGTGCATTGAAATGGATGAGTATGGTGTGAGTACAAGAATCGCTAGGACACCACCAATGACCCTTATGATAAGTTTATAAGAGATATAGGTGAACCATATGAAAATAAATAGAATAGATATAATCAAAATATATATATAGCACACAATCAAAAATTTACATTTTGGATCCTCAAGACTGGATCTACAGTCTTAAGAACCATACTGGATGAATTTCAACCAATAGCCTAACACATCCCCCTCAATGGTATATTCTGAAAACATAAATTCCACTAACCATTTGATTGTGTAGTCTAATGCATGGTGAACACTCATGTAAAACATCCCCCCATGGGATATTCCAAAAGTCTCCACCAATGTCTTAAATTACATAATCCATGAGGGTATAATATACAAGTGATACATGATACAAATGATATACTAACCATCGTGTCAAAATAAGAAACTATCCAAATAATCACAATCCATACACAAGCAATACAAGAACATGAAAAATATCAAGTGATCAAGCATCAACACACATCACATAGGAATTCTAATAATCATACCAAGAACCCATATAAAACATATGATAAAGTAGAGGGATTCCTACCATAGGTTCAATGATGACCGATAGAAAATACCATCATCTGATCCCAAAAGCACCATCAATCCTAGAACAAAATTTGATTCGACATGATTTAGAAAACTAGGATCTAGGTTAAAAAATAAAACATTCCATAAATTTTGGAAGGGTCAAACATACCCCAGAAGATCCACAATCATTAACGTTTGAGGTATGATTTATGTGCAGTGACCAAACCCTTGAATCCACATTTTGATTCTATCAAATATCAATAAAACCCTAGCTATTAAATTCCAAAGACTATAGATGTAATAAAAAATTCTGTCATATAATCGATTTTTATCATGTAAATCGGATGGATATCGATCATGAATTGAGAAGAACTCATTGGATAAAAAACATTGGATCAATTTCATGTTAAAGGGATAAACATATGAATTTTAGGGGAAAAGAATATCCCAAATTTTATGGATAAGACTCCTAGGTTATTTGGAGTTGATAGATAAATTAGATAATTATAAAAAAGAGAGAAAGGAATGGTTTTTAAAAAAAATGACACATCAATTGGTGTACCTAGTGGGTCCCTACCGATTCCACTGGCTTGTCTGTGACCTCCACCATTTACCCAAAGACCGCTAGCTGGATATGATTCTACCCAAGAGTATCACTATATTCCTAATGGATACTATGTTTAACCACTTCTACCCTGGAGCCTAACCAAGTAGTTAGTGGGACTATTGTAGACCAAAACACTATAGAACATCCCCCATCCCTACCATAGAATAGTCCTATCCCCTCAAATAACTTTATCCCACCTCCAAACACCTAAAAACAAGCTCAAAATATATCTAAAATTTGAAAAAAAATCAAAACTATAACAAAATTTTCACCCCATTTATGTGGAATTTCCTTGTATAGCTTTGGTTCATAAGTCATTTTGTTTCCCTAATATTTTTAGAAAAATCATGGTGTCAGTGTAAAATTCTTATTTCAACCCCAGTAGTAGTTTACATAGATTCCATATCAATAATAAAAGTTCTAATAGTTTATTAATTTGTGGGGATATGGAGTAGGTAAATGATACACCACTAATGTCCCCTATCACTAAGGATATAAGGATGATTGTGTCCATGAACCTAGTTATTAGCAGGTCAGGTGATGGAGTGGAGATCAGTGTGGTTCATTTCACACCATGAAGATGCTTATTACATATGGTTTGAAGGCCATTCGAGGTACACTTTATTTATCATACACCGTCATCTTTTTATTGTTTGATTATGGAGCCCTGAACTCCTTCATTTCACCTTTCATGGTTCTTTACTTTAGAATCATGGTGAAGGGCATAAAATTCCCCTATTGTTGAAAATTATAATTAGAGATCAGTTAATTTTTTCATGATATTTGTCATGGTTTTCAGCCAATGATAAACTTTCATATGTCATTATTTTATTCCTTCTCAAATTAGATACATCCATGTGTTGTCATTCATGGAATAAATTGGATGTACTCTATGTGTATGTCTATAAATTTATTTTGTATTATAGTTTTTTTATTATTTCAATGTCCAATGTGTTATTTAAATTAGGTATTAGTGTCATACGATGGATTATATTCATCTAGAGCCTCGTGTGTCTCATGTGGTGGTGCTATTGTTGGAATCTGTAGAAGTGTTGACAATATTGTTTCCTTGAGTCAATGAGGTGATTTTGAACGTTTTCATTTTACAGGATGTGAGGATACTACCTCTCTATGATATAGAGTTCAACATATATTTCAGTGATCATTCCTCCCTGATCATAATGGATAAATATCTGATGGAACCTTCTAAGCTGTATGAGTCGAGGATTTAGATCAATGATCTAACTCATAAGGGTTTCATCATGCCCAATGCATCATCATAGGGTGATCCAACATTGTTCTCCAAGAATGTGAATGTTACTATGAATATTTTAATATAATTTTAAACATTTTAATTAGGAGATGATGAAAAATATTCTTCAACTTCAAAGTATAAATTTTTTTCTTAATCTATAGAAGTAATATGGATTATTTCTTTATATGAATATACAACTCGGGTATTATTAAATGCAGGTGAAGGAGGATGATATCACAAAGTATACATTAAATTATCATTATGGGAACTTTTAGTTTTTGGGTATATATTTTAATGTCACTAATGCCCATATTTTTTCAATGGATTCAAGAACTCCATGTTCTATAAGTTCCAATTACAATTCTTGGTCGCATTCATCAACAACATGTTCATCCATCCATCCAACATTACGATTTTTATTTCAAATAGGAAGGAAAGAAATAAAATAAATGGGAATACATCTAGGAGAGCCAGAAATAATGAATCCCTGGAGCATCTACCCTAATCATGTTCACCCCCTCCGGTTTAAAAAGAGAGACATTTGAATAACAAACCACAGGATAATCCTGGACCGCAAGGGAGGCCAAGTAGTCTGCCACTTTGTTTCCTTCACGCAAAGTATGAGTTTCCCTAACTATTTCTGATAGGAGATCCTTACATTGTCTGATAGTATAGATGATCGACCACAGAGTGCTACCCCTCCCAACCAAGGCATCCAGGACAATCTTTTAATCTGTTTCAACCTTTGCGACGTTGAGATTCCTATACTTACACACAAACAGCCCTGTGAGCACTGCAAGGGCCTCCGCCCGGACCAAATTACCGCTACCATAATAAGCCAAGAAATCCAAGACCACCCTTCCACTAGGATCACATAAGACCCCACCACCACTCATGACCTCTGTGACACAGGACCCATCAGAATTAAGCTTAAAACCTTCCTCAGGAGGCAACCAACAGATCCAGCTCCCCTATACCCTCGAACCATTCCACCTAGCCTCATCCAGCGAAGAATACAAGCAAAGAAACTCAGACGCCTCCTTCCCATTACCTGCCGCGCCAACTAGGTCCAACAACAATAATCTGGTTCTGGCCACCACCACCCTCCCCGTAGACAGCATCCCTTCATACCTAGCATGATTTCTTACTTGCCAAAGTATCCAACAACCTACGTTGAAAAAAAGTCATGTTCCCATTAAATCTAATATTATCATTACTTCCTTATAACCATTTCACTAAGAAACTCTCATAGTTACCAGGATGAGATGAAAACCCTTCAAGCCCCTCAAAGAAGCTCCACACCTCACGGACCCAATCTCCCTCAAAGAAAATATGATTCCTGATCTCCTCCTTCCTGAACTCACATCAATGGAAATAAGAGACCATAATAATACCCATCCTTTTGATGTTATCATCTGATAGAATATCATTATATTGAAACCGCCAAGTAAGTAAATTAATCTTTTCTAGAATATTCTTTCTCTTGACAACTCTGTCCATCTCCCGCTCTCCTATGGACCACCGAAACCGGTGCTTCTTCGAAAAACATTAACACTGAACCTACTTGAACACGAAGGGGTATACATGCACCGATCCTTCTATGAATTAAGAATGATAGAGTCAAAACATGTTGTTGAGTGGAATGAAAAATTGATCTGAAAAACAGTTGGTTCGAACTAGTCTCTCTGAACGTGATAAAAGGAGTCGGGCACCCCGGATAACTCAACACCTTCCCCAACCAGTTCTGCTACCAAAAAAGGACACTCCCCTCCCCAAAAATCTATTTAGAATGAGGAAAAAGCATTGGAATGATATTACACACCGAAACCCATAGTGACGTCTCTCCTCCAAAAGGACGATTCGTACATGCCATGTATCTATGAGCCATATTCCCCCACGCAACCCACATCTTTTTGTTTTCCAATGAGGCACCCGAGATAAATTGAGCCATGATTCTATCCATGGTCCTGATGACCCCCTTCAGCACATTCGTAGAATCCATAGCATGCACCGGTACCAGAGACAGCATGATGTTCACCAAGGTGATGCTCTCCCCAAAGGATAAAAAATGGTTCTTTTAGTGAAAAATGTGGGCCATCATCCTATCAACCACATTGTCAAAGTCCCTGGTTTGTATCCTACCAGATGAAACTGATGTACCCAAGTATTACCTAAGGAGAGAACCCTTCCCCATTCCCAACTCGCCGCTCAACCTGTTCACCCTCCCTGCACCACAAGATCCAACAATATAAAAACTACTCTTCTCCCTATTAACAATCTTCCCACTCCATCGGCAATACTCCTCCAAAAAAATTGTGAACTCTCGAATCGACCTCCTTATATCATTCATGAAGATGATAGTATCATCCGAATACATTAATTGTGAGATAGAAAGACTTCCATGTTTTCTCCTAAAAGGAAGAATCTCCCCATTACCAACACCTTTATTAATCATCCGACTATGGGTGTACTACATTAGTATATAAATACTCGGTGATATCAGATCACCCTTCTGAAGACACCAAACAGATTTGAAGAAACCAATAATTCTCCCCATGAAGGACACTGCCAACCATGGCTTGAAAACACACCTGAAAACAATGTCACATTCCCACTTTGAGAAAACCATCTTGGAGAGAACCCTATTTATAAATCCCCATTCCAACCTATCATATTCCTTTTTCATATCAAGATTGATCGCCATATTAAAACTGCGAGATTTCTTATTCAAATCCCTCATCATCTCTTGCTCCAACACCATGTCCCCCTGTATTGATCGATGGAGCACGAAACCATGTTTCTTCATGGAGACCCACTGAGGTAGAAAACATGACAGCCTCTGACTGGTCACACTAGCCAAAACTTTATTTGAGAATTTGCACATGCCAATCGGTCGATAATGATTAAGAGAGGAATGAGCTTTAGTCTACAGTAAAAGAATCAAATAAGGGTAGCTGAAATCTGGGGGATAATCCCTCCATGAAATAAATCCACAATGGCCCGAACTAGATCCCCTTTTACCACCTCACATGTACCCCTATAGAAAGAACATGGAAACCCGTCAAGACCAGCTGCACTATCCGGGATCAGACTCCACACGGCCTCCTTCACCTCCTCCTCCATGGAAATTCCCTCAAGAATCTCATTCTCTTGTGAAGAGACAACATTTGGAATCAACTCCCATAAAAAAATCTTCCCCATAGAGATACCTCCTAGGAATACCGGCACTCAGGCCTGCCAGAAGGACTTTAAAAACGTCAAAGCCAAGCCCCCAACCACCTCTCTGTCATCCGAAAATGAGTCGTCCTCTAGCGCCATGTTGAGCTTCACCATTGGTCACTTATCCTTAAGACATGCATGGAAATAGGCAGTATTCTTGTCCCATCCCTTGAGCCACTTTATCCTTGAATGATCTCGTGCCCTACTCTCTTGAGCTAGAAGAAACTCCGCTAAAGCTATTTTTTTCTCAGAAAGTTCCTCAAACAGAGCATCATCCCGAAAACTTTCAAGAGCGGATTCCAAAATCTCAACATCTTGTTTGAGGATATCATGATCCTTATCCCATGGGGGAAGAGAAACAGCCCATATCAAGAGGTCATGCTTCAGCCGCCTCAGTTTATGGTGCAAAGCCACCCACAAAAAACCCCGAGATGGTTCACTCCAGGTCTGCGACACCACACGGTGGAAGGCCGGGTTTCCCACCCACTGACTGGAAAATCTTAAACATTCCTAAGTGGACTCCAACCTACCGAGTGAGAGAAGAAGTGGAGATTGATTAGAGAGTCTTCGCTTCAGATTCCTAACCTTCACGTCTAAAAACTTTTCGATGGCATGCACGTTATCCATGCTCCAGCCAGGCCTGCTCCAGCTACGCTTGTCCCCCTTACGATTGTTGCGCCATGTGAAAGGGTCTCCAGAGAACCCCACGTCCATGAGACCCTTACCCACCATGCACTGAGCGAAGGCGAAACACTCTCACCTTAGAAAATCACCACGGACCTTCCTCTCCTTAGGCCTCGAAACAATGTTAAAATCCCCACCCACTAGCCAAGGAAGATCCCCTGGGTCAAAGGCACTCAACTCCGACCAAAGAACCTCCCTACACTAAGGATCACAACTTCCATATATGAAGGACATATACCACTCTACACCTTACCTCAAAACCTTCATCCTTAAATGTTTGTCCCCACCCGACACCTTAATCACTGAGACACCCCTCTTCTAGAAAATCCAAATGTGGTTATTCTTCGGGCCTCAATGCATGGCTTCATGCATACCGATATCCCGAGTGACCTCCTACAACTTATCATTTTTTTTATTATGCTCGACAATCGCCACCAACATGACTTTGTTCTTATTTTATTCTAAGGAAATAAAATCAGTTTTCATCATAGCCCCGATCCCTCAGGAATTCCAAATCAAGATGGGAACATTTAAACAAGAGCATGTCTGGATTGGCCCCAGACAATGTGGTCATTCTCACAGGAGATTGAGACCTCTCCCCAACTTGCAGCCTCTTCAACATCATCCTCATGCATACACCTGGTCTCGAGGAATATTTTCCTGTGCATACAAGCACGGAACTAGAAGACAGCAAAGTGGGACCTCCAATATCCCCCTTACAAACTCCCTCAGCCAAGATACAAACTGCCACAATATCCTTGCCATTACTGTTAGCAGAGCCATAGGTATCGCTCCACCGAAATCTTCAAGAAACCTTGGGAGACAATTCTTTAGAGAGCATGATGATCTTGCTAGAAACAGATCCCCCTGAGACTCGAAACCCACCAGCCAAACAAGCACAGGAGGTCCAGCTGCCAATCCACTCCACCCCCCAAACTGAAAACCTGATACCCTAGACATCCCAGGAGGGACCAAAGAAGGGGAGACGGTAACAACCCTAAAACATATTAGAAATGAACCAACTCACTGAATGATATCATCTTTGAGGATTACAAAGAGCCTAACTTTGAATACTGTAGAGAGAAAGGATCCAAATCCGAGAAGCCAATATAGTCATCCCAACCAAATGAAACTGTCGTCCTAGAGCCCGGGAGGAGGTCCTTCGATAATGAAGACATGCCAGCCACTGATGGATGAACCGAGGCTGGGGGCGACCCAAGACTTGCTTTGGCAGGCCAAGCATCAAGGGTTGTTAAGAGACCAAAGGATACCTTGGGCTTATCTTAGTAAGAAAAATAGAGTTACGAGAAGCCACATCAGGATTACCACCACGATGTTTACAACAAGACTAGATCAAGTGCCCATGTAGCAAGCATGAAGAGAAGTACCTAGGGAACACAGGAAACATGATCTCCTGAGACCACTCCACAGTACCATGCACCGAGAATGAGATCTACTACGGGATCGTAAGAGAAAGGTATAGATCCACACATATCTGAGGCGTCGAAACCTCCACACCTCTAAGATTACTATCAGACGAACACATAAAACCCCTCATCGCATTACCAATGTCCTTGAGGAAAGCACCGTTCTAGAAAGGAAGGGGGATCCCAGGAAAACTAACCCACACCGCAGCCCGAGCACTCTCCATCGCCTTCTGACCCTCCATCGACCAGTGAGACAGATTGAAACGCTAGCGACCCCAATCCCTGGGAACCATACACAACGTCAACATGAAATCCTCTTCTGAAAAAAAGTACCATGCAGAATGATTGCCAATGGATCACCGACAACCGAATGTCCCCCTGTAAACACTAGGAATCCACGAACCACAGCAAAACAGGCATAGAAGGATTCATTGAACCAAAACTCACTATGAGTGTCAATTTTAGACCAGCCAAAGCCTCGTAAAAATCCCGCTATGGCACCACCAACGAAATATTGGAGCCTTCCCTCAAGATCGAGTGGGAGAAAGGATCAATCTCTGAGAAACATGGGCACGAAACAGCAGGGTCGAATCGTGTACCACGTCCTCGAAGGATGTAACGCCCAGACCCCTGTTACCTAGATTCGGTGCATTATTTTAATACATTTTCATGATTACAAGAAATAAAGTCCTGAAGGACCGATCGGTTTAACAGTCTTGGAAAATAGATTACATACATGAATGTTACATTACACTTCATGACATACAAAACAACATAAATAATCCTTCAAAAATTCCATTATTACCTTGGCTTAACCCTACATATCAATCATAATACACTTCTTGGAATCCTGTTAAAAATAAAACATAAAAATGGGTGATCTCAGATGCTTAGTAAGGATAACAATACAGTGGAAACTTTCCAAAATAAGCATAAACATTTAATGAAATATATAACTAAAACAAAAGCCTTTTAAACTTGAACTTCAGCATAATATGGAAAATATAAAATCAAGTAATGACATTTACTTATTCACATGGATATTATACTAGTCTAATAATCACATGAAATATCACTAACCACTTTCATAATTATGGAATTCATAATTCCAGACTATCATAACCACATAGTCAAGGCCTTGTACCAAGACTACAAATAAGATTTTTTCAAGGCCTTGTGCCAAGACACTAGTTTGTCTCATGAGACCTACCGATGCATCGAGGAGCTATACCAGGCTCCACCCGTCACTTTCTAAGTCCAATGCATTCTTCATATGAACAGGTTTAAACATAACATAAACATTCGTATTAAAACTAGCATATGAAATGTCAATACTTTATCCATAAATCATGAATGGTATAAAAATAACACATCCACAGTAAAACATATCACAAAACCCTCAATACAATATGGATATTTTGTATCATAATAAAAAAACATTAAATAATCTTAAAATCCATCAAAGGATGTTGACATAGATTAAATCAAATCTATTTTAGAGAAATATCACTTTTTTGAAATCATTTAAAAGTCACACATTTATAAAGGATGTAATTTAAAAGAGATTTTTGAATCAAAGTGTCACATACCACTTTGAAGCTTTTGAAAATAAATATCATTTAAAAACATTCATGTCCATAAAAATAAATCCTTAAAATCATTTTTTAAAACATGGACATTAATTAATAATATTTCAAAAGATAAATCTTTAAAACATTTAAAATTCTGATCTTGATAAAGATTACCTTTCACAAATTCTTAAAATATTCATTTGGAAATAATTTAGAAGTCACATAATTATAAAATAAAACATTTACTTTTAAAATTTTCTTATAATCTTGTAAGGGAATCTTCGACGATTTTATAATGGTGGAAAATATCTGCACCCTACATATAAGTTAAAAAAAGACATCCTTACCTTTATTTTATCGAAAAGGTTAAAAGGACCTTATTTGAAAAATGACGGAAAGATTCCTTTATAAACATATTATAAAAAGTCAAACAAGGGTATAAATGACTTTAACCCATAGTATGTAAAATACTAAGAATTATTTGAAATAAGTTTTTAAAAAACATGGATGTGGATGATAAAGAGGTCCCAGTGGATAATTACGTATAAACAAACTTGGATAATGAAGAGATTGTGAAATAAACCCTTACCAATTTGGTAACTTACAAAACATACACCCCATAAAAGTGGGATCATACAATTAATATGTAAATACACATAAATTAAAGTGTATTACAAAAAGAATACAATTATGGGCAGTACATACCCCACACAATAGGTAATAGTGGCAATATGGCACGAATCACACGGGAATAAAGAGTGAGATGAAAACCCCTTACCTTGTAATTTTCCTTTGTTGAGGGTAGTTTAACCTCTTGTATAATAGTTAAATAATTGTTATTAAATTATACAACAATAATATACATAAATATGATATCATATATGATCTTTTAATATTTCTTTGTTAATAAAATTTTAGTATTATCGTCTTTTCGGGTGTTCACTTACTCATTTTATTTTATATGTTTCGTTACATAAGATGTGTTTGTTATCCATAGGTTTCATATTATTCATATAAAGAATTATATCAAGTCCTTAAAAATTAGTTTTAATCATCAAATTATAATTATTCTTGAATGGATACGATGGGGAATTAATCTCATCGCGTTCATGGAGACGGTAGTCCGTATGTACGTACGAGTGACAATATCATTATTTTGATATAAAAATAATATATAATTGGATGTTATATCATATATACAGAATAATTATAATGTTATATTTATTTTTTACTTCAATTAAACATCATTATCATACCCATCCAAATAATAATGTTTTGAATAACAATTACACCACGACGTGGAGACGGTAAGCTGTACGTACGCACGTATGGTGACATGTCATTCAAAGGATGGATAGAATACTGAATATGGTTGTACCATATTTATAATAAAATCATAGTATATAAAAGATACTGGAGTTATTATTTTATAATTGAAATAACAAAGAAATAAGAAGTTGAAGATGAAAGGAACTTGAAAGAGGGTGGTCAAAACATTACCTCTTCTTCGGGTTCTTCATTTTGATTTGATCAAAAGGGCTCCGTAGGTTGGCTTTCTGATCAAACTTAATCCTCTAGTTTGAATTGAGGGAAGTTTATAGGATAATTGGGAAGGGGTTTTCTGAACCAAAATTCTTTTAAGGTGTGAAAAATTGGTTAGAAGTGGTGTTTTTTTATAAGGGGGAGGAGGGGCGCTTTAGGAAAAACTTAATGTATTAATTTATAATAAATTCATATTCGGTTTATAATGGCTCAAAAGTAGATTATTCAAAGTATATGGTGGGGATGGGTTGAAATAATTTCATCCAAAATATTTTAGAAAGGTTTGGGTCACTATATTAACCTTATCATTTATATTTAACTCTTAGTTAAATAGTTTTACATTTACCATGTCACTTTGTAATTTTATATTATGTGGTTAATAAACTTACTATATACTTCCAAGAGACCCCAAAGTGATCCATTAATGATAAAAATATCATTATATAATTCCTTTGGACGAACATTATATTTTTATGAATACAATATCAGTTAATAATATATTATTTGTTTTAAGAGCACATTTATGTCAATTTGGACAATATTTAATAATTGATTTTTTTTAAAGTCTTAATAACTTTATTAATTATAAAAAAAAATTCATTTATGTAATCCTAACATGTAATATTAACCAATAAAATTTGTTTATTGAATAAAAACATTTAAATTATATATATTTTAACATTTATAATACTAATTATTTGATTCTTTCATTAAGAAGGAAAATACAACATCATTATTGTGTCATAAATAAATTTAATTATTCAAAGTCTAAAAATTATAAATAAAATACCGTTATGTATGAAATAGTTTTAGATTTCTAATGAATATTTATAGTTGAAAATATAACATATATAATCCTATGTAAAAAAAATTAAAGATATTTTCTTATGTCATTTTTGTAATTACTTTAACTTTATTAATATAAAGTGTCATTATCACTTTCAAGTGGATCCATGGGGTCCCAAAAATGACCTACAGATTCCCATGGTCGAAAATTTATCAACTAGTAGGGTTAGTACACGTTTTAGTATAATTTAATATTATTATAATATTATTTTTTTACCCTTATTTACCGGATTTACCCTTTAACCATGGTAAATAAAATATTTACTGAAGTAATTATTCAAAATATCTAAAATTAAGAGTTACCTATTTAAAAAATCTGGGAACCTTGATTTCAAATATGGAATCCATTTTTCCATATTCAAAACACAAAAGTGACAGAAATTAATTTAAAATTAATTCCCACTGTCAAAACAAAAAGAGTGTTTTTAAGAAACAATAACTATCAAAAGATTGACACTTGTTTATGTCCGGTTTAAATTTGAAATTATGTCCAATGACCAAAATTGGATTTAATGGTAAAAATATATCCTAAATATACTTTAAAACCACTAAAATTCGTAATTTATCACTATTAATTATTTCGATTAAAAAATTTGTTTTTAATTAAAATTAATAATTTTCACTATTCATTATAATATGAAAGTTATCAGAAAAGTACCAAAAATTTACCCTAAGATAATTTCGATATTCTGAATCTAAAAATGAAGTCCATTATGAAAGATAAAATGTATAAAAATTCAAAAATTGGGTATTACTATTCATAACGGCTAGTTTGCTTGGTTGTGGTGTGAGTTAGAACTTGAAGTTGCGTACAACACATGCTACTATATTATTCAAAGAGAAGCGTACCGTGGAAGCTTGGGGTGTTACTGTAACGACCTGAAGCTTGACGTACATTGAAATTACATTACTTTTTCGGAATACTTAGTACATAACAAAAAAACACACACAAGGACCGTAATAGTTTAGTGTCTTTGGAAACTCGGAATATAATCTTCTAATCGTGGTGAAAGATCTTCAACATCTCGCATAAAGATCTTCTTTTTTTAACCTAATTCCTTTCATTATGTCCTGGGGAAAAAACATAAAAGGGTTAGCTCAAATGCTCAGTAAGGGTAAAAAAAAGAAATATCAATCACATCATATTAATAAGAACATATCTTTTGGAAATCTTAACCTGCAAAAGAGATCATAATTTCATAACATGGGATAAATCGTAGTAGTGAAATGTAATCCCAATAATCATAACATAAAAAATGAAACTTTGTGGCATATACACATAATCATATAGAATCATTTCTTATTAGTCAAGACTCATTTCCAAGACTATCTTAGTGGACAAAGTCCCTTTCTGAACCGAGTTCACTCCTCGTTTCAGCCCTGTTTCACTGAACCGGTATAACCTACCATTCCAGCCATGTCTATCTCATGAGATATAAAATCTTTACCAAATGCATTTAAGGGAGATATAGGTCCCACCCATATCATAATGATACCATTCTTATGTTTTCCATAAAATCATAAACCATAGATCATAGCATAACCCATGTAATAAAAATGGGAATCTTAAACATCGTGACATCATAAAACAACTCATATAAGATAATGGAATTAATAAAAATAACTCCATCACAACATAATCAAATCAATGTAATAATAGGGATAGAAACATAACCCTTTATTATCTTATATGGAAAATAATTTTGATAAAACACTTGAACTCCATTCTTGAGGAAAATATCCTTTCTACTTCAAAAACACTTTTCTTTTCTTAACATGTCTTACAATTCTAAACTAAAAGAAGTTGATTAAAAATAAACTTGAAAACTTTTAAAGGAAGCTTCTTGGAAATAATGTTTAAAAATCCATTCATGTCGTATAAGTTAAAAAAACATCCTTCTCGTACTTTTGTTGGAAAAGTCAAAAAGTACCTCGTATGAAAAACAACAAAAGATTCCTTTCATATCTTTTAATAAAAACTCAAAGAAGGGTAAAATTGGATATAAACTATTGTATAAGGATATAAATATTTCATATTGAGGAAACATGGATGTGGATGATAAAATACACCCCATTAAACACCAAAGTATAAACAATCTCGGATAAAAAATGAGATTGTGATATTTCTCTTACCTTAGGTCCGATTTTCCTCGTAAGTGTCTGAACCTCCTGTATAATGATTTAAATAATGTTATTGACTTATTACAGAATCATAATTATTGTTATGATATCATATATGGTCATATTCTTAGTTTCTTGGTAGTAATATTTCATTGCTACTTGTAATTCGGGTGTTTATAACTTTTTGTTCTTATGCGTGTTTTGTCGAATAAATTCTTATTCTTCTCTTTAGGTTATAGATACATCATTTCCAGAATGGTATTAATGTAATATATATCATATTTATTCATTAAATTCATTTATATAATCATAATGCAATGAACATCATGTAGAACAAATCACATCACATCGTGGAGACGGTATTCCGTACATACGCACGAGCGATGATATCATTCCCATGATCGTGGAATTGTATTGGAGTGTATGTATACTATTTCAGAATCAATATCACTTTATAATAGTCAGATATAGTCATTATTTACACCATTATACCCATACAAGTAAGGTGGGGTCGAAAATAGATTACACCACGGCGTGGAGACGGTATTCTGTACGTACGCACGCGCGGTGATTTCTTTTTCCGTAGGATGGATAGATGGTGAAATAGGGTTGTTTCATACTTATAATGACATATAAGTATATGAGTGATACTTATGTTATTATTTCATAATGAAACAACTAATGAAGAAGAATTGGAAGAAGAAATAAAGATGAAAGAATGGGTAACAGACATTACCTCTTCTTTGAAGTGCTTCTTTGAGACCTTCTTTTAGGGCACTAAAATTGGTCACTGAAGAAGACCAGGACCTCTAGGATGTCTCTAGGGAAGTGGAGAGGAGAAAGTGGAAGGTTTTGGCCGACCTTGAAGGATCAAAGTGGTGTGAGGAAGAGAGGGAGGAGGTGCCCTTTTATAAGGGAGGAGAGGGGCACCTTTGGAATAACTAAAAATATTATTTTATTATAAAGTCAAGTTCTGTTTTAAATAGCTCAAAATTGATTTATTTCAAAGCTACGGTGGGGATGGGTCGAAATCCTCTCATCCAATAGAATTTATACAAGTTTATATTCCTATTTTAACCTTATCATTTAGATTTAACATTAAGTTAAATAAATTTACTTTTACCGTGTCTTCTTGTGTTTCCTATACTATAAGGTTAATAAACTTACTATATCAAGCCAAACGAACCCAAAGTTGTTTATTATTAATATATATAACCTTATATAAGTCATTTGGCATAACCTTATATTTTTTGGAATAAAATAACAATTAATAATATAATATTTGTTTTAAAAACTATTTTATGTCAATTTTGACACTATTTAGTAATTTATTTTTGTGAAACTCATAACAGATTGATTAGTTAGCACAAAGTCAATTAAATCAATACTAACATGTCATATTAACATATAAAATTATTTAAATTCATAAAAAGTCTTAAATTACATTTATTTGGGTATTTATAACATCAATTATGTCAATATTTCATTAATAAGATAATTACTACATCATATTTGTGTCATAATAAATGATAATTATTTAATCCCTAAAAATTCTAAATAAATTCCTATGATGTAGGTAATTGGATTATATTTCTGGAGACTATTCATTTTTGAAGTTTCATGAAGTTTATCACTAACTGAAAATTATTATACTTATAAGATTTAAGAAAGTGACATGTTGTCACATTCTTTGGTTTTAATAATAATTAAATTATTGTCATGGAAAAAAGTCCATTAAATGAATCTAATTCGACCCTTAGGTGATATGGGTCGACTTTTAGTCATATAAGACTATTTTTTCAAGTGTTAGGGTAATTTCATAATATTATATTTACCCTTAATTACCCAATTTACCTTCAACTATGGTAAATAAAATTTACCGTAGTTACTATTCGTAATTCCCAAAAATAAAAAGTATCCTATTAACATAATTTGGACCCACTGATTCTAAATATGGAATCAATTTTTTCAAATTCAATACACAGAAGTTGCAGAAATTAAATTAAAATTAATCATGTTGTCGAAAGAAAACGGGTTTTTCTTTAAAACATTGCAAAAGATTGAATTGATTTATCCTACGAGTTCAAGGTTGAATTAATGCTAATGACATAAATTATATTAAATGGTAAAAATATATTCTATTTATAATTTAAAACCATTTAATATTATAATTTAACCATTTAAATTATTGCGATGAAAAAAGTTGGTTTTAATTAAAATATAGCGTGTTTTTACTATTCATCAAAATATAAAAGTTACCAGAATAATATGAAAAATTTATCCAAAGTAAATTTTTATTTCATGATTCCAAATATGAATTTTATTTTGTCAAATTGAACTTATAAACATGTCAAAAACTCGATTTAAAGTGGGTGCATCATCAAAAGGCGGCAAAACTGCATTTTTTGAAAAATACTTATTTTACCCGAAAAATTTATTTTGTTCTTATACCATGTTTTAGAAAATGTTCAAGATGAATAATAATGTTATAAGATTCAAAATTTAGTTAATACTATTCATAACAGCTAGTTCATAATAATATTATAATAATATATCGTTGTTTAGTAAAACCCGGTATTGCGTACAACACACGCTATCGAGGAAGGTCGCGATTGCATGTAATGCAAGCCAAGTCAGGGTTGCGTGTTGTGCAAGAATCTCTCGTTGTTTCGTATAACATAATCCAACAATATTTCATTTATACATTGAATATATATATATATATATATATATATACGCAATATTGCGTAGAATAACTATTATCAAAATTGTGTGTAACACGATCCAAGAATAGTGTTGCGTATACTGCAAGCTAATATGGTGTTGCGTATAGCGCAAGGTAATCTTGGTGTAGCATAAGACATTAATGAAATTAAAAGAATATTTTTCATAAAATCTCGGGGTGTTACATTCTACCTACCTTAAAATGAATTTCGCCCTCGAAATTCATCGCGGTTATAAATGGTTTACTATTCGAAAGTTTCTTTAATAGAAACCCACATCGTAAAAAGGAATACAAAAACCAATATTTAAAAACAAAAGTATGAAACGTAACGGTTACCCAAATAAACTAATCACTGGGTTTCCACATAGCTGAAAATATGGATATGGAAGAGAAATCTAACCATCATGTTCTGATGGAGAGTGGTAGAGAACATGGCTATGGAAAAGCCAGCAATCACAAAGCCATAAATTTGTGACGATCTAAGGTACCATCTGATTCATCAGATATAAGAGCACTAGGACACCATTTTTGGTTTTCAAGATCATTTCCCTAAAGTTGATGAAATTGGTATTAGAAGAAATACTTTTGTGATTTTGGTATAGTCTCACTATTTGTCGTTCTTTGGACAATTTCCACTTCATATCTTAAAGAAATGAAGTTGAATTTTTCATTCGGGATGTGTTAGCAGATCATGTGATAGAATGATGGGTCATTCCATCTGCCTCAAACAAAAGGTTAGAAAAGTTATCAAAAAATACATAAGTCCATCTATAGTGAGATTAATCATATATGGTTCCTAAAATGGACTTATACTTCATATATCATACTGCTTAATATAATAAAACTAGTTTCAACTAAACAGGGACTTCCTGTAGTCCAGTGGTAGGCGATAAAGGCCAGTCGCACTTCGGTTGTGGGTTCGATTCCCACAGCCTTGTCCGACGCGATGGGTTGTCGCCCGTCCTGCAGGTTGTCCTTTTTCTAAAACTACATTACTATAACATCACATAAATAATATCAAAAAAATTTCTATCCTTAGACAATACTAACTTATGGTTAACATAATCTATTCCAATCTTTAGGCTTATCTAAAATACTTCGGTCCAAGCTCATAGTATAAAGAAAAATATTACTTGAAATGTCTTCTACCAAGCATGTGAATACCATCATTTATCCCCCATATATCTTGTTGGTCACATTCCAATCATGTGAATACCTTAATGATGTATTCTCTTGAAAAATGAATACCCATTAAACCTTATTGAAAACATGAATGCTATCAAAAGTTAACTCTTTCCACATACCAAAATCCAAAAATTCTATATACTCAAACCATGATATAACCTTCTCCTTATATCAGTCATGATCTCATGAGTACTATCAAAAATTTAATTTTCTCCTTATCCCTTCATTATGCGCATATCATCTATATTCTAAAAATATCTAAATAACCTTTCATGGATACTAGTACCATTAATCATACACTTTCAAAACTCACAGAAAGACAATAGTGTAACAATCCTTAGATGTCTCTTTATTCCATAGTACCATGAGATTACTTATACAACATTACACATGATAAACATGTAATCATTCCACTACATTCTTAAACCATTGACCGAGCTTCAAAAATTCTTTCATCTCACATATCATTTGTAGTCTCTTCATCATCATCAACATAAATACTACCCATACGACCATACTGATTCTCTTCCTGAGACATTCCCTTAGGGAATTGGTTTGCATAATGCACATACATTCCACATTTAAAACATTTAACCATTGTTGATGTCGTAGCAATACCATTATCCTCATCCATGGTGTTAACTGAACCTTTTCCATTGCACTTACTGGCTTTGTGTCCTTCTTTTCCACACCCAAATCATCTTCTAGTTCCTTTGAAACATTCTCCTTGATGCCTCTTCCCACATGATTTACAAAGGGGAAATTGAACTTTCTTTCCTCTATGATCATCATGAAACTCCATATTTCTCTTATTAGCCGAGTTAGGAAACTTAACAAATTTTACTTTATTGATCATATTATGAGATTTCTTATTCGGCATTATAATGATGTTTGGAATTCCAAATCCCATTTCATTTGATTTCTCATGAAGAATATCATTCCATTGTCCATCATATCCTCCATTATTGTGAATCATCTTGTTTCCAGCCATTTTCTAAAACCCAAAAAGAATAGTGTGAGAGGGAAAAAATAATAAAGGGGGAGTAACTTCAATATCTAACATCTTTGGTTTAGTCTAATATCGTTACCATAGTTCTAGGACTATATCATATACGTATACTTATCCTTAGGGACATCCCTAGACATACCTTAGAAATATCTCTAGGGATCATACTAATGTTTTCGCATCCTAGTTTCCAAAGGTTGACTAAACTTTTCCTCCGATACCAACTGTAACGACCGGAAGCTTGACGTACATTGACATTACATTACTTTTTTGGAATACATAGTACATAAAAAAAACACACACATAAGGACCGTAATAGTTTAGTGTCTTTGGAAACTCGGAATATAATCTTCTAATCGTGGTGAAAGATCTTCAACATCTCCCATAAAGATCTCCTTTTTTAAACCTAATTCCTTTCTTTATGTCCTGGGGAAAAAAACAAAAAAGGGTGAGCTCAAATGCTCAGTAAGGGTAAACAAAAGAAATATCAATCACGTCATATTCATAAGAGCATATCTTTTGGAAATATTAACCTCCAAAAGAGATCATAATTTCATAACATGAGATAAATCATAGTATTGAAATGTAATCCCAATAATCATAACATAAAACATGAAACTTTTTGGCATACACACATAATCATAGAGAATCCTTTATTATTAGTCAAGACTCATTTCCAAGACTATCTTAGTGGACAAAGTCCCTTTCTAAACCGAGTTCACTCCTCATTTCAGTCCTGTTTCACTTAACCAGTTTAACCTACTGTTCTAGCCATGCCTATATCATGAGATATAAAATCTTTAGCCAATTCATTGGAGGGAGATATAGGTCCCACCAATATCATAATGATACCATTCTTATGTGTGCCACAAAATCATAAACCATACATCATAGCATAACCCATGTAATAAAAATGGTAATCTTAAACAACGTGACATCATAAAACAACTCATATAAGATAAAGGAATTCATAAAAATAATTCCATCACAACATAATCAAATCAATGTAATAATAGGGATAGAAACATAACCCTTTATTATCTTAGATGGAAAATAATTTTGATAAAACACTTGAACTCTATTCTTGAGGAAAATATCCTTTCTACTTCAAAAACACTTTTCTTTTCTTAACATGTTGTACAATTCTAAACTAAAAGAAGTTTATTAAAAATAAAATTGAAAACTTTTAAAGGAATCTTCTTGGAAATAATGTTTAAAAATCCATTCATGCCGTATAAGTTAAAAAAACATTCTTCTCGTACTTTTTTTTTGAAAAGTCAAAAAGTACCTCGTATGAAAAATGACAAAAGATTCCTTTCATATATTTTACTAAAAACTAAAAGAAGGGTAAAATTGGATATAAACTATTGTAGAAGGATATAAATATTTCATATTGAGGAAACATTGGTGTGGATGATAAAATACACCCCATTAAATACCAAAGTATAAACAATCTCGGAAAAAAAATGAGATTGTGATATTTCCCTTACCTTAGGTCCGATTTGCCTCGTAAGTGTCCGAACCTCCTGTATAATGATTTAAATAATGTTATTGACTTATTACAGAATCATAATTATTGTTATGATATCATATATGGTCATATTCTTAGTTTCTTGGTAGTAATATTTCATTACTACTTGTTATTCGGGTGTTTATAACTTTTTGTTCTTATGCGTGTTTTGTCGAATAAATTATTATTATTCTCTTTAGGTTATAGATACATCATTTACAGAATGGTATTAATGTACTATATATCATATTTATTCGTTCAATTCATTTATATAATCATTATGCAATGAAGATCATGTAGAACGAATCGCATCACATCTTGGAGATGGTATTCCGTACGTACGCACGAGCGATGATATCGTTCCCATGATCGTGGAATTATATTGAAGTGTATGTATACTATTTCAGAATCAATATCACTTTATAATAGTCATATATAGTCATTATTTACATCATTATACCCATCCAAGTAAGGTGGTGGTGGAAAATAGATTACACCACGGCGTGGAGACGGTATTCTGTACGTACGCACGCGCGGTGATTTCTTTTTCCGTAGGATGGATAGATGGTGAAATAGGGTTGTTTCATACTTATAATAACATATCATTATATGAGTGATATTGATGTTATTATTTCATAATTAAACAACTAAAGAATAAGAAGTGTAAGAAGAAATAAAGATGAAAGAATCGGTAACGGACATTACCTCTTCTTTGAAGTGCTTCTTTGAGACCTTCTTTTAGGGAACTAAAATTTGTCTTTGAAGAAGACCAGGACCTATAGGATATCTCTAAGGAAGTGGAGAGGAAAAAGTGGCAGGGTTTGGCTAAGCTTTAAGGCTCAAAGTGGTGTCAGGAAGAGAGGGAGGAGGGGCCCTTTTATAAGGGAGGAGAGGGGCACCTTTGGAATAACTAAAAATATTATTTTATTATAAATTCAAGTTCGGTTTTAAATAGCTCCAAATTGATTTATTTTGAAGCTAAGGTTGGGTTGGGTCGAAATACTCTCATCCAATAGAATTTAGACAAGTTTAGGTTCCTATTTTAACCTTATCATTTAGATTTAACATTAAGTTAAATAATTTTACTTTTACCGTGTCTTCTTGTGTTCCTACACTATAAGGTTAATAAACTTACTATATCAAGCCAAAAGAACCCCAAGTTGTTTATTATTAATATATATAACCTTATCTAAGTCATTTGGTAGAAGCTTATATTTTTCGGAATAAAATAGCAATTAATAATATAATATTTGTTTTAAAAACTATTTTATGTCAATTTTTACACTATTTAGTAATTGATTTTTGTAAAACTCATAACAGATTTATTGGTTAGAAAAAAGTTAATTAAATAAATAATAACATGTAATATTAACATATTAAATTAGTGAAACTCATAAAAAGTCTTAAATTACATTTATTTGGGTATTTATAACATCAATTATGTCAATATTTCATTAATAAGATAATTACTGCATCATCTTTGTGTCATAATAAATAATAATTATTTAATCCCTAAAAATTCTAAATAAATTCCTATGATGTAGATAATTGTATTATATTTTTGGAGACTATTCATTTTCTAAGTTTCATGAAGTTTATCACTAAATTAAAATTATTATACTTATAAGAGTTAAGAAAGTGACATGTTGTCACATTCTTTGGTTTTAATAATAATTAAATTCTTTGCATGGAAAAAAGTCCATTAAATGAATCTAATCCGACCCTTAGGTGATATGGGTCGACTCTTAGTCAACCAATAGGATTTTTCCAAGTGATAGGGTAATTTTATAATATTATATTTACCCTTAATTGCCCGATTTACTATTAACTATGGTAAATAAAATTTACCGTAGTTACTATTCATAATTCCCAAAAATAAAAAGTAGCCTATTGACATAATTTCTACCCACTGATTCAATATATGGAATCCATTTTTTCAAATTCAATACACAGAAGTTGCAAAAATTAAATTAAAATTAATCCCGTTGTCGAAAGAAAACGGGTTTTTCTTTAAAACATTGCAAAAGATTGAATTGATTTATCCTACGAATTCAAGGTAGAATCAATGCTAATGACATAGATTATATTAAATGGTAAAAATATATTCTATTTATACTCTAAAACCATTTAATATTATAATTTAACCATATAAATTATTGCGATGAAAAAAGTTGTTTTTAATTAAAATATAGCGTGTTTTTACTATTCATCAAAATATAAAAGTTACCAGACTAATATGAAAAATTTATCCAAAGTAAATTTTTATTTCATTATTCCAAAGATGGATTTTATTTTTTCAAATTGAACTTATAAACATGTCAAAAACTAGATTTAAAGTGGGTGCGTCATCAAAAGGCGGCAAAACTGCATTTTTTGAAAAATACTTATTTTACCCGAAAAATTTATTTTTTTCTTATACCATGTTTTATAAAATGTGCAAGACGAATAATAATGTTATAAGATTCAAAATTTAGTTAATACTATTCATAACGGCTAGTTCATAATAATATATCGTTGTTTAGTAAAACTCGGTATTGCGTACAACACACGCTATCGAGGAAGGTCGCGATTGCGTGTAATGCAAGTCAAGTCAGGGTTGCTTGTTGTGAAAGAATCCTTTGTTGTTTCATATAACATAATCCAACCATATTTCATTTATACATTGAATATATATATATATACTCAATGTTTCATAGAATAACTATTATCAAAATTGTGTGTAACACGATCCAAGAATAGTGTTGCGTATACTGCAAGCTAATACGGTGTTGTGTATAGCGCAAGGTAATCTTGGTGTAGCACAAGACATTAATGAAATTAAAAGAATATTTTTCATAAAATCTCTGGGTGTTACAGTTACATTCTCCCCTCCTTCAATAAATTGTGTCCTTTCAATTTGAAATTATTTTTCAAAAATAAATGTTTGAAAATAGAAAATACCTTTGAGAAAACCCACATCAGAAATTAGGATAATAAAATTTAGTCTTAATAAGAGGAAAAGGGAAATGAAAGGGTCAACATCAAATTATGATCTCAATTAAGAGAACATTGGATTAAATTAGATTCATATATTTAGAGGAAAAACTTAAATATTTATAGTTTATGATTGAGGTCATCAATCACAAACAAGTGTATAATTGAGGGCCTTAAATTCATCAATCTATGATGATTTAAAATACCATCGGTTCAACAAAACATATGGTATTAGGATAACACATTTTTGTATTTAAGATCCCTTCACTAATTTATAAGAATTAATTTCTTCATAGAATAAGATAAGAAGAAAAATATATACTTAACAAGAAAAGTCTCATCCTTTAACTAATTTTTACCACAAACTCATCTTTCACTCTAAAAGATAATAGAACTTAAAAATAATATTCTATTTATCATGTTCCTATAGGGTTCAAAAAAAATGAATTTATAATTCATCTACCTGATTTTTTTTAAAAGACTACATTATTCAATCCAGGACATCACGTGGGTCAGTGGTAGGTGATACTCACGTGTCGCCCTATGGTTATGGGTTTAAGTCTCACGGCCTTGTCGGACGCGACGGGTTGCCGCCCGACCTCCGGGTTGTCCTTTTATGAAAATCCAAAAATAATCTCAAACAAGAAATATCCAAAATACTTCTCTCCAAACTCACAATCCAAAATTTATAAGGAAGGTAAACACAATGAAGATCCTTTTGCCACTTAATAACATGTGAACACCTTCATCATGTACTCTTTTAAAACACTGAAACATCCTAAATTACCATAAGACCTTATTGATTACATTCATGATCCCTTATTCCTTATAGAATAATAGATATACTATTTTATCAAAAAAATTTGTAAACTCCAACAATGATGGAACAAACAAATCATTAATCAGTTTTAAGGTAATCAAGAATATCCAATATAATTTATCCAAATCAATCATGTACTATTCTAAAATCACTACCTCGGTATTAGAACTATATTATGGTTTATCTTTCTCTCAACCATATATTTTCCAAAACTTTAACCTTCTATTGAGTCACTTTTCTTGGTTCCACACAATCTCAAGTCCTTAATGAAATAGTACTGCAGTACAATCTTTATATACTCTAAATATTATAACCAGTATATTGTTGATACAACACACAAATGACATAATTCACTAATAACAACATAAGAACTCTAATTATTCCTCCTCATCTGTGGTAGTATCATAACTTGATTATTATCCAATAACATCATTTGGGGCATACTCTGATGATTTTTACATTGGTTCATGTAGTGTCCCAACTTATTGAAGATGAAGCATTGTACATTTGAAACCATTTTCTTACCCTTTCAGTCACAAACATGGTGTCCCTTTTCTACACACTTATAACAAACTCTCATTCCCTTCAGTAAAGTTCCAGGGTGTTTCTTCCCACATTTATCACATATGGGAAAATTATTCTTTTCCATATTCCCTTTATCCATATTTATCTCTTCCATCCTTTTCTTCTCTTGTTTCCCTTCAAATCCATAGGACTCAGAGAATTATTTACTTATCTTATTAACACATGATACTATTTCATCATATGCTGAGAATACATGGGAAACTATTTCCCTTCTAAATGTTGGCTTAATATCGTGAAAGATATGATCCTTCTTACTATTTGGATCTTATGTATTGATGGAGTTCACATTCCTTCTACTGGGTTCCATTTCTATACAATAGAATAAACTAGGTCAGTTTATGAATTGCAATGAATAATTCTAAACTTGTAAAATACCTAACATAAGTTGAATGGTTTATGGATATAATCCATAATCATAAAGATGTTTTCATTGAGGAAGTATATACTCATAAACCCTTCATAATGATTTGTAAAGAAAATGATAATTATCCTAAGCATATCCCCCAGGAGTGTTGTAACCAAGAAAGCAGCAAGGCCCATTGTCATGCACCAGTTCCCGTTTGAGTTTAGCTCAAAGCGGTGTTTTCAGGTTTTACCCCTAGGAACATCTCTTCCAGAGCTACCTCTACCTGCTCATATCCAGACATTGATGTATTTCTTGGAAAACTCACAAAATCTCTACAATACCAAAATTCTAGGAAGTTCTTCTATACTAATCCCCAAATATTATCTTAGGTCTATGTTCTCTAATTAGAGTTTATCTTAATCTAGTTTTCAAGGTTATTGCTAAACTTCCTCTGATACCAACTGTAACACCCCGACCCTAGTTACCCAGATTCGGTGCATTATTCTAATACATTGGAATGATTACAAGGAATCAAGTCCCGAAGGGCCGATCGGTTTAGCAGTCTTGGAAAATAGATTCCATACATGAATGTTACATTACACTTCATGACATACAAAAAAACATAAATAATCCTTCATGAATGACATTATTCCCTTGGATTAACCCTCTATATCAATCACAATAAACTTCTCGGAATCCTGGGAAAAATAAAACATAGAAAGGGGTGAGCTCAGATGCTCAGTAAGGATAACAATACAGCGAAAACTTTCATAAATAAGCATAAACATTTAAGGCAATGTATGACTAAAACAAAATCCTTTTAAACTTGAACATCAACATAATATGGAAAATATAAAATGATGTAATTCCATTTAAATATTCACATGGATATTGTACTAGTAGAATAATCACATGAAATATCACTTACCACTTTCATAATGATAAAATGCATAATTCCAGACTATCATAACCACATAGTCAAGGCCTTATGCCAAGACACTAGTTTTTATCATGAGACCTACTGATGCATCGAGGAGCTATAGTAGGCTCCACCCGTCATTTATTAAGTCCAATTCACTGCTCGTATGAACAGTTCTAAACATAACATAAACATTCATATTAAAACTAGCATACAAAATGTCAATACTTTTTCTATAAACCATGAATGGTATAAAAATAACACATCCACAGTAAAACATATCACAAAACCTTCAATACAATATGGATGTTTTGTATCACAATAAATCAACTTCAAATAAGCTTAAAATCCATCAAATGTTGTTGACATAGATTAAATCAAAACTATTTGAGAGAAATATCTTTTTTTTGAAATCATTGAAAAGTCACGCATTTATAAAGGAAGTAATTTAAAAGATATTTTTGAATCAAAGTGTCCCATACCAATTTGAAAATTTTGAAAAGAAATATCATGTCAAAAAATTCATGTCCATATAAATAAATCCTCAAAATCATTTTGAAAACATGGACATTAATTGAAAATATTTAGAAAGATAAATCTTTAAAACATTTAAAATTCTTATCTTGATAAAGAGTACCTTCCACAAATTCTTAAAATATTAATTTTGAAATCATTTAAAAGTAAAATATTTTTAAAATAAAACATTTACTTTGAAAATATTCTTATAAGCTTTTAAGGGAAGCTTCGATGATTTTGTAACGGCGTAAAATAGCTGCCCCCTCCTTATAAGTTAAAAAGAATACATTCTTACCTTAATTTTATCGAAAAGGTTAAAAGGACCTTGTTTGGAAAATGACAGAAAGATTCCATTATAAACATCGTATAAAAAGTCAAAACAGGGGTATAAATGACTTTAACCCATAGTCTATAAAATATTACGAATTATTTGAAATACATTTTTAAGAAACATGGATGTGGATGATAAAGAGGTCCCAGTAGATAATTACGTATAAACAACCTCAGATAATGAAGAGATTGTGAAATAAACCCCTACCAATTTGGTAACTTATGAAACATACACCCCATGAAAGACGAATAATACAATTAATATTTAAATACTCATAAATTAAAGATTATTATATAAAGAATACAATTATGGGCAGTATATACACCACACAAAATGTAATAGTGGCAATATGGCACGAATCTCACGGGAATAAGGAGTGAGATGAAACCCCCTTACCTTGTAATTTTCCTTAGTCTAGGGTATTTTAACAACATTTATAATAGTTAAATCATTTTTATTAAATTATAAAATAATAATATACATAATTATTATATCATATATGATCTTTTAATATTGCTTTGTTAATAGTATTTTAGTATTATCGTCGTTTCGGGTGTTCACTTACTCGTTCTCTTTTATATGTTTTGTTACATAAGCCGTGTTTTTTATCCATACATTTTATATTATTCATATACATAATTATATAAAGTCCTTAAACATTATTTTTAATCATCAAATGATAATTATACTTGAATGGATACGATGGGGAATGAATCTCATCACGTTCGTGGAGACGGTTGTCTATACGTACGCACGAGCGACAATATCAATCTTTTGATATTAAAATAATATATAATTGGAAGTTATATAATATATAAAGAATAATTATGATGTTATATTTATTATTTACTTCAATTACACATCATTATCATACCCATCCAAATAATAATGTTTTGAATAACAATTACACCACGACATGGAGACTGTAAGTCGTACGTATGCACGTATAGTGACATGTCATTCAAAGGATGGATAGAATAATTAATATGGTTGTACCATATTTATAATAACATCACATTATATATAAGATACTGGAGTTATTATTTTATAATGTAAATAACAAATAAAGAATAAGTTGAATAAAAAAGGAACTAGAAAGAGGGTGGTGAAAACATTACCTCCTCTTCTGGTTCTTCCTTTTTATTTCATCAAAAGGGCTCCATAGGTTGGATTTAAGATCAAACTGAAGCCTCTAGGTTGAAGTGAAGGAAGTTTATAGGATAATCGGGTAGGTTTTGGCCAAACCAAAATGCATTTAAGGTATTAAGAATTGGTTGGAAGTGGTGTTCTTTTATAAGGTGGAGGAGGGGATCTTTAGGAAAAACTTGAATTATTAATTTATAATAAAATCATATTCGGTTTCTAATGGCTCAAAAGTGTATTATTAATATTATAAGGTGTGTATGGGTCTAAATCCTTTCATACAATAGATTTTAGATAGGTTTGGGTCACTATATTAGCCTTATCATTTATGTTTAACTCTTAGTTAAATAGTTTGACATTTCCCATGTCACTTTGTATTTTTATATTATATGGTTAATAAACATACTATATACTTCCAATAAACCCCCAAGTGGTCCATTAATTATACACATATCATTATATAGGTCCTTTGGAATAACCTTAGATTTTTAGTAATATAATATCAATTAATAATATAATATTTGTTTTAAAAACTCATTTATGTCAATTTTGACAATATTTAATAATTGATTTTTGATAAAGTCTTAAACACTTTATTAATTCGAACCAAATTCATTTAAGAAGTCCTAACCTAGAATATTAACCAATAAAATTCGTGTATAGAATAAAAATATTCAAATTAGATTTATTTTAACATTTATAATACTAATTATTTGATTCTTTCATTAATAAGGAAAATACTGCATCATTATTGTGTCATAAATAAATTTAATTTTTCAATGTCTAAAAATTATAAATAAAATACCATTATGTTGGAAATCTTTTTTTATTTCTAATAAATATTTATAGTTGAATATATAGCATATATAACCCAATGTAAAAATTGTTTTCTTAAAAGATATATGCTTTTGTCATTTTTTATTTACTTTAACTTTATTAATATAAAGTGTCATTATCACTTACAAGTGGATCCATGGGGTCCCAAAATCAACCCAAAGATGCACATGGTCGGACATGTATCAAATAATAGGGTTAGGACACGTTTTAGGGTTATTTGATATTATTATAATATTATTTTTACCCTTATTTTCTGAATTTACCCTTTAACCATGGTAAATAAAATATTTACCGAAATAATTATTCAAAATGCCTAAAAATAAGAGTTAAATATTTACACAATTTTGGAATCCTGATTCCAAATATGGAATCCATTTTTCCAAATTCAAAACACAAAAGTGGCAGAAATTAATTTTAAATTAATTCCCGGTGTCAAAATAAAAAAGCGTGTTTTTAAGAAACAATAACTATCAAAAGATTGACACTTGTTTATGTCTGGATTAAATGTGAAATTATGTCCAATGACCAACATTGGATTAAATGGTAAAAATATATTCTAAATATACTTTAACACATCTCAAATTCATAATTTATCACTATTAATTATCTCTATTAAAATTTTTTTTTTTAATTATAATTTTGTAATTTTCACTGTTTATTAAAATATGAATGTTATCAGAAAAGTACCAAAAATTTCCCCTAAGCTAATTTCGAAATTCAGAATCCAAAAATTAAGTTTATTTTGAAAGATAAAATGTATAATATTTCAAAATGTGGGTATTACTATTCATAACGGCTAGTTTGATTGGTTGTGGTGTGTGTTAGAACTCGATGTTGCGTAAAACACATGCTACTGTATTATTTAAAGAGAAGCATACCATAGAATCTTGGGATATTACAAAGGACATCGTAGGAAGATCTCTCTGACGCGAAGCATCGAGCCCCCGCGTGGGACGTGGGGCTGCCATCGGAGGGCCAGGCCCTAGACCAAGCTCCACCCGACACAAAGACGTCAGCGGAGGGAGAGACGGGGGAGGAGCAACTGTCAAAAAATTTGAAAAAATATCAGGTGCGTGTAGCGAGTTCTCCCGATAACAAGAAGTAGCAATCCCACTTTTATCATAACAACAACATGTTCATGTACTCAAAGTTAGTGTAGGATTATATTGATCATAATAGGGATATTTTATAAGTTATTCAATACCATCGGCACTATATAAATTTTTATAATTTTATGTTTTGGATGTGTGGGGTTAATTTTTTTAGGCGTGTGGATTCACAGTAAAGATTGGTAGTCAAACCTTTGAAGATCAAGGTGGTTGTTTCCTAAGTATCCCCAAAAATGTTTTTGTGGCCCATAGTTTCCATATTTTCATAGGATATTATTAGTGTTTCATGTTTCATTTCTCTAAAGTTATAACCCAAATGATAGAATTGTCTAGGAAGGACTGTTATTTTGGATCACTGGTTAGTATTATGAATATTTTTACTACAAAAATAGAAAGTTCATTAGTTCTCTTTTTTTAGTTTCTAGATAAGGGGAGTGATGTTGGGGGTTTTATATAACACTCCCCATATTAGTTTGGGTTTCATATTTTTTTGTAAATGGAATGTGATCACATATGGTTCTAGGTAGTTTTATTCCCTCAAGCATACCTATTCCACCCATGATCTACAGTTGATTGTAGTAGAGTTTTTCACTAAGTTGCAGTGACATTTCCTCATTGTAAAATTATTTTTTGTATTGAAATATCATAGTAAACTGGGTATATCTTATTTTAATTGTATTTTAATCTACATTAGCATAGACGGATGGAGCTCTTATAGGACTATAACTTCAAGATCACATACACCCTAGGGATAGGTAATGTAGTTGATAATGTGTTGAGTAAATATTTATTAGAGGATGTTTTTTGGGAGAATATATATTATAATGGGATAACGGTATAGGTTATTGTGATGTATCTTGATTTAGAAGAAGACTGTGATAGAGGTATCCTATACCAGATTATAGTGTAATTTTGACTATTAGAGTGGGTGGCGGAGTCTCCACAGAGACACTCATAGGTAGAGTTGATAAGGGATAATGTCTTTCATGATCATTATTTAGGGGGTGGTCATAGAATAATCAAAATTGGATGTATTTTTAATGAATATTTTTCATTTTGTTATATATGTGTAGAGAGGTTCTTGTTGTGTTTCATAGTACATCCCTATTAGTGTATCCATGTATATCAATGATAT
Source organism: Viscum album (assembly GCA_963277665.1). Taxonomy (NCBI): domain Eukaryota; kingdom Viridiplantae; phylum Streptophyta; class Magnoliopsida; order Santalales; family Viscaceae; genus Viscum; species Viscum album. The sequence continues at coordinate 1,122,644,621 of OY728136.1, read as the reverse complement.
ATTAGAACCTGCGGAGTTAATTCTAGTGTCTAATGATGAATAGTTCTATAACAGGGTTTGAATCTTATTGTTTAGTTTATTAGTAGGTAAAGGAAAATAATTTTATCCCTAGTAGTTTTTTGGTTCCATTAGATGTCCATGGGTATATGTGTGAGAAAATTATAAAGGATTTCATCACCTGATTTACTTAAAGTCAAGAAGGAAGTGTTGTTATTTGGGTGATTATGGACCGATTAACATAGTTGGATCACTTATTATTGATATGGATGTTAGGTTTTGTGTATGTTATGGAAATGTGATATATGGAATAGGTAGTGATGCTTCACGGGGTACGGAGTACCATTATCTCTAACTGAGATCCTAATTTTAAATCATGAGTCTGTGGAGGTCTTCAGTGTGATTTCTCCTTTAATATTTTCCCTATAACTACATTTCATCCTCTGATATTTAATCAAATAAAGAATACCATTCAAATTTTTTTTGGATATATTACATGCTCATGTATGGAATTTTTGTGGTTTTTGGGTGAAGAAACAATCATTGGTTGAGTTTACCAATAGCAATAGTTATCACTCATCAATTAGTATACCTTGGTTTGTGGTGTTGTATGATCTTCCTGGAATATATCTATTGTACTGGACTGAGGTAGGTGAGTTAATGGTAGTTAGACCAAATTTGGTGTATATAACTATTGAGAAGGTTTTTATTCTCAAGGATTTGATACAAGTGGTGTAGGACTATCATATGTTTTATACATATTGGGGGAGGAGACCTTTGGAATTTACGTTTAGAGATCATTTATTCCTTAGGGTCCCCTCATCATTATGGTAAATTGATGTTTTGTTATAATAGTTGGCCTTATCTTCATTTTATCATGTCTTTTGAAGTATTATATCACATTAGTGTACTGGTGCATCTGTTAGTACATCCCCAATTGTTGGATTAGGTCTATGAAGTCTTCCATGGGTTGTAGATTTGTTGATATCTTCACGATAGATACGATGCCATTTGTAGGGGATATATTGATGTAGATAATGATGCAAAATTAATGGAGTGTCCAGTTGAGTCTCATGATCTTTAGTAGAAGGTGCCACATACTTGTGTAATTCCCTTGATACATGTTTATTGGAGGCCTATTTTCTTTGATAATATGCATTGGAACATGAATCGTATATGAACACTTAGTAACCTGAGCTATCTTGAACCATGCATTTATTTTATGATGATATTTTTAAATTGATGCTTATTTGTTGATATTATTTACCTTTTTATCATACATTATTCTTTGGAAATGTCGTTATTCCATAAGAGAGGTATCTATCAGGGAGAGGTTGGTTTGTGGTGGTTGGATTCATTTAGGTTAGGTTTTTATCCTTGGAAATGAGATTCATTTAAAATGTATCTAATGTAATTATCGCAACTATTTTCCAATTACTAATTATGATTTATGAGTTAGAGGTGTTGATATAATGTTTTTGGAATAAATTTATATTTGGATAAGGGATATAAACTGGTAATAGTATGGCATGGAATGGACTTGAGTGTTTCAATATAAAAATCTATCTAGAAGAGAATAGAATTTTTTTTATTTCATGTTTTTTATAGTATTGGATTAATTTATGGAATGGTACATGTGTCACATCAAAAGTTGTATAATACAAGATTTTAGTGTCATGCCATTTCAGGGATAAATTTAAGTCATAGTTTGGTGGATGTTTAACATGATGTAAAGGGCTTGAGAAAATTTGGATAATTTTTAAACCATAATTTTGGATGAAATGAATAATAAAAATTGTTTATTTTATTCTTATGGTTTCATTTATATTTTTCTTATTGTATTGTGCTATGTTATATCGCACCATGGATACCTAGATGTTTAGTTTTTAGTTTATTGGTTTTGGGGTGTCCTGGAAGAATGGTTCTTTCATTATTCCAGGGTTGGTTCTGAAAGATCATTTAAATGGAATCACCACATTCTTCATGGAGTGCCCATTCCATGGTAAAATCATAGTAAAATATTAATTGAATAATAAATTGTGGGATATATAATACATTACAGAGAGGATATCAAGGATTCTCTTGAGATTTCCCTATCTTGTAATTGCTATTACTTTTCGTTTTGTGGCTCCTTAAATATATAACAGCTGTATAATTTCAAACATTCTTCCAAACTCCTCTTATTTACATCATTTCCTCAGAACCTTAATCAATATGAGGCATGTATTTGGAGAACCGTGAGCCTCTTTTAGGAATATTAGGTTATTAAGTTGAAGAGATTGATTGTCAGTTATCTGAGGGGATTCTCTCCTCCTCTATGTTGGGTATTCTTCTTGTCCAACTTGGTGGAGTTTTAACAGTATATTAGTGCCAGTTTTGTTATCCTTGGGGAATGATTTTGATTTTAAGATCATTATTTTATAGGTTGTAGAATATTTCCTGGAGTGATATTGGAATTTTGAACATTTTATTTACATTATTCATATAAAGGAATAGAGAATATTTGATTGTGGTGGTGGATTAAATAATTCTCCAATAGTTTTATTTTTATTATCTAATTTAAATTTTTTTCTCTTGGGTTAATGGTAATAAATAATTTAATAATGATAATAAATTGGACTAATTGAATGGAAAGTCGAAGGGTGATTCACATTTTTTTTATATTATTTCCTCATATTTCTAACACCATGTGGAATTATTAATAATTATTCGAAGTGATTTTTATTTTTATCAATGATTTTGGAGGGTGGTGTTTACCCCCGATCTGAGCCAATGTAGAATTATTGGTGTGGTAGGTCCTATGTGAAAATATATTTAGTATAAAGTTGTTTTTTAATTCCTTATGTATCTATTCTTTTGATTTATTCCTTTCCTACCAAAAAAGTCTTAGATGGAAAATATGATACAACAGTTATGTTTGGGATGAGGTTTTTACCCTAGTAAGTCAATATATCGAGTTTTCATCACTGTTACTATGAAAATATCATCATGATCGCATCATTTAAAGAAATTTATTTATATTTAATTAATTACTCAACTGTTTAAAAAAACACATAAAAATTCATCTATTTAAATAGATGTTACATACTCCATCTTGGGTTAGATTCATTACTAGGAATACACATAGATTGAGAGGACGAGAGATGGATTAGAAATTGATTGAAATGAAATCAAATTGGGATAGATGAAAAAGCAAAATTAGTGAAATCTGTTTTTTAAATTACTCATCGACTATGAACAAGAATATGGTTATGATGATGGATTGAAGTAACAAATTCCTCTAATTGAGTTAAGGATTTTTATTTAATTTTTTCTACTTTATTAGTGAATTTATGATTGAAATTGTGATAAGAGAACATTCATTATATTTCATTAAATTTAAATAAACTATTTTTAATAATTATCGGAATACCCTTATAATTATCAAACTCACATTCATGGACTGTTCAGGTTAGTAAAATTTAATATGTTCCAGACATGTTTTTATTTTTTCGAAATCAACAGTCCATTAAAAACAAATGAGTTTAATAATTTATCCTTGTCTCATTTCCTATTGTCCAATCTAATCTTTTATCCTCATCACTTATGGATATGGGTCTCTGTCATTAACAGTGTCCAATGTATGTGGGGGCATGGAAAATAGGATTCATGAATTGAGGAAACAAGGAATTAGTGTTAAGACCAGTTTGAGGAAGTATCATGGTTGGAGGTGGTTGCAGTATCTCATCTCTTTGAAAATCGATTGGTTTCAAAACTAGATAACACCACATGACGTCAATAATTCCTTCCCATATGTTAGATTCTTCCAACTAGAAAATGGGGTCTATCATATCATCGGGAGACTATTTACCCATAGTAAATTGTGAAATTTTATAGAATATAAAAAAAAGTCATCCATAATTAATAAAAATCCATCAATGTATTCATAATTCATAAAAAAGAATCAATAATAAATAAATGTGGAATAAAGTAGTCATACAAACTCATGGCCCTACTAGCATACAAAAATTATCTCCCACTGTCTGATCTCTTATAAGAAATAAATAAATCAAAAAAATTCAATGAGGATCTATTTTTATCTTCATGTCGTAGCATATCTCAATCTCAACTCTATACATGTTATCCTACTCAATCTTGTAACTCTGAACCTCTTCTCGATCTAAAGCAGTAATCAATTAAGGTTTCTTAAGCACCCAAGTTCCATGGTCACCTGAGTAGGGTGTGAGTATAACTTATTTTGGCACCACCAATGGGGTCCCATGCATAACCCATAATGCAATTTATGTGCCATGATAAATGATTAGCATAAATAGATGAATAAACAATAGAAGTGGAAATTTTAATTACCATTTTCTGTCCTCATATTCTAATGTGACCCTTGAGATCAACTATACCCATGTTAACCAGTGTCCGGGTGTCTCTAATCATGTCATGTGGCTATGCTAACCAATACCAATCCCTATACCCATATAGTATCGTATTAAAGCCCTAGATACTTAGAAGTATCACAATTCATCCAAATAGTATCATCAATAAATTAGTGAATTTATAATAAGTAATCCTTATAATTCCTTTGGTAATAGGAATTCATCTAATTCGTAAGAGTATATCCAAAGGAAATCCAGTAATCAGCATCAACTATACACCCAATTCATATGAGGATGACCCTAGGAAATCCATAAATGCCATAAAGGAAAAATTACAATATCTTAGGCATTCTATATAGGAATAAGTAAAATATAAGGTGATTTCTTGATGTGGTATAAATAGGGAGGCATCATCCTCAAATCCAAGGGGGTTTCCCAAGTAATTCTATAGTGTGAGGACTATCTGTCAAATCTAGGGTAACCACCAAAGAATTTCATTTCCCATTAGTCGTACAATTATAAAGACACGAGGGATGATCTTCCCTACAATAGTACACAAATAATACATTAATAATAATAATAATAACAATAATAATAATAATAATAGGGATTTTTTATATTCTCTATCTCACCTGACATAAACAAGGTCATCCTCTCAGGTTCATGATCTATCATCACCACTAAATTCATAATAGGCTCACACAACCAATTCATGTTCTAAGGTGAAACTCACAATCATATATAATCAATACTATATTCACCCACTCCAGTGTCAATATATCATTGGGGAACCATTTTAGGTCCCCTATTCCACAACACGACATAGACACCCCATAATTGATCCTCATCCACACTATTACCTCTAATTTAATCACCCATCACCCAATAGGTATCACATCCCCCATAATATTCATAAACATCTCAAGGCATCATTTTCCTTCTAGTAAAATATGTTCAATCACCTCACTTAGAGAGATGGCATAAATCCTATCTTAATACCCAAGTCATCCAAATTTGGTTCTCCCACCAGACCAATAAAAAATATACCAAAAAAATTCTGACCTAGGTATTTGTAATCCAAGGGGTAGAGAAATTCTATCCAATTATAATCTCTTTTCTCCAAAAGCTTTTAAGAAATCTCACAATCATATCATTTCCTACTCAAAACAATCATCTCGTTTTATCAAATATGTCTACTTGGAGGTTACCAAGGCTCCTAGATTAAGGGACATTATTCTTAAATTTTTCATTTAGGGTCTATTTTCTTTCACATATACAATTAAATTCAATAACTTGTTCATTAGTGTCCAAATCACTAAGTAAAACCTCAGTGGCCTATTCTAACCCTTGAAATTCCATCATTTCATTCTTAATAATTCATTTTAAATTTTAAAAAAATTAATTATTTAAAAAATATTACTACTCTCAGTGGAGAGACCAGATATAAAATTCTATATCACCTTGATAAACCAAAACAGGTTTTCATATCGAATACCTACCTCAAACAGAGTTACTTCCTTTAATCATAGCCAAGAAACTCTCACCTGAGCTCAACCAAGTCCAACTAACCATTTCTAATCCACACATGGCCCTAACTCAAACTAAAATTCCCAAAATTAATTTTAAATACTTTATAATTAATTATTTAATTTAATTATAACAATTTATCAATTATTTAAATTTAAATCATTTGGTCATAATTACCTAAAACATAAATATTGATCCTATCAAACCAAAATAGTGACCAACCACTCTCGGAAGGTATATAGTGAACTCTTGACACCATTATGGGAAAAATACCTAACAACCAACACTGATTCAATAATACTTTCCATTTTATTGAATAATAAACTGAAAATAAATTCATTTATAAATGGTCATCAAATGAAACAATGTGAACTTTTGTGTTTTTATCTTCTTGGAATGACCTCAAAATGCACCAATCAAATGTCCAATAATAATGTGTTATTCCAACATACTCTCATGGAATTATCTCAAAACCCTAAACTACAATCTCCCAAATCATAGACTATGAATGGGAATAAGTAATAATAATAGAGGGAGATATCACCTCAAACCAGCAAAGATTCACTACATTAACACCTCTAGTAATGGGAAATTGAGAGAGATAATAGAAGGACATCCCTTTTATTCATTGTGTGAGAGTTAAAAAAAAGAGAGGTGGTAAGGGCTTTTAAATTTTCTGTGTAAAGTTATCATTCCACCATTTAAAAAAAAGTGGTACACAATAGTATGAACCACATTGTGGTATACCTCTAGGTATCCCCACAATATCTCTTAATAAACCTATAAAAACACCTGAAGGACCACACCCCTCATTGTTTTCCATTGCACCATGACACTGACCATGATGTGGTGCTATAATAAGTTTCTCACAGCGAACACATTTGGCCAAAACAATATGATGACTTTTTCAACCTAGGTATTTCATCCATGTCATTTACCATTGGGGGAAACCCATCAGACACCATTCTCACTCAGGAAAAAACTCCAATCAAAGATCGGCCATGGTGTGTGGGTTTGTCCATTTCATATATGGTTAGAACCCAAATTTCCTTACTCAATCTGGGAAAAATACCCTCTAATAGGGGCTTCACAACCCACACATAGAAACACAAACCACACAAGCTCTATTTTGGACTAGTCCATTCTATAGTGTTTCACTTATCATGAATTTTAACTACTGGTTTCCTTGACTTCACTCTATCATCCACCCAAGAACGTAAACCACTTCTATATCCTGAATCCATATCCAAAAAAATCTCCAAGAGATGTTCCAATACTGAAAATATAATTTTTAATTAGGGATTAAATGAACCACTCACTAAAATAAAAAAAGATACTAAAATGTAGTTACCTGAGAAAGTTGATGTTTTCACAACCTCCCCACCCTAGAAAATCTCATCCCTAAGAATACCAAATGGTCCTTAACCGTAAATTCCAACCTTTCTTAGATATTTATTCATGCTCAATCCTCCACTTTGTACTATAGACTGTTGACTAAGCTACCACTACACAACTCTAAACTTGATGGGCACTCTTCATCAAAAACTGATCCACCACTCATCTCTATTACCAAATCAATAAGATGGAAGTAATACATACCTATTTATGTAGATACATTATAGTGCAACAAACTAATTCATTCTCATGCCTATAGTGATCTTCCCCCAAAATATTATCCTAAAAACATTATTTTGAGATATAATTATTTCCACCATTGGAATCAACTAATAAAACACATTTTCATCTATACATTGTCCCGATCAATGTGTTTTCTATCTCCTCACACCCAATTACATGTAACATCATTGTTTAGACCTCCTATGGCTAACCATTTTCAAAAACTCTCTACCACACCCACTGATGTGGTATCACATCACTCAATTCAAATCCCTCAACATAGAAATGTGTCTTGAGATCATCCCAGCACACATAATAATGTAAAAACCTAACTCCCATTGTAATTTAATGGTTGGAAACTCATCCAACCAAGTCATACATCAGGATCTCACCCTAAGAATTGGTGCCACACCAATCTAACTCACACTTTGATCACATTAAAACCATCTCAATCCTAATACGGATACATGGAATCCATATAGTACCTCATATGAAAGTAAAATTGTGTATTCACTAAGGAACATATAAAATCGACACCATCCACACACTAACATCCAAACACCACCTTGATTGTTTAATAACTAGTCTCCTTACAACCAGGACTCTTCCCATATGAGGTTCATGCCTTCATAACTCAAGACATTACAAAAAATTCAGTTATTTGCGATGGGGAATTTGTGATGGGGTCTGTCATAAATAATTTCTCAAAGTTTAAAAAAACCTATTCCGATGAGAAAACCTACCACCACAAAAAATAATAAAATAAAATAAAACATTAATATTAATAAAATTTAATAAAATAATATTAATATTTTTAATAAAATAATAATATTATTAATAATATTAGTAAAAAAATATTATTAATAAATATTATTATTATTTTAAATAACATTAATATAATAATAATATTAAAATAATATGAATAAGTTAATAACAATTAATATTATTATTATTAATAAAATAATATTAATAAAATTAATAATAATAACAATAATAATAAATTATAAAATAATAAAAACATCAATATTCACAAAAATATAAAAATAATAATAAAATCATAATAATAGTAAAATAATAAAAAAAATATTAATTTTATTTTAAAAACTAAAAGAATTAAAAAAAATTAATTAAATTAAATAAATAATAATGTAATAAAATATTAAAAATTTAAATAAATAATAAAAAACACAACATTTGCAACAATATAAAAACACACTATCTATAAATGTAAATATATAATATTGCAAAAAAATACATTCAAATGTTTTACCATGAAAAATAAATACATCACTCAGGGGAGGGTCTTCTGGATGAGCTGGAGAAGATGGAAGAGATGGTGGCGGGAACTCCATCCCTAAACCATGAGCCAAATGTTTCATGTACTCCATGGACTTCTTGTGATGCTGCTACTGTCATCAATGCATCTCATCCTATTGTTATTGTTATTGTTGATAGGTCTCTTTATGCTCCCTACACACACACACATTATAACCTCACTATGGGCTCACAGCTACTACTGATATTGTGCATCAGTTGATGATGACTGTCTACAGTCTCCTCTCAAGTTACACGCTGACATCGCAGTGGTAATATAATGACTCTTAGGAATCAATCAAGAGCTGATACCAACAACTCAATCTTTCTCAAAGTCATATTGGGTCTCTTGCATCCACGCTACCGTATAAAATCTTGATGCACTGGTCTGATCATCGTTCTTGGACAAACTCTCAGTCTGTGTCTAAGACATCATGACCTCATATCACTCCTTTAATTGAGATTTAAAATTAAAATAGTTAAAATATTATTTAAAGATAGTTTTAAAACTCAAAAAGAAATTATAATAACCACAATATGATGATGGTGATCACCTCTAATCTCTCCAGGGACATGATCCATGTACATCCTCCTATAAAATTCAAACTCTATAATACCAATCTATTAAAATGGCTATATGAATATAAAATAAACAGTTTAAATTTAAAGTTATATAATTTAATTAAAAAAGGTACTTACCATATGTTCCTTATGCATACTGAATATACAACTACACCACAATGTGTCACCTTCTGTCTCCCCCAATTTTGTCAACCTGCTAATGATCTCCTCTGAAAACGACCAATCATACAGTGTGCACATAATCCATCCCAAACATGAGAGGAAATATAATCATGTTGACGGGAATATCAAGGCTGATAAAACTCTATGTCTCATAATTTCCTCATTTTTTTCCTCCTCAAATTGTACAAAAATTGATCGCAACGATCACACATATATCCCTCCCATTTCTTCTAGAAGTATTCGTGCATGCTCTCATCGATGGGATACCATAAACCCTACAAAAAATAAATAATATCATTTTATTAATTAAATAAATTTAATAATTATTATTATTTATTTATGAAACAACCAATGATCGAACATGCATTGATTAACATAAATGAGAATCTGATCTCATGTAACCCATGCTCCAGAAAAATAATTTTGCAAAATGGAACTCCCCTATCCAATAGCTATGTTTTAAAAGATATGAAAAAAGGAATAAATATTCAAAAAATTAGTATATAAATAAATTAAATATAATTAATAAAAACTAACTTAAATAGACAAGTAAACATACCTCTATATGCATGGATCAAAGCCAAGACGTGGATGTCACTCAGGGATAGGTCCAAGAATCATTAATATCACAAGACCACAACCCCTTAGAGTATTCACTAAACCAACAACATTCTGAGTGTTAGATGGCCCAACATCATTCTCATAATCAAGTAGAGCATACCCCTTGAACTCACAAAATAGATTTGATTCCATCTAGAACACAAAATTATTATTGTTATAAAATAGTTAAAAACAATTATTATATATGGATATATATTATATATGATTATAACTAGTATTAACTATGTCATTATTCATCTCCAACCTCATATTCATATATGAAAGTGTCAATGTCTTCACTTTCCTCCTCAGTATCATCAATTTCCACATGTGTTTTAGTTTCACTGTATCTTTACATTTCAAATTCTTTTGTTACATAAATAACATAATCATCACCATAGACATTTAATTGTTGAGTTTTATCATTGATATTTTTGTATCTTTATGGAAAAGAAGGATTTGGAGTAGTCTCTTGGAAAAATTCAAGTCCATCACTTCAGCAGAACCACATTCACTTTGAATAAACATATTTTCCTGAGATTTAATTTTTTATTATGCTCCACCAATCACAAAAGTCTCTTAATGTAGCATAGTAATTTACATTGTAAATTTGATTTTATTTATGAGCCAATAAAAATGGTACACTTATATAATGATGATTTTTATATTTAATATCAATGATTTCATGGCTTAAATTAACAATAATACTAGAAATATGACCTATACCAACAGTTTTGTCCAAACTATTGGTATGGGTCACCAATTTGGACCCATAATAATGTTTTGTTCAAAACCATTGTTATAGGTCACTTATATGGACATATACCAATGTTATTGGCCAAAACTGTTGGTTTAGGTCCATTATAGTGAGCCAAAACCAACGGTTTTGGCCAAACTGTTGGTATAGGTCCATTATTTTGAGCCTATATGAACGGTTTTGTCCAAACCATTAATATAGGTCCACCCAATGTCAAAACATATACTAAAACTATTGCTATATCTCAAAAAATCAATGAACTTATACCAATAGTTCTCAAAATAATTGGAATAGTTCTATAACAATGGTTTTGATAACCATTGGTATATGTACACATATTTTTTATGGAATCCTTTTCCAAATAACATTAAATAAATCAAAATTGAAAATACTTATGAATATACATATATATATTTACAAAATTAGGTTCAAAAAAGTCATGTTAGGTCAGTGTTTAGGTGGTTGGATAATAAACAGTAAGTGTTGGGATCAAAAGTAGGCCAGGTTTTTTTGAATTACCTATACCATGGGTTTTATAAAACCAGAGGTATAGGTCAATACCAATGGTTTTCCAAGACCCGTTGGTATAGACCTATCCCAATGGAAAACCAGCCAACGGTCCTCTAAACTATTTGTATATGGTATTTTTTATTAGTGTACTCAATCCGCTCTCAGTATCCAACAACTAATATTTAAACATTGTTATGTAATTCTATCTCATATAACATAGTTCAATTATTTCTTCCAACATGACATAAAATTCCACTTCAATTTCTTTATAATGATATCCACTCTAGAAAACACCTCTATTAATTATTATTTTTGATTCCTCATAAACAGGTGTATGGAATTGAAAATCAGTCAGCGCATATGTATTATAAGATTTAACCTTTTTGGATGGTGGGTTACTCAATTTAACCAATCAATTTTAAATTTTATCATTACATTGAAATACATAAAATTTAATAAAACAAATATCAATATAAAAATTAATAAATTGGTTTTATATGTTAAACTATAAACAAATTGTTTTACCAGTTTTCAAAACCAGTGGGAAAATTTATTTTGCTGATATTCTTCATGAGAAGCTATTGTTACTTTTTGAAAGTGTTTCTTAATACAAATAAAATAATATTAATTTATTGTAAAAAATATTATAGAAAATGTGATAGGATAACTCACTATAAAAATGGGGTCATTTCTTCATAGTTGATCAGAACATATGTATGAGCTATGTGATGTTCATTATCTAAAATCTATCATTTATGAACTCCACCAAAGAAGATTTCAGGCGAATTAAAAACTGATAATTGATTTCACATTTCATCATCCACATTTCCCTCATTATTCTTTGTGGTTGTGTATTGATAGATATTCAGATTGAAAATAATGAGAGTAGAAGAAACGAATTTCCTCAAATAGAAAACTTCTATAATTGATCATTCAACTAATGCTTTATTGTGTACAATTTTTCATAAATTTAAGCATGCATGTCTCGAATGGGAACATCCATCGGAACTATATAGAACCTCCATATACAGTGCATACATTATTTTTGACCATTTTTACTCTAGCCAGATCACATTCCATATGTCGGGTAGTCACTAATTATCAACATCAATATAACATTTAGTAGGAAATTTTGTTTCTCAGCAGCATCATATGTATTAACACCATTACTCCAAAATAAAATTTACACCTTGTTGAATGGATTCAAATAAACATCAATATTATTTTTTATGTCCTGCAAATAATAAAGTCAAAAAGATATATGGATCCTTCATCAACATCCAAGGAGGTAAATTTTAAAGAGTTATAAAGATGGTCCAATATGAATATTGACTACCGTAAGAACCAAATGGACATAAACCATCGCTATAAAGACCCAATCGCACGTTTTAGGATTCTGAAAGAAACGAAAGATTTACTTGGTCAAAAAATTTCCATGAATCACCATCATAGTGATGATTTATGCTCTTAAATGTTGAAGTATTGGTTTTTTTTCATAACATCAAAGACATTGCCTTCCGAGACATAAATAAACATTTTAATCTGGGTGTAAGTTGGAAATACCTGAGCTATTTTACATGAATCAATCTAGACATCCTTATATGGTCCTCCTTATACCAAAATTTTCATATTTATGACTAATATCCAACAACCCATTTTTAAAAAAATTTAAGACACAATCATTTGAACATGCATGAATCTTCTGATAACCAAGACCTGGATTACAAACTAGTCTCTTACTCCCAAATAAATTTGTAGGCAACACATTTCCTTCATGTAGTAGTGTTTTAACAAAATAGAATATCTGATAAAAAACTCTTTGACATTCCGTTATCATATTTAATATCCATAAATTTTTCAACTGCTTCAAATTTTTTTATTTTTTAACTAGGATATAAGATACCTTCATTGGACATCAACAAATCCTAAAATTGATATGGTTCAAACTTAGGAGTTAAATTAATATCATCTTGAGTTTCGGTTTTTTGAAAAGACGAAACTACCACATCATGTACTAAAATTTAAAATTGTGATAGATCTTGAACCAAATTATTAGTATCATCTCTTGAACTATGTTCTGCATGTTGATACCAAAAAACATAATCTATATGAAAACCAAATTGCAGTAGATGACCCCCAATATATTCAAATGTGTCAATCATCCTCAGACCATAGTTTTTAAATGGACACTTAATCATCCCTTGTAAAACTTATTTTGGTTTTGATGATGTAAATGATAAGAAAGGTTTCAATAACCTCAATATATATAGGATTTATTTCAGAACTGTTTGGATTCTTACACTGATTTATCCAAGTGCAATCATCTAATAATGACTGTTTTTGACTTCCTTATTCTATATTTCTCAAAAAATTATGAAATAATTAGTTTTTTTATTAATTAATATAAGAAAAACAAGAACAAAAAAAATAAAAAAAAATATTATTATTTCTAACTATTCCAAATTATTAGTAATGATTACTAATTATCACTAATTTTTACTAATTATTACTATTTATAACTATTTAAAACAATTTATTACTATTTATAACAATTTATTATTAATTATTTCAATTTATTACTAATTATTAATATTTATTACTAATTATTAATATTTATTAATAATTATTACAATTTGTTACAAATTACCACTATTTATTACTAATTTCTGCAATATATCACTAATTACCATTATTTATCACTAATTACCACTAATTAACAGTAATTACAGCTATTTATCACTAATTACAGCTAATTATAACTAACTACCCCTAATTATTACAAATTATTACTAATTATTCCAATTTTTTAATATTTTTTTCTATTTATTAATATTTATTACTATTTATTACTATTTATTACTATTTATTACTATTTATTACTATTTATTACCATTTATGTCTAGTTATTACTATTTTCCATTATTTATTACTAATAACAACTAATTTCTACTAATCACCTCTAATTTTTACTAATTCCCTCTATTTATTACTAATTACTACTAATTATTACTAATTACTGCTAATTATTACAAATTAAAACCAATTATTACTAATTAAGACTAATTATTACTAATTACTGCTAATTATTACTAATTACCGCTAATTATTAGAAAATTTTACTAACAATTATTATTTATTATAAAATATTATTATTTATTACTTATTTTTAATATTTATTACTGATTATTGCTATTTATTACTATTTATTACCAATTATTTCTAATTGTTACTAATTATTACTAATTGTTACAATTTAATAATATTTATTACTATTTATCACTATTTATCACTATTTATTACTAATTATTTGTATTTACTACTAATTATTACTATTTATTACAATTGTCTGGTAATTATTAATATTTAGTGCTAATTATTACTATTTAACTCTAATTAATATTAATTAATACTATTGATTACTAATTATAACTATTTATTACTGTTTATAACTATTTATTACCATTTATTGCTATTTATCTCTATTTATTACAAATTACCATTAATTATTACGAATTACCGTTAATTATTACTAATTACCGCTAATTATTAATAATTATTCATAATTATTTATTTTTATTACTATTTGGTATTATTTATTGCTAATTATTACAATTTATTACTATTTGTTACAAATTACTGCTAATTATTCTTAATTGCTGCTAATTATTACTAGTTACCACAAATTATTACTAATTATTACTAATTATTAATATTTATTTCTATTTATTATATTTATTTCTATTTATTAATATTTATTACTATTTATTAATATTAACTACAAATTATTACAAATTATTACAAATTATTACAAATTATTACAAATTATTACTATTTATTACAAATAATTGCTAATTATTAATAATTACCGCTAATTTTTACTAATTTTTACAAATTACAAGTAATTATTACTATTTATTACTAATTATTAATATAATATACTAATTATTACTATTTATTACAAATTATTACTATTTACTGCTAATTATTTTTTAATTATTACTAATTTCGTCTATATAAAATTATTTTTATCGATTTATTACTATTAAGTACTGATTTTTACTAATTTTTGCTGTTTTTTACTATTTTTTACTATTTATTCCTATTTATTACTAATTATTGTTATTTATCACCATTTAATGCTAACAATTACTAATTACTACTAATTATTTTTAATTACCACTAATCAATTCAAATTTATGCTAATTTTTACAAATTACCGCTAATTACTACTAATTATTACTAATTATTATTAATTATAGCTAATTATTACTAATTATTAATACTTATTACTATATATTACTAATTATTACTAATTATTACAAATTATTACAAATTATTAACTATTATTACCAATTATTACATATTATTACTAATTATTACTAATTATTTCTAATTATTACAAAGTATTAAAAATTATAGCAATTTAAAAAAAATTATTACGATTTATAAACATTTATTACTATTTATTACTAATTCCCGCTAATTTTTACCCAATACCACTAATTATTACTAACTACCTGTAATTATTCTTAATTACTGCTAATTATTTCTAATTAACGCTAATTATTACTAATTACCGCTAATTGTTACAATTTATTACTATTTACAACTAATTGTTTCTAATTAACACTAATTACTACAAATTAATATTAATTAATACTAACAACTACTAATTAAAAATAATTAATATTAATTATACGACATTATTATTAATTAATGAAAGTTCATCCCAATTATTAGAAATTAATACTACTTACTTTTAAATAAAAAATCAAATCTTAATGAAACAACATATTTGTAAAAATAAATAATGCAAAATAAAACTATCTAATACTAACTTAATTTAATTTCTTCTAATTAACAATAATTATAACTAATATAAAATAAAATGAACTAACTAAAAAATGAAAGCAATAGATAAATACATTTAAATAGAATCTTTTGTATGATGCGAGCCTAAAACAAGGCTCTCATTTAAATTTAAAATTTTAAAAAAACTTAAGAGAAAAATATGAGAGTTGAGACGTTGGGAATACTTGAGACAGTTGTGAAATTGGAAACAAATCGGATAGGGGTATATATAGGTTAGATTGGAGTATTTGTGATGGGACCCATTGCAAATGTTAACCCCCTATTAATTAGGGGCGGCGGTAAAAATGTATTTACGATGAGACCCATCGCAAATACCTACCTACAGACATAGCATTTCCGATGGGACCCATTATAAATGCTGGTGGTTAAAAATGCATTTGCGATGGGACCTATCACAAATACCTACATGCTGACATAACTTTTGTGATGAGCGATAAATCTCCTTGCAAATGCTAAAAACTACGGAAGGGTATTTGCAACAGGATACATTCTCCCGTCGCAAATAACGATTGTTTTTTGTAGTGATATTTTTCCATTATCGGGTGTGATAACATGACATTTTTTTCCTTCACACATGTGATTGCCAACACGAAACATTGATCGCCACCTATCCCCAACTCATGAGAATGTCACCCTCAACACCAACTAAAATTCTTCCATAATGTGGGTCACCCCCACCAACAGCTAATGGTTCACTCTCCACCATATATATTCCCATAAAACCACTCCTTAATCACTACCTAAATAGGTTCCATTACCATGAAAGTGTTTCTTCTCTTCAACCACGCTCATCTATCCTGTCATCCAGGCTAGCATCAATCCCAGATTAACTGTTCCACTACACCCAATCCATTTCTTATGTCTCTTATACAATAGATGAATATTCATATTTCATCAAAACTCTTGGGAGACCATTCCTATAAGTATTGGATTAGTTCTATCAGTCTTAAACTAATGCTTGGTTGCTCACTAATTAACAACTCATTAATACTCCCACGCAACCAATGGGTAATATCTCAATCCCAATCAACGGGTGTACACTCATGTACAACATGGTTTCATATTATGATTCACTCTCCCAAGAGTTTCTTATCATCAAAAACAATATCATGCACCTAAATAATTAACCATGATTATTGTATATCAATTCCATCTATCATTAACTACCCATGGGGATCCTCATGAAAATCAAGGCATTCACCCATTCCAAGGTCTATCTCCCAACTACCTTTTAACCTATGTCATCTCAAGATCATCCTAATCTATTAATGTACTATCTACAATAGATCCAAAAATATAAAAGAAAATTGTGCCGCCTTAATGGGAATCATGCACAAAAACACTATGGTTATGAATCATATTGATCCCACCTTTTAAAATCAACCTTAATACCTAATGCATCTCAAGTTATTGACATTAAAAAAGTCCAAAACACCCCATGTGACTATACAATATACATTATAGAACTTCTTGTGCACTAATCTCATATCAATGAATCTACCCATACTTCTCATCTTTAAGGCATTCATAAGACTAAGTTAACCTCTCAATGGGTAACCCTCATATATCACACTAAGCTCACCAATATCCCAAATTGCATCTCAAAGGAAATAGGCTCCCCAACCTAGCCAATAACTCAGGTATCATATAGGTAAAAACTCATTGGAAAAATCTTTATTATGATCTCAAATTAAATAAAAAATCACATACTAAAACACCCATCTCTAGGGTTTTTATAAACATTGTATATAAAGCACCATAATCCATGTCATCAGCCTTCTTGGGAACGAATCCTCACAAGGAATCAGGATACGAGCCTATCCCCTCTCCCCCCTTAAGGACTATGATATCTTCTAACTTTGTATAGATTTAATGGAATCATCCTATGCAGCAATGTGTTGACTAAAACTAGTCACATGTTTTGATTAATTATACTTCCACAAATATTCTCTATTTGAAAACATGATATAGGTTTTTACTAAAATTTTAAATAACCATAACAGTTTTCTTTTCAAAACAAGAAACATTTTCCCCCAAAAGGGGTTTATAACTAATGAATAAAATGATTATTCCAATAAACTAGGGTCACTATAAAACCCTTAGACAAAGGTATTATATAGCTATCATCAAGTTGAATCCCAATATAATATTCATATGACCAATCATCAAGAAAAAAATATTTAGTGGTCTACCTTTGTTTAATTCCCCCAAAAATTAATATAAAAATATTCAATGTAAATATTTTTGGAAACATTAAATATTTGAACCACTCACCATCAGTGATATAAATCATAAGCAAGAGTGTGTCTTTCATTAGAATACTATATACTAAAAATGATGCATGTAAAAATGCCCCATACTAATGGAAAAAGATTTAAAAACCCATAAATTAGAAATAAAAACCCAACAGTGCCACACAAGCTAAAATTGTATGACTGTAAGATAAAATACCAGAATAAAAATGAAAAATCCTTTAAAACCTAGATTTTTATTGCGAAAAGTGTTCATGGCTCACCAGTATAAGGTCCATAAAAAGCATTTACACATTATTATGTCACCTATATACTATCTCCCCATATAATAGGAAAAAATAAATGATAAAACCTCAGCTGCAACTATATAGAATCACACCACCCTGAACAATGAGACTAGAGTATAAATCAATGGTCTCTATGGGACCTTTGGAGTGCCTCCCAATACACCAGAGGATTCTGACTTAAAATGAGGGTTTTTGGTACTGTGGGAAGATGATTCCCTCATATCAGAGTGCACATAAATAGAGAAAATTAACAAACCTCAACAAATAATAATACACATCCATCATATTATTGACAATAAATAAACAAGAATCATTAATAAATAAGTATAGAAGCTAAAATTAAAAGTGACTCAAGATCATTAAAACATACACAATTGATCAACCACTAGTCCAATAACATGTACATAATAAATAAAAGGATAAAAAATGATGAGGCTATACTACCTTCTATAATCCCCAACACGTCCCATTATCTACACTATCTGATCTATCTTGATAAACTGTGAAACTATGAGCCTCTACTCAATCTATACTTTTAATTAGTGAAGATATATTTTGTACACAAGTGTCATGGCTACCTGAGCTAGTGTGAATAAAACTTAGTATAACACCAACAATATGGTCTCAAACATAATTAGTAATGTATTTTATGTGTTATTCAATATTATTAGTATAAATAAATAAATTTCGGAAGGGAAAAATAGAATAACCATTGTTGATCTGCATGTTTTATTATGACACTCAGGATTGACTATACTGGCTTTGGCCAATGTTGGAGTGTCTCTGTACATGCCACAAAAATGTTCCAACCAATACCAATTCGAATGTCTATATAGTAGTATGTTCAATCAAAATAACCATACAAATACCATAATTTAAACATATAGTACTAGATACAAATAATTTAACCCATAGGAGGTAATTTTATAAATATCTTAGGTAGTGGCCATGTAGTCGATTCCAAGGGGGATGACCCTAAGAAATCCAATTATAACATCAGGAATATACTTAATTCCTTGATATGTGAACCTTTGTAATGAATATATACCTTAAAGTTTGAACCCTATAATCATAATCATTCTATATAGGTATAATCCTAAAACAAGGTAATTTTTTAGGGTATTCTACATAGATAGACATCACTATTGAATCTTATCGGGTTTCCCAATGAATTCCATAGTGTCAGTCATATCAGTCAAATCATGGTTAACCACCAAGGAATAATATATATCATCATTTGTTCAATTATAAAGACTTTATGGAAGAAAATACCTCTTTTAATACCACATATAACACAATAATAACAATAATTTTGTTTGTCCAAATACCTAAACACATTTCCTATAGTAAATTTCAGCCTCTCTAGAATGTGAACTATCATGACCCATAAAGTCATAGAAGGAACACATAACTTATTCAGGTTCTATGGGGACACATGTCTTCACCTATACTTGATACTAGATTCATCCTATTTGGAATAAATATATCATGAGGTGACCACCATGATCCCCTTGGCCACATCACAACACAAACACCCAATAAGGGCTCTACAGTCTTAACCTTACATCTTGGTCCATTACCCATCACATAGAGGGAATCACATACCATGACATTATCATAAAAATCTCATGACCTCTATGGACTCCTAAGAAAATACATACAAGCCCCACCCATAGAGATATGGAAAAAAGACCATCTCAATACCCAAGTCATCGCATGCCAACCCTCTATCTCAAACTATAAATAATTTTTCTAGGGATTCCCTCTTGGGTACTCACAAGCCTTGGGGAATGGAAATTACTTTTTTCTCATCTCATTTAGCCTGAATTCTCTGAGGAAACTCACAATCATATCATCACCAACGTTGGACAATCATCATATTGCATCATGTCCCTCTACTCAAAGATTACCATGGAATTTATATTAAGTTCCACTATGCTTACATAGATCATTTATACAACAATATTATCCTTATGACTTAAGGATTATAATTACAATTAATGCATTGTACACTGAAAACCAATTCACTAAGGTAATGATTAATGTTCAATCATGTCCCACTAAAATACATCAATTCATTAATAAAAATTCATTTTAAAATAATTTTTTTTTGAAATGAAAATTTTATATCTCCCTTGTCGTTTAGACCATATATCACAAGCCATATTGAATTTATAGACCATAATGGGTATATATAAGAACCACCAACCTCAGAGAGATTTGATCTCTTTGATCCCAGACAAGAAAATATAACCCATCTTTTTCTAAGTATAACTAGCCATCACAAAACCACATAACTCTATAACTCAAGCCACAACACCAAATAATTAATTATAAATAATTTAAAATTAATTATTCAATTTATTTATACGAATTGAAAATTTATCTCAATATAAAAAAAAATAGGCATTATTTTCTAAAACTCATCAATCGACCTCATCACATTGAAATTGTTACAAACCACTCATAAATTGTTGGGGAACACTTCTGAAACCATTTTTTGTAAAATCCAAACCAACTAACATCAATTCGGTAGAAAATTTAATTTAATTTAACCCAAAACATTAAATAAATTCATTTGAAGATGTAACTCAGTTGAAACTGTGTTCAATGATGTTATTTAACTTCTTAGGACATTCTTTAGCTATGCTGGTTAAATATACCAACATAATTGGATGATTCTACCATTATCTAGTCAAATAAACTCAATACCCTAAACCAAAAACACACACTAATTTCTAGATAATTAAGGGGATAATAATGTATGAATAATATATATGTATATATCACCACAGATGATAATATAAATAACCAAAATTAAACCCATGTTCATATGGAATCGAGATAAAAAAGAGGGGGAGATCCCTCTTATTAGTTATGTGTGAGGGAAGAAAATAAAAGATGTATATGGATAAATTCATGATCATGGAATGGTACTACTAAAAATTTATTACAACTGGAAATAATTATAAAAAGAAATTAGACAAATTCCAAACCTGGAATTTTCGCCCATATCATTTATCACAGGGGAAAATAACTCAAGAAATATTCCCACTCAAAGAAAAACACCCACCATGGATGGTTCATATCATATAGGTCGAAGCATTTCCCAATGGAGAAACTCATTAGGATCCACTCTCACCTATAGAAAAATGTCATATAACCTGGTTTTTCACCTTCAACCAAGAGTTCCATCATAGTGAGTTCCTCCCTATGGTGGTGCACCTGTAGAAAAATTTTGCTATAGGTTCACCCATCTTCAATATATTTTTAGAAAAAGCACCTAAACCACTTTCTGATCCTTAATATAAATTCAAAATAATCACTTATAGATTCTCTGAACCATGAAAATTTTATCTTAATTTTAGTTATCAAAAAAACCTATCAACAAAATAAAAAATAAAATTTATAATCTAATTTCATGCCCCAGAAAAAAAAACATTTTATAAGTTCTTGGGAAGGGGTACTATATTCTAGAACTACGGTAAAGATACATGGGGAATCATGGAATGTAATAGAAAAATAGAAGCCATTAATGGTCGTATTGAACCATGTCAATAGAGTGTGAAGGTGACTAGATTCATGGTAGTCGGAGGGGATAGTAGGTGGTTCCCATGGTGTACGCCGTCATGATGTATAAAAGAACCAAAGACCAGGGGACTCCATTAAGATCATACAACTACAGTAAAGTGGAGACATAACCCTATATTCACCATACCTTTAAATATATATAGACTCATAAGTAACTCTACATTTCCAAGTGGTGGGAAGAGGTACAGTCAGCTCGACTATTCTGGTCAGACGGGAAATGGGATACACCAATTCCATTATCACCAAAAATGACAAAAAAGTGAAAAATAAAGGTGATGGATTTATGGTGTACATTGGATCCACACAACCACAAATGGTGCACCATGCACCTAGCCCTCCCCAAATGCACCCATAGTGCACCAATAATCCTCTCTTTCTCTTTCTCCACAATCAAGAGGTGATTTTCTCTATTTCTTCAACCATAGTCAATTATAGACAAATAAATAGTTTATCAAATGTATTTTACCATTAATATAATAATGGTGTATTTTTTAAAACCATTCAAATCAATTTAAGTGGTTTGATATGTAGATTTCAAAATTTATCATCACAGGGTTAATGACTAGGTTTGGGAACAATGATTAGATTTTTCTCATGTTTGGAAACCCTCACTGATGATGTGGTTATGTTAAGGTGTTGGTTTACTCCACCATACAAAAAATGGATTGGTACCCCCCCCCCATCCATCCATATGTGGGGTTAAATATCCTTTACATATGGCTTAAATAGGGTTGGTATCTCCATTAATATACAAAGGGCACATGATCCATTATATGTGGAGCTAGTATACCCCCAATATAAAGTAATCAGATGGAACATGGGATCCTATACTAGAGTTAGCATCACCCATTTCCATTTAATTCAGGCATGGGATCTTCCACCATAGTTTTTGTTAGGTTACATGGATTTATTCACATTGGTACTTTGGATAATAATTTGATGATATGGTATTGATGGTCTTGGTGTGTGGTGTTCTATCAATTGATGAGCATGATTTTACATTGAAAAGGCTCCTCCATTATAGGTTACAACAGTCATGTATTAGTTGGAAGGGTTGATCAATATAATCTTATTTAACACAATTGAATCCTTAATGCCCTATTGGATGATTTGGAGATGCAGTATATTGGTAGATATCAACTTTAAACTTTATGGGATCTTCTTCATTTTAAGATCCCATGTTTCTTGTATTCTATGAAATTCTAGGATTTAGATATGAGATGATAGATAATTATTTGTTTCCCTAAGACTTCTAGGGATTAATAATTTTGGATTATTTCTTATATTCATCCTCAATAATCTGTATTACAAGGATCTTGGGTTAATATATTTTTTGGTATTCTATTTATGGATTTTGAAGCATCCCATTGAGAATTTTTATACTCGTCCCATTATATTATTTATGCATACACATATTGTGTCCATGTAGTTGATGCACATTTTTGGATATGTCCTTGGTAGACGTGGAGCTAGAATTTCATTTTTAAAGATAATGACTTATGTTTCTTGTCAATACATGTGGGTGAATTGTGATCCTTGATGGTGGTGGTGAAAATTGTGGTTGGAGATAATTCCTGGTTTATATATAGTAAGGAGGAGTTTTATGTGTCATGTATCAGTCGGATTCAAAGGTTGTTTGAATGTTCAATCCCTTTTTATTTTCCTTTCTAATGATATATTTCAATTGAATAACTCATGCATGTGTTTTATAAACATTATTTTATTATATATTTATATTTGTATAGTGTTGATATTTAATTATGCATTGGGGATACATCCCCTTTTCTTATTGACATAGGCTAAGGTGTACTATAATGTGAGATATTCCTACTCGGTACTAGTCACTATCCCTTAGCCTATTAGAGGTGGGATTGGGATTTCACTATCATCTTATCAATCTTGGGTAGGGCCTTAGTTGGACATCTAATGTCGTAGTCGTATCAAAGTTGGTTTTTCAGAGAGATGAATTTTATAGTTAATGTTTTTGAGATAAATTGTTTTTTAATTTATGGAAATTATGATAAAGGTGTCTTGAGTAAGGTTTTTAAACAAAGGATCCTATTATTGGTATGGTGGCAAGTGTAGCTTTACACCAGGACTATGATAACCTATTAATCAACCCATATCTTTAATTTATCAGTTTTGGGGTACATACAAGTTGGGGATTTCATTATATATAGGTTAGTTATTATTTTCTTTATCCCTAATATGACCTCCTAACCAGATATTTTCCAATCCTTGTTGGATCATTCTTGTAAATGGATAATGTTACACGTTAGTAGCTAAGTTGTGTATAGAGTAAAGGTTGTGAAGAGGCTATTCTTATAGTTTCTCTACTCACCACCGATTTTGTTTCTAATTTTATATACAAGATGTTAATTACCTATGATTTGAGAGAGTTTATATTTACATTCCATTGGGTATTGATCAAGTAGTGCGAATAGTTTTTCCTACGAAGTTGGTCAAAACTACCTATAAACTTACTATGTTTTATAAATTCTAATAATAGATCCCTCGTTATTTTATGAAGAAATACTAACAATAATGTAGAAGATTATTGGGTAGATTTTGAGACACATTATCCCTTCTAGTCCATACTTTTTCCGAACAGATGGTGAGATCCAATCCCATTACACATAAAGGCCCGAAGACCTCACGAGGTGTTTCCCAGAAATATATTGTAATATAACTTCCAATGTTTTATATTTTATTAAAAGACTATATAGGATTATATTATATTTTTTGGATGATATTTAATGAAACACTAATTATTTCAAACCATTCTAGGAATGCATTAACAGTCCAATGATCTCAGTAGTGGAACACACAATAAATGTATGCTCGTTAAATGTTTTTATCATAAATAGTCATATTAGTACCATTTATAGATACACACATTTAACATAATATTTTGATCACAGTTATTTCTAGATTTATTTTCCTAGAATGGAGAAATTTTGATTGGATTGTAGGTGGTGATGATGTAGATGGTGATGGTCGATGCTTTGATCATCCCTCATCAATCACTTCCATTGGTTAGTTCCCATCAGTAATAAAGTGATAAAGGTAATATATGCAAGGATATGTGCATAATTTGTTGTATATATTCATTCATAAATAGATACAGTTCAATGTATGATTTATTTTCTCATTTTAAGGACCCTTATACCATATTTCATAGGCACGAGTTATACTACTAGATCATATTTTCAAGAGATATAATCTCTAGTGGAAATCACTTGTCATACCCTTGTAGGGATAAGGAGTTACCACATATGGAAATTATCATTCAATAACCCATTTTAGAGAAGTGATATTTTCATATTCACATATGAGGTTATTTAGTTGTTGTTTAGCTAAGTTAAAAATGTCGTGCTTGATTAGACCATAGAGTCCAAGAATTACCATGATGAGAAGATATCATTGAAATTTTCTGTGTGAATTCATTCTTTGTAGGAGTGGTGAGTGGATCCATTTCTTAGGTAGAAAAAATTAGATACCCATTGGATGTTAATGAAATATTAATGCACTATGTTTGTGGACATTGAAATTAATTCAAGTTAATAATTATAAATTTATGAATTAATCCAAAGGGTGACCCATGGTTATTTTTAGTACGAGATATGTTTATGTGTTGAATTTAATTCCATAGATTTTATTAGAGTGTTTCTAAGTAGGATGATGAGAAACAATGTATATTTTATAGGTATATGGAATTAACTGTTACAGGAATTTGTTTGTAGCTAAATGTTTTTGGAATTTAAATAATATTCACCCAACCTTATCCTCAAAGTTCTAATTGTGCAGTAAACTCTTATAGTATGGTAATTTAATTTTTGGGATAGCACTAAAATTCATGAGGATGAGGCCATGAGGTTTGATGATATTTTAGTGGTATAACAGCATGGTAGTTGAAAATTCTACAAAGTAAACTACATTTGGATGATGGAGGAGGTACATGAGTTTCTAGTTTTTGAGGAGTTTTTATTATTTTGAAAGAGAGAGAGATATTCATGTTCAAATCATGTTGGTAACCCCACACTTATACCTTGTGTGAGGGAGTATTGTAGTTTTAAATTTTATTAGTGTTCATATGCTACTAGATGTTCATAGTTGATAAGCCTGAAGGGTTTTCCTGAATGTAGGGATCACATCTCCCACTCCCTTTGGTGTATAATAGTCTTATATTGGTGTTTATATTAAATATCTAGATGGAATACCTAACAAAATACCACCCAATTTTAGTGGGGAACTCAGTGTGGTATACATAGTGGATCATTGTGGGTGTAAAATTACAGGGAAACTATTACAATACAATACAGTAATAGGCTTTCTCATAATTTTTTTTATTTTAGTTTCTCGATAGATGTAATATTGGGGTCTTGAGCCCACGGATTAGGTACATCTAAATAATAAAACACATCTACTTAAAATTATAGAAAATTGGGCCTCTCAATGGGAAAAACTGTGTTGTTGAGTAGTTTGATAGGGTTTCTTTATTCTATATATTCTCACAAATTTATTTTATAAAATAAAGATGACAACAAATCTTGGTTATCTTCTTCAATAAATATAAAACCAATTAGAGTTTAGCTGGTCAGTGGAGGATCCCTATAGTGAGTTTTAAGGATATTTTAAAAGAAGGCTCATGTCACACTTGTGCCATAATATAGTGACATTGGTGTGTGTGACCTTCTAGTATGAGGTGTTAGTGAAACAAAAATCAAACTGTGGGAGCTTTATGATTACAATTCTTTTGGTGTCAATACAGAATATTGCAAAGTACCCAGCGGTGGACTATAGCATAGATGAGTTTATATCAGATAAAAACCATTAATAAAACTATTTAAAGGTGGGGATAGAGGTTCTCCCACCATTGATAACCTTATTAACAGAACATTTTGAGGCGTGAATCGTTATAAATGGGATTGCATCATCCCATATGGAAGTAAAAACTTTGGATGACAAAGCTTTTCAGAGTATAATATTAGAAAAACTCTCATGGAGTGGATAAACAATTATATTATGTTCCATATTTTTGTGGAACTAAATTTTATATCATCAGTTTAAAATAGGTTTTTCTCTTCTTGGGTGTTGTAATACAAGTTTTTTTATATGATTGGGCCCTCAAAGTCCTGGTAAGTAAAATAAAAGGTGGTTTTTTTCCACAGATTGTTGTTCTATAAGTTTATTTATTCTTTGTTCTCCTATTGTATCCTTTTTAAGGATAAGAAAGCACTAAAATTTGGAAGGATATAGTGGTCCACATTTTTTCAAGGTGGGACTTATCTCAATTTTGAGTTTAAAATCAAAGAACCCCACATGTGTAAAATTTTATATTTACCCTAGTAAACAACCATAAAAAAATTATATGTTGGTTCTGCTGTTTTTAGAGTGTATTTTTTTTAATGAATTTTGTTGGAATAGAATTTTAGGTATGATGGGGAATCAATAAATATATATTAATTATTAAAATGTTATTTTTATCCCCTATATGTTTATTCTAATAAATTAATCATTTCCTTTATAATGGATTCTCGGATAGAAAAATTGAGAGAATGGTTGCACCTAGGATGGGGTTTTTACCAATGGAATGCTTTAATTCAAGTGTTAAATAGGGTTATTGAGTATAGACCAGTGTGGTTTTAAAATTTAAAAAAATCATTATTTAATTAAATAATTTATTATTGAAAACCCCTAGGAAATTATTATATTTAAACCCATGTTATAGACTCCCAATGGGGTTAGTCATATTACTTGTTATGAACCAAGATTAAGATAAATGGATAGGGATCACACCATAGTGAACATAATGTTATATTAGAGGATAAGTAATGAATATGATACATTATTAGTTATTGAAATTATGTGATGACAATTAATATACCTATGGTTTCAATGATGGATCAATGTGATGTAAATACGCCATCAAGGTAGGTGTTGTTATTTAAATTGTTTCTCCATTCTTTGTGAATTAATTAATTGAATTGTAATAAGATAATATTTTTTTTATTCATCATCTAATTAGGATAGATTAATTTTAATAATTCTTAAAACCCCATTATTGTTATTATACACACATTTATGGATTCATATTATAGATAATATTGAATTGGTTCTCAACTTTGTTTGATTTGTGAAAAATCAAAGTATAAATGGTGAAAAAAAATTCTAGGAATCCATCCAACTTTCCTCTGTTTTCTCTTTATCTACTGTAATTTCCCCATATCAAGTGGTCATGGGCCACATGAATTATTTTTTGTTGGTTCCAAATAGGGAATGAAAAACTCTCTTAGTGAGAGGAGGAAAGAAGGAGGTGGAATCGAGGTCAGTTTGACGAGTGTCACAATGGGAGGTGTTCTTATAAATGGTAATGGTTGTTGTGATATCATGAACCCCCTCCAAAAATATCACTCCTAGTACTATAGTGAAGAGAATGAGTGACCCTCAAGTCATGCTTCCAACTATCATTAGATCAGAGACTAACATAGAGGGTATATAAGTCAAACACCTAGGAGGCATTACCCTTAATAATAGATAAATAGTATTATGTTATATTATAATCAACAACAAAAAAATCAATAACATAACTTTGAATGATTATTTCTATTTGGGTAAGTGTTTCACTCGTACTTTTTCCCCTACATTCCCACTTTATAGAGGGGGGAACTTCCACCACTTTAATAAATGATATTAGATCCTTTATTGAAATGGGATGATGGGATATTGGTTCCTTATTCAGTGTATTCCTCTTTAGATATCTTCACTAATTCGGGTCTCCCTAATGGATTTAATTCATGTTCGTCAAACTCTTTCCTAGTTCCATATCAAGGTTGACTCTAGTTAACTATGATTCCTCTATCTCGATAGGGCAGTAACCTTCAGTCAGAAGAGGTAGTAACATTGGGAATGTGGGACAAGTTTGGATGTTGGGTAGGTTGGGAACCAATAATGCATTCAT
Organism: Viscum album; assembly: GCA_963277665.1. NCBI lineage: Eukaryota > Viridiplantae > Streptophyta > Magnoliopsida > Santalales > Viscaceae > Viscum > Viscum album. Next base: position 1,122,615,225 of record OY728136.1, on the reverse strand, counting down.
ATTTTGGAGGGAATATCATGTGAGAGATATCTTAGGAATATAACCCAAGGTATCTCATGTCGGCAATGAGGTAATTGATGCTAGGGGAAAAATACATCCTAGGTTTTTTACCTCCTTAATCCCACATTCATTGTATGGGGTAGGGATTTTGGATTAGATCACAAGATTAACATCTTTTGGAGATGGTTTGGTCACAATTTTAAGGTCATGTGGAGATATTTGGGTGGTTATTTGTGTCCCTGGGAGGATATTTCTCACTTGGATGTGGAAGAGTGTGTTCGCCAAAGGGGGGATATTTCACACTTGGATGTGGTGGAGTGTGTCCCCCTAAGTAAGATATTTCAAACATGGGGTTTATAGAGTGTGTCCCCCAAAGGGGGGAGATTTCACACATGGATGTTGTTAGTATTAAACCTTTTGGAGGAGTCATTCATACCCTATTGGTTAACTAGGATAAAAAATTACATATTTTGATGTAACAATTTAAGGTCATGTGATATAACCAAACCATTCTATTTAACATCATTAGGTAAGGATTCATGTGTTATGGAAGGATATTTAACTAGGGATGGTGTGTGGAATGTACATGAAAGATTCCTAGTGTGGAAATTTTGTCCCATTGTGAAGGATGATGGTGTGGGGATTATGCATGGATGCTACTCGGTATAGGATTTTAGTCAAATGGTGGGGGAGTAAAGTGTGGGGACTATTCATGGATGCTTTCTAGTGTAGAAATATCATCTCATGGTTAGGGAGGATAGTGTGGGTTTTACGCATGTAAGCTTCCTAGTGTTGGATTTTCATCTCATAGTGGGTGAAGAGATGGAATCCCATGATTATAATACATGGGGAATCATGTGTTCATCACACTGAGTAAGGCTATAGTTTAACATCTTGTTCTAAGTATGTTTCTATGTAGTTTAACACAGTACGTATAAAACATTGAGTTTGGTATTTTTTCATCATACAAATCAAATGTGGGTGGGGATTACTCCCTGAGGGAGACCATATCAAAGTGGGAGGAAGATACCCAAAAAAATGACTCTTGACAGATATAGAAAAATTGTTTCCCTTTTCGATTCCACCATTAAGGCTTACCTATCCACTTCTCATGCGCCTATGGGGGGTAATGGTGTAAACATTATTGTTTTAGAGAGGAAATTAGGAGGCACAAAATTATGGAGTTTCTGCTTTGGATAAAAAGGAATCAATGTACCTATGCATATTAGAAAAAGGTAGTTTAATGGCCATTATTCATGTATAAGGGGCATCGAGTTAGGGATAAAAAAGTTCTTGGTTGTAACATTATTGTATTTTTTGAAAATGTTGTTTTATGGGCCTTGGGATCTAGTACACGTCCATTACTTTGATTCAGGATGCATGGCTGAATGAAATATTTGTTTTTTCTAATAGATCATGGTTGCATAAAGGATGATTCTCTTGTGAAAACTAGATTATCCTTACGATATGTTCTACAAGGAACTCTCAAATACAGGCCAAGACAAGTTAGAATGCATGAAATTTTGGTCACAAAAGTTCTCTACCTTTGTGGGTCCATGATATTTTTTTGTTCTGTGATGTCATGGAAGAGAGGTTTGTGTGAGAGACAGCATCAATTTATCTTCAAAATACCCATACCAAAGTGTTGTGGTGTGGTTATATTTATATATTAAATTAGTATTTGATGTTACGCAACCCCATTATAGTGTGGAATAGTATTTGTGCACTTTCTAGCCCTTTGCTGAGGGGGTTCGACTACGCAACATGTGTAGTTCGAGGTTTCTATTCTCACGAAATAGGATAGTTGCATCATGGATTTATACAAAAAGACCTAATTTTTCATGCACATTTTTTGGCTAGAACTTCATTCTTTAGAAGTACCCATGTAATTTTTACCTCCAATGATGTATGTTTTGTGCATTTACATTTTTTTTTGAAAGAAAATATTTGTGCACAACACTCTAAATTTGTGTACAGATTTCTCCTCGGACCTGGATTGTGTCCTAAAGGGTGTGTCTCATACTAGGTCCATCCTGTTGGCTACCTATGAGCTATCCAATTATATTTGGAGCCTTAATGTGAATTTAATGAACTTTTTAAGGTTATGAACGACATATTTAACCTATTCATCTGTAAATATATGGAATGAATTGAATTGTATAGATTAGAGAATGTTTTTTACTCATTTCCATGTGATTAAATGATGTCAATTGATTTAATTATTTAAATAGTAATTATGTTCATGAGTTGGATGAACACATAGAATGTGAGTGGTTTTGAAATGATGAATGATATTGATTGATGGATTGAAATAGTAATGGATTACTTTATGAGATACTTGGATCCTAATTATATAGATTCCATGGTGGTTTCCACCTATGGATCAGGTTTAAGATAGTGGATTCCTTAGACATGTTTAATTCTTGGATCCTGATTCGATAGGATTCCAGGGTCCTTGATACCCTTTGGATCTAAATTAATTAGACTCTCATCGGATATTCTTTGTTGATATGCTCCTTATACTCCACCCTATTCTATACATAGTTTCTATCAAGATGTTCCTAGTACTTGGGGAGGATTCCATAGCCCTCTATACCTTGGATATGGCCCTTTGTTCTTTGAAACTTGATTACATGTCATGAACATTGTGGATTTTATACATTAGATGACATGGATTGTTCGTTGTGAATATTTTCTATTATTAAAGATATCCATGGTATGGGTATCAGTTTACAACTGTTACACTGGATGTATTACACTTTTTTATTTGCACTTTAAATTTTCCCTTTTGTATAGGAGAAAGACTATTGTTTATAGGGATCCGTGTTTAGAAGGAAATGATAAAAAATTAATCTGTTTACTGTTTTACCTATGATAAATTGAACACTGATTATATTTATATTACATAGAATAAACATGTTATAGATTCTATTGGAGGTGGGTAACTGAGTGTTATCTCACACCTTGTTTAAGAAACCATTAGGTACTCAGATAGGCATCATGGATGTAGGTAGGGATCGAGGAAATCACCCATAATACAAAGCATGATTTGATTATTTATTAACACAGGGAGTACAGGACCGAGCTATTCTCTTGATGCTCTATGGGGTAATTAATTTTTTGTATTTTTGTATTTTTTGATACAAGTATTGCATAGGATGCATGTATTCCAATTTTTCTACATTATGATACATTACATTATCATCATATTATATATGAAACTTCTTTTGTCTTATTTATTATTACTGTCTATTGGATGTTTATTTAATATCAGCAGTTTATATTATGATTCCTCTGTTGACTGGTCTATTTATACCACTACGGTATACTCTTACATGAGAGAATAGTCTTCCTACAGATACACCTTAGGCCCTCGCTACTAGTATGTAGCCTCTTGCATATGGGGATTCATGATTTTGTCTATGTGACCCACCAGCTCAGAGAACCTTTTAGTGGATCTTGGGACGGGATGTTACAAAGTGGTGTCAGAGTGGTTTTCATTTCTAGATTACTATTTTGAGAAAATATAAATTATATTATAAAGGTTTTGGAATTTTTTAATGAGATATTCTTGGGAGTATCTAAGCCATGTACAGGAAAGAATCCAAATTTCCTTGAATGGAAATTATTATTTTCTGGATTTTTTCTATTACAATTAATTTGATTCCACCGTATGGAGTGTCACACTTGAGGTTTTATCTTTATTATGATTACATATTTTTTATATTTTTCTAATGATATGAGGGTATTTCTTCTCAGGCATAAATTTATGCATGTTATATAATTCAAATTTTGTGAATTATTCCATGCCATATATGTTGCATTACATGAATTAATGACATTATTATGTGTTCCTTTTGAGATATACATTTTGTTTGGTTAATATTTTTTACAGGGAATTGAGAATCGTAGTTGGTACTTATAGTTACATCCATAACCTATATTTTTTCCCCTATTAGGATACTATAGACACCCCAAGTAGCCAATTATGGAATGTTGACTCCTGGAGCATTGGTCACATAGACTGTAACATTTTATGGATTTGATTAAGTAGATTTCAGAGTTCAAATTAAAAGGTGTATGGACCCTTACGGATCAGAAGTGGTGTTTCATTTGGTTCAAAAATTCAAATATAATTTTGAATAAATATTAATTTCAATGAAATAGAATTTTTATGTAGAGAACATGACCTTGAACAAGATTCATAGTTGTAATTAGGTAGTTTCACTGGTATTTATTATGGTTGTACATTTTTACCCAGTCCTAGCTTTAGAAGCAGGTGGAGGGGTAGGACTTGCTTATATCAAGTCTTTGACATTTCCTATGATTTTAAATAATGATCTTCTCATTATTAATCTTTTCTAATATGTGATTTTGGAATTGTATAGATATTCAACCACAATGACCTCCAGTCATACACCGGGATGGTGGTGACGGCCATGCTGTAGAGGTAGTGGGCCATGGGATACTAGTAGATCCTCATGTAGTTACATATGTGACACTAGTAATAGTATAAAATATGAGTTTTGATGCATATTTCTATAATTTTTTTATGCACTTTATTTAGACCCTATAGGGATCCCTGCATCCACCCTTGTCTGGGTAAAAGTTGATGTGTGTGTTCTACTAGAAGCATCCTATGGTGTTTTTTAGGTATGGAAGACCACAGGATACAGAGATATGGATTGATATTATCTCTTATATATTTAATCTTCTTGGTACACCTCCTGATAGGTGAGTGAATCTCATGAAATTTATTTTTTTCGGATTATCTAAGTGCTGGTGGGATGTTTTATACCAGGTGGATACCTCCAAGATAGGGTTTGGAGGGATTCATAAACAAATTTCTATGATTAATTTATTTTTGAGACCATTAGAGATGAACTTTTTTGGGATTTTATGTGTCTCAGTCAGGTGATGATGACCATTATGGAATATTCATCATGCTTTATAGAGCTTCTCCATTTTTCACTGATTTATCTTACTCATGAGGCCTCAAGGGAGATATGCTTTGAGGAAGGTCTTAATATTTCTATTTTATGATACATAAATGTGTTTCATATAAATAATATTACTTACATATTGAATTATTTACTAATTACTGAATGGATCCCATGGGAATATGGGGGCATAGAGTAGGGAAGTTCAGCCTCTTGGCCCAGGGGCTCAGCAAATCCTACCAGGAAGCACCGTTTTGAGTCTTCTCTTGAGGGGAGTATCAGCTATATTGTTATTTATGGTATTGTTATATTCTATAACTAGTGTGTGAGATGGGGAAATATAAGTAATTAGTTCAATCGAGACACAATTGAGTGTCAAGCATGTGGCATGATGCGCCATATTCAACATTTTTGATGGACCATCCCTCCAAAAGTCAGTGGAAGGAGATCGATTCTATCTCTAGGTAAATGAGATTGATTTATAGCTCTTCATTAAGATAAGATCTAGAGTAGTGTCATTCATTTAGGCTGATGTGGTGGTGGTGACCAAGACATCCAGACACCAATTTTAACTATACAGTAAAGTAGAACTGTAACAGCCCGAGATTTTATGAAAAAAAATATTCTTTTTAATTTTATTAATGTCTTGTGTTGTACGCTACTCCAAAAGGAGCTTGAACAACACACATCCTTGACTAGCCTTGCATTACACGCAATCGCAACCTTCCTCGATAGCGTGTGTAGTACGTAATACTGAGTTTCACGAAACAATGATATGCTATTAAAACTAGCCGTTATGAATAGTAATAACCACTTTTTAAATTTTATAAATTTTAGCTCTCAAAATGGACTTCATTTTTGGATTCGGAGTATCGAATTTAGCCTAAGGTGAAATTTTGGTACTTTTCGGATAACTTTCATATTCTGATGAATAGTGAAAATTACTACATTATAATTAAAAACAATTTTTTTTAATCGAAATAATTAATAGTGATAAAACATTAATTTGAGTGGTTTTAAAATATATTTAGAATATATTTTTACAATTTAATACAATGTTGTTCATTGGATGTAATTTCACATTTAAACTAGACATAAACAAGTGTCAATCTTTTGATAGATATTGTTTCTTAAAAACACGCTATTTGTTTTAACAGCGGGATTTAATTAATTAATGCAACATCTATGTTATGAATATGGTAAAATAGACTTCATTTTTGAATTCGGAATATGAAATATAGCTTAGGATGAAATTTTGGCATTGTTCTGAAAAACATCAATTTTTGATGAATAGTGAAACTACTAAGTGGTAGGTTAAAAACTGAATTTTGCATAAAACTTAATTTTACCACTTCTGTGAATGGAATTTCGAAAATCCGAGAGACACGGTTAATATCAAGGACTAAAATGTGGTTCAATGAGATGAAAATAATTTTTTGGTGAATAGTAACTTTTTACTTTTTTACCGCGGTTAATAGTAAATAGGGTAACTAAGGGTAAATATGATATTACTATTACCCTAACACATGTCCTAATTCTATTGGACAAGTGTAATTCGACCAAAAACAAACTTAGGAATAAAATATGACCATTTAGGCCCACTTGGATTAGATTAGGACATTTATTATTAATTTATTTAAAGAAAGGTTAAAATAGTTAAAATCAAAGTTTAATAAGTAAATCATTTTTAATATGGGGTTATACATAAGATAAATTCGATTGTAAATATTCATTAGAAATCTAAGAAGATTTCCTACATGATGGTATTTTATTTGTAATTTTTAGACATAAAATAATTTAATTTATTTATGACACAACGATGATGCAGTAATTATCTTATTAATGAAATATTGACATAATTGATGTTATAAACACCAAAATAAATGTAATTTGAAATTTTTATGAATTCCACTAATTTTCTAGGTTACTATGATATATTAGTGTTGATTTAATCAACTTGGTTCGAACATTTAATTCTGTTATGACTTTCACCAAAATCATATATCAAATAGTGTCAAAATTGACACAAAATAGTTTTTAAATCAAATATTATATTATTAATTGTTATTGTATTCCTAAAAATCTAAGGTTCGGCCAAATGACTTAGATAAGGATATATATATTAATAATAAACAATTTGGGGTTCCTTTGGCATGTTATAGTAAGTTTATTAACCATATAGTGAAAGAAAACAAAAAGACATGGTAAAAGTTAAATTATTTAACTTAGAGTTAAATCTAATTGATAAGGTTAAAATAATATCCTAAACTTGTCTAAATTCTATTGGTTGATAGGATTTCGACCCATCCCCACTTTAGCTTCGAAATAAGACCCTTTGAACCATTATAAACCGATTTTGACTTTAATATAAAATAATATTTTGAGATATTCCTAAGGTGCCCCTCTCCTCCCTTATAAAAGGACACCTCCTCCCCCTTCCTCCTCACACGAATTTGAGCACTCAAGCTCGGCCAACCCCTGCCAAAATCTCTTCTCCACTTCCCTAGCAACATCCTAGAGGTTCTGGTCTTCCTCAAAGACCAATTCTAGTGCCCTAAGAGGAGGTCTCAAAGAGGCGCTTCAAAGAAGAGGTAATTACCGTTACCAATTCTTTTATCTTTATTTCTTCTTCCACTTCTTCTTAGGTTGTTTCATTATGAAGTAATAACATAAGTATCACTCATATACTGATATGTTATTATAAGTATGAAACAACCCTATTTCACTATCTATCCATCCTACGGAAAAAGAAATCACCGCGCGTGCGTACGTACGGAATACCGTCTCCACGCCGTGGTGTAATCTATTTTCCACCACCACCTTACATGGATGGGTATAATGGTGTAAAGAATAACTATACATAGTTATTACAACATCATATTGATTCTGATATATTGTATAATCCACTTCAATTCAGTTCAATATTTATGGAAATGATATCATCGCTCGTGCGTACGTACGGACTACCGTCTCCACGACGCGATGAGATTCATTCTCCATGTTAACCATTTAAGAATGATTATAATGTATATATAAGAAATAATAATGAAATATATGACATTATAAAGCTACTGGATTTATTTATATATACATATGTATGTCATCTACTTACTTCCATTTCAAGACAATAAGGAAAGTAAAACAGCGTTCATGCGTACGTACGGACTACCGTCTCCATGAACGGTGTTTTTCTTTTTATTTATCTATCTATTATATATATATATATACTGAATATATATGATATATAAATCATATTTTATATTCTGGAAGTGAGTAAATCATGATATAAGTAATAATGATGTCAAGAACAACAAGTCAAAACACCTAAGATAAATGAAACGATTTTACCCAAAACGCTTCTTTAACATGGAATTTACAAAAGAACGGGTAATATAATGTTATAAGTGAACCATATATGATATCATAACAATGAATATGATTCTGGAATAAGTCAATAAAATGATTTAAATCATTATACAGGAGGTTTGGACACTTACAAAGCAAGTCGGACCTAAGGTAAGGGAAATATCACAATCTCATTTTTATCCGAGATTGTTTATTCGTAAGTATTTACTGGGGTGTATTTTATCATCGACATCCATGTTCCCTCAATATGTAATATTATTTCCATCCACCTACAATTGTTTAAATCCAATTTTACCCTTCTATGAGTTTTTAGTAAAGGATATGAAGGGAATCTTTTTTCGTTTTTCGTACGAGGTACTTTTTGACGTTTCCGACAAAAGTACGAAGAATGTTTTTTTTTAACTTATACGGCACGAGCGGATTTATACTGTTTTATAAAGCCTTATTTTCATGAATATTCCTCTAAAAGATTTCATGACTATTTTCAATAAAATCTCTTTCTTTTAAAATTGCATGATGTTTTGTGAAAAGAAATTGATTTTGAAGAAGAAAGGATATTTTCCTCAAGAATTCAATTCAAGTGTTTTATCAAAATTATTTTCCATATAAGATAATAAAGGGTTCTGTTTCTATCCATATTTTTACATTGATTTGACTATGTTGTGATGGAATTATGTTTATGAATTCCTTTATCTTATTTGAATGGTTTTATGATGTCATGTTGTTTAAGAATCTCATTTTTATTACATGGGTTATGCAATGATGTATGATTTATGATTTTGTGGCACACATAAGAAAGGATTCATTAAGAGATGGGTGGGACCTATATCTCCCTCCAATGCATTGGGTAAATATTTTATATCTCATGAGATAGACATGGCTGAAATGGTAGGTTATACCGGTTCAGTGAAACAGGACTGAAACGAGGGTTACTCGATTCAGAAAGGGACTTTGTCCACTAAGATAGTCTTGGCAATTAGTCTTGACTAACAAGAAATGATTCTCTATGATTATGTGTGTATGCCACAAAGTTTCATGTTTTAAGTTATGATTATTTTGATTTCATTTCACTACTATGATTTATCCCATGTTATGAAATTATGCTCTCTTTTGCAGGTTAAGATTTCCAAAAGTTATGTTCTTTTGAATATGATGTGATTGATTTTTATTTTGTATACCCTTACTGAGCATTTGAGCTCACCCTTTTATGTTTTCTTTTCCCCAGGATATAAAGAAATGTTTTAGGTAAAAAAAAAGGGAAGATCTTTATGGGAGATATTGAAGATCTTTCACCACGATTAGAAGATTACATTCCAAGTTTCCAAAGACACTAAACTATTACGATCCTTGTGTGTGTGTGTTTTTGTTATGTACTAAGTATTCCGCAAAAGTAATGTAATGTCCATGTACGTCAGGCTTCGGGTCTCTACAGTTGGTATCAGAGGAAAGGTTTAGTCAACCTTTGGAAACTAGGATGCGAAAACGTTAGTGAGATCCCTAGAGATATTTCTAAGGTATGTCTAGGGATGTCCCTAGGGATAAGTATACGTATAGGTTATAGTAATAGAATTACGCTAACGATCATAGAATTAAACCTAAGATGTTGGATATTGAAGGTACTCCCCCTTTATTATGTTGTTTTCCCTAGCATGATTTTTACCTCTCACACTATTCTTTTCTGGGTTTTAGAAAATGGCTGGAAACAAGATGATTCACGATAATGGAGGATATGATGGACAATGGAATGATATTCTTCATAATGAAATGGGATTTGGAAGTGTTTTCATCATTATTATGCCGAATCAGCAATCTCATAATATGATCAATAAAGTAAAATTTGGTAAGTTTCCTGACTCGGCTAATAAGAGAAAGATGGAGTTTCATGATGATCATAGAGGAAAGAAAGTTCAATTTTCCCTATGTAAATCATGTGGGAAGAGGCATCAAGGAGAATGTTTCAAAGGAACTGGAAGATGCTTTGGGTGTGGAAAAGAAGGACACAAAGCAAGTAAGTGCAAAGGAAAAGGTTCAGTTAACACCATGGATGAGGATAATGGTATTGCTACGACATCAACAATGGTTAAATGTTTTAAATGTGGAAAGTATGGGCATTATGCAAACAAATTCCCTAAGGGAAAGACTCATGAAGAGAATCAGTATGGTCATATGGGTAGTATTTATGTGGATGATCATGAAGAGACTACAAATGATATGTGAGATGAAAGAATTTTTGAAGCTCGGTCAATGGTTTGAGAATGTAGTGGAATGATTACATGTTTATCATGTGTAATTTTGGAATAAAGAGACATCTATGGATTGTTACACTGTTGTCTTTCCTTTTGTTTTGAAAGTGTATGATTAATGTTACCATTATCCATGAAAGGTTATTCAGATATTTTTGGAATGTAGATGATATGCGCATAATAAAGGGATAAGGAGAAAATTAAATGTTTGATAGTATTCATGATCTCATGATTGATATAAGGACTAAGTGATATCATGGTTTGAGTATATAGAATTTTGAGGATTTCGGTATGTGAAAAGTGTTAACTTTTAACTGCATTCAAGTTTTCACTAAGGTTCAATGGGTATTCAAGAGAGTACAAGATTAAGGCCTTTGAATGTTTGGAATGTGACCAACAAGATATATCTTATGATATATGGGGATCAACGATGGTATTAAATCTCTGGTAATCATTTTCACTATGTTATGAGAATGGACTGCAGTATTATGGATAAGCCTAAATATTGGAATGGATTATGTTGGACATAAGTTAGTATTGTTTAAGGATAGAAGTTTTTTCAATATTATTGATGGGATGTTATAGTATTATAGTTTTAGAAAAAGGACAACCTGCAGGACGGGCGACAGCCCATCGCTTCGGACAAGGCTGTGGGAATCGAACCCACAACCGAAGTGCGACTGGCCTTTATCGCCTACCACTGACCTACAGGAAGTCCTTGTTTAGTAGAAACTAGTTTTATTATATTAAGCAGTATGATATATGAAGTATAAGTCCATTTTAGGAACCATATATGATTAATCTCACTATAGATCGACTTATGCATATAATTTTTGCTAACCTTTTGTTTGAGACAGATGGAATGACCCGTCGTTCTATCACATAATCTGCTAACACTTCACGAATAACAAATTCAACTTCATTTATTTAAGAGATGAAGTGGAAATTGTTCAAGACACGAACAACAGTGAGATTGTACCAAAATAAATTAAGTATTTATTCTAATTCAAATTTTCAAATTTAGGGAAATGATCTTGAAAACCAAAAATGTTGTCCTAGTGATCTTATACCTGATGAATCAGATGGTACCTTATATCATCACAAATCTATGGATTTGTGATTACTGGCTTTTCCATAGCCATGTTCTCTACCACTCTCCATCAGAACATGATGGTTAGATTTCTCTTCCATATCCATATTTTTTACCTATGTGGAAACCCAACGATTAGTTTATTTGGGTAATCGTTACATTTCATACTTTAGTTTTTAAAGCCAAGTTTTGGTATTCCTTTTTACGATGTGGGATTATATTAAAGAAACTTTATAATAGTAAACCATTTATAACCCCGACGAATTTCGAGGGCGAAATTCATTTTAAGGGGGGTAGAATGTAACAGCCCGAGATTTTATGAAAAAAAATATTCTTTTTCATTTTATTAATGTCTTGTGTTGTACGCTACTCCAAAAGGAGCTTGAACAACACACATCCTTGACTAGCCTTGCATTACACGCAATCGCAACCTTCCTCGATAGCGTGTGTAGTACATAATACTGAGTTTCACGAAACAATGATATGCTATTAAAACTAGCCGTTATGAATAGTAATAACCACTTTTTAAATTTTATAAATTTTAGCTCTCAAAATGGACTTCATTTTTGGATTCAGAGTATCGAATTTAGCCTAAGGTGAAATTCTGGTACTTTTCGGATAACTTTCATATTCTGATGAATAGTGAAAATTACTACATTATAATTAAAAACAATTTTTTTTAATCGAAATAATTAATAGTGATAAAACATTAATTTGAGTGGTTTTAAAATATATTTAGAATATATTTTTACAATTTAATACAATGTTGGTCATTGGATGTAATTTCACATTTAAACCAGACATAAACAAGTGTCAATCTTTTGATAGATATTGTTTCTTAAAAACACGCTATTTGTTTTAACAGCGGGATTTAATTAATTAATGCAACATCTATGTTATGAATATGGTAAAATAGACTTCATTTTTGAATTCGGAATATGAAATATAGCTTAGGATGAAATTTTGGCTTTGTTCTCAAAAACATCAATTTTTGATGAATAGTGAAACTACTAAGTGGTAGGTTAAAAACTGAATTTTGCATAAAACTTAATTTTACCACTTCTGTGAATGGAATTTCGAAAATCCGAGAGACACGGTTAATATCAAGGACTAAAATGTGGTTCAATGAGATGAAAATAATTTTTTGGTGAATAGTAACTTTTTACTTTTTTACCGCGGTTAATAGTAAATAGGGTAACTAAGGGTAAATATGATATTAATATTACCCTAACACATGTCCTAATTCTATTGGACAAGTGTAATTCGACCAAAAACAAACTTAGGAATAAAATATGACCATTTAGGCCCACTTGGATTAGATTAGGACATTTATTATTAATTTATTTAAAGAAATGTTAAAATAGTTAAAATCAAAGTTTAATAAGTAAATCATTTTTAATATGGGGTTATACATAAGATAAATTCGATTGTAAATATTCATTAGAAATCTAAGAAGATTTCCTACATGATGGTATTTTATTTGTAATTTTTAGACATAAAATAATTTAATTTATTTATGACACAACGATGATGCAGTAATTATCTTATTAATGAAATATTGACATAATTGATGTTATAAACACCAAAATAAATGTAATTTGAAATTTTTTATGAATTCCACTAATTTTATAGGTTACTATGATATATTAATGTTGATTTAATCAACTTGGTTCGAACATTTAATTCTGTTATGACTTTCAAAAAAATCATATATCAGATAGTGTCAAAATTGACACAAAATAGTTTTTAAATCAAATATTATATTATTAATTGTTATTGTATTCATAAAAATCTAAGGTTCGGCCAAATGACTTAGATAAGGATATATATATTAATAATAATCAATTTGGGGTTCTTTTGGCATGTTATAGTAAGTTTATTAACCATATAGTGAAAGAAAACAAAAAGACATGGTAAAAGTTAAATTATTTATCTTAGAGTTAAATCTAATTGATAAGGTTAAAATAATATCCTAAACTTGTCTAAATTCTATTGGTTGATAGGATTTCGACCCATCCCCACTTTAGCTTCGAAATAAGACCCTTTGGAACCATTATAAACCGATTTTGACTTTAATATAAAATAATATTTTGAGATATTCCTAAGGTGCCCCTCTCCTCCCTTATAAAAGGACACCTCCTCCCCCTTCCTCCTCACACCAATTTGAGCACTCAAGATCGGCTAACCCCTGCCAAAATCACTTCTCCACTTCCCTAGCAACATCCTAGAGGTTCTGGTCTTCCTCAAAGACCAATTCTAGTGCCCTAAGAGGAGGTCTCAAAGAGGCGCTTCAAAGAAGAGGTAATTACCGTTACCAATTCTTTTATCTTTATTTCTTCTTCCACTTCTTCTTAGGTTGTTTCATTAGGAAGTAATAACATCAGTATCACTCATATACTGATATGTTATTATAAGTATGAAACAACCCTATTTCACTATCTATCCATCCTACGGAAAAAGAAATCACCGCACGTGCGTACGTACGGAATACCGTCTCCACGCCGTGGTGTAATCTATTTTCCACCACCACCTTACATGGATGGGTATAATGGTGTAAAGAATAACTATACATAGTTATTACAACATCATATTGATTCTGATATATTGTATAATCCACTTCAATTCAGTTCAATATTTATGGAAATGATATCATCGCTCGTGCGTACGTACGGACTACCGTCTCCACGACGCGATGAGATTCATTCTCCATGTTAACCATTTAAGAATGATTATAATGTATATATAAGAAATAATAATGAAATATATGACATTATAAAGCTACTGGATTTATTTATATATACATATGTATGTCATCTACTTACTTCCATTTCAAGACAATAAGGAAAGTAAAACAGCGTTCATGCGTACGTACGGACTACCGTCTCCATGAACGGTGTTTTTCATTTTATTTATCTATCTATTATATATATATATATATACTGAATATATATGATATATAAATCATATTTTATATTCTGGAAGTGAGTAAATCATGATATAAGTAATAATGATGTCAAGAACAACAAGTCAAAACACCTAAGATAAATGAAACGATTTTACCCAAAACGCTTCTTTAACATGGAATTTACAAAAGAACGGGTAATATAATGTTATAAGTGAACCATATATGATATCATAACAATGAATATGATTCTGGAATAAGTCAATAAAATGATTTAAATCATTATACAGGAGGTTTGGACACTTACAAAGCAAGTCGGACCTAAGGTAAGGGAAATATCACAATCTCATTTTTATCCGAGATTGTTTATTCGTAAGTATTTACTGGGGTGTATTTTATCATCCACATCCATGTTCCCTCAATATGTAATATTATTTCCATCCACCTACAATTGTTTAAATCCAATTTTACCCTTCTATGAGTTTTTAGTAAAGGATATGAAGGGAATCTTTTTTCGTTTTTCGTACGAGGTACTTTTTGACGTTTCCGACAAAAGTACGAAGAATGTTTTTTTTTAACTTATACGGCACGAACAGATTTATACTGTTTTATAAAGCCTTATTTTCATGAAGATTCCTCTAAAAGATTTCCTGACTTTTTTCAATAAAATCTCTTTCTTTTAAAATTGCATGATGTTTTGTGAAAAGAAATTGATTTTGAAGAAGAAAGGATATTTTCCTCAAGAATTCAATTCAAGTGTTTTATCCAAATTATTTTCCATATAAGATAATAAAGGGTTCTGTTTCTATCCATATTTTTACATTGATTTGACTATGTTGTGATGGAATTATGTTTATGAATTCCTTTATCTTATATGAATGGTTTTATGATGTCATGTTGTTTAAGAATCCCATTTTTATTACATGGGTTATGCAATGATGTATGATTTATGATTTTGTGGCACACATAAGAAAGGATTCATTAAGATATGGGTGGGACCTATATCTCCCTCCAATGCATTGGGTAAAGATTTTATATCTCATGAGATAGACATGGCTGAAATGGTAGGTTATACCGGTTCAGTGAAACAGGACTGAAACGAGGGTTACTCGATTCAGAAAGGGACTTTGTCCACTAAGATAGTCTTGGAAATTAGTCTTGACTAACAAGAAATGATTCTCTATGATTATGTGTGTATTCCACAAAGTTTCATGTTTTAAGTTATGATTATTTTGATTTCATTTCACTACTATGATTTATCCCATGTTATGAAATTATGCTCTCTTTTGCAGGTTAAGATTTCCAAAAGTTATGTTCTTTTGAATATGATGTGATTGATTTTTATTTTGTATACCCTTACTGAGCATTTGAGCTCACCCTTTTATGTTTTCTTTTCCCCAGGATATAAAGAAAGGTTTTAGGTAAAAAAAAAGGGAAGATCTTTATGGGAGATATTGAAGATCTTTCACCACGATTAGAAGATTACATTCCGAGTTTCCAAAGACACTAAACTATTACGATCCTTGTGTGTGTGTGTTTTTGTTATGTACTAAGTATTCCGCAAAAGTAATGTAATGTACACGTACGTCAGGCTTCGGGTCTCTACAAGAACTACTCTTGGTCATGAGGTTGTTTCATAGGGTCATGGTTCAGCCATATATATTTCATACAACCTACCCCTAATGAGAAGAGAGTCAGGCCATATATAGTGATAGGAAAAAATCATAGTGTCCTCTACTCTTGTATCTTCTCTTTTTGATGTAGGTGCTTCACAAAGCTTTTTATTTTTACCTTTTATGGAGAGCCTTAGTCTCATTGTTTAGTTTTCTAGTGGTGTTATGGCCTTAGATACTCTGTTGGGGATTCGCACTGTGGATGTATTCTAGTTCAAGAAGTTACCATTTTAGATAGAAGGGTTTCAATTTATATGGTATCTTTTTCCCTTTTATATGATAGGTTTTGAAGTCCTACTCGGGACGGACTGACTAGTTTCGTATCGATCTCTTGTCAATTTCTATCACTAGAGGGTGACGTTCACATTAGCAGATGGTGGATTTTTTACTCAAAAGGGTGTTGGGATTTCTACTAAATCTAATTTGAACTATTTCATTTTTTCTAGGAAGGATGATCTCCCATAGAACTTGTTTATATCTGTATGATCAGAGAATGCATCGGGTTTAATTTACTCCAGTGGTTGATCATTTTAGGGATGCTTACCCATATGAATTTTTTTGTTTACCTCCTGAGAGGGAGGTCAAGTTCTATATCAAGCTAATTTAACGAGATTCACTTGTATTCATTCCCCTTTATTTGATGATTAATAATCTGTATTCATTTATCTAGGAAGATGATCTCATTGACTAACTCTGAGGAGGTTTGGTTTTCTCAAAAGTTGATTTGAGTTTTGGTTATCACTTGGTATATATTCGACCTACATACATACATCATATATATATTCTTGTAAGGTATCATTGATATGAGTATCTAGTTATGTTGTTCTATCTCACGAATATTCTAGATGTTTTTATGGCACTGATGAACCATGTTTTCTATCCTTATCTACAATTTTTATGGAATTTATGGATAATATATTTGTATAATATTATAATTGATACAAATTTTCCAAAAATCATGATATTATTTTGGACACACTAATGAAGCATCAATTATATATTAATCTCAAAAAAATTTACTTATAGATGGATAATATTCACTTCTTCTATTATATTATCATAGAGATATGAGAATCAATTGACCCAAAATAGGTTAGAGTTGTAGTTTCCTAAGAGAATACCAAAAACAACTTTGATATATGCAATTTCGTAGGGTAGATGGATATTTCAGTAATTTTTTACAGGAATTCTCACACCTATAAGAACCTCTTAATGGATAGACTAAGAAGGGTATGAAGTTTTTATGGTCAGATAATTGAGAGAAATCTTTTAAAGGGTTGAATGATAGATTGAGTTTAGCGATGGTCTATATTTTTTTCAGATCCGGGAAGAAGATATAATGTATATTCTATTGCATCAGATATCTGGCTAGGAGAATTTCTGATATAGGGAGAGTGATTCATGGGATACGTGTCACATTAGTTGAGGCCACGTGAGAGGAACTACACAATTCATGATCTTGAGTTAGCCAATGTTGTATATAACATTCATTGTTGGAGGCATTATTTACTGGGAGATTTTTCTTATGTACACGAACCAAAAATTCCTCAAGTATATATTTAAATAGCGTGAATTGAGTTAGAGTAAATGAATGTAGCTTTAGTACCTATAGTTCTCTAACATCAATATTGCTTATACACCTAGGAAGGGAAATGTTGTTGTCGATGAACTGAGCAGGAGGACTCATATATAAGAACCTCTATAGGTGAGTGGAAAGTTGTAGCATATGGCCT
The DNA here is from genome assembly GCA_963277665.1 of Viscum album. Lineage (NCBI taxonomy): Eukaryota > Viridiplantae > Streptophyta > Magnoliopsida > Santalales > Viscaceae > Viscum > Viscum album. The sequence continues at coordinate 1,122,597,278 of OY728136.1, read as the reverse complement.
TATTTTTTTAGATTCAGTTGAAGATTCAAGATGGTGAAGGACATAATTTTTTCTCATCCTTAGTTTCTCCATATAGTCTTCGGGATAGGGCGAGGATGATATTTCTATCCTATTGAAATGGCCTAGTCCTAATGGAGAGTCTGGAAGCTAAGGAAACACCTCCTAGATGAATTATGGGTGGGGATGCATTTATGTGTATCCATGGTCATGTATGTGTTCTATCATACATACAAAAGGAGCTGATGTGGAAGATTCATGCATTATCTTGGGAAGCGCATCTCGGTGTTACTATGATGTATCATGACTTGTTCCATAAATATTGGTTGTTAGGGATGAAATAAGAGGCTGAGTTTTTTCCAATGAGGTGTTCCACCTATCAATAGGTGAAGGTAGAACACCAGTGTCTGGCTAGGATTTTGAAACAGTTATCCATTCTCATGTGTAAATGGAGAACTGTTGTAAAGGATTTCATGAATGGGTTACTATGGTCACCCTAAGGTAGTGATGTTGTGCGGGTTTTTGTGGATGGGCTCAAGAATGTCTCTCATCTCCTAGATATAAGGGAGACATCCTTAGTTAATGATATTGTCAGAAATTATATCTATGATATTGTGAACCTTCCTAGGGTTCCTCATACTTAGGTATAGGATAGAGACACCTAGTTTACATCATGATTTTTTTGCAGAGTAAACATAGGGATTTGGGTACACAACTACTTCTTGGTATGTCATACCACCCTCTTATGGATGGACAGTGAGAGTGAATTCTTTAGGTTCTTTAAAATGTCATTAGATCATGAGTTCTTGATTTAAGGGTTCTTGGGAGATAAATATACCCCTAGTTGAGTTTTCCTACAACAATAAAAATGATGAAACAATACAGATGGAAAATTATGAGGCTTTTTATGATAGTTCAAACAGATCACCCATGAGAGGGTTAGAAATAGGAGAGGCAGTACTGCTCAAACCATGCCTTATGTTGGAGACTACGGAGTAGGACAAGTTGATATGGAAATGGATTGATACTACATAGTCTAGACAAAAATCTTATTCCAATTGCCACAGAAAACTATGGAGTTTAAGTTTGGGGATTGTGTCTTTCTACGTATCTCACAGTGGTTGGGGCACAAAAATATTAAGATATAAGCAAACCATTCACTGCAAAATGTCAGGCCATTAAATATTCTGGAGAGAGTCAGGGTAGTATCATATCAGTTTCAGTTACATCATATGTACCAATCCATGCACGATATCTTGTGTGTATCTAAGCTGCAACTTTATCACTCAAGATCATCTCATACACTTTATTTGAGTGAGTTTGTGTTGTAGTTAGATGTGTCCTTTAAGGATAATACTATACATGTTGTTGACATGAGCACGAATGATCTATGAGACCAGTCAATTCCTCTATTACAAATGATTTGGTAGAACATTGATTAATTGGATGATAATTAGGATCGGGATGCCGATGTACAGGCTTAGTGTCTAGAGTTATTCTCAGCTGTTTATTAACCATTCTTGGAAGGGAAATTTAGGGATCAATTTCATTAAGGGTAAATATCGTAAGATATTTAGTTCCCTTATTAGTTAAAGATATTTTTTTATTTAACTCATTAGTTTAGACCTAATGTGAGTTTCTAATGAGATCACAGGAGTATTGGGGATGTTTGGGGCTTATTTGGAAGCTGGAGGCCCAGTTTTTGGAAAAGGAAGTCGAGTTACAGGGTTAGTATAAATCAAGTGAAAAAATTCACATGGTTTATTAAAACCAAGATAGGTGTCCTATGTATCTTTATAGGGCCATAATGTTTGAGTAAACCATGCACCAAGGGTTGTATTCTCATATGGTAGATCTATAGTTTTTAAGAGAGTTTTAGCATACAGTTGGCTCATGGTTTATCTAACCATGTTACAAGACCATGCAAGGCCCCCCCTTGAGATAGAGAAGGGTGAATGGTAATAACATGGTTTTTCCAACTGTGCAGCCAAATCATGAAACCTAATGTTTTTGGGTGAATTTACCATTTTTTCCTTAATGATTTTAAATTTTAAACACTCCTATAATATTTCTATTTTACTCCAGTGGGGGACTTTATTTCTCTACTGGTGAGATTTTTTATCCATAAAGTAGTCTCTTTCCCAATTCATCCACACGATGTCTGATTAAAACATTTTTTTGTCTCATTGGATTCAGGCTTATAAGCTCTATGTTCCTTTTTTTAATTATTTGTCTAACTTCAAATCAATGAAGTTATTTTGGTGTAACATAATATGCCATATTTCTAGGTTTTTCAACAAATCTTATTTTTTCTTCAGATCTGGACCAAATTAGAGGTCAATTCTAGAAATGTTCTCTAATATAGACCTACAGTAGGTGGTTTAAACATTTACCTCTAGGTTTTATGTTTTATAAGCATAGTTTTCATTGTACCACATAAAATACATTACAAAGGTATCCCTTTAATTAATTAAATGCTTGAATTGAATAAATTGGAACCCCTTAGGTTTCCCTATGAGTACCATCATGATGTTTAGAGGTTGTTAGCCTGAACCTAGGCCACCCATGGGGTGTGACTTTTAATCTTACCAAGGTTGTACCACCCTATTAGATGTGTGTGAGCTATCCAATTATAGTGGGAGACATAATTTGACTTTTATAAATTTTTAAAGGTTGTGAACACATTTTTTAAAATATTAATTTTTAAATGAAAGTAATTAATTTTATTTTAAGGATAGAAGAATTTTGTTTTCTCATTTCTATGTGATTACATGATATGAATTGATTTAATTTTTTAAACTGTAATTGTGGAAATGAGTTGGATAAACTCATGGAAAGTGAATGGTTATGAAAATATTAATGATATTGATTAATGAATTGAAATGGTATTGGATTCCTTGGATGATCCCCTTGGATCATGATTCCATAGATTACAAGTACGTTTCAACCCATGGATCTTTTTTATATTAGTGGATGCCTTGGACCTATTTCCTCCTTGGATTCTAATTACATAGGATGCAATAGACCTTGTTACCACTAGGATCCTAATTTTTTGGACTCAAATTAGACATGCATGATTGACATTCTACTTGGACTCCACCCAAGTCTTTATCAAGTTTCTATTGAGATGCTCTTCAGATTTGATGGGGATTCCTTGGTATTTTACACCTTGGATCCGGCCCTTCATGGTCAAAAACAATATTACACAACATGACCATTATTGATTTTACACATTTGATTACACATCATGGCCATTATGGATATTTTTTATGCCTACAGATAGCCCTAGTATGGGAATCAATTCATAGATGTTAGACTAAAAAAATTAATATTTTTTGTTTTAGACTTATAGTTTCCCTTGTTTATGGGAGCTAGATTATTATTTAAAGGGATCCATTTTTGGATAGTCCGGATCACATATTACATTCTTTACTATTATTCCTCTAATGTGTTGCACAAAAATTCTATTTATATTATACACACTAGACTTGTTATACATTGTTAGTGGTTTCCAACTGAGTGTTATCTCACACCCTAATCGGTCCACCATTGGGTACCTAGATAGAGTTCACGGATCCAAGTAGGTACTAGGGAAAGACACCACCGTACGTTTCATGATTTTATCATTACTAAAAGGAAAGGGAGAATAGGATTGATCCATGATCATGATACTAGTTGGGATAGTTCATGTTGGGTCTTTATGTAATTTTGATACATGTATACCACTAGATGATCTTATACATATTTTCTTACTTTGAATATATTTTACATGACCATAATATTGTATATGTCACTACTTTTGGATTATTTATTTTTATAGACTTTTGGATTTTTATCTTCTATTGTACATTTATAGTATACTTCCAATCTTGAATAGTCTTTTTATAGCACATTGGTAGACTCTCACATGAGGGCATAGTGTTTCCACAAATACACCTTAGGACCCCGGTACTTGTCAGTATTCGATTGCATATGGGGAGGCATACATGATTCTTCATGACCTTCTAGATCAGGTAACCTTTTAGTGGATCCTAGGTTAGGACATTACACTCACGCATGTTAGTGGATCTATACCTATAAAATGGTGGAGGGGTCCAATGTTAGACCACAAAACCTTCATGCCTGATAATCCATCTCCCCTACATGGAACTCATCACCTTTTCACAAAAATCCAAATATTTTGGCTATGAAATTCACAAATACTCTTATTTTAAGGAAATTGATTCCACACATTAGATAGACATTTTTAGGACCACTCTACAACTTTCATGATGTGGAGAATTTTTATGAATGAAACCTTGGTATGTGAGTCCCAATGTATGAATCCAAAAATCTTTGATAAATGGACATCCCTACTGATCAAGATTTGATTGATGTTTCCTCTATAAACCAAAGTAATGAAATGGAAGGAAATCTATAAATTCACCATGCTATAAGAATATTTTATGATAATAGAAGGATCTTAGTCATATTGATCATATCCAAGATTGAATACTTGTCGAAAAATATCCTTTCTCTCTAGAATTTTGGTATTATAGAAAATGGGGTTTTCCCATCCATCGATGTGAAGATTTATTGGTTCAAGTTCTCTCTTCCTGATGAGATTACCCACTAGAATAAAATTGCATTAGGTCATCCTGCTTAAGAACATTGTTGACGCTCCTTTCGTCACAGAATCTAAATATCGGAAAAGGGAATATCTGAGCTCAAAGTGATTCATCCTTTAAAGAAAACATCAAAAATCGACAAAGGCAGGAAGAAAGGATCAACAGCAACTGCACCGCGCAAGTTATCTCACTGTCGCGCAAGTGTACTTGCGTGACGCCCTTGGTCTCCCAAGTCACTTGCGCGACCTAAGTGGTAACCGCCCGGTAACCACCCAGGGTCTTCTCCTGCCTATAAATAGACCCTGTGGGCCCCCCATTCGAGGAGGATCTTTTTGCAGAAACATGGATTGAAGCTCCCGACGCCCAAGTCTCTTCTCAAAGATTCCGGAACACTTCTAAGGTAATTTCTTACCTAGAACGGAAGATCTAAAGAGAAGAAGGAAGACCTAAGTGTTGAAACTTATCAACACTTGTGCGCCGACTTATTTCCTTCAATAGAACTTCCGCGTCCCTTTTCTGGAAGAACCTCAAGGGGATTCTAAAGGGTTTAATAAAGAGTCACTCAAGTATTTCAATTCTGATTGAAAATCGCGCAAGTACACCATGTGTCGCGCAGGTATACATGCGCGACCAATACTTGCGCGCCCACAGAAGACTTGCGCGCCTTTCAAGACTTGCGCGCCCCTACCTTTTTTGGGTGCCCATCTTGCCCATTGTACCCCTCTTAAGCCATTACACCTTTCCTTTTCAAGATTCAGTCTTCAAGACACTCTTCAAATCCATTTATGGCATGATTTCTTGATTTGACTTCCTTATCTAAAAGGAATTCTGTGGAATATCTCTCAAAACCTAGTGATTTAAATATCCTTATGTCACTAAATATGGAGAGTTCATTCATTCAACCTCATCATTTAAGATGAGAGAATCCTTAACTTGGGTCTCCTTTTCAGGAATAATCACCAGTTATAAGTCCTTTAATCTGGGCATCCTTTTTAGGAGTAAGCCCAAATCTCAAATACTGGGCTTCCTTTTCAGGAGTAAGCCCCAAGTCCCCTAACCTGGGCCTCCTTTTCAGGAATAAGTCCCAGTCATAATTTTGGGCATCCTTCTTAGGAGTAAAACCCAATCATAAGTCCCCTCCTAATTTGGGCATCCTCCTTAGGAGTAAGCCCCAAGATTAGAGTATTCAAATCTCCATGAAGCACATATACCTTTATGGACCCTGTTCATGGATTTTCTCCCTAAAAGTGAATCCTAAACCTTCATCTATCTGGGCAGTCATACATACATAAGCCCCAAACCATTTCTTATGATTGCATCTTTCATGGCACAATTGTCTAAATTTTACTAATACCTCTTGTTTCTCACACCGATCATGACTCACGTGAGCTTAGAGTGTAAAAGTAATTATGACATCCTGCTTTGAGCCATCAATCATAAACATCATACTCCATTACTCGAACTACGTGGGTTCTGATTCCTTTTTCAAAACAAAGGATACGTAGGTAGCCCATTTATGGGTTCGATCCCAACTTTGAAATAATCCCTGTCCTTCTGAATGACGATAAACTTCAAGTGCCCCACTGAGTGGCTTTAAAACTAGCCTGGTCATCATAATGACCAAGAGGCTTTTATATATATGTTTTGAAGGATACCATTGACCAAGAATCTCTAAACAAATATAGATGATTCTCTATTGATGAAGAACCTCGAATACATATAAAAGATTCTCTAAATTTCTTTCATATTTAATCATTGATTGTTAAAACTAAAGGAAAGCTCATTTTATACTTGGTAATGTAATAAGGATTCACGAACATAACTTAAATCTATAAAGAGAGTCCCGGAGTAGACAATAATTCCCCTCAAAAAGGTGTGATGAGTCCGACCTCCCATCCTCTCGACCAATGCAAATTCCTAAAGGCTCATTAGTCCACAAACTAATGAGAGCCTACCTTTGGAAAGTAGGTCCAAACGGATGTGGAATCATTGGATGTTTCCGGTTCTACGAACAAACCCGCTAGAAACCGATCGGAACATTTGAATCTCCCGTCCAGGAGGTCATCCCCGAAATCCGTGCGAAACAAAAAATGGTGAACCCGACGTGAATCCTTAACGAAGTTAAAGTGATGTTCTTCTTATTTGTTAGGCCCCTTGGGCCAACAAATCAATCATTGACATGTGATCATCCAAAAGATGCAGTGGCCGTATTCATCTTGATTATGTCTGTTATATGGAATAGGGACTCTTTTCTCAAGATCTTCTGCAAAATGGCTTTCCTTAAATTCACCCCTATGAATACTGCTGCTGTGAACACCTCTACTGTGAGGTCTGCTGCTATAAAACCAATGCTGCTACTCCTGATGGAACGCTGTTCGCTCTGAGGATTACATCACCAACTCAGCGTCTTCAACGCTGGGTTTCTAATGCACTGGTTAAGGAGTACCGTCGCAACGGTACTATCCCAACTCTGGAGGCCGCTCGTCAAGCCCTCCAAGTTAACAACTCTACCTGGTCGTCTGGAAAATGGCGGCCAGCGATCAAGAAGCAGGCGGTGCTGACTACCGTCTCCAACTATTTCGGGTCGTTATCCCCGGAACACAATTTCCATTCACTCCCTTACTCTGAGGAAGTGAATGAGCAGGTCACGCAGGGCCTTAATTCAAAAAGACAGGAGTCCTTCTCGAGGGTTCCCATCAACAATCGCCGCCAGACTCGTGCGGTAGTGCGCCCTCAACATTATGAGGGTACCGACTCCAGGCATTCAGCTCAGGTTCCTCGAACCCGAGCAGGCAAGATGAACCGCCAGAGATGGAATCCGGTTAACAATGGGCAGGTTGTCATCCCTTCCATCTCCGGAGAAGTCCACCAACCTAACTTGGTGGCAAGTAACGAGTAGGCACAATCACCTGTCCATTTTAATTCCACTGTCCAGCAGACTCGTCTGGCAGCATCACGCCAATCCCGCCAGGCAATTCCGGCGGAGTACCATAGGTAGGAACATGCACCTGCTTATACATCACCAGTTAGTCAGCAGGCTCGTCTGACTACATATGATGGATCTCGTCAACCGTGTTTGGCGAAGTGTAATCAGCAGGCACATACACCTGCTAATACTAATCAATCCTACCAACAGTCTCGCTTGGTAGCGCACGGAGAAGTTAGTCGGAAAGCCCCGCGGACAAACAGAAGGTAGACTCAACTCTCTGCCTCCACACTTGAGTACTGTCAGGATTCACTGACAGGAAAAGGAGGACATGAGTAGGCACATACACCTACTCCATGCCCGGAATGGACGTATATCCCCGTTCTGGCAGCTGAAGTCACCAAACATATTTTGTCAATGGTGAAAGAGCAGAAGCAAATTCCTGCTCATATTCTGGATGCTTTCCAGGATATCATAACAGCTTCAGCATCATCTCAGGGACAGACACATAAATCTATCCCTAGCAGTGGAGTGACACATCAACGATTCACTCCGGAACAGACACACACATCTGTTCCAGTCCAAGAGGGTTATGGGGCATACTCCCCCATATCATACGGACAACCAAGTCAGGCACATACACCTGATTTGAGTGGAGATCGTCAGCCTAACCTGACCATCTTTCCTGATCAGGCACATACACCTACTCAGAGTAACCACTTTCGTCAACAAGTGGTTTCTAAAGTGAGTAAGAAGGCATCTAAGAAAAAAATCTGCCCAGCACACATCAGGAGATCAAAGGCCAATCTGCAACAAGGCCTTGCTCGATGCTGGAGTTCTTGAAGCCCTCAGACATTTATCTTTCGGAATTCAAGATTCTACTCCCTCAGTTCCCAATAACAGGAACATTAATTCTGAAGGTCTTCAACAGACACTTCCTCATGAAGGCTTGCTTCATGAAATTTCGGTCAATCTTGAAGTTTCTTCTTCAGATGTGAGCCAGAGGAACCCTCTGTGTGGTCATAAGACCAAGGAGAAAGAGATTTCATCTTTTGTTGTAACCCATTATGGTGGTCCTCCCCATGATGATGAACTTCGCTGCGAAAGTCCTCTCCGCAGTAGTGATTCACATTGCCTGGAAAATACTCCAGTGGATAATGTAGTGCCGAGAAATCCCTCTTATCTTGAGGCACTTGCAAATGTGAAACCAGTCATGTCTGATTCTTTATCGCTGACAAGTGAAATACTTTCTCAATCAGAAGATAGCCCAGGGTGTAGGTCATTCTCCGAACCACCCCTAAGTCATGCATCTTCTAGTTTGATTAATGATCTCTCTACCAATCTTGTTGAATCCGATGAAGCAACAAGGAAACACCAACTCTGGTCAAAACAGGTAGAAGAATATTCATTTAATGATAAAGAGGAAATGCTGAACATGAGGAAAAAACTGGCAAAAGGTGAAGTACCAGTCATTTTTTGGCCTTTGGCTGACTCCCAGTACAACATTCCAAAGATGTTGACGGATGATGGAATCCATGATATTCGTCTCAACATATGGAAGACTCTTTGTCAATTAAAGAAGAAAGTATTATCTTACGGTGATTATGAAAATCATATTAAGATAATATAAGGGTTACAACGCCAGATTGATTTGGCATCTCTATCAGTCTCTCGGTATCCGAAGGCTGAAAAGCAACAGAGAACCCTTCAACGTTCATGCCTTGGCGCACTAAGAAAATTGTGTCAGTTAATTGCCAATGCTCCATCTGATGTTCATATCAGAGGATGGGGTGTTCACAGAGCACTACATTTCACAGTGCTTTCCAGTCAGCAAAGCCCGCTGAAAATGGTCTCATGCAATGTTATTGCCCATGGCCGGCCACAGTCAATGGGCTTTGTTCATAATCAAAAGCTTTCTCAAGAACAGGCTTCAACTAGTTCCTCTCAAAATCAAGTATATAGAGAACAAGTTATTGAATTTCTCCTACATCAAGCAGGCGGGAATATTGCACAAGCCTCTCGTCTGGAGAAAACACGTCATCAAATGACAAAAGTTTCGGAAATCATCCAACGGTCTGTTGAACTAGGTGATAAAAGTGGATACTGGTTAATGCATCCAGCTAATTTCCAAACTAAGATTCGCAAGATCAAGAGAGATTTTAAGAAGATCTCAGACATAGCATGTCAAGAGACACCCCAGCTTGTCAGACTGGGGACTTCTCTAACCCAACCCTCAGAGTCAACAAATGGGATTCGAGGAGTTGAGCGGAAGCAGTAGGAACATCCCCAGTCCACCGGACTGGGGACTTTTTCAAATCCTCAATCCCTCCCTCAGAGAAAGTCAGTATTCTCTCGATTAGGGAATAAGCCTCAAGAGGAACAAAGAGCCAAGCTATCAGGAGATTCTCTCCAAGTGACGATTTTCCAAGAAGTTCCTGAGGGATCAAGTCAACGGAATTCCATGTCTCATCATGGACATGGAAGAAGACAATATCACAGAAATGCTGATAGAAAGGATTCCATGCAATATGAATCCATTAATGTCATCAATGTCGTTGCTGCTGATTCACCAGATGAGGCTCAATCAGAGGGATCAGACAAAGAGGTTCCTGCTCAAGAAGTTGCGCACACAGACCTAAATGAAGAAGGTGTGCGCACACGTAATCAAAGGATTACCCAAAATCTGGGTATTCCTTCAAGTAACCCACTTCCCCCTCTCCGAAAAGGATCCAATAAGGGGAAAGGAAAGAATCAGGTTACTTCTCACCCTTCCTCTAAAGGAGGTCAATCGCTCTCATTAGAGCAAAGGTTTTCACAACAGGAGGAAGAAATGAAAGAATTACGAAGGTTGAATGTATAACTACTTCAGAGTAGTCTTCTTCTTAATAATGCTGAAGTCCGACAGCCGAAGGAATTTGTTGTAACTACTGATATGGATCAGGAATATCCTCCTTTATCAGTACACCCCCAGAGGTCTAATCCTACGGGTCAAACGCAACAACGGTTGGCAGCACTACCATCAGTTGTAGCACCAACCACCACGTCTGTCCAAGCTCCATTCATTGAACCTACCCAAGACCAAGTTCAACCTGATGTTTCTCAAAAGTTAATAACTACTATTGAGTCATTAACAGCTCGGTTAGAAACTATGGAAGGGAAACGGGCGCAAGTTCAACCTGAAAAGAAATTTTACCCTGAATGGGTAGATTCAATTTCTCCTCCATCTATTTTTGGAAACCCTCTTTTCCCTACTTTCAATGGATCAGGTGACCCTGAACAACATTTGACGCATTACGTGTCTTGTTGTGATCCTATGATGGGAACTCCAGAGCAACAAGAAGCAGTGAAACTCAGATGCTTCGTGCGAACCTTGCAATGACCAGCTTTTGTCTGGTATACAAGCTTGCAATCTCGGTCAGTCATCGGATGGGAGGATCTTCATCAAAAATTCCTTCTTCAGTTTAGCTCAACTTTTCCAAAAATGACAGTTTTCGATCTTACAAACTGCAAGCAAAGGGAGAATGAAAGGGTCTCTGATTTCATTGCTCGTTGGAAGGGATTAACGTATTCCCCTGAGTTTAGCACTCCCTCAGGAGGAATTGTTGCCAATCTGTGCGGAAAATCTTCAATACAAATTACGCATGCCATTGATCCCTGTGAAATACACAGGAGGGTTTCGAGACCTTACTTCAATCGCTCAACAGATTGAAGATTCCCATATACAGGCTAAGGTTAAATCTCGTATAATTCCATCAGCTCCAGGAAGGAGAATGGGTAAAGTGGAAACTGCTACAGTTATGCTTAAACAAGCACCTGTACCTATTTCTACTTCAAAACCTTCATCTTCTCGAAGGGCTCCACCTCCTGAACGCCAACAACAAAGGCTGTTTCGTCCAAATGATCAAAGAGATCAACGACGATAACAATTTGAGGATTTAAAGAGTAAAACATACTCTTTCCGAAGTGAGCAAGTTTCTGGTTACTTCATTTCAGCTCTGGAAAATAATTTGGTTCAATTACCAGTGCCCAAGAGGCCAAACAAGGAAGGAGATGAAGACCGTCCCAATTATTGTCCCTTTCATCAAATGTTGGGGCATCCCATCCAGGAGTGTTTTGTCTTTAAAGACATCCTGCAAAAGATGGTCGACTTGGGACAAGTCAAATTGAAGGGTTCTTCAGCTCATGTAGCGTGTATTACCACTACAGATCCAGAGGAAGGAGGCGAGTGGCAGGAAGTCAAAAGCAAAACTGTGAAAAAATATGATGATTGGATGGTCAGAAAGACAATCAATTGGACCCATTCCATTTTGCGAACACAATTGAAGAATCCAATTGTGTCTCCTACAAAAGCTGCAGTAAAGCCTCCATCAAAAGAAAAATCCTCAAAAGGGCAGCACAGTTCAAAGAAGAAAGAGGAATCAGGAAAAGATGAGTATGTATCAAAGCCTAAATTGTATTTGACTCTGGCAGATTTCATGCCATCTACTTCAAATCCACGGGCACCGTCCCACCAAATGGCACAGCCTAAACAGGCTAACCAGGCAGAGTCTTTATCAGAGGAAGAGTTAATCTTTGGTTCTTTTAATATGATTCAATTAACAGATCCATATTCCAGTCTTGATGAGCCTGAATTCCCTGTATCAAATAAGGGAATCCGAGGAAGTTCTAGTGGTTCAGGATACAGGGGAAGACGTGGATCTTTCCGAAGCCACTACTCTAATTTTACCCCTGCTAGCACTGTATATGCAGCAGAAACTCGTGGTAGAGCCCTTCAGCGAGCTCAAAAAGAACAAGCATGTTCTTCTACCAATGGCCAACTCAGTTTTGGCACAGTTATTTTGGAAGACCGATTAAAGGTTCCATCTTCTTTATCTCATCAAGTAAATGGATCTAATCAGTCTAATCTTCCAAAACCAAGGATGTTGCCAACTTCAATACAAGATGCATCATCTTCCAAAGCATCTGCTTCCAAGGTACCTGCTAAACCGCATATTCCTATTGGGAAACGCAGACCTCTAGATCAAAAGTATGATATATTGAAACACTTGGCCCAAGTAACATCCAAGTTATCAATTTTGGATGCTTTGAATCTGTCAAAAGATCTTCGGGAAGCACTCATCAAAACTTTGTCAAGTCCTCAGGAGTTTGAAGCTGAAATTGTTGTAGCTGAAATCTATCACATAGAGAATAATCCTACAGAATGCCATGCAGTGATATCTTTTACTGATAAAGATGAAGATGATGTTGTGCATGGTCACATAAAACCTTTGTAGTTATCTGGAAAAGTCAATGGTGTAGATGTTCGAAGAGCTTTCATTGACAATGGTTCAGGAGTCAACCTCATGCCCATTCGTACACTTCGTCGATTGGGCCTCACGGAATCTGATTTATCTCCTTCTACCATGATGTTACAAGGATATGATAAAAATGAACAGGAACCACTGGGATAAGTTACACTCAGAACTCAGTTTGGAGATCTTGTATCCAATTCAGATTTCATGATTGTTGATCAAGACTCAGCTTTCAATATCTTTCTTGGAAGACCCTGGCTACATCAGCATGCGGCTATTCCTTCAGCATACCATCAATGTCTCAAATACTGTTTCGATGGTCAAGTTGGAACATTGTATGGTGATAAGGCCCTGTTCAATACATGTGAGTCTCAATACATTGAGGCGGATTTTTATCACATGAAGGGAATAGAAAAATCTACAATGAAGGAAATTACCAAAGTTAATGCTCCATATGGTTTGGAGAAAATTCCAATAAATCCATTTTCACATGTGAGTACAGATTATGTGTTACCTATCAGTCAAATTGAAAAATAGGCCCAAATCAAAACACTCTTATGGAAAGATCCATAATGTCAATTACGGCGATCGAGCCAGACAACATGGGAGAAATTGGTAACCTACCAAGCAATGATGAAAGCATAAGTGGTGACATTTTAATTTCATCTTCTGAAGTCCAACAAGTCTATACTTCACTAATCAGGCCAGAAGAAGTTATAGCAACACCAGAGGTGAATAATGATGTCGATTCTCAATCCATCATCTCCTCTTTATTTCCCAAAGAAGACCCTTTATCGTCAATAGGGTCAGAAATGGAAGCTTCTTCTTCAGAATGTGAAAATTTTGACATCTCTTATGATCATGAGAATTTCATTTTTTCATCTACTTTGCAAGTAGAAACGGAAGAAATAACACATGATGAAGAGGAAGAGGAAGATCTTAGAGATGCTCCTCCAGCATTTGAAGAGGGTATCTCTACCACTGTGGATGAACTCAGAGAAGTAAATCTGGGTACAGAGAAAGATCCACGCCTCACTTTAATTAGTGCGGCCATGACCCTTGAAGAGGAAGAGATGTATATTTATTTTCTAAAGAAAAATAAAGATATTTTTGCTTGGAATTATACAGAAATGCCTGGGCTTGATCCTGATGTTGCTACTCATCATTTGGGTTTACCAAAAGAACATCGAGGTTTTAAGCAAGCCGCGAGAAGAACACACCCAACCTATGCTTTCAAAATTGAAGCTGAAGTGGATAAGCTGATCAAAGCCAACTTCATTAGAGAAGTTCAATATCCCAAGTGGTTGGATAATATTGTCCCTGTAAAGAAGAAGAACGGACAAATTAGGGTTTGCATCGATTTTAGATATCTTAATCGGTATTGTCCTAAAGATGATTTCCCAGTTCCGATTACAGAACTCTTAATTGATGCGACGGCTGGCTATGAAGTACTTTCTTTCATGGATGGATATTCTGGATATAATCAGATCCGAATGGCCCCAGAAGATGAGGCATATACAGCCTTCAGAGCTCCTCAAGGTGGGTTTTGTTACCAGGTGATGCCCTTTGGTTTAAAGAATGCAGGTGCAACATATCAACGCGCCATGCATCGTATCTTCAAACCTCTTTTAGGGAAGTTTGTTGAATGCTATGTAGATGATTTGGTGGTTAAATCCAAACAACGTTCTAATCACTTGGCTGATTTGGAAGTCATATTCCACAAGCTTCGACAACATAATTTGAAGATGAACCCCTTAAAATGTGCTTTTGGGGTAACCTCAGGAAAATTCCTCGGCTTTGTTGTACGCCATCATGGTATTGAAGTCGATCCTGAGAAGACCAAATCAATCCTTGGTATGTCACCTCCTCAGAATTTGAAATAATTAAGAGGACTTCAAGGACACTTAACCTATATTCGGCATTTCATCGCCAATTTGGCAGGAAAAAGTTTACCCTTTACCAAATTATTGAAGAAAGGAGTCACTTACCAGTGGACTGAAGAATGTCAAGAAGCATTTGATGTTCTCAAGAAATACCTCTTGAGTCCACCAGTACTCATGCCACCTGTTGAGGGTAGACCGCTTATCCTCTATGTGACAGCTTTAGAGCGATCATTGGGTGCCTTTCTCACTCAAAAGAATGATGCTGAGAATGAAAATAGTCTCTACTATCTCAGTAGAACTATTCTTGAAGCAGAAATCCGGTATTCAAGTATTGAAAAGTGCTGCCTAGCATTAATCTTTGCAGTTCAGAAACTGAGACACTACCTGCAACACCACGAGGTCCAATTGGTATCTCGTAATAATCCGCTCAAATTCATCCTTAGTCGTCCAATGCTTACAGGACGTCTGGCAAGGTGGGCGGTTATTCTACAGCAGTTGGACATTCAGTATGTGTCTCAAAAGGCAATTAAGGGCCAAGCTCTGGCTGATTTCCTGGCTGAACATCCTTCAGTAGAAGACACGTATTCAGATATCAAACTCCCTGATGAGGAAGTTTTCTCTATTCAAGAGAGTCCTCAAACATGGGAAATGTATTTTGATGGTGCTTCTAGAAGTCCAACAGGGAAGAAAATGGAAAATCCTAAATTCAAAAAAGTTGTTTTAGGAATTGTGCTCATTTCTCCAGATAAGACAGTGTTACCATATTCCTTTTTGTTGTGGGAAGGTGGTACCAATAATGAAGCTGAATACCAATCTCTCATTACAGGCTTGGAGTTAGCGCTTCAAGCACAAGTGAATCAATTAAAGGTGAAAGGTGATTCAGACCTGGTAATCAAACAAGTCAATGGGGATTATGCCATCAGAAAAGAAGAATTAATCCCTTTGTATGATTAAGTCAAAGAGTTAATGTCGGAATTCCCTTCAGAACCGACATTTTCTTATGTCCCAAGATCACAAAATGCTCAAGCTGATGCACTGGCTAATATAGCCACAGCTTTAGTAGATCCAAATCGGGACGAGACAACCATCTGTATTGCCCACCGTCATGCAATTTCACCTTATGTTCAAGTCAGAACAGAGGAAATTAATGAAATTAGTCCCATTCCTGAACCGTATGGTCATACTACAGGATGGATGTCACCTATCAGGGAATACCTTCAAAATGGAACACTTCCACCTGATAGATCCGAGAAAGAACAAATGCGGTGACGTGTGGTCAATTTTACTCTTTATGATAGCCCAAACCACCTCGATAAAATTCTCTACAAACGTGGTTTTGATAGAGTTCTCTTCAGATGTATTGATGGTGAAGAGACAATGGCTATCATAAAAGAAGTGCATGCAGGAGTCTGTGGTTCCCACCAGTCTGGACATAGACTGTCTGATCAAATTCGAAGGCTTGGATACTTTTGGCCTTCAATGATACAAGATTGTGTTAATTTCACAAAGAAGTGTCATTAATGCCAAGTATATGCCAACTTCATTCATAAACCTCCAGAGTTGCTTCATACAGCTAAATACTCATGGCCATTTTCCACATGGGGAATGGATGTGGTGGGACCTTACCCTTCAGCTACGGCCAAGCAGTTTAAGTACATTCTTACTACTACTGATTTCTTTTCCAAATGGGCAGAGGCAGTACCTCTCAAAGAAGTCAGTTCTAAATGCATTGTTAGCTTCATCAAGTCTAACATCATTACTAGATTTGGTGTCCCTCATACCATATTGACGGACAACGGCACCAACTTCTGTTCTTCTGAGGTAAAGAAATTGTATCAAGAATACAACATTAAGTCCAACCATTCATCTCGATATCATGCGGTGGCTAATGGCCAGATAGAAGCCTTCAACAAGACTCTTTCAAATATACTGAAAAATATGGTGGATAATGATAAGAGGTCATGGACTGATAAACTCTTTCATGCTTTATGGTCTTATCGGACTACCACTCGCAATGCAATGCGGTCAACTCCATATTCATTGGTATATGGAACAGAAGCAGTCTTGCCAATTGAAGTTCAATTTCCCTCACTCAGAATAGCCATTTGTGATCAATTATCTACAGATGAGCAATCCCAAAAGCGGTTGAATAAATTGGAACAGTTAGATGAGAAAAGATTGTGCACTTTGCACCACTTGGAAATCTATCAGAATCGAATAGCACGAGCCTTTAACAAAAAAGTTCGTCTTCGTTCATTCATTCAGGGAGAATTGGTATTGGTTCTCAGAGCACCAATGATACCAGGAAAGAAGCCTCCCAAGATTGAACCAAAATGGGAAGGACCTTATTCAATACATAAGGTCTACTCCAATGGAGCGTATTCTCTAATCTCAAGGGATGGAGAACACATCACGACTCCAACTAATGCCAGATTTCTGAAGAAGTATTTTGTATAAACACAAAATATTGCTCCCAGAGCCAAAACAGTCACATTGGTTCATATTATGTCCTACATGACACTAAACTGTATTATGTCCTATCTACATGACGTTAAACTGTACAGAAGTTACTTATTTGTCCGAGATGACATTAAACTATATTTTGTCTGAGATGACATTAAACTATATTGTGTCCTATCTACATGACGTTAAACTGTACAGAAGTTCCTTATTTGTCCGAGATGACATTAAACTATATTTTGTCCGAGATGACATTAAACTATATTGTGTCCTAGCAACATGACATTAAACTGTGTGCCACTTTTATCATCCAACATGACGTTAAACTGTCACATTGGTTACTATTATGTCCTACATGACACTAAACTGTATTGTGTTAAACTATATTATGTCCTAGAAACATGACATTAAACTGTGTGGCACTTCCAACGTCCAGCATGACGATAAACTGTAAAAAAGTCCCCAAAACTGATATCCTCATATTGGTTCATCTTAGTCCTAGCTACATGACTTTAAACTGTACAGCACCAGTTCGTCCTTGCTATATGACGTTAAACTATACAGAAATGGTCCAGTATGACTTTAAACTGCAACTTCGTCCCACACGACATTAAACTGTGAAAAAGTTCCCTAAACCGTCCAGCATGACCTTAAACTACATCATCCTTGGTCCATGCATATGACCATAAACTATTTGCAACTCCCTTTTGTCCAGCAAGACGTTAAACTGTGACGTCCTAACTACATGATGCTAAACTGTATAAAAGTCCCTTATGTCCGGAAATACGTTAAACTATATAATCTCAAAGGTCCAGCATGACATTAAACTGCACCATTCACGGTCCATGTATATGACCTTAAACTATTTTCACTTTCGTCCGACATGACGTTAAAATGGTACACTCTTTTGTCCTTACTGCATGACATTAAACTGCACAAATCCCCTTTTGTCCTACATGACATTAAACTGTTATTTTGTCCCTGCTACATGACATAAACTGTGCAGCACCAATAGTCCTAACTGCAAGACTTTAAACTACATAGTCCCTTTGTATGTCCTACATGACATTAAACTGTGAATCGTTAAGGTTATTGTTACCTCTTGTTTCTCACACCGAGTATGACTCACGTGAGCTTAGAGTGAACATCAACCATAACACTACCTTTGGGCCACTAACCATGTGTAAGTCCCAACAACATTTTAATTAGATCGTTGTCCCCAAGAACAACTTGATCATTAATTCATTCTTTAATTGAACTACACGGACTTTGATCCTTGCCCTCCAGGCTGGGTATGTAGGCAGCCTCCCAGGGTTCAAGCCCAAAAATAATCTCTTCACATTGGTTCACCACCATCTCATATGATGTTGATTTGTGAAACCACCCCTTGAATCAATATTTTTTTTACATTGATTCACTTTCGTCCTTGTTATACGACGTTAAACTATACAACACTTATGTCCGGTACGACAATAAACTACAATATTCTTTGATTTACTCACTTGAGAGAGAATTATTATTGACATTGATTTTTCAATCATGTTTCATTTAAAAAGACTACGTGCATACATGGTAATGCCTAAATTTTTTATCTCAGTTTAAACCATCATTGCATTAAAGTCCCCTTTCACCCTTCACATGTACGAACCAAATTTGTACAAAGGGTAGTTCTAGAACTATGTGGACTTGATTCCCATTCTTATAGGATACGTAGGAACATTCGAGTATCCCTCGAATCCAGTCCCAAGTCTTTTGGGCCTAACCCCAAATTTCACTTTCATTCCCTTAGCTAAAAAGTCCTCATAAAAACACACACTGTGTATTCATTATTATGGTCCGAATTCTATGTCCCTAAACTAAGATTTCTCATACTTTCGTCCTGCACGACGTTAAACTGCATTTCAAGGACTACGTATGGCTTGATTCTCATTCTTATGAGATACGTAGTGAAGTTCAAGTTTCAATTCAGGACCCAGCCACAACATGATTATGGTTTTCATTGACCTATGTATCTCTATATAAATTGGACAATACCCATATTTATGTGTTATAATCCTAACCTTAAATATTTTCATATCTTCATAACCCTTTTCATGACTTCTAATCACAAAAATTTCAAACTTCTGAGAATTCTTTTGCCTGACTATGCAGCACGTGCCCATAGGTGGCCTTGCATAAACAGTCCATATAACAGACTTGTCAGCCGAAAGATGTTATTTATTTGACCATGCAGCCAGTGCCCTTAGGTGGCCCTGCATATTTCAACCCCCTAACGGGTTTTGTTAAATAATAGTAACTTCATTCTTGGGAATAATGCCTCTTTTGTCCTTATTTGTCTTAAATGACAGTATGTAGGGATCCGCAAAAAATATCCATCCTTAACATATTTGTCCCATATCCTTTTTCATGATCAGAAAGTATTCAAGTCTATGGTTTATTCTTCTACCCTACGTTTGGGTCAGACCTTCATAGGAGTGATATTCATCCAGTTCTTCTATATTCTTGTTCGAAAATATCTTCTCCATATTCAAGTACCTCTTTCCATACAACAAACTCTATACTTTAGAAAATTTGAATCTCCATAAACTTTCACTGGATTTTAGCACTAGGAAAGTAAATTTCTGGGAGTTCTTTTGCCTGACTATGCAGCACGTGCCCATAGGTGGCCTTGCATAAACAGTCCACATAACAGACTTGTCAGCCGAAAGATGCTATTTATTTAACCATGCAGCCAATGCCCTTAGGTGGCCCTGCATATTTCAACCCCCTAACGGGGTTTGTTAAATAATAGTAACTTCATTCTTGGAAACTACTTCTTCTAAAACCTTTTAGCTCTTTTTCATATCATTCCTCAGATTCAAATATTCTTAAGCCATAGTTTACATTTTTTCCCTCATACTCGAGTATGGTAATATGTTTTCAGATAAATTGTCAAGGAATTGAATCAATTTTAGTACATTTCGGTCAAAGATATTTCGACCTTAAACATTAGCCCCTTTATGTCCGGCATGCATGACTTTAAACTACCCACAAAAGACAAAGGAACTCTGAATAAAAGTCAAGTTCCAGCTCACTAAATATACATTTTTGTATGATTTAGGTAATATTGAGAAATTAAAAGGTTCAATGTTTTTAGGATTATTTGTAATAATCCTAGTAAAAATCAAACATTGCTTACTAGGCCCATTGGTTTAAGTAAATTTGAAGCAGGTAATGAAAGAATGAAGGTACAAATGATTGAAGATGAAAGTGTTTTTCATTGATACATAAGAGTTAGAAGGACATCCACAGACTGGAGTCTCTTCTCTTTTTTAAGAATTACAAGAGGCTTTCAACATAACACTTCATTTGATTTACGGCATCCCGAGCTTCATCAACAACCACCTGGAATTCATTCATTCAACTGGATACAAAAAGAGATGCAGTGATACCAGCTCTTCTTGGAACAATTGTAAGAGGATGTTCTGTAGTACGGTTTGAGAAAATTTCTTGCTGATCAAACAGTGACTCTGTTTCTGTCCAAGAGACTTGGAAGATGGATACATGGATTTGAGAATGGAGCATTGGAAGTAAAGAGCCATTTGGAGAGAGTACTCTTTTCAGATATTGTTCTAATACCATGTTTTTCTTCTCTCCACCAACCGGTAGTGGAAAACATTTCAGCCCATGGGTTTTCCATTTTCATATCTGCAAGGAAATGGCATGGAAGGAGAATTTGAAAGTTCAAACCATTGTTGTTGCTCTTAATGAACAGCATAACCGAAATGAAGGAGTAGCAGCGCAACTGCATTTCAGGTGTATAGTTGTTTGCATTTTGAACATTGACTCCTTGCAAGTGACCATGACCACATAGAGACAGGTAGATGCTCTATGGGAAATTAAGATGATATTTCTTCAAGTACTTATCCAAATTTGGGAGAGTGCTGTCGCAGATATCATAGTAATCATGGCCAATGATGTTCATCATGTCATCAATCTGCTTGCTATCCAATTCATCAGCCGTTCCAATTCCCTTGGGAACCACTGAATCTGCACAAAAGATGAATAAACTAACTCTTAAATAGGATTATTTTTCATAAAATTTGTGAAAGAAATTTGAAAAATGGATAAGGCATTAAGTCGCGCAAGTCTAAACAAATGACGCGCAAGTATTCGTATGTCGCGCTAGTTTTTGATGCTCAAGTATAAACTGTGCAAGTACAGATACCTTTACAGTAGCGCGACATCAAGGAAAACACTAGAAAACAGAGTAACCTGCGCGGTAAAGGTGACCTACGCGGCGAGAGCTCGAAGGTATGAAGTCCGGAAATCCGGATACTTGTACGGAGGTGAGGCCATGTATTTATAGGCCAGGAGGCCTATCTGCGCGCCGTACCCAGAGCGCTTAAGGCATGCACGACGCAAACATGTGCGCCGCCCTTTGTGCACTGAAGACTTGCGCGCCCCCCTTTTCCTTTGGATGGATTCAATTTCCTCAGAGTCAAATCCTCATTTCTCCCCGGATCCAACTCTGAGGGGGGACTTTTGTTGATGATCCTTTCGTCACAGAATCTAAAGATCGGAAAAGGTAATATCTGAGCTCAAAGTGATTCATCCTTTGAAGAAAACATCAAAAATCGACAAAGGCAGGAAGAAAGGATCAACAGCAACTGCACCGCGCAAGTTATCTCATTGTCGCGCAAGTGTACTTGCGCGACTCCCTTGGTCGCGCAAGTCACTTGCGCGACCTAAGTGGTAACCGCCCGGTAACCGCCCAGGGTCTTCTCCTGCCTAAAAATAGACCTTGTGGGCCCCCCATTCAAGGAGGATCTTTTTCCAGAAACTCGGATTGAAGATTCCAACTCCCAAGTCTCTTCTCAAAGCTTCTGGAACACTTCTAAGGTAATTTCTTACCTAGAACGGAAGATCTAAAGAGAAGAAGGAAGGCCTAAGTGTTGAAACTTATCAACACTTGCGCGCCGACTTATTTCCTTCAATAGAACTTGTGTGTCCCTTTTCTGGAAGAACCTCAAGGGGATTCTAAAGGGTTTAATAAAGAGTCTCTCAAGTATTTCAATTCTGATTGAAAATCGCCCAAGTACACCATGTGTCGCGCAGGTATACCTGCGCGACCAATACTTGCGCGCCCACGGAAGACTTGCGCTCCTTTCAAGACTTGCATGCCCCTACCTTTTTTGGGTGCCCATCTTGACCATTTTACCCCTCTTAAGCCATTACACCTTTCCTTTTCAAGATTCAGTCTTCAAGACACTCTTCAAAGCCATTTATGGAATGATTTCTTGATTTGACTTCCTTATCTAAAAGGAATTCTGTGGAATATCTCTCAAAACCTAGTGATTTAAATATCTTTATGTCACTAAATATGGAGAGTTCATTCATTCAAACTCATCCTTTAAGATGAGAGAATCCTTAACTTGGGTCTCCTTTTCAGGAATAATCCCCAGTTATAAGTCCTTTAATCTGGGAATCCTTTTTAGGAGTAAGCCCCAATCTCAAATACTGGGCTTCCTTTTCAGGACTAAGCCCCAAGTCCCCTAACCTGGGCCTCCTTTTTAGGAATAAGTCCCAGTCATAATTTTGGGCATCCTTCTTAGGAGTAAAACCCAATCATAAGTCCCCTCCTAATTTGGGCATCCTCCTTAGGAGTAAGCCCCAAGATTTGAGTATTCAAATCTCCATGAAGCACATATACCGTTATGGACCCTGTTCATGGATTTTCTCCCTAAAAGTGAATCCTAAACCTTCATCTATCTGGACAGTCATACATACATAATCCCCAAACCATTTCTTATGATTGCATATTTCATGGCACAATTGTCTAAATTTTACTAATACCTCTTGTTTCTCACACCGAGCATGACTCACGTGAGGTTAGAGTGTAAAAGTAATTATGACATCCTACTTTGAGCCATCAATCATAAACATCATACTCCATTAATCGAACTACGTGGGTTTTGATTCCTTTTTCGAAACAAAGGATACGTAGGTAGCCCATTTATTGGTTCGATCCCAACATTGAAATAATCCCTGTCCTTCTGAATGACGATAAACTTCAAGTGCCCCACTGAGTGGCTTTAAAACCAGCCTGGTCATCATAATGACCAAGAGACTTTTATATATATGTTTTGAAGGATACCATTGACCAAGAATCTCTAAACAAATATAGATGATTCTCTATTGATGAAGAACCTAGAATACATATAAAAGATTCTCTAATTTTTTTCATATTTAATCATTGATTGTTAAAACTAAAGGAAATCTCATTTTATACTTGGTAATGTAATAAGGATTCACGAACATAACTTAAATCTATAAAGAGAGTCCCGGAGTAGACAATAATTCCCCTCAAAAAGGTGTGATGAGTCCGACCTCCCATCCTCTCGACCAATGCAAATTCCTAAAGCCTCATTAGTCCACAAACTAATGAGCGCCTACCTTTGGAAAGTAGGTCCAAACGGATGTGGAATCATTGGATGTTTCCGGTTCTACGAACAAACCCGCTAGAAACTGATCGGAACATTTGAATCTCCCGTCCAGGAGGTCATCCCCGAAATCCGTGCGAAACAAACATAAAGAGATTTTCATCTACACTCTAAGTGGGTAGATGAGGATGGTTACTGGGGAGCTTCCAATGAATTAATAATTCTCATTACATTATGTGAACATTTTCCATAGAAGTATCAAATATAACATCATGGGTTGATATAAATATTGGGACATGTGGTCCAGGGGAACTTTACAGATGAGTGGTCGTGGCAGTACATGGTATGCTTCAATTTTTAGGTTTATAGTGCTAAGATATTCCTCATTGGGTTGTATGAAGTAGTGTATACATCTCAGTTACATGTTTATCGACAGTAGGAGCTACTAAAAAAGCTTTCAGGTCATTGATTCTCAAACACCAACTCCTTAAACCTTCATTATGGGGAGGTTGGGATCAGCATGTGCGACCTTCACTACATTGGTATAATCCAAATGAAGGGATTCCAATTTTATAAATTCATTCTAGCATAGAATTATTGGGGTGATATGGAATAGAGACTCATTATAGCACAAATTCTTCTGGATGATTTCACCCACATATTGAAGAATCATCTTCTTTTTCACCAAGAAATTGCATATAAGACCTTTCTAGGGATGTTCTGGAAGACTCCACTAGTGAAGATATTGGAGAATCTGAAATAATATCTAGTTTTACTATAGAGGATAAAACCATGATACAACTGGTTATTCCTATAGTAAGGGTTAAACCATGTGTAAGGAAATTTTATGAATAAATACTGGATGTTGGTGATCCCATATATAGAATTTAGGGCCACCATCCTCAGTTGTTGGTTGCTTTGAGGGAGGGACGTGCACATATCCTTTCATCATGGGATTAATGTAATGGTAGATATTATGGTGTTTAGAAGTTGGGTGAACCTTAGAGTAGCGATGATAACCCAACTCTACAACTATTTGGGCCACGTGTCAAGGGAAATCATGAACAGGTGGATCTTCAATCTAATCTAATATCTATATGGGTGTATTGCAGTAAATTTTGGAGGGTTAGAATTGCCAAATTTGATTACTCCTACAAACACTGGTCTATGTCCCTCACTACTCACCATAACTTGGGTTCATCTAGTAACTCTTAATAAAGTCAATGTTATATTTAATATTATAAACACTATGAACTTTAACTTTCACTCGTTCTCAAATCCGTCTGGAGAAATGGTTGATAATTTGTAGGGGATACTAGTGTATCAAGAGTATATTCGTACTTCTAGAGGTGTTGTATTGGTCTTTATGATAGAAATTAACACTTATTATAAATTATATAATTTTTATCAGTTCACCTAGAATTTTGGATGCATCCAGCAGCAGATGAAGTGAGTTTACCTGATCATTTCTAAGGAAATGCTTCCATGTATCCTTTTTTAGTTTTGGTGGATGTTCATATGTGAAGGCACGATGAGTTTCATCATGTTTCAAACCACCAAAAACAACACTTAACTCTATTATAATTATTCTATAAATTTGATAATGGTTTATGTAGGTGAAATATTCCATCAATATATGAGTAGAATTTAATCATCCAGTGAGCCACATGATTAGCAGGGTAGTAAAATTGATACTTTTGAGGTGCTCATAAAACATAAAGGGATTAATTTGGGGCTTAATAGTGGGTATATTAAGGTTCTACTTCACCCCCACCTTTTGAAGGGATGTTCCTTCATCAAGAGCAAGTGTAGGAGTATATGGATAGCTCTCATGTTAGTACCTGGAGGACAAAGGAGACCTAGAGAAATAATTTTCAGTGTCTGTTTCATCCAGCTGATGATGCTTACTTTTTTATTCTCTAGGATGCTTAAGGAGTATTGTAGATAATCTTGATGAAATAATTTTTCTAGTGGATGTGGACTTAGGAGGGAATCAAGCTACTAGATTTAGGTATTTATAGAATCACTTCTAGGGTGAAATTTTATGAGATATTTTCATACATGGAGAATATAGATGCCTATGTTCACCAACATGACGGATATGATCTTGTTAATGGTTGAGTACATTTGATATTTAGTGGTGATCATGAGGGGAAAACATCTTCCAAATAATCAAACTAGAAGGTATCATCCCTAGGTGATGATATGTAGAGAAGTAGTAATGGGGAATCCAGGGGATCATCTACTAACTAGATAACACCCTAGGAGAGTGGAGAGGTCACACTTGGGGTGATGACTTGACTGGGATTTTTTTCAACAAGGTAAGCTTAGTTTGTTGACATACCTTTTTCATTCATCCCTTAAATTGTTCAAAGGTTCTAATCGTGATTTTTTCAATACCATAGATAGTTGATGTGCACTAAGGGTCCCAGTCAAAGGGGATGAGGGTACCTCAATAGATACCAGTGGGGAAACCTTAGTGTATAATCCCATTTTTCCCACAATGGTAGAGTCTGGTGAGGTTCTCATAAGGGTGGTTTCGGATCCCATGGTCCTCCCAGTCATCTACAGGGGACTATTCTAGGAAATTATGACATAGGATTACTCCCTAGTGATGTAGACAATCCGTGGAGGCTCTTTATTGAGTTTCCCATGTCTCATTGTAATACTAAAGCTGAATAATCCTATATATCTTAAAAATTTCAGGGATATATTCGAGTCTATTATATAAACTTGTTTCTTTGTTATATTTATCTCTATACCTACTAGGACTAAGGGGTTTGGTTCCAGTTGTTGAAATTTCAATAGGTGTTGAGGGATATCCAGTAGAGGAATTTTCTTCTAAACATCTTGGAAAAAATTCACTCAAACTCTTTCCCTTTGTAATTCTTCCCCCCTACGTGAGCCACATTTTCCAAATATTTCATCATTGGTGAAACTACTTGTCATGTTTTTTTATAGTAGTTAGAGAGGGGGTTTGTTCCCAAAATTTCCATAGTTGGGGAACTTGGGTTGCCTCCCCCAATTTTTGAACCATATATTAGGGATCCTTTCATTCAGGATGATATAACCTTAATCCCAAGAGGGAAGCCTACCATAGATGAAAATGATACATCAGAAGAGGTAGTGCTAGAGGTTGGAAAAAATGGTGTCTCCATAAAATATTAATATGAAGTTGGTCTCCCACTAAACATAGAGTCTGACTCATCAAATAGGATACAAGAGAAAGACCATGTCATCGATGTCCTCATGGACTTCCCAGAGTATCAACTTGTGACTCAAAAGAAAATAAGAGATTCATGGTCTGACATTACTATGGAGAATTGCATCATCATGCATAGAGTGTGTACGAGTATTTTTCAACTTTATTACCATCACTCTAGCACTACAACTGGTGAGTTGGGTGGGGTACCTTTAGAGACTATGAAAGATGGGAAATGTGGGTGTATTTTTGTGCTCTCCATGCATTGTCCCACGATTATCTTATCGAATGGATGCATGAGAAAAGTCATTAATTTGACATCACCTAGAACTGGGAGAAATAAGATGGAACCAATAATCTCTAGGTGGAAAATCAGGAAATTTTATGATTATAAGATCAAGTGAATGAGCATGCGGGCATCATTAATTCCCAATAAGATATCCTTAGTTAATTGAGGGATCAACTAGTAGTGGTCGAATATTGAGCATAAAAGATGGTATCTTAGATAATTGAGTTCCAGTATGAGTATGGTTGGGTGAGAATTAGGGTATATGATCATCACCACATGGATGAGGAGAAATAGGTTGAGCTTATTATGTTTTAATTGGTAATTGAGGACACACGCGAGAGGCTAGTTGGGCCAAAGTGCTAAATTGTAGATGTAGATCCCTAGGGATCATTATTTTTTCTTGAATAAAAGGGAGTTGTAGTGTATGGATGACCCTCTCAATATTTGGAGGTTTATTTATTTGAACTCCTCATATACATGAACTTGTCTCTTTTACCGCACCTCACCACCACACTTCGATAACATTAATGAGACCATTAAAAAAGTCATTAATTGCATGTGAGTCATGATTGGTGTAAAAAAAAGGGAATATCATAAGATCACTCAATCACATGAGAGTGTCATTCAATGGATGAACACTCAGGGTATATACATTTTTATTGACCATCGAGAGTACCCTGGATGAAAATTTTTCATTTTGAGATAGTGGGACTCTCTATTGAGCCAACTTACTTTCTATGAATGCGCTACTTCTTGAATTGGATAATTCCTTGGGTGTTTAATTTTACCTAAACCAAGAATGAATGAAGAGTGTTAATAAATATTCCCATAATGTAGAACACAAAGTGGGTAGCATGATGATGTAGGATACCTGCTGACCATGTTCATAACATAAAATCAATTATTATTTAAACAAGGATGGGGAAAAATATGGGTTGACTATTGACCATGTTTGAAATATGGAACCTATCTCTAAATATCATCAAAATTGTTTTGAGGCAAGTTCTCAGCATGGTAGGTGAACCATTGTGGTTAGGGACCATTATCATCAAGGGGAATGTTCATATGTAGATAGTGATGGGGATCCATTTCAAGGGATTTGAGAAGTGTGGGGATGAACTGATGGAATTTTTGAGTGGACATCAAAACACTCAGAATTATTCCACTATGTATTTTAGCACATTGGGTAGTCATATTGGTCTAAATAAAGGTCATAATAAACTTCTAAGTAAAAAAGTCATCTCAGATGCTAATAGATGGTTGATGAATGTTAAAGGGGGAAATCGGATTCTTAGGAAAGGGCCTAAGATGATTCCTATTTTTACATCATGAAATTGGGATTTTTGACATCCATTTTAAATCCATACAGTGAGGATGATGCACCAAACATTTTATAATCATGTGATAGGGACATTGTGTCATACTCTTTAACTTCATGTGATTAGGACACTCATAGCACAGTTAAATGTCATACGACCAGGAGGTGTGAACTGACATGAATAACACCCACCCATTCAAGATGGAGGGGGTGTAAGAAGGTAACACAATGGGGGTATACCCTAAAAGAGATCATGATTAATCGGGATCTTAATATTTGGCTCTAAATTTTTTTAAAACTGATGGGTTCAACGAGAACATCCAGGTTTTTTTAGGTCAATAGTGGGCCACAACAGGCTTGGTACCTCTTTCTTTTTGTCCCCTTATTTTTTTCCATGTCATAGGAGAAACCTGAGAGGGGTATTATGACTCTTTCTCAGGTTTCCATTGTTATTGTTAAATTGTATATACCTTCCAATCTCTTTCCTTTAGTAGTTTAAGGTTATATTAGTCAGACAATAAGTTGAAAATAGTTTAGGGCCATTGTTCTTGTTCAACAGGGTTTCAAATAGTTTAAGGTCATAATTATCGAACCATGAATCCCAGTTTAAGGTCATTGATATTATACTATAGTGATTCAAATAGTCCAAGGTATTAATGATTATACCTAAATGTATCCCCCTTGGAAAGGTTCCTATAACCTCATAGGGTTCAAAACTGATGGAAATGGTGTAACTAGGAAGCCATGCACCAAGAAAAACAATCCGGGGTAAGTGACACATAGTTTAAGGTTGTGATTCTTGGACCACAGGTTTTTTTGTCTCAAAGGGTATGTGTGTAATAGGGGAGAGGGAACTATATGTAAATGAGGAGCATAGGAGGCCCTTCCACACAAAACACCCTGAGTACATCTTGAAAATAGTTTAAGTTTGTGATTCTTGGACCTAGGAACCAATTTTAAGGTTTTTTTTCTTTAAACCAACTACAAAGTGTTTATAGACATAATCCATGGTCCATAGTGTAGTGTATATCAAAGGAAGGTTTATGGTCTGGAAGGTAGGTGAACCAATGTGAAATAAGGGCTAAAGATTCCAAATCCCACATGAAATATCCTAAAGAAGACATGCACACAATTTAAAGTCATGATGCTTGGACTTGGGATGCTTGTTTAAGGTCGTAGATTTCAGAACAAAGAGGCACTCATGCATCTCAACACTTCATGAGGAAAACTCCCCCGCAACTATTAAGACCATGTGATCCATTCTTGATGTGAGAAACTACAAATGATACATAGTACCTACTATTTATAGGGGAGAAAAAAAGGAAAAGTGATCAACAAATCCCCTAAGGTTATATTATAACTTTCAAGGCAAGGATAGTGAAAGGGGAATAACTGGAAAGCGGGGAAAAAATATTGGCCATGTTTGAAACATTGGTTCTACACCAAATCTAGTTTAGTATGGGGATAAAACTGATGAATTTTCCATTAAACAAGTTCGAAACATGGGATCTTCCATCAATTAACAAGGATCCTTATAGGTGTGAACCTAAGAGGGTATGTGAGCTACTATGTCCATGGACCATTTCCATTTGGGTGCCAGTTTATAATGGTAAGATTATGGTTATCAAAATTAAAGAATTCACAAAGCATGGAAGTGGAAGTGTTGAATGTAACAAATATAATGTTTAGTTCCATGGGAGCTATTCCACCACACACTCAAATGTGCTAGATAATCTTGTTGGTATGTAATAATAAATATTTTCCAAAAAGGGGAGAAAGGCCTTGAAATGAGTTGATGGTAGGGTTGAACCAATGATGAGAGATTAGGGCATCACTACATATCTCATGGGAATCCTAATCAAGCCACATGTAGTTATGTAATGAGGAGTGGTAGGATACCAACACTGTAGGGGTAGTTTCCTCATTATTGAGAAAATCAAAACATCTCATTTTGGTCATATTAAGCATACTATGATATTTTCAAATGGTTAGAATACAGTTTAACTTTTTTTGTTGAGAACATTGGTATTTTGGTCATCCCATATTTATCGTATGAGGTATCCTAGTATTATATGAGGTAAGGCTACTGTTTGACGCCTTGTGATGATGATGTTTTAATATTTTTTAATCTCATATTTATCATATTAGGCATATTTATTTTAAATGCGTGGAGCATATAGTTTAATTTTATGTTTTGAGGCTGTTTTTTTATCATCCCATACTTTTTATACGAGGTATGCTGATGTTATATAGGGTGAGACTACAACTTGACATCATTTGTTGAAGAAATTGGTTTTTGTTCGTCCCATAATTATCATATGAGTTTTCTTAATTTTATATTCATTAAGGCTAAAGTATAAAATCATGTTAAAAGGAAATTGGGTTTTTTAGTTTAAATTTATACAACTTAATCCATGTGTTCTACTAGTTTAAGGTCATAAAGCTCAAACTAGAGGGGTATCTGCTAGTTTATGATGATGGATCTTAGACTATAGTGGTTTGGGTATCTTAAGGATACTTGTGTGGAATGAAACAACAAAAATATGACATGAAAGGTGGGCCAAAGTGAACCTTTTCCAAACAAAACCTGACAAACTGTGCCAAAGTTGATGTTATGATGTTGAGGGGAAAAAGGTACCATGATGAGTATATAGTAGATGATGTACCCTGGATATAAGATCCATGAATCACTACATATACATCAGAATGGTAATAAATCTATACTCAGTTTTATAATGAGGCACGGTAGGAGACCAACACTGATAGTGGTGGTACTCTTGGGGGAGGATACTTAATAATCTTGTATTTTTTATATAATGAATCCTAAAATTATATGGGAAAGTATAAAGGAGAAAATCTTGTTCTAGGGATGTTGTGTGGGGCTTGTGAATTGATCCACCCATTATTTTCTTCCTCAGGTCAGTTCATGAGGGAACCTCATCCCACTAATGGGTTAAAGAATTTGATTGAGGGTTATACCTAAAGAAGATATACATAAAGAAATTATGGGATGATAGATCCATAATATTAGGTGTTTATTTGATGAATTTGTGGTTGGGACCAAAGGATGGGGGTCTAGGTGTCATTATGTATCTTAGATAAATCATAATCAATACTCACATATTTTTTAAACACAATGTGAGCATCGACTTGCTGAAACACCATGTATAAAGAAAACTATGTGAATTAGAGGAATATGCACAAAGTTTAAGGTACTAATTCTCATAAAAGGAGTAGGTATATCTAGTTATGTTAGGCAGTTCCTAATAGTTTAAAAATTACATGAAGTAGGGCCCCAAAAAGTACACACACAAAAAAATTAGTCCAAGAATGAGTTGCACGGAGTTCAAGGTCATAAAGTTATGACTAAGGGAATATGGAAAATAGTTTAAATTTATTTTTCTTGTACTGGGGGAGTTTTTGTTTCAAGGATTTTTTTAGGGAAAAAATAGGTAAAACCTGATGTTAAATGAAGATTATTAAAGCCTATATTCAATATAAATATCCTAAAAACCAATACATAATTTAAGGTTGTAATAATCAGACAGAAAGTGAGGCTAATGGGGACAAATTTTGGTGAGATTAAATTATCCTCCCCTCATGAAGGAAGGTTTGACGATGATATGGTGGTTGGAACCAAAAATAAGGGGTCTAGGTGTCACTACATATCCCATGGAAATGGTAATCAAGTCGTATACAGTTTTGAACACAACGTGGTAGTAGACTAATGTCATACGTTGGGGTTTGTCCCCTCTGGAAAGGATAGTGAAGCATCCCATGACTACCATGGGTAATTTCATATTTATGAAATGGGATAAAGATACATTTAATCATCATGTTCTAAGGAAATTAATTTTTCTATCATCCCACAATTTTTATGCGGTACATCCTCTGTTTATTGCATAGGTAAGACCTTAGTTTAATGTCATGCACCGGGGAAGTTGGTCTTTTAAGTCTAAAGTCGTACAACTCAGACAATTGATTATAATATTATTACTTTTTAGATCTCATACTATGGTGGAAATAAATATTTTAAGGTCATATTTCTAGGACCATGGGGGATGATTCTAGTTTAAGTACATATCGCTCAGTCCTTGGTTGTTCCAAATTAAGGTTGGATAGCTTTGATGATGACTCCAAGATTAAGGTGGTAGAGTTTGGACAGTCACACCTAGTTTATGGTCAGAGATTTTGGAATAGTTTTAAATAGTGTAAGGCTATAATTTATGGACAGTGGGTTTCATGAAAAGTATTTCATAAGAAACATAGTGTTGGTGGTTGGTGTAATATTCTTTATAACCATGCTGACTAAAGTGTATGTTCCATTGGAATACAAATTATGAATAATATAAGGTCCTTAACATTTGGTCTCCCACTTTAGTGGATTTTATAGGTTATCATTGGGATTCTATGATCTAGTACCATGTCATGCTGGAGGAAAGAGTGTAGGAGGACCTTTTTGTTGAATGCTCACACTATCCCGTTATTCTTCCTCTCTTATTTATACAAGACCCGGAGCCTATTTTTTCTCAATGGATTTAAAATCAACTTGATGAATGTCTGTAATTCTTTATTGAGTCTTCTTCTCATAAAAAATCATTTGGAGTAATGGAAATTAAATCCAAATGGGTAATACTTATTCTATTCCACACACTAGGGAGTATGGTGTCACCTAGGTGGAATTTTGAGTTATCATCTGATATTCCAAAAGGTAATTAGGTATCTTGTCTGGAAAACTCTTTTTTTACACACCATCTTCATAATGATGTTAGATAGTGTCTTTTTGAATTTCTAAATCTACCTATTTTCTTGTACATGGTAGTGAGAAGTTTAATAGACTAGATGTTGTACATGGTGTACAATTTCTTCAGCTCGAAATCCCAAACATTTGTGTCTCTATCTATGAGAATAAAGTGAGGAACCCTAAACTAATTAAGGATGTAGGAGCTCATGAAATCAACCATAAACCAGGTTTTGACTTTTTTGAGGGGAACTGCCTCTACCCTTTTGGAAAAAAGTCAATTTCCATTATAATGAAAAAACACATTTGAGTTGTCACAAGTGGGTATGGTCCCACAACATTGAGTCCCCATACTGAAAAGGGACAATAACACTTGGTAGTGTGGAGAAGATTCAATGATTTATGCACAAAGTTAGCATGGATCTAACAATAGTGACACCTTTTTGAGAATTCAACATCATTATCTACCATGGTAGGCCAGAAGTGGTCCAACCTTTTAATTTGGTGGAAGAGATTCAATATTACTTAATAGATTCCATAGGATCCCATAATTACCTCATGTATGGTCTAAGGTATCTCATATTCTTGGAGAAACAATGTATAATTCCACCAAACCCACATCAATAGAGGGTTTTCTCAAGTTTATGCCTACTCTAGAGGGTAAACTGCAATTCACACCGGTGGATTCTCTCACAGTTAGCTCGATCTGGTGGGATAATGTCACACTGAAGATACATAACAAAGGGAATCATACAATCATTCATTTCCATGACTATGGGGGGATTTTAGGATCTTGAAATATAAGTACCATCTACAAATTCATTTACATATTTACTTCCACCATCTATTGTGGCAGGAGCAATGACCCTCTAGTGTACCGCATGAATGACCTGGTCATCCTAGTCATGTTCTATGAGGTACATGGATAAATATTCTAAAGCATGAGATAAACCATTTGGTGACTGAGGGCAATGTTCCACCATCATCTTGGAAGGAAACTGGTCCATCATCTAATGGGTACAATTTAGTATGGGCACTAGCTCTTAATTTCTAACAATGTAGTCACCCTAGATCTGTTTGATGAGTAACTCAGAGCCACCCTTTACAAGTAAATTGGGGACATAAATTTCAAGGGATAAATTGATACTAGTAATTAAATTTTTATACTATTCCTTGTTTTTTGTGTAGCCTTCTAATGACACAAAAGAGTACATCAAGATGGACTATGCTGGAGTGACGAAAAAAAATTCTCAGGCCTACCCTATTAAGCATGGGGTTGTTGAGCCTTCTACTAGTTGGGATCTAAAATGCACTATTAAAATTAATATAACAACATGGTATAACCTAATCCACTGAGATAATAGCTTTATCTAGGAAGTCAACATATAATGGGGGTTCTTTAGGGGTTGTATGTTTGGCCAGGAATTCAGCTAAATTATTAAATTTGAAGGCATTTTGTGGGAAAAACATGATGTGAAACTATTTGAGGATAACCGCCAATCATTTTAATCAACCCATAAACTTAGGATGATTGAGTATATACTTTATAAAGTCTACTCAAAAAACCATAAGTATCTCATGATGCTGAAAATAATATCACAACTTATACACTACAATAACTAGCATGTTGAAACTCTTCTTTATGGGGTAGTATCTGGTCTTCGTGTAGACGAGCCTAAAACTGAGATAATAAAGGTTTATTCCCTTATTTTCATTGTTTTTTAGGGAAAAAAGGGCACTAGTGGACCATTATATAATGGTCATATGGAGGAACAAAGGCCTTCTTTTGAAGGGTAGAATCAGAACTGGTGATTGTAGAAGGTATTAATTGATATCCAAAAAGTCATACTGAAACTCCTTGTCCCACAAGTAAATATTTTATTTCATTATGATCCTCAAGAAGGGATTACACATTCAATCCAAAATTTTTGATACATCAATGTATATAGGCTAATTGGCCTTAGAGGCCCTACAACTCTAAGAGATTTCTCAGGGGAGGCATTGACAGATGTCCTTGACCTCCCCTATTATAATCTCTATGCCTATGTATCTTATAAAAAAGATGAGAAGATTACAGAGGTGACCCTGAATGTTCACTGAAATTTTTACATCTTAAAATGTTAGGAGAATAGGAAGTTGAACCCTTTCCCAAAATCCTTGAGATGGTCCTGATACTGGGAGGATTTGACCACCATATCATCTAGGTAACATTCCACCAATGTCCTAATAATTTCCTTATAGATGGGGTGAATGTACCACTAGTATGTATCTCCATCATTTTTAAGACAAATGGCATAATTTATATCAAAAATTCACTTGGGGTTCTCTAAAGGTGGTGTAATTATTATTATCAGGAGATATTTAGATTGGATTATATCTAGACTATCTTTCCATTAACGAGAGGTCTTAGAACCTAGTCATAGAGTCAATCAATATTTTTATCATTGGAAGGGGAAAATAATCCTTAAAAAATATGGTAGTTGAGGTCTCAGTTGTCTATGTAGAATTTAATATTTCCATTCTTCTTTATGACTGGTAGAATGTTGTCTATCCACATGGGGTATTAGACTTACTTGAAAAAGATATCTTTAATAAGCTTGTCATATTTGACAGTGACCATATCACCATGAGATGGGTGAATATTTCTAGGATGATTTTTGAACCCATAATGACCCATTGGGAGGCCAAGATGATGAATGGAAACCGGAGTGTCTAGACTAGGCATCTTATCATAGATCCAGGAAAATACATTGCGTTGTTGTCTAAGGAAGGACAATTATATCTATTGTTCCTCTGGGGACACATTTCTTCTGATTAGTGTCATCCTAAAATCTTCTTTTGAACTAAGTTTAACCTCTATTAAATCATCTATAGCAGTGGATACACACTATTCATTTTATAAAGGTGAATTCGAAGTCCTCTTCATCATCTAAAATTGGGGGATCAAAAGAAAGAGGTGACTCCTCTTGGCTAGCTAATATAGGGACATAACTAGTGTCTACTTTGAAAGATATGGAATCATTTTTTATGGTATCATGTTCTATAGAGACAATTCCAATATAATATTTGATCTAATTTCTTGAAATTTATGTCTACTATGTACACTAGTGATTTTGAAGCAATGGTGATGAGTTGGCCTTCATCGAGTCAGCCAGACTTTGTGGAATATATGGGAATATTATGGATCAGTGGCCCTGGGTTGAACTTATCAGTACATTACAAGAGTAGGGTATTCCAGTATCATATGGTCCTATCTACAAAAAGAGTTTGATGTAATCATAAAGTGCCCCAATTTCTTGGACACAAAAAAACAAACTTTGAGGACTGAAATCAATTATTCTAATAGTTAAGTTGTAAGAAAATTTTTGCCCCTAAATTCGACCCATGGACCGACTAAAAAGGTCGTTAGAACATTATGTGTAGCGTCTGGGTCCTGAATGCCACTCGATAGAGCCCTGAGGTCAATTGGCCACATGACATCAAGCACATCTCCCCAAATTCTAGAGGCTACCGACTAGAAATGAGGGCCTAGGGTGTGTCTATGGGGAGATTATGTCCTAATAGATCAAACTATGCATAGTGGTAAACAATAATAGGAAATAAGGAAAGCATAATAATAAGATAACATCAGCATAAGAAAACACTAACCTTAAAGGAGTAAAAAAGAACTGTAGAATCTGAATAATAATACATGGTAAAAAGTGATGATGATGATTTCAGGAGTCTATATAAAAATAGAGGTGCAGGGGAAACTGAGGTACAAACATAAGACTCAAGCTATCAAAATTACAAAAAATGATAAACATCTACAACAGCATCTCGAGCACAGGCTCAGTCCTCTACCCCCATATCCATTTTAAACGCCAAGGAAATCAATCATCAAAAGTAGCATGCATCCCTTTATCTATACCTATTTCCATTAAGTCTACTCAGGTACAAAAATACACTCAAGCATGCTATGAGATAAAAATATAAGTTGGCCCGCACCAACAGTTTCTATAACATTCCATTTTCATATAATAAATAAGAAATAGTCTGGTATATTTGATAGATGATAGGACCGTCAACAAGTACAACTTGGTTCGGGTTTCGGAGTGTATGCCCATCCCATGTCATCAATTTGGGAAATGTTGAGAGTCTGAATGGGTAACCTGTTCAGGTGAAAAAATATATAACATGATCCATAGTAAGCAAGAAAATTTAAAAATAATACTCGTAATCGTGTTCTCTGGTTGGGGGGTCTCAATCCCATTTCATCACATGAGTATACTAGAATGTAAGTAGATTTATCACTAGTGTATAAACATGTGCATATAAAAATAAAGGATGCAACTAAAATGATTCATCAATCTAATAGAAAATGAAAACCAAACATCCATTAAAACATGTGGTGGAGTCCCATGCTCGTAAAATGTGATCCAAAGGGATCCCAAGTGTCACAATGGAAACATCTGATAATTCCAATACCACAGAGCTCATCCAAGGTGATCTAAAGGAATCCTCGGTATCACTACAAGGTATGGTAACCACTGATTCCATTACAGGAATCTCACAAGAGGGTCGAGTATCACCCAAGGCATGGCATAGACATTTTTCAAAAGATCCTCACTTGGTTTCTCCTGTTGGGAACCCATATTACTCAAGAGTATAATAAATCATCCTTGAATTTATTTCCTAGCAAGGCAAACCATCACCCCTAGTGCATTGGGTTGTATCTCATCAAGTACGAGAAGTCCATCCATGGGCGCTTAATACGAAACACATGTTCTCTCTCAGCTAGTGTAAAATTACATATCAAACAATTCATACATAATAAGCAATACATTTATGATTTTTATCCATAAAAAATCTTCTCAATATCACATGCTTTTATTCACTAAGCTAGCGATTCAAGCTAAATTTCAATGACATGTTTCACATAACAAGGCAATGTGAATTGAAGAAGAGTAAGGCAGTATATTTTATAAATAATAATATTTTATAAAAATTTATAAGAATTACCATTAAATAAACGTACTCATGTTACTTGAATATAGACTTTTAGAATGTAAAGAAAATTTCATTCAAGAGACATCAAGTGTGTCAAAGGTATAAGGCACTATATATAGGCCAAACAACTACGTTAAAGCTTAGGAATTGTTAAGAGGGACCCAATTCATGGTATATTTCTCATTCTAATAATATTAATCAAATCATGACATTATCAAGATTCCACACACACAAATGAAAATATTTACACATTTTAAACAAAAAAGTTTTTTGGCCATTTTAGTTGGTTCACCCAAAAGGGTGACTGGATCCCATCTAAACACCCTAAACACGGTTTTTATACCAAGGTACGGTCCCAAAGGCCCTATAAAAACAATCCAATAATTTTAATAGGTGATAACATGACTCTTTGGAAGGTTCTTATGGGGCAGAACAATGACACAATGCTAAAAGTGATGAAAAATAAGGGGGAAAGCGTAAATTCCCTACATCAATGTCATGGTACAATTCTCATACATTATCAAGGATTGATTCGAACTAAAATGGAATAAATCAAGAGATTTAGGGAAAACCCAAAAATTGGGATAAATAAACAAATAAAGATAGCATTGTGAGCATTATAGAAACCAAGAAATCAAGGGGTGTGGTTGAGAGAGCTTACTGAGAGAAGTCTGTAGCTTCCAATAGTGAAGAAATCTGACCACTATTGATAGAGATAACAAAAATACTGAAGAGAGGAGAGGAGGAGGGTTCATGCACGTGGAGGGAAGAAAATCTCGAGTGGAAGGAAGGAGGAAGAAAAAATGGGTGTTTAAAATAAACCCCTAAAAATAAAATTAAAATTTTATTACACAGTAGGTATCGCACGGTTTGGCCACACGGTAGGCCAAACCATAGACCAACCATGCGGTAGATTTTGTTACCCATGGGCGTAGCACATGTTTGACCACATTTTTTCACTAACCATGCAATGTTCTTGCGGTAGCTCACAAACCTGGATCTATAAATGGTTGTATAGTCGTGCGCCTGGGTTATACGGTTTCTCCTAACCCAAGAGCCCAGTCTGTTTTCCAGTTTTCTGGTACCTCAAGCTTTAAACAAGACTCAGATTCACCTGATAACTCATTTTAAAGATTATAATTCAAAATAAGGTTCATTTAAAGGAATTTAGACCAAAAATAAAATGGTCCATACCTTTGGAAAAATTGGGACGTTACAACCTCCCCTCTTTAAAATAACTCATCCCTCAATTTCACTTTGTAGGGTGGTGCAATGTCTTCTGAGAAAAGTTCTGACCACTGTACATCTACATCGACCTCTCACTCCCAGTTCTTGTCCTAAACATGTCTATGCTTCCATATTACCAGAACTAAAGGAACAAACCATACTTATAGAACCTTCATACTACAAAAAATAATGTGGATTGGATTCTCCTCAAAGGAAACATCCACCTCAAGCTCGATATCGTCCATATCAACTGAATGAGATAGGTCTGGATGACACTGTCAAAGCTGAGATACGTAGAAAGAATTTTGTATGAAATGGTACCTCTAAGGAAATAACAACCTATAGGCTACCAAACCAATACTCTCCACTCTATAGAAAGGACTAACATATCTCATAGTTAACGTTACCTATCTCCTGATGCATTTATTACTTAAACAAGATGATACATACAGAAAGAACCTATGTCCAACCTCAAATTCCATAGGTCTACGATAAATATTGGTGTATGAATTTTGCCTCAAGTTATTTGTAGCCATACACTTCAGAATCTTTTGGAATTTATCTAAAGTCTCCTGAATAAGATGAGTACCCAAAAGAGTTTCCTGCCTACCTCAATCCAGCTTTGGGGTAAATGGCATGGTATACCATTGAGGGGCTCATATGGTGCCATCTGAATTGTTTTCCTAAAGATGTTATTATAGGAAAAATAAACTGGAGGAATATGATTGTCCCAAGATCCTCCAAAATCGTGGATATGGCCTTAAGAATATCCTCTAACACATGGATTTTCAGCTTCGACTACCCATCCGTCTGAGGGTGATATGCAGAACTCATGGACACTTCTGAAGCCAGTGCCTTCTGCAGCCCTTACTAGAACTGTGATGCAAACCAAGAATCTGAATCCAAAACTATAAAATGGAGTACACAATGAAGTCTCATTATCTCCTGAATATAAATTCTACATAACTCATCAATAGAGTAGGTCTCATGATGTAAAAACAAGTGAGTTTCTTTGGTTAAAAAATCGATGATAACCCATATTGTTTCACTGCCTCATGGAGACCTCGACATGCCTCTAACTAAATCCAGGGTGACATCATTCCATTTACAATCAATAATTGGCAAAGGTTATAGAAGTATAGTGGGCCACTAGTGTTCCTCCTTCACCTACTAACAGGTGGAGCACTGAGTGATGAATCCCACTATATAATTTTTCATACATGGCCACCAATACTAATAATTCATTCTAAGATACAACTTTGTACTCCCAGGGTGAACTTCCCAAACTAAGGCATGATATTCCCTCAAAAAATCTATAATGAAATTTGAAGGAACCCAAACATTACCATGATAGACTAAGGTCTCACTTCTATCAAAAACCTAACCCAAAGGTGGGTTCTCTCCTGTGATACTCTCCCTTAGAATGAGGCTATCATAATCTAATAACCGATGCATTTGAACCCATTATAGGAGAGAATATGTCACATCCAAAGATACAAAACTGGTTTATTGTGTGACTCTTTAACCTTAAAATATAACTTAGAAAATATGGCCATAATTTGCCACTCATTACAAGCTACATGGAGGGCTTGTGTCTGATTTTTATGGCTCAATGCATCAACCAAGGAATTTCCATTACATGGGTTGTAAGTATGATCAATATAAAAATATTTTTAGTATTCAACCCACCTATGCTGCCTCAAATTCATGTCCTGCTATGTGGAGATGTTCTTTATGATTTTATGATCGGTGTCAACAAAAAACATTTCACCTAGAAGATAGTGCCTCCAACAGCGCGGATCATGAACACTGGCGGCTAGCATGAGGTCATGCATAGGATACTTCCTCTTGTGTGGCCTC
Organism: Viscum album; assembly: GCA_963277665.1. NCBI lineage: Eukaryota > Viridiplantae > Streptophyta > Magnoliopsida > Santalales > Viscaceae > Viscum > Viscum album. Next base: position 1,122,556,066 of record OY728136.1, on the reverse strand, counting down.
AACTAGTGAGAACCATATAGTACAACTCAATCACCCAACATGGTAACTAGGCCCATATAAATCCCTAAATCATTATAATAAACTTTATAAATTCTTCTTGGATCAGGAATAATCAAAATCAGGGCTGATGTGAATATTCCATTTAACTCATGAACGGCCTTATCAAAAGCTTCAAACCATAGGAACTGTACACCCTTCTTTGTCCGGTCCATGAGAGGCACTACACAACTAGAAAATACTTGATTGAAACATCTATAATAGCTCGTAATCCCTTAAAAACTATGAATATCAAAAACATTCTTGGGTTTCTCCTAGTAAACCATGACTCTCTAATTTTCTAGGCCAATAGATATGTCATCCTACGATATAACATGACCCAGGAAGTGATCCCCAATGATCTAAAAGTGGTATTTAATAAGATTTATGTAAATATGGTGCTCTCTCAGTGTACTCAGCATGATATCAAGATGGTTGGAATGGTCATGTCTCGTATGTGAGTACACCGAGATGTGTCCTAAGAAGTCGACCACAAAAGAATCCAGATACAGGTAAAAAAATTGATTCATCAAATCCATGAATATTGTTAGCATGTTCGCTAGTCCAAATGGCATAATAAAGTAATCATACAATCCATACCTTCTCTAGAAAGTTGTACATGGTATATCTGATGGTCTCACAAAAAACTGATGGTACACTGGCCTCAAATCAATATTGAAGAAAATAGTTGCTCCTCGGAGCTGGTTAAAGAGGTCGTCTATACGAGGAAATGAATTACAGTTCTTCACTGTAAGCTGATTCAACCATCTATAATGCACACACAATCAGAAGATACCATCTTCCTTCTTGGAGAAAACAATGGGTGAACCCCAAAGAGATGCATTGGGTCTGATAAAAACTTTACCCTCTAGATCTTTAATATGCATCTTGATTTCTTAGAGCTATATACAATCTATCATATAGGGAGGAATAGAAACCGGTTCTGCACCTATCACTAGCATTATGGTGAACTCAACATATATCTCAGCTGGTAAGTGAGATAAATCATCTGGGAATATTAAACTAAAATAATACACAACTGGAGGGAACTCCATGTGTTTCTTCCCCTAATCACTCATAAAAATAATTTCTAGTTGAGCATTCATTCTACCAATTCCATCTCACTTGGTTCTATCACAAAATATCTGGATACACCATTCACCTTTTTGTATATAATGATTTCCACTATCAATGTAAATGAAACTCAGTAGTGATAACAATTCACACGGGTAAGATAAAGCACGAGACAATCCCTGCGGAGAATGATGTTGATACTGATCATCTCAAGGATGAAAAAATTACAGATGAGACTATACGCACCTATCTCAAGGGGACACCCAAGACATTGACATATTCCCTCTATTATAACCCCTAGTGGGGTGTCTAGAGACATAATTCCACAAAAGTACTCTATAGCGAGACCAGGGCTTTCCACACACGGAGCATATATGAAAGAGTGTGATGCACCTATATCAAAAAGGAAGGAAACTAAAGTAAAGGATACCAAAATAATACATCTAACTATTGATATACTAGGATTATTATCCTCATATGTGGGATTCACCGCATACATATGGCAAGAACCATAGACTTGGGATGAAGTCTAACTATCCTGAGCATATCTACTATTTTTCATTGATGATCTGAAGCCTGAAGGCCTCAGCCACAACCGATACTACCTCATCTTGATCGTCCTGTGGAAGAACAATTCTCATCTTAACAAGGTGTCATAGATCCTATACCTAATGAATGTACTGGTACAGATCCCCATCATTGGATGATGGAGGTAAATAATGGCAGAAGCACTTTAGATGACCCATTCTGCTGCAAGCTCATCATTCCATTAGTTTCCTCTTGAACTAGGGATTCTTATGGCCTATCCTACCACATTTTTGATATATAATGGAACTTTTAGCATGTGTCCCATGGCTAGAACTCCCCCCCCCACATCAACCCTTGAAATGTTACTTTTTACTACCAGATGTCAGTCTCCCTGACGCAGAACAGAACTAAACTGTCTCACAGGACTAGCTTCCGAGAGATTCCACTCTATAATCAAGTCTTGGTTCACTATCTCTATAATAGTAGTAAATTGAATATTGTTAACCTATGAGCATATAGTGTATCCAAGCTCTTCCTCAAAGCACCTATTAGTATTCAATTTTTCACCAATCATAGGTGAATCAAAATGATGAAGCTCGGTGAAGCAACAAGAATACTCAAGAATTGTCATGGAGCCCTACTAAAGATACAAGAACTCTTTGGATTGATCCTCTCTTGAATTATGAAGAATGAAATGATCAAATAAATTCATATTGAAGGATTTCTAGTACATGTCTTGATAATCCTCTGACTGAGATATGACATCCCACCAATGCTTGGTGGAGTTATGAAGCATGTAAGTATCAATATTGACAATATGGAGGCATCTCAAGATAGTCATATATGTACATCATAGCTTCTATTCATGACTCTACAAAATGAGGTCTATCATCCCCAGAGAAACTAGGAGGATGTTGCTGCTAAAATTCCTGTGAAAACTCATCCATACTTGGAGTAGATTGAGTAGCACCTAGAACAGTCTGTATAAACCTCATAAAACTCTCCTTGAACTGAGCATCAGTTCCCAATGGCCGATCAACCAGAGGTGCCTCCTATGTTACAATGGGTTTCTCACATCCCACCACCTATGGAGTTTTCTCATCACCAATCTCTTAGCATGTAGCATGTGGACGTCACAGTGGCATAGCTCTACGATTTCCGAACTAACACCTTATACAAATTTATAACAAATATGTAATGTAGGAAATGAATTAGTAAGGAAGAAAAGGTATAATGCCTCTCTGAACATCGTACAAAAGATAATGAAATTGATAAGAGGATATGAGTTTAGCCTACCGCTGGGCATAACACAATTGGTAGACTACTCCAAAATCCATGTCTAGAAAGAGGGAAGGACCTAAAATTTTTTATAAGGAATTCATACTAAATCCTATGATAAGGTAAAGTCAAGGTCACTCATTACTATATGAGGAAACCATTTCTTTTTAACAAGTTTTTTTTATTTTAAATTTTAAGGAATTAATTACCAATTTTCATTTGGCTGAGTTAGGAGGATCACTATCCCAATTCATGAGATCCCATACCCTCGTGATTCGAAATTCGAGTCCACATAACACAAACCATATCCTATCCAGGCAAGAAAACTATCATACTTTTATATCTATAGAATATTATTCACTACAAGATATAACAACTAATCACAGTATTAATCACATGAAAACTAGAAAATGCACACTAAAAATAAACATGGAATGGCATTATGCATGTAATTTTAGTTCCTGTAGTGCCTAGTATGATGAATACAATGCAATAAATTCATTTAATCAGGGGATAAGTAATATAAATCAACATCCCAATCACAGCAAAATAAAAATCATCAAAAAATCACGTGCCTCACCCAATGGTGAAATAGTATCGACTATTAATGGCATAACCTATATCTAAAATTCCCATCCCATGAAATTTGGATTTCCCCTATACATGGGTTAGCTACATCCAATCAGAGTTCCATGTCCAAATTCCAATATCCTGATCTCATGTATGATCATAAATAGTTATAAAAAAAGAAAATCAAAATCCTATGATACCACTTAGTAGTGTCCCGGTCCCGAATGCCACTCAATAGTTCCCCGAGGTTGGTTGGGAACATGCCCTCAAGTGAATCCTACCAAATTCTAGATGTTGATGAATAGTAGTAAGGGCCTTGGGTGTGGCATTGGGATGATTATTCCATCATATATTGGACTATTCATAGCAGTAAACAATATTAAAAAATAATAAAAGCCTAATAATAACCATACAACTGTCAAAGCAACAAATAATCCAAAAAGAGTAACATATAATAGCGGAAGATGAATAATAATACATGGTAGAAAATGGATGATGATTATGTTATGAGTCTATATGAAAATATATGTTAAGGGGAAGTTGGGGTACAAAAATAAATACCATCCTATCAAAAGAAAAAAATTGTAAACTGCTACAACAACATCTCGTGCATCGGCTCAATCCTCTACCCCATGTCCATCCTAAGTAGGAAGAAAATCAAGCTTCAGAAGTAGCATGATTCACTTTATCCATACTTGTGGCCATAAAGTCGACTCAAGTACCAAACGACACCCGATCGGGGTGTAAGATAAAAATATCAGTAGTTTGGCACCCACTGTGTCTAGACCATTACATTTTAATGCTAAAAAGAATAAATAGTGATCCATATTTGATAGATGATAGCATTGTAAATACACAAAAACTGCAAATTAGTTCGAGTTCCTAAATGGAAACACATCCGATATCACCAGGTTCAGCCTATTTTAGGAGTGTGAGTGGAAAACCTATATAGGAGAAAAATATATAACATGTTCCATAGTAAGCAATGAAATTAATGAATCATTTCACCAATGTTGTTCACTGTATTAGGGTATCAATCCCATGTCATCACATGTGTATACTACAAAGCCAGAAGTTGTGTCACAAGTGAATAAACATGATTATATAAACATAGAGGATGCATATCAAATGATTTAGAAATAAAATAGACAATTAAAATCAAAAAATTTATTAAAACATGTAATGGATTCTCATGATCGTCCAAGGCGGTTTAAAGGGATCCCAAGTATTGAAACAAAAACATCTGATAAATACAACACCACTGATCCAACCAAAGGAGATCCAAAAGAAACCCTAGTATTGTTATTTGGTATGGAAACCACTAGATCCATCCCTGTTATCTCACAATATGACCAGGTATCACCCAGCGGATGGAAAATCCATATTACCAAAAGGCCGCCACCCAATTTCTTCCCTTGGTAACTGGTATCACATAGAAGTATAATAAATTTCCTGGGAATCCCTTTCATGTAAAACCAAATCATTGCCCTCAGTGGGTCAAGTTGTGACCCATTGAGTACGAGAAGTCCATCCATGAGTCCTAAATACAGAACTCATGTTCTATCCTAGCCTGGGTCAAAATCCATTTCAAAAAATTAATACATAATAATCAATTCATTTATGATTTCCAACCAGTAATAATCATCTCAATATCACATGATTCTATTTACCAAGATAAAAAATTAAAGCCAAATATCAATCAAACATTACTTATAACAAGGTAATGTGAATTTAATAAGCGTAATCCAGGTATATTTCATGAATCATAAGATATTATCACAAGCCTTAAGGATTCCCATAAAATAAAGGTACTCATCTAACATGAAAATATCCTTTTAGCATGTAAGGTATATTTCATTCAAGAGACATCAAGTGTGTCAAAGGTATAAATCACTACACATAGTCCAAAAGACTATGTTCAAGCATAGGAATTATCAAGAGGGACCTTATTCATGGTATATTTTACATTATAATCATTTATTCAAATCATGGAATTATCAAGATTCCACACACACATAATAAATTTTTTCCACATTTTAAACAAATGAATTTTTTCCGTTTTAGTGGGTTCACCCAAATAGGTGACCGGATCCCAGCCAAACACCCTAAACCTGGGTTTTCGCACAAAGTTACAATACCAAAAGTCATGGAAAAATAATCCAATTATTTTAATATATGATTACAAGCTTCTCCAAAAGGTTTTGAAGGGAGTAATAATGGAACAATGAAAAAATTGATGCAAATGAAGGTGAAAAGAGTAGACACCCACCTCAAAATTGTGGAACTACACACATATGATATTGAGGCTTGATTCGACCTAAAATAAAAGATATCAAGAGATTTAGGAAAACCACAAAAATAGGGGAAAATATGTTACATTGTGATAGCTTGGTGAGGGATTGAGGAAACAAATCAAGGGGTGTAGTTAACAGAGCTTACTGAGAGGATTCTGTAGCTTCTGACAATGAAGAAATACAAGCACTATTAATGGAGAAAACAAAAAACACCAAGAGAGGAGAGGAGGAGGGTTCATGCACTTGGAGGGAGGAGAAATCTTGAGTGGAAGGGAAAAAGGGAGAAGAAGGTGGTGTTTAAAATAAACCCCTAAAATTAATATTAATATTTTATTACACAGTGGGTTCCAGAAGGTTTCACAACATGGTTATCCAAACTATGAGCCACCCATGTGGTAGATTCTTCTACTCAGGGGCATAGCCCATAGTCAACCACACAATTTCACTAACTGTGCTCTGTCTATATGGTATCTCACTACCCTAAATCTAAAAACGGTCATAGGGATGTGCACTTGGGTTGCACGGTTTCACCAAACCATGTGGTCTAGTCCAGTTTCCTCTTTTCTAATTCCCTAGGCTTCAAAACAGCTCTGAATGCACTTGTGACCTCCATTTAAAGATTATACATCAATATAAGGTTTGTGTTAACTAACTTACACCAAAAATTTAATGTTTTGTACCTTTATAAAAATTCAGGATGTTACATTAGTGTCATTGATGCACTCAAATTCATTAGTATGTTCTTTATTTCCTCCCATTGTGTAGTATCCAACATCTAGATAGTGGGAATCACAGGATTCAAAGGGGATTGTATCACCCTGAAGTACCCATACTCAACCATCCTATGAGTATTTGGGGATATTATGGTACAATGAGGGGACTCCTACATAATGATGAAGAAAGGTCTTCCCAGTAACATGTTGTATAAAATATCCTATAATACTACCATAAATTTCATGATTGATATCAAACAAATTAACTCGGTCTTTAGAAAGAATTTTCCATATGAATTCTACTCAATCTTATCGAACATTGAATAATTATGTGGGAGGGAGTAAAATAATATTATGAAAGTACCAACTTATAGAGTTTCTATGTTGAGATGAGGTTGATCTTAGAGAAAGTATCCACTAGGAAATGGAAGATTTATATGTCATTGAATTGGAATATGATATACAGTGGTCGTATGTTCTCTTAAATGGTGATGCCCTCTTCCTCTCTAGAAAATGAGATAACATCTCCACATTCCTTTTAACAGACCTCCTCAGCACAGTAGTCTTCAGTGGTAGCTACCTCAGCCTTTATAGAAGGGGATTTTTGAAGAATTTGGTAAGGGACTCTAAAATTTTAATTGACAGGTAGAGTGCCTTGGGAATCAAAATCCCCACAGGTATGTTAGCACGGTGCTTTATCACATCCTGTTTTTATTACATGGGTGTATTTTTTGTTCTAGATGGTCATTCCTTGGAAATGATCACATTGGGTGTTGTTAGATGAAGCTCTAATTCCCAAATAGTACTTAAGGTATTATATTATTAGATTACTGGTCTTCTTTGAATAATTTATGGTTGAGTTCTGATCAGCTGTGGTCAGGCCTTGGACGCTTGCAGGAGATCATGGTGTAGTCTTGGATGAGATTCATGGTCAACTAATATAGTAAGTTTCGGGGTCTTAATAATGGAGTGGATTGGGAGTTTTGTGCTTGTTGATCTCTGTGCAATTTATGCTTCATGGTTTTAGTATCATAAATATCTTGGTTTTAAGTGCTTACATAAGGATCCTATCTTTTGGTGTGTCCCCTACCAATCCTTCTATGACTTCATCCAAAGTCTCCCAAGGTATTTTCTGTATTTTCCTAACTTTTTACTATTGTGAAGAAGTGTAATAGTACAATAGATTTCATAGAGTTATATTCTTTATCATCATCAGTGGAATAGTTTAGGGCTGAGCAGACCATGGGCATATCTCCCAATTGAGGATGCATGAAGTCACTAAGGGTTTGATTTGGATTTGGTACCAGGGAAGGACTCTAATTTCCATTGAGTCATCAACAATAATTAATCCAAGTCTTAAAATGGTGAGATGTAGATGCATATGAATAGATCAGAGTAGGTGTGAAAACCACATGAGGTTTTGGCTTGATCAATCCAGAATGGATGATACCATGCACATTCATGACTATCTTAAGAGCCAACCAATTAGCATACTTACGTCTTCCATAGCTAGAAACATGTTACCACTCAACAGAGTCTATATTTTCATTGTTTGGGTCTGTATATATTAGTATCACCTATTCTAAAACATCACCCAATTTGACTAAGTTTGGATCTACTTGGTCCATGTAACACCCCAATTTTTTATGAATATTTTTCAAAAAAATTAAAATTATTGGACGGATTGAATTTAACTATACACCAAGTTAATTTGTATTTATATGCATCACCATGTTAATATTGTTCTATATGAAACACTAATTTAGGATTTTTCAATATAGAATATCGAATCCCGTCTATAGCTTGTGTTACACACAATACTGAGTCTTACCGTACTACAATATACTATTAATAATATTATTATTTAATATGATAGTTGTCACCTAGCCATCAGAATGGTGTGTGAAAAAAGTATTAACTAAATTATGAAAATATGGTTTATTAATTTTTATAAAATTTGTTCTTTGGTAACCAATTAATTAGAAATGAAAATAAGAAATATTTGAAAATAAAGAAATGTGTTTTCTAAAAAACAATATTTCTATGAAAAATCATGTTTAAAATCAATAAATTATACAAAAAAACTTTTAATTAATGATTTTAATGATATATATATATATATATTGTATTCAAGCAACTATATAATATTTGTCTTATCGGTTTTCTAGAAAACTGTAAGAACAAATCATACTTTAAACATAGAAGATGTATTTTTCTAAAAGTCTATTTTTCAACCTTTTAATTGAAACTTATATTAAATATATTTTTGACACTCTTATAAATTATATTTTACTAAAAAAACTTTATTTTTGAAATTATAACATCATACTTATCTTAGGGTTATTTTTTGGTATTTTTCCGAGAAGTTTTACTTGTTTGATGAATAGTGAAGATTCCTGAATTTTAATTGAAAACTATATTTTTATTTGAATTATTTATATAGTTAAATTATATTTTAAATTATTTTTAAAGTATAATTATATCAATAAAACATCAATATATTCAATTTGGGTAATTTTAATCAATTTTAAAATGAAATTTGATATAAAAATTTTTTAGACGTTTAATCTTTTTCACATTAAAAACACATTGTTTCATCCCATATGTGGGATTAATTTCAAATTAATTTCTTCTAAATATATCATAGGAATTTGTAAAAAATTATTCCATATTTGGAATAGAAAACAATTTTAATTTATAATAATTTAAACTTATTTTTTAACCAAAATTATTAGAGAAAATAGTTGAAATTAATCATAGTGATTACAAGATTAATGAGTTTACAAAGGAACTAAACATTAAACATAAGGTGGGTAATGACCTAGAAACTTGTCAAAAACTCATTGTCTATCAATATTTCAACAATACCACCTAATCTCAATAATTTGGTGCATTATTTAATCCTTCCAGGTAAATATTTGGGTACACCTAACTTTATTTTCCAAAAATGTCAAGTGTGTCCTCTACCTCACATATAAAATGACACCACCTCTCCTCCTCTCTTCACACCTTAAAAACTAATTGTTTCAGCCAAATGAGTTAAAATTCACTTATCCACTTCAATACCTTAATTATAGAATCCCTACTATGGTCATAAATAAAACCAGGGAATTAATTTTGTGAAAACCAAAAGGAGATACCCAATGAATTGGAGGATTGAACATGTACGAAGGAAATCAAGTCTTAAGGTGAGGGGATTTATGGTATCACTTTTATTTCTGAGAGAATTATTCCATATTTTCTATTTTTTTTCTTTTTAATGGTGTATATAATACCCTATTCCATGTTATATCTTGAATTTTATTTATTTCATTGTATCCAATGTTTCAATATAAGTCATTCTTTTTGTATCTCACAATTTAAATGCTACCCAAGCACTAAGGGGTTTCCATGTCACTTTTATTTTCCATTAGAAACAAGGTATGTTCACCACATATTTCTTGAATATGGTGTGTGTACTAACAATGTATGTATTTTATTATTCTTCTATAGTGAATAATTTGGATTTATGTACCCATTTTAGGATCTATCTTTTATTGGGATTAAATTTAAAACACAACCAAAATGATAAGGGGATTTTGTCTCAATTTTCCTTATTTGAGAGGTACATTATGTTATGCTCTAATATTATATCATGATATGTATATAAATTATATTTTACATTTAATAACATGAAATTTTTTATCCCTATTCTATTTTAAGTATCAGTTTATGTTATTCATTCATGAGGTTTATGATTCAAAGTCATTAAAGTGGCAAGAGTTTATTTCAATAATCTCATATTTTATCGAGATAATTTATAAATATGATTCCATTAGTTAAATATAATATTATATATCTCAATAATTCTCATGAATTTTATTTTACTCTAATTATTCATGATATATTCATGAAATGATACTTTTTTCACTCTTTGGTACTTAAGATAATTTAGAAAATGTTTTTATGAAAATATGACTTTATTTCCCTCTTCGTCCAGAAATATGTTTTCTTTCACAGCCATGTTTTATAAAAATATTTTCAAAAGTTTTTAAAATATATTTAAAAGGGTTATTTTCAGGATTAATTTTTTTTTTAAAGAAATTTTTTTTATTATCTTCTATAAATTTGTCGTTTTTAAAGTTGTTTTCAAAGTAAAAGTTTTTCAAAACTGTTCTATGCTTTAAAAATAATTTCCTAAGAGGATAGATTATTTTATTCAAGAAATTTTCCAAATGAAATTTTTAAATTAGATTCTTTGTAAGACAAATTCATTTGATATATTTTATTCTTTATTGGGGATATTATCCAAGGACACTATTCTTTTTCTAATTTAAATGGATTATATTTAAAATGAAACTTTTTTTATGAAAATAATTTATCTTCCACAAGTTATAAAATAACAAAACACTTTGGAAATAATCTTATTTTCATGGTTTAATCTATGATTATGAAACCTATATATTTTCCAAAAGTTATGATATGATAAAATATTTATGATACCCATTTCATTTCATTGGTTCTCATATAATGAATGTTTATGATATTATGGCACATGTATGTGTGATTTCATTATGTGATAGGTGGGACCTATATGTACTTCTAATGTATTGGGTAATGGTAAATGTTCTATGAGGTCAACAAGTACACAAGTGGTCATACTATACCCTAAACAAGTGGTTACATGGGATTTCATTCTAAAGTTGTAACAAGGGGGTACCCAAGAGGTCACCCTAATCCCATAAAAAAGGGTAGATGGGAGGTCATCCAAATCCCATTATAAGAGGGTACGTTGGAGTTCGTCCTAAGACTACAACAAGCTAGTATATGGGATTTAATCCTATGCTTGAAATAAGAGGGTACACATTATGTCATCCCAAGTCCGAATTAAGAACATAAGTTATTATCCCAAGCCTAACATGTTATGAATGTCTTGGTAGGTATCCTTGATATATTATTTTATGAGATTATGTGTATGAAAAAAAATCATGTCTTATGACATTGTTATACTCACATATCCCATGTTATTTGATTATATTATGATTCATGTCCTATGAAATATCAATATTTATTATGTGATTCATGTTTATTATCTTAGATTTGCAGGTTATGGTTTTCCAAAGTTATTATCATGATCTCATACCCTTGTGCTTATTTCATACTTACATATCTTACTATTTTACCTTACTGAGAATTTGATTCCCCCCTTTCTTATATTCTCTTTCCGAGGGTTATTAATGAGTTTTCTAAGTAGGTTGTGCTTGTGAATAGTTCAGAATGGGAAGATCGTTACTGGAGACGTTTAAGACCATTCACCAAATTAGAAAAATGTGTTCTATGTCTTCAATTGAACTAAATTATTATAGTTCTTAGGAATGTGTTTTTATAATGTAAGGAATATTCATCTAAAAATATGTGATATCCAGGTATGACAATATTGGTTATCTATAGTCCTAGTTCCATTCTATGTATATAAATCATTCTTGTATAATGAGTCTAAGGATTTTTTTTATTAGGGAAATGGTTGGCGTATCTAGTAATCACGACCTCCTCGGGTCTCTTTCACTCTCGAAAATTTAGGATTCCCTTTTCTAGGGAACCGATGAAATATCATGGGACATAGGAATCCCTGAAGTAATATTTATGGTTCCTTCATTATGTGAAGGCAATCCTCGGATCCTGGAATGGACAGGAGGTCGAGGCCACATTCTTTTATTGAGCTGAATATTTTTGGTGATGATGTTCCTCGAAAGGCCATTCCTACCAAATCTACACCTCACAAGGATCATAAAGAAAATATTACAATAGGTTAATCATATTAGGAACCTCTATATGCATAACAGTGGTTGTATCTCCATTTATAAACCTTCTTGTGAGACCAACAATGGTAAATGGGAATGACTATTGTTTATTCTGATAGAAGGACTATTCAAGACACTAAACCTTTTATAACAACACCAGAAATATACCCAGGTAGTTCAGGGATATGATGTTAGGGACCATGTCATGACTAAAATTCTCTATTCACATCATAAGTAGTTTTTTCTAGGAAAATGGCATGTTGAAAGATCATGTGAGCCCCTTCCATCCGGTGATGAAGTAAGAAAATCACTCATCGATCCATTTATTTCTTTTGAAGAGATAAATGATGTTCATATTTTATAAAGTAGAGATAAACTAGTAAAAGAAAATTCTACAGATATCCTTCTAATGATAAATGAACCTTGTGGATAACTAACTATAAAAGAAGAATATAGGTCCTTCGAATCACTGGATAAAGCATAATTTCTTGGAAGCTTCCTACTATTTTAGATTCCTCAACATTGGACCACACCTTGATGTAATGTGATCCAGATTCTATAGTGGGTCACCCATCCCATTAGACTGGGTGAAGCTTGGATTATCAAACTCTGGGGGCACTAAAATATGGTCCAACAATATTGGGTAAAAATTTTCTTTATAAATAATTTCCAACTATTATGTTTCTAGAGGCTCAAGATGGATAAAAAGATCTTTTATCACATCATCTTGGGGATGGATTGTGGACACTAATTCATCTATGGGCTCATTGAATCGTGGATCAACATGTCCTTGACCCCTAGGCGGATAATCATGCTGCTCAGATGGGGTGGGAGACTCATATTTTGGTCATTTTCCGTATCCCCTAGCTTTGGCACTAACATAGTACACAAGGCCACTAAGTTAAAATTGGGTCATCTGGACAAGGAGGGATGGGTTCCCCACTAGATAAGAGATTGGGTCCCTTATAATGTTGTTATGGTATGGTCATTGCTCAGTAATGAGATTAGTGATGATCCTTTTATACAGCTCACGTTCTTAAAGAAAGATAAATATCATGGGGTCCAACTCCACTTTTGATGCAACCTTGGATGGGTTTGTGGGATACGAATATCCCTTTCCTTTATCAACATACTGATTGGAGGTTAGTGACATATCTTTGTAAAGAATTATAAGGACAAGTTCCTTTCTTTATTGATGACCATGGATGTTGTCCAAGGGGTATTCCTGGTACATTTTAAACCTTTGAGGTGGTTTTTTCTTGTAAATCCCATACAATAGAAACATGTTTCCTCTATTCCTTTGGCAAGTTGTTGGTGATCAAATTCACCATGATAGTATTCATAGGGAAACCTTTACAATCGGTGGATAGTCCAGATTGACCTTCATGTTTCTAGCATAAAATAGGGATGAAAAGGAGGGTGATATACTTCCCCCCACATGTAATATATATGTTTGGGCATTCCTCCTCGATTACCCAGTTTATCACAATAAGGCTATTAGCTTATATATTTTATAGATTCAAGTAATATCCATAGGAATCTAGATGTTAAGAAACAAGGAGAACTATGATCTTAGCCTTATCTCACTTTTGCTGAATGGAATCGAGGTACTATTAGATTCCTAGATAGGTTATCTATTGATCCCTAAGGTGGTGGAATGTCACCTAGATAATCTGGTGATAATAAACTACCTGGTCCTTAGTGAGGTATTCTCACATGAAAACATATAGATATATGGGTGGCCAAAACATGTCTGATAGTTGGTTGGTCGTCCGGATCACTCACAGGACCTCTCTCACAGGGGAAGAGACTTTTTATGGGTTATATCAATCCTCGATTAACAGAGGTCAATATAATGTTGATGGCACCAACATAAACCTTCTTTGTAGCTGATCTTATGAGAGATAGGGCTCCACATGGGTTAAATATCTACTACATGTTGGGAGGCCCCTTTGAGATAGATATAACTTCAATAACATATACATGTAGGATGAAGTATTTACTAATTCCTCATTTGTGAGTGTGTCATCATCCCTTTGAGTATTGTTGGAGTTCTCACCCATAACTAAGAATGCCATACGAAACCCTAAATTCTCCCCAACTTCATGCGTGGACATAGAGAGGAGGGAAATTAATGCTGACAGAGATATTTATGCTATAAATCCTTGGAAGAAAGGAAAAAATTCATCCCCCTATTTTTAATTGTATAGGGATTTGTGCAGATTGGGGATCTAGGCTTCCAAGATCATAAGCCTCAACTGAGGGCCTTCTTCCCCAGACTCTAGAAGCATGGTTGAAGGTTCCCTCATCAATTTATCTATCACTTCAAAGTTTGATAGGTCGATCATGAAAAGATGATTTCTAGGGTTCCACTTCTAGTAGAGTGGTAATTTCCTAATCAAGTAATTGCAGGAGTCACTTCAATTTCCTCTATGTTGGTTTTGTCCCGCTCTTTGCATACCTAAGGAAAGTGTTTTCCCTTTTTCCAAGGGACAGTTCTTCATAGGAGGGTATGTCTTTGGCATGGGTAGTATATTCATGTTGGTTAGTGATGAAGTAGTGAAGACCTATGCGTTGTATAGTGATGGTGGAGGGAGGACCTTTTCATTAGTTTATGGTGGTGCAGGGAAGGCCTATGTATTGGTTGATGGTAGTGTAGGGAAGACCTTTTCATTGGTACTCCTCATCACAATATATATCATAATGTTAGTTGATGAAACCAATGACTTAGTGATTCCTATCATCCTTCCTAAAAGGTTATTTGGGTATTAATCCTATGAGGTTGAAGATGGGTCCCAATTCACTCATTTCTAGGATGAGATGGGATATGTCAGTAGTGGAAGGGGACACTAGAGCTATAGAAGATTCCTCCTGTACAGAAACATTTTGGATCTACCCCTGACATTAGTGTCAGATGTTTGGGATTAGAGAAGGAGGAGTGGGGATTGATTCAACACACTCGTATTCTTATAAAACTAGTTAGTTTTGGTGCTGTTTTGGCCTAGTGGGATACCTACTTTATAGATTTTGAGAGGTTATCACTACATGCATGGATTGAAAATACCCTACCTCTCCAGCACATGGGAGTGAGCTATCATAGTTCCCTAGGTAAAGGTTCTCAAATATATTTTCCATTGTAAAAGGAGGTGTTTCCATTGTATTTCCCTCTAGTTTCGTGGTGTTAGTGAGGAATTGAATCCTTGAGATTCTGGTGGGCCATATTCATGGTGGTAATGGCCCCTTCCTTCATTTATCGATGAATAAGGTTGTTGATTGCCCTCCATTAAATGATATAGGAGGGTGAAATGGGGTGACAATGTCTAGTAGCTGATGGTGTGGCGACTGTCATGGTAAGAGTATATTTATATTGCATTTTTAAACAAACATTTACCCTTCCCCTATTCCTATCAATGTTAGGTCTCTGGTTTCTTATTGCTTGAGGACATATAGATTCAAAAATTAATACAAATATAGTTAAAGTGATTTCCAATTCCCCAGTAGTATCCATTATTCCAGAAATAGAGGAGGGATCCTCGCAAACTATGTTACATATTGAGGATTCTTAGTGTTATATAAACCAACTCACAAGAAAGTTTGATGTTGGGCCCACCACTTTCTTAGTGGGATCTGGAGTCGAATATCTTGATCCAATTATATGAAAATCCATCATTTTCTAAATTCTATATGTCCACATAACTTAAGGTAAGGATTTTAGTATCGGGTTCACCATTTTTGTTTCTGATGCTTTTTTCTAGGGCCAGTGCATTGTGTATACTTTTTTTCCCCACATTCCCACTTTAAAAACATGGTAAGCTTCCATCACTTTAATTTTAAATTTTAGATCCTTTCTCAAAAAATGAAGATGGGATGTCATTCCTACTTCCATAGATTCCTTCTCGGAGAAAATCAGCTAGTATGGGTCTCCCTAGTGGATTTAGTTCATGTTTTTTAAACTTATTCTAAGTGCCATAAAGGTAGTATCATTGGGAATTTTGGGAATTTAAAAATATTGGGTTGGTTGGGAAAATATAAATTCTTCCTCTTTTGGAGGGAATCTTATGTGTGAGGAATATTAGGCATAGATATCAAGTAATATCATATCATCCATGAGGTAATTCATGTTAGGGGTTAAGTATTATAAGGATTTTTAACTCAAGAATACCATATTTATTGTATTGGGTAGGGATTTTGAATTAGGTCATAACATGAAAGTATTTTAGAGATTATTGGGTCACAAGTTTAATAGATTGTAGAGATGGTAGGGTGGTTAAGTGTATCCCCATGGGGGGAAATTTCACACTTATATTTGGTGGAGTATTCTCTCCGAGGTGGGAGATGTCACACTTATATGTTGTGGATTATGACCCCCAAGGAGGAATATTTTACACTTGGATTTGGTGGAGTGTTTCCCCACCAAGGGGGGATATTTCACTCCTAGGTTTTATAGAGTATATCACACCAAGGGGTAGTATTTCAAAATTAATTTATTTTGGATTAAAAATCATTGAGGCATCCTACGTACCCTCTTAGTTTAATATCATGTGCTAAGGATGCTTGTGTCATGGAAAGAGTGTCAGCGAGGGTTGGTGTGTGACTAATTCATGAAAGTAACATGGTGTGGGATTTTCATCCCATGGTAATGGGGGATAGAGTAGGGATTAAACATAGAAACTTCCTAGTAGAGGAGTTTTGTCCCTTGGTGAGGGAGGATGGTGTGGGGATTACACATGGAAGTTTCCTTGTGTGGGAGTTTCATCTCATTATAAGGGAGGATGGTGTGGTGATTTTTTATAAAATCTCACTAGTGTGAGAGTTTCATCCCATGGTGGGGGAGCCTATGGAATCCCATGACGATCATATATGGGGAATCATGTGTTCATCAAATAGGTTATAGTTATAGTTTAATGTAATGTATTGTGGACAATATCATGAATTTTAATGTCATCTAACTAGGACATTGTAACACCCGAGACTTTTATGTTATATAAATCATCAAAGGAATCTTTTTCTACACAACACTTGCTTGGCTTGCTTTACACGCAATCGCGACCTTCCTCGATAGCTTGCGTCATACGCAATACCGAGTTTCACTAAACAACAATATGCTATTAAAACTAGCCGTTATGAATAGTAATAACCACTTTTTGAAATTTTATAAATTTTATTTTTTCAAAATGGACTTCATTTTTGGACTCAGAATATCGAAATTAGCCTAGGGTGAAATTTTGGTATTTTTCTGAAAACTTTCAATTTTTGATGAATAGTGAAACCACTAAGTGGTAGGTTAAAAACTGAATTTTGCATAAAACTTAATTTTACCGCTTCTCTGAATGGAATTTCAAAAATCCGACAGACACGGTTGATATCATTAAGTAAAATGTGGTTCAATGAGATAAAAATAATTTTTGGTGAATAGTAACTTTTTACTTTTTTTACCGCGGTTAATAGTAAATAGGGTAACTAAGGGTAAATATGATATTAATATTACCCTAACACATGTCCTAATTCTATTGGACAAGTGTAATTCGACCAAAAACAAACTTAGGAATAAAATAAGACCATTTAGGCCCACTTGGATTAGATTAGGACATTTATTATTAATTTATTTAAAGAAGGGTTAAAATAGTTAAAATCAAAGTTTAATAAGTAAATCATTTTTAATATAGGGTTATACATAAGATAAATTCGATTGTAAATATTCATTTGAAAGATAAAAAGATTTCCTACATGATGGTATTTTATTTGTAATTTTTAGACATCAAATAATTTAATTTATTTATGACACAAAGATGATGCAGTAATTATCTTATTAATGAAATATTGACAAAATTGATAATATAAATACCAAAATAAATGTAATTTAAGACTTTTTATGAATTCCACTAATTTTCTAGGTTACTATGATATATTAATGTTGATTTAATCAACTTTTTTTGAACATATAATTCTGTTATTACTTTCACAAAAATCATATATCAAATAGTGTCAAAATTGACA
This sequence comes from Viscum album, assembly GCA_963277665.1. NCBI lineage: Eukaryota > Viridiplantae > Streptophyta > Magnoliopsida > Santalales > Viscaceae > Viscum > Viscum album. The sequence goes on along the minus strand of OY728136.1, from coordinate 1,122,537,796 downwards.
CAAAATAGTTTTTAAATCAAATATTATATTATTAATTGTTATTTTATTCCTAAAAATCTAAGGTTCGGCCAATTTACTTAGATAAGGATATATATATTAATAATAAACAATTTGGGGTTCGTTTGGCACGTTATAGTAAGTGTATTAACCATATAGTGAAAGAAAACAAAAAGACACGGTAAAAGTTAAATTAATTAACTTAGAGTTAAATCTAATTGATAAGGTTAAAATAATACCCTAAACTTGTCTAAATCTTATTGGTTTATAGGATTTCGACCCATCCCCACTTTAGCTTCGAAATAAGACCCTTTGGATCCATTATAAACCGATTTTGACTTTAATATAAAATAATATTTTGAGATATTCCTAAGGTGCCCCTCTCCTCCCTTATAAAAGGGCACCTCCTCCCCCTCCTCCTCACACCAATTTGAGCACTCAAGCTCGGCCAACCCCTGCCATTTTCTCCTATCCACTTCCCTAGAATAATCCTAGAGGTCCTGGTCTTCTCCAAAGACCAATCTTAGTTCCTTAAGTGGAGGATTCAAAGAGGTGTTCCAAAGAAGAGGTAATATCCATTACCGATCTTTTCAATTTCTTTCTTCTTCAACTTCTTCTTCTTTAGTTGTTTCATGATAAAGTAATAACATCAGTATTACTTACATACTGATATGTTATTATAAATATGAAACAACCCTAATTCACCTTCTATCCATCCTACGGAAAAATGAAATCACCGCGCGTGCGTACGTACGGAATACCGTCTCCACGCCGTGGTGTAATCTATTTTCCACCATCACCTTACAAGGATGGGTATAATGGTGTAATGAGTAACTATATATGATTATTATGAAGTAATATTGATACTGAAATAATATATATATACTCCAATACAATTCCACGATCATAGGAACGATATCATCACTCGTGCGTACGTACGGAATACCGTCTCCACGATGTGATGCGACTCGTTCTACATGATCTTCATTTCATAATGATTATATAAATGAATTGAATGAATGAATATGGCATATACTACACTAATACCATTCTGGAAATGAATTATCTATAACCTAAAGATAATAATAAGAATTTATTCGACAAAACACGCATAAGAACAAAAAGTTATAAAGACCCGAGTAACAAGTAACAATGAAATATTACTAACAAGAAGCTAATAATATGACCATATATGATATCATATCAATATGTATGATTCTGGAATAAGTCAATAACATTATTTAAACCATTATACAGGAGCTTCAGACACAAACAAAGAAAATCGGACCTAAGGTAAGGGGAATATCACAATCTCATTTTTATCCGAGATTGTTTATTCGTAAGTATTTACTGGGGAATATTTTATCATCCACATCCATGTTTCATCAAAATGTAATATTATTTTTATCCACCTACAATTGTTTAAAACCATTTTTACCCTTCGGTGAGTTTTTAGTAATATGTATGAAAGGAATCTTTTGTCGTACGAGGTACTTTTTGACTTTTCCGATAAAACTACGAAGAATGTTTTTTTTAACTTATACGGCACGAACAGATTTCTACTGTTTTATAAAGCCTTATTTTCATGAAGCTTCCTCTAAAAGATTTCATGACTTTTTTCAATAAAATCTCTTTCTTTTAAAATTGCATGATGTTTTGTGAAAAGAAATTGATTTTGAAGAAGAAAGGATATTTTCCTCAAGAATTCAATTCAAGTGTTTTATCAAAATTATTTTCCATCTAAGATAATAAAGGGATCTGTTTCTATCCATATTTTTACATTGATTTGACTATGTTGTGATGGAATTATGTTTATGAATTCCTTTATCTTATATGAATTGATTTATGATGTCATGATGTTTCAAGAATCCCATTTTTGTTACATGTGTTATGCGATGATGTATGTTTTATGATTATGTGGCACACATAAGAAAGGATTCATTATAAGATGGGTGGGACCTATATCTCCCTCTAATGCATTGGGTAAAGATTCTATATCTCATGAGATAGACATGGCTGGAACGGAAGGTTATTTCGGTTCAGTGATACAGGACTGAAACGAGGAGTGAACTCGGTTCAGAAAGGGACTTTGTCCACTAAGATAGTCTTGGCAATGAGTCATGACTAACAAGAAATTATTTTCCATGATTATGTGTGCATGCCACAAAGTTTCAAGTTTTATGTTATGATTATGGGGATCTCATTTTCACTTCTATGATTTATTCCATGTTAAGATATTATGATCTCTTTTGCAGGTTTTGATTTTCATAAAGATATGATATGATTTCTATTTCCTTTATTTGCCCTTGCTGTGCATTTGAGCTCACCCTTTTATGTTTTCTTTTCCCCAGGTCAGGAAGATGGATATTAAGTAGAATATGCTAAAAGGGACCCTAGATATGATGAAATAAATGGGAGACACTATAGAAGATTTATGAACCAGTTGTTTATGTTTCCCAGTTTCTAAAGACATTATACCTATACGGTCCTTTGTGGTTTCGTCATATGTTGTAATATGTATGCTTCAATTTCGAAGTATTAACAATGTATGTAAAGTATGGGTCGTTATAGTTGGTATCAGAGGAAAGGTATAGTCAACCTTTGGAAACTAGGATGTGAAAGCCTTAGTAAGAACCCTAAGGATAAGTCTAAGCATAGAACACAATCTTAGTGTTTTAGAAATGGAATTGAATAACCTAGGATAAGACCTTAAGCATGAAAATTTTATTCTTGAATTATGTGGTTTCCTATTATAATTAGTGTTGCTCACACTATTCTTCTTGGTTTTAGTCAATGGCTGGAACCCGAAGGAACCGTGTTAATGAGGAATGTGATGGGCAATGCAATGATTGTCCCCCTGAGAAACCAAACGATATGGGAGCTGGAATTCAAAATCTTGTAGCCATGCTCACACAACTTTCTCAAGCTATGAATCATGCAGGATTTCCAAACGAGCAAAGGAGGGAGCAACATTCTGTTGAATCCTTCATGAGGCAGCGTCCACCTTCTTTCAGTGGGTCTACTGATCCATTAGTTGCTGAACAATGGATTAGTACTACTGAAAAGATATTTTCAGTTCTTCAATGTTCTGAACATGATAAAGTCATCCTAGCAGTGTATCGTTTGGAAGGAGATGCTGATCAATGGTGGAATCTTGTTAAGAATACGAGGCAAAGGGATGAAATTGAGTCTATGGAATGGGACGAGTTCAAGAACTTATTTTTCAATAAGTACTTCCCTCGTATTCTCCGAACAAAGATGGAGAAAGAGTTTCTTGAACTGAATCAAAGGGATGATGAATCTGTTGGTACCTATGAAGCAAATTTTACAAGACTTGCAAGGTACGCTTCTGGTATTATTATCCAACCTGAGAGTAAGATCGATCGATTCTTTAGCGGCTTAAAACCAAGTCTTCGAAGGGCGTTAGCCATAAGGGACTTCAATAGCTACGAGGAAATCGTTCGATGTGCTCTCAAAGTCGAGATGGAGATTGGAGTAACCCATCAGTCACATGGGTTTGATAAGAAGAGGAAGATGGAATTCAAAGAAAAATCTAAAGAGCACACGGAAAAGAAGATGAGCTTTTCCTTATGCTCAAAGTGTGGAAAGAAACATGGAGGGAGTTGTCTTAAAGGGACAAGTAAATGTTTTAAATGTGGAAAGGAAGGTCATCGGGCATTTGAATGCCGCGATAATGGGAAGAAGATGTCTAATGATGCAAACAAAGGAAGGGATACACAGAATGAACCTACTACACTTCAATGTTTCAAGTGTAAGGAGATGGGGCATTATGCCAATCAATGCCCAAATCCAAGGGTTGATGATGATGGTCGACGTCAACAAACTCTTAAGGCTAAAGACAAAGGAAAGTCACATGCAATTTCTATCAGCGATGTGGAGTACGATAACGATGTGGTGAAAGGTACACTTACCATCCACTCTAAAGTAGCAAATGTTTTATTTGATTCTGGATCCACCCACTCTTTTATTTCTAAAGAATTTTCTAAGGGTATCACCGTATTACCTCAACAATTAGATGTTGAGTTAGCTGTGACAACACCTAATGGCACATCAATCGCATCAAAAGTTTATAATTCTTCTCCGATCGAAGTTTGTGGGAAAGTGCTTCCTGCAAATCTTGTGATCCTTCCTTTAGTGGAATTTGATGTGATTCTTGGCATGGATTGGCTTTCTCTACATGGAGCTCATATCAATTTCCAAAGAAGGGAAGTCACATTTCATATTCCAGATCAATCTACGATCGTCTATCAATGCAAGGATGAACATAACCTTCCAGTGGAAATTTCTTCCATCTTATGGGTATTGATTCCACTAAATGAAGGTTATTTATCTCAAATGGTTGGTGAGAAACTCACGATTAAGAATATGCCCATTGTACGGGAGTTTGATGATGTCTTTCCGGAGGAATTTCCGGGTCTTCCACCAAATCGTGAAGTTGAGTTTTCAATAGAACTCGTACCGGGTGCTTTGCCTATTTCAAAGACACCTTATAGAATGGCCCCAATTGAGTTGCAGGAATTGAAGAAGCAACTCCAAGAGAATCTTGATAAGGGATTCATACACCCTAGTGCGTCACCTTGGGGAGCACCTGTTCTATTTGTTAAGAAGAAAGATGGATCAATGAGACTTTGCATTGATTATCGAGAACTTAACAAGATCACTATCAAGAACAAATATCCTCTCCCACGCATTGATGACTTATTTGACCAACTACGCGGAGCTCAATACTTTTCCAAGATTGATCTTCGTTCAGGGTATCATCAATTAAGGGTCAAAAGGGAGGATATACCAAAGACGGCTTTCCGTACCAGGTATGGACACTATGAATTTATAGTGATGCCATTTGGTCTTACTAATGCCCCTGCTATCTTCATGGATCTAATGAATAGAGTCTTTAGAGACTATCTTGATCAATTTGTGGTAGTCTTTATAGACGATATTCTTGTCTATTCGAAGAGCAAGGAAGAGCATGAAGATCACTTGAGAATTATATTGAAGACCCTGAGAAAGGAGAATCTTTATGCCAAATTTACCAAGTGTGAATTTTGGCTTCAAAAAGTTGCATTTTTGGGTCATATAATCTCAAAAGAGGGGATATCTGTGGATCCAGCAAAAACAGAGGTAATCGAAAGATGGTCAAGACCAACAACAGTAACTGAGATCCGAAGTTTTCTTGGTTTGGCTGGATATTATCGACGTTTTGTAAAAGATTTTTCACGATTATCTAATCCAATCACCAAGTTGACTCGGAAAGGAGTTAAGTTTGTCTGGACAGAGGAATGTGAAGAGAATTTCAAGGAGTTGAAAAGAAGGTTATCCAGTGCACCTGTGCTCACACTGCCTTGTAGTGGAGAAAGGTTTGTGATCTACAGTGATGCATCTAAGAAGGGATTGGGGTGTGTTCTTATGCAAAATGATATGGTGATAGCTTATGCCTCACAACAGTTTAAAATCCATGAGCAAAATTACCCAACACATGATTTGGAGTTGGCTGCGGTAATCTTTGCATTAAAGATTTGGAGGCATTACCTTTATGGTGAAAGGTGTGATATTTATACTGATAATAAAAGTTTAAAGTATATTTTCACACAAAAGGAGTTGAATATGCGTCAAAGAAGATGGTTGGAGCTGATTAAGGATTATGACTGCTCAATCCATTACCACCCTGGGAAAGCAAACAAGGTGGCAGATGCATTAAGTCGACAAGACCATGCTAGTTTATCCATGATGAGGATCACAAAAGATCCAATATTTATCGATTTACAAAGGATGGATCTTGGAATTATAATGGAAAGGGAAAAATCTTATCTTTCTCAAATGAATGTTCAACCATCTATACATGTGAAGATTAAAGAGGCACAGAAAGAAGATGTCGAGTTACAAAAGAAGGTGAGAAATGTTCCTGAATTCAACCTTGATTGTGATGGGATAATAAAGTTCAGGAATCGGGTTTGCGTTCCTCCCATCCCCGAATTAAAGAATGAGCTGCTGGATGAGGCTCATAGTTCATCATTCTCTATTCATCCTGGAAGCACGAAGATGTATAGGGACCTGAAAGAGTACTTCTGGTGGGATGGCATGAAAAGAGATGTTGCTGAATATGTCTCTCGATGCTTGGTTTGTCAACAAGTTAAAGCTGAGAGACAGAAGTCTAAGGGGATGTTACAACCATTACCCATACCCGAATGGAAATGGGAAAACATCACTATGGACTTTGTCACAGGACTTCCTAAAACATCCAAAGGCAATAATGCTATCTGGGTCATAGTTGATCGTCTTACAAAGTTTGCACACTTCATTGCTATTAGAGATGATTTCTCTCTAGATCAGCTTGCCAGGATATATGTAAAGGAAGTGGTAAGATTGCATGGAGTACCACTTTCTATTATATCTGATCGAGATCCGAGATTTACCTCGAAGTTCTGGCGAAGTCTTCAGCATACTCTGGATACAGAGTTGAGTTTCAGCACTGCTTATCATCCCGAGACAGACGGTCAGTCTGAGAGAACAATTCAAACCCTAGAAGATATGTTGAGAGCTTGCTCTATGGATTTCAAAGGAGGTTGGGATCAACACCTACCTTTGGTGGAATTTTCTTATAATAATAGCTTTCACTCCAGTATTCAGATGGCTCCTTATGAAGCTCTCTATGGAAAGAAATGCAGGACTCCAACTTGCTGGGATGAAGTTGGGGAAAGAAAGCTATTAGGACCTGATCTCGTTGATGAAATGGCAGAAAAGGTCAGATCTATTCAACAACACATAAGAGCAGCTCAGAGTCGACAGAAAAGTTATGCCGACAACCGAAGAAAAGACCTAGAGTTTGAAGTGGGTGATAAAGTGTTCTTACGAATATCTCCCTGGAAGAGGGTTATGAGATTTGGAAAGAAGGGGAAGTTGAGCCCTAGATATATCGGTCCTTTCGAAATACTGGATCGTGTTGGGAAGGTAGCTTACCGATTGGCGCTTCCACCGAATCTCTCTCAAGTTCACGATGTGTTCCATGTATCTCTCTTGAGAAAGTACATACCAGATCCTTCACATGTACTCAGCTTAGAAGTTGTACCGCTGGAGCAAGATCTTTCTTATGAAGAACAGCCGATAGAGATTCTGGATCGTAGCGAAAAAGTCCTACGAAACAAGACCACTCGCTTGGTGAAAGTTTTATGGAGAAACCACCAACTTGAAGAAGCTACATGGGAGCTTGAGGATATGATGAGGGAGAAGTATCCTCATCTGTTTGTTGCAAAGTGACGAATTTCGAGGGCGAAATTCTTTTTAAGGGGGGTAGAATGTAACACCCGAGACTTTTATGTTATATAAATCATCAAAGGAATCTTTTTCTACACAACACTTTCTTGGCTTGCTTTACACGCAATCGCGACCTTCCTCGATAGCTTGCGTCATACGCAATACCGAGTTTCACTAAACAACAATATGCTATTAAAACTAGCCGTTATGAATAGTAATAACCACTTTTTGAAATTTTATAAATTTTATTATTTCAAAATGGACTTCATTTTTGGACTCAGAATATCGAAATTAGCCTAGGGTGAAATTTTGGTATTTTTCTGAAAACTTTCAATTTTTGATGAATAGTGAAACCACTAAGTGGTAGGTTAAAAACTGAATTTTGCATAAAACTTAATTTTACCGCTTCTCTGAATGGAATTTCGAAAATCCGACAGACACGGTTGATATCATTAAGTAAAAGGTGGTTCAATGAGATAAAAATAATTTTTGGTGAATAGTAACTTTTTACTTTTTTTACCGCGGTTAATAGTAAATAGGGTAACTAAGGGTAAATATGATATTAATATTACCCTAACACATGTCCTAATTCTATTGGACAAGTGTAATTCGACCAAAAACAAACTTAGGAATAACATAAGACCATTTAGGCCCACTTGGATTAGATTAGGACATTTATTATTAATTTATTTAAAGAAGGGTTAAAATAGTTAAAATCAAAGTTTAATAAGTAAATCATTTTTAATATAGGGTTATACATAAGATAAATTCGATTGTAAATATTCATTTGAAAGATAAAAAGATTTACTACATGATGGTATTTTATTTTTAATTTTTAGACATCAAATAATTTAATTTATTTATGACACAAATATGATGCAGTAATTATCTTATTAATGAAATATTGACAAAATTGATAATATAAATACCAAACTAAATGTAATTTAAGACTTTTTATGAATTCCACTAATTTTTTAGGTTACTATGATATATTAATGTTGATTTAATCAACTTGGTTCGAACATATAATTCTGTTATGACTTTCACAAAAATCATATATCAAATAGTGTCAAAATTGACACAAAATAGTTTTTAAATCAAATATTATATTATTAATTGTTATTTTATTCCTAAAAATCTAAGGTTCGGCCAAATTACTTAGATAAGGATATATATATTAATAATAAACAATTTGGGGTTCGTTTAACACGTTATAGTAAGTGTATTAACCATATAGTGAAAGAAAACAAAAAGACACGGTAAAAGTTAAATTAATTAACTTAGAGTTAAATCTAATTGATAAGGTTAAAATAATACCCTAAACTTGTCTAAATCTTATTGGTTTATAGTATTTCGACCCATCCCCACTTTAGCTTCGAAATAAGACCCTTTGGAGCCATTATAAACCGATTTTGACTTTAATATAAAATAATATTTTGAGATATTCCTAAGGTGCCCCTCTCCTCCCTTATAAAAGGGCACCTCCTCCCCCTCCTCCTCACACCAATTTGAGCACTCAAGCTCGGCCAACCCCTGCCATTTTCTCCTCTCCACTTACCTAGAATAATCCTAGAGGTCCTGGTCTTCTCCAAAGTCCAATCTTAGTTCCTTAAGTGGAGGATTCAAAGAGGCGTTCCAAAGAAGAGGTAATATCCATTACCGATCTTTTCAATTTCTTTCTTCTTCAACTTCTTCTTCTTTAGTTGTTTCATGATAAAGTAATAACATCAGTATTACTTACATACTGATATGTTATTATAAATATGAAACAACCCTAATTCACCTTCTATCCATCCTACGGAAAAATGAAATCACCGCGCGTGCGTACGTACGGAATACCGTCTCCACGCCGTGGTGTAATCTATTTTCCACCATCACCTTACAAGGATGGGTATAATGGTGTAATGAGTAACTATATATGATTATTATGAATTAATATTGATACTGAAATAATATATATATACTCCAATACAATTCCACGATCATAGGAACGATATCATCACTCGTGCGTACGTACGGAATACCGTCTCCACGATGTGATGCGACTCGTTCTACATGATCTTCATTTCATAATGATTATATAAATGAATTGAATGAATGAATATGGTATATACTACACTAATACCATTCAGGAAATGAATCATCTATAACCTAAAGATAAGAATAAGAATTTATTCGACAAAACACGCATAAGAACAAAAAGTTATAAAGACCCGAGTAACAAGTAACAATGAAATATTACTAACAAGAAGCTAATAATATGACCATATATGATATCATATCAATATTTATGATTCTGGAATAAGTCAATAACATTATTTAAACCATTATACAGGAGCTTCGGACACGAACAAAGCAAATAGGACCTAAGGTAAGGGAAATATCACAATCTCATTTTTATCCGAGATTGTTTATTCGTAAGTATTTACTGGGGTGTATTTTATCATCCACATCCATGTTTCATCAAAATGTAATATTATTTCCATCCACCTACAATTGTTTAAAACCATTTTTACCCTTCGGTGAGTTTTTAGTAATATGTATGAAAGGAATCTTTTGTCGTACGAGGTACTTTTTGACTTTTCCGACAAAAGTACGAAGAATGTTTTTTTTAACTTATACGGCACGAACGGATTTCTACTGTTTTATAAAGCCTTATTTTCATGAAGATTCCTCTAAAATATTTCATGACTATTTTCAATAAAATATCTTTCTTTTAAAATTGCATGATGTTTTGTGAAAAGAAATTGATTTTGAAGAAGAAAGGATATTTTCCTCAAGAATTCAATTCAAGTGTTTTATCAAAATTATTTTCCATCTAAGATAATAAAGGGATCTATTTATATCCATATTTTTACATTGATTTGACTATGTTGTGATGGAATTATTTTTATGAATTCTTTTATCTTATATGAATTGATTTATGATGTCATGATGTTTCAAGAATCCCATTTTTGTTACATGTGTTATGCGATGATGTATGTTTTATGATTATGTGGCACACATAAGAAAGGATTCATTATAAGATGGGTGGGACCTATATCTCCCTCCAATGCATTGGGTAAAGATTCTATATCTCATGAGATAGACATGGCTGGAACGGAAGGTTATTTCGGTTCAGTGATACAGGACTAAAATGAGGAGTGAACTCGGTTCAGAAAGGGACTTTGTCCACTAAGATAGTCTTGGCAATGAGTCATGACTAACAAGAAATGATTTTCCATGATTATGTGTGCATGCCACAAAGTTTCAAGTTTTATGTTATGATTATGGGGATCTCATTTTCACTTCTATGATTTATTCCATGTTAAGATATTATGATCTCTTTTGCAGGTTTTGATTTTCATAAAGATATGATATGATTTCTATTTCCTTTATTTGCCCTTGCTGAGCATTTGAGCTCACCCTTTTATGTTTTCTTTTCCCCAGGTCAGGAAGATGGATAGTAAGTAGAATATGCTAAAAGGGACCCTAGATATGATGAAATAAATGGGAGACACTGTAGAAGATTTATGAACCAGTTGTTTATGTTTCCCAGTTTCTAAAGACACTATACCTATACAGTCCTTTGTGGTTTTGTCATATGTTGTAATAAGTATGCTTCAATTTCGAAGTATTAACAATGTATGTAAAGTATGGGTTGTTATAGTTGGTATCAGAGGAAAGGTATAGTCAACCTTTGAAAACTAGGATGTGAAAGCCTTAGTAAGAACCCTAAGGATAAGTCTAAGCATAGAACACAATCTTAGTGTTTTAGAAATGGCATTGAATAACCTAGGATAAGACCTTAAGCATGAAAATTTTATTCTTGAATTATGTGGTTTCCTATTATAATTAGTGTTGCTCACACTATTCTTCTTGGTTTTAGTCAATTACTGGAACCCGAAGGAACCGTGTTAATGCGGAATGCGATGGGCAACGCAAAGATTGTCCCCCTGAGAAACCAAACGATATGGGAGCTGGAATTCAAAATCTTGTAGCCATGCTCACACAACTTTCTCAAGCTATGAATCATGCAGGATTTCCAAACGAGCAAAGGAGGGAGCAGCATTCTGTTGAATCCTTCATGAGGCAGCGTCCACCTTCTTTCAGCGGGTCTACTGATCCATTAGTTGCTGAACAATGGATTAGTACTACTGAAAAGATATTTTCAGTTCTTCAATGTTCTGAACATGATAAAGTCATCCTAGCAGTGTATCGTTTGGAAGTAGATGCTGATCAATGGTGGAATCTTGTTAAGAATACGAGGCAAAGGGATGAAATTGAGTCTATGGAATGGGACGAGTTCAAGAACTTATTTTTCAATAAGTACTTCCCTCATATTCTCCGAACAAAGATGGAGAAAGAGTTTCTTGAACTGAAGCAAAGGGATGATGAATCTGTTGGTACCTATGAAGCAAATTTTACAAGACTTGCAAGGTACGCTTCTGGTATTATTATCCAACCTGAGAGTAAGATCGATCGATTCTTTAGCGGCTTAAAACCAAGTCTTCGAAGGGCGTTAGCCATAAGGGACTTCAATAGCTACGAGGAAATCGTTCGATGTGCTCTCAAAGTCGAGATGGAGATTGGAGTAACCCATCAGTCACATGGGTTTGATAAGAAGAGGAAGATGGAATTCAAAGAAAAATCTAAAGAGCACACGGAAAAGAAGATGAGCTTTTCCTTATGCTCAAAGTGTGGAAAGAAACATGGAGGGAGTTGTCTTAAAGGGACAAGTAAATGTTTTAAATGTGGAAAGGAAGGTCATAGAGCATTTGAATGCCGCGATAATGGGAAGAAGATGTCTAATGATGCAAACAAAGGAAGGGATACACAGAATGAACCTACTACACTTCAATGTTTCAAGTGTAAGGAGATGGGGCATTATGCCAATCAATGCCCAAATCCAAGGGTTGATGATGATGGTCGACGTCAACAAACTCTTAAGGCTAAAGACAAAGGAAAGTCACATGCAATTTCTATCAGCGATGTGGAGTACGATAACGATGTGGTGAAAGGTACACTTACCATCCACTCTAAAGTAGCAAATGTTTTATTTGATTCTGGATCCACCCACTCTTTTATTTCTAAAGAATTTTCTAAGGGTATCACCGTATTACCTCAACAATTAGATGTTGAGTTTGCTGTGACAACACCTAATGGCACATCAATCGCATCAAAAGTTTATAATTCTTCTCCGATCGAAGTTTGTGGGAAAGTGCTTCCTGCAAATCTTGTGATCCTTCCTTTAGTGGAATTTGATGTGATTCTTGGCATGGATTGGCTTTCTCTACATGGAGCTCATATCAATTGCCAAAGAAGGGAAGTCACATTTCATATTCCAGATCAATCTACGATCGTCTATCAATGCAAGGATGAACATAACCTTCCAGTGGAAATTTCTTCCATCTTATGGGTATTGATTCCACTAAATGAAGGTTATTTATCTCAAATGGTTGGTGAGAAACTCACGATTAAGAATATGCCCATTGTACGGGAGTTTGATGATGTCTTTCCGGAGGAATTGCCGGGTCTTACACCAAATCGTGAAGTTGAGTTTTCAATAGAACTCGTACCGGGTGCTTTGCCTATTTCAAAGACACCTTATAGAATGGCCCCAATTGAGTTGCAGGAATTGAAGAAGCAACTCCAAGAGAATCTTGATAAGGGATTCATACACCCTAGTGCGTCACCTTGGGGAGCACCTGTTCTATTTGTTAAGAAGAAAGATGGATCAATGAGACTTTGCATTGATTATCGAGAACTTAACAAGATCACTATCAAGGACAAATATCCTCTCCCACGCATTGATGACTTATTTGACCAACTACGCGGAGCTCAATACTTTTCCAAGATTGATCTTCGTTCAGGGTATCATCAATTAAGGGTCAAAAGGGAGGATATACCAAAGACGGCTTTCCGTACAAGGTATGGACACTATGAATTTATAGTGATTCCATTTGGTCTTACTAATGCCCCTGCTATCTTCATGGAACTAATGAATAGAGTCTTTAGAGACTATCTTGATCAATTTGTGGTAGTCTTTATAGACGATATTCTTGTCTATTCGAAGAGCAAGGAAGAGCATGAAGATCACTTGAGAATTATATTGAAGACCCTGAGAAAGGAGAAGCTTTATGCCAAATTTACCAAGTGTGAATTTTGGCATCAAAAAGTTTCATTTTTGGGTCATATAATCTCAAAAGAGGGGATATCTGTGGATCCAGCAAAAACAGAGGTTATCGAAAGATGGTCAAGACCAACAACAGTAACTGAGATCCGAAGTTTTCTTGGTTTGGCTGGATATTATCGACGTTTTGTAAAAGATTTTTCACGATTATCTAATCCAATCACCAAGTTGACTCGGAAAGGAGTTAAGTTTGTCTGGACAGAGGAATGTGAAGAGAATTTCAAGGAGTTGAAAAGAAGGTTATCCAGTGCACCTGTTCTCACACTGCCTTGTAGTGGAGAAAGGTTTGTGATCTACAGTGATGCATCTAATAAGGGATTGGGGTGTGTTCTTATGCAAAATGATATGGTGATAGCTTATGCCTCACGACAGTTGAAAATCCATGATCAAAATTACCCAACACATGATTTGGAGTTGGCTGCGGTAATCTTTGCATTAAAGATTTGGAGGCATTACCTTTATGGTGAAAGGTGTGATATTTATACTGATCATAAAAGTTTAAAGTATATTTTCACACAAAAGGAGTTGAATATGCGTCAAAGAAGATGGTTGGAGCTGATTAAGGATTATGACTGCTCAATCCATTACCACCCTGGGAAAGCAAACAAGGTGGCAGATGCATTAAGTCGACAAGGCCATGCTAGTTTATCCATGATGAGGATCACAAAAGATCCAATATTTATGGATTTACAAAGGATGGATCTTGGAATTATAATGGAAAGGGAAAAATCTTATCTTTCTCAAATGAATGTTCAACCATCTATACATGTGAAGATTAAAGAGGCACAGAAAGAAGATGTCGAGTTACAAAAGAAGGTGAGAAATGTTCCTGAATTCAACCTTGATTGTGATGGGATAATAAAGTTCAGGAATCGGGTTTGTGTTCCTCCCATCCCCGAATTAAAGAATGAGCTGCTGGATGAGGCTCATAGTTCATCATTCTCTATTCATCCTGGAAGCACGAAGATGTATAGGGACCTGAAAGAGTACTTCTGGTGGGATGGCATGAAAAGAGATGTTGCTGAATATGTCTCTCGATGCTTGGTTTGTCAACAAGTTAAAGCTGAGAGACAGAAGTCTAAGGGGATGTTACAACCATTACCCATACCCGAATTGAAATCGGAAAACATCACTATGGACTTTGTCACAGGACTTCCTAAAACATCCAAAGGCAATAATGCTATCTGGGTCATAGTTGATCGTCTTACAAAGTCTGCACACTTCATTGCTATTAGAGAGGATTTCTCTCTAGATCAGCTTGCCAGGATATATGTAAAGGAAGTGGTAAGATTGCATGGAGTACCACTTTCTATTATATCTGATCGAGATCCGAGATTTACCTCGAAGTTCTGGAGAAGTCTTCAGCATACTCTGGATACAGAGTTGAGTTTCAGCACTGCTTATCATCCCCAGACAGACGGTCAGTCTGAGAGAACAATTCAAACCCTAGAAGATATGTTGAGAGCTTGCTCTATGGATTTCAAAGGAGGTTGGGATCAACACCTACCTTTGGTGGAATTTTCTTATAATAATAGCTTTCACTCCAGTATTCAGATGGCTCCTTATGAAGCTCTCTATGGAAAGAAATGCAGGACTCCAACTTGCTGGGATGAAGTTGGGGAAAGAAAGCTATTAGGACCTGATCTCGTTGATGAAATGGCAGAAAAGGTCAGATCTATTCAACAACACATAAGAGCAGCTCAGAGTCGACAGAAAAGTTATGCCGACAACCGAAGAAAAGACCTAGAGTTTGAAGTGGGTGATAAAGTGTTCTTACGAATATCTCCCTGGAAGAGGGTTATGAGATTTGGAAAGAAGGGGAAGTTGAGCCCTAGATATATCGGTCCTTTCGAAATACTGGATCGTGTTGGGAAGGTAGCTTACCGATTGGCGCTTCCACCGAATCTCTCTCAAGTTCACGATGTGTTCCATGTATCTCTCCTGAGAAAGTATATACCAGATCCTTCACATGTACTCAGCTCAGAAGTTGTACCGCTAGAGCAAGATCTTTCTTATGAAGAACAGCCGATAGAGATTCTGGATCGTAGCGAAAAAGTCCTATGAAACAAGACCACTCGCTTGGTGAAAGTTTTATGGAGAAACCACCAACTTGAAGAAGCTACATGGGAGCTTGAGGATATGATGAGGGAGAAGTATCCTCATCTGTTTGTTGCAAAGTGACGAATTTCGAGGGCGAAATTCTTTTTAAGGGGGGTAGAATGTAACACCCAAGACTTTTATGTTATATAAATCATCAAAGGAATCTTTTTCTACACAACACTTGCTTGGCTTGCTTTACACGCAATCGCGACCTTCCTCGATAGCTTGCGTCATACGCAATACCGAGTTTCACTAAACAACAATATGCTATTAAAACTAGCCATTATGAATAGCAATAACCACTTTTTGAAATTTTATAAATTTTATTTTTTCAAAATGGACTTCATTTTTGGACTTAGAATATCGAAATTAGCCTAGGGTGAAATTTTGGTATTTTTCTGAAAACTTTCAATTTTTGATGAATAGTGAAACCACTAAGTGGTAGGTTAAAAACTGAATTTTGCATAAAACTTAATTTTACCGCTTCTCTGAATGGAATTTCGAAAATCCGACAGACACGGTTGATATCAGTAAGTAAAATGTGGTTCAATGAGATAAAAATAATTTTTGGTGAATAGTAACTTTTTACTTTTTTTACCGCGGTTAATAGTAAATAGGGTAACTAAGGGTAACTATGATATTAATATTACCCTAACACATGTCCTAATTCTATTGGAAAAGTGTAATTCGACCAAAAAAAAACTTAGGAATAAAATAAGACCATTTAGGCCCACCTGGATTAGATTAGGACATTTATTATTAATTTATTTAAAGAAGGGTTAAAATAGTTAAAATCAAAGTTTAATAAGTAAATCATTTTTAATATAGGGTTATACATAAGATAAATTCGATTGTAAATATTCATTTGAAAGCTAAAAAGATTTCCTACATGATGGTATTTTATTTGTAATTTTTAGACATCAAATAATTTAATTTATTTATGACACAAAGATGATGCAGTAATTATCTTATTAATGAAATATTGACAAAATTGATAATATAAATACCAAAATAAATGTAATTTAAGACTTTTTATGAATTCCACTAATTTTCTAGGTTACTATGATATATTAATGTTGATTTAATCAACTTGGTTCGAACATATAATTCTGTTATGACTTTCACAAAAATCATATATCAAATAGTGTCAAAATTGACACAAAATAGTTTTTAAATCAAATATTATATTATTAATTGTTATTTTATTCCTAAAAATCTAAGGTTCGGCCAAATGACTTAGATAAGGATATATATATATTAATAATAAACAATTTGGGGTTCGTTTGGCACGTTATAGTAAGTGTATTAACCATATAGTGAAAGAAAACAAAAAGACACGGTAAAAGTTAAATTAATTAACTTAGAGTTAAATCTAATTGATAAGGTTAAAATAATACCCTAAACTTGTCTAAATCTTATTGGTTTATAGGATTTCGACCCATCCCCACTTTAGCTTCGAAATAAGACCCTTTGGAGCCATTATAAACCGATTTTTACTTTAATATAAAATAATATTTTGAGATATTCCTAAGGTTCCCCTCTCCTCCCTTATAAAAGGGAACCTCCTCCCCCTCCTCCTCACACCAATTTGAGCACTCAAGCTCGGCCAACCCCTGCTATTTTCTCCTCTACACTTCCCTAGAATAATCCTATAGGTCCTGGTCTTCTCCAAAGACCAATCTTAGTTCCTTAAGTGGAGGATTCAAAGAGGCGTTCCAAAGAAGAGGTAATATCCATTACCGATCTTTTCAATTTCTTTCTTCTTCAACTTCTTCTTCTTTAGTTGTTTCATGATAAAGTAATAACATAAGTATTACTTACATACTGATATGTTATTATAAATATGAAACAACCCTAATTCACCTTCTATCCATCCTACGGAAAAATGAAATCACCGCGCGTGCGTACGTACGGAATACCGTCTCCACGCCGTGGTGTAATCTATTTTCCACCATCACCTTACAAGGATGGGTATAATGGTGTAATGAGTAACTATATATGATTATTATGAAGTAATATTGATACTGAAATAATATATATATACTCCAATACAATTCCACGATCATAGGAACGATATCATCACTCGTGCGTACGTACGGAATACCGTCTCCACGATGTGATGCGACTCGTTCTACATGATCTTCATTTCATAATGATTATATAAATGAATTGAATGAATTAATATGGTATATACTACACTAATACCATTCTGGAAATGAATTATCTATAACCTAAAGATAAGAATAAGAATTTATTCGACAAAACACGCATAAAAACAAAAAGTTATAAAGACCCGAGTAACAAGTAACAATGAAATATTACTAACAAGAAGCTAATAATATGACCATATATGATATCATATCAATATGTATGATTCTGGAATAAGTCAATAACATTATTTAAACCATTATACAGGAGCTTCGGACACGAACAAAGCAAATCGGACCTAAGGTAAGGGAAATATCACAATCTCATTTTTATCCGAGATTGTTTATTCGTAAGTATTTACTGGGGTGTATTTTATCATCCACATCCATGTTTCATCAAAATGTAATATTATTTCCATCCACCTACAATTGTTTAAAACCATTTTTACCCTTCGGTTAGTTTTTAGTAATATGTATGAAAGGAATCTTTTGTCGTACGAGGTACTTTTTGACTTTTCCGACAAAAGTACGAAGAATGTTTTTTTTAACTTATACGGCACGAACGGATTTCTACTGTTTTATAAAGCCTTATTTTCATGAAGATTCCTCTAAAAGATTTCATGGCTATTTTCAATAAAATCTCTTTCTTTTAAAATTGCATGATGTTTTGTGAAAAGAAATTGATTTTGAAGAAGAAAGGATATTTTCCTCAAGAATTCAATTCAAGTGTTTTATCAAAATTATTTTCCATCTAAGATAATAAAGGGATCTGTTTCTATCCATATTTTTACATTGATTTGACTATGTTGTGATGGAATTATGTTTATGAATTCCTTTATCTTATATGAATTGATTTATGATGTCATGATGTTTCAAGAATCCCATTTTTGTTACATGTGTTATGCGATGATGTATGTTTTATGATTATGTGGCACACATAAGAAAGGATTCATTATAAGATGGGTGGGACCTATATCTCCCTCCAATTCATTGGGTAATGATTCTATATCTCATGAGATAGACATGGCTGGAACGGAAGGTTATTTCGGTTCAGTGATACAGGACTGAAACGAGGAGTGAACTCGGTTCAGAAAGGGACTTTGTCCACTAAGATAGTCTTGGCAATGAGTCATGACTAACAAGAAATGATTTTCCATGATTATGTGTGCATGCCACAAAGTTTCAAGTTTTATGTTATGATTATGGGGATCTCATTTTCACTTCTATGATTTATTCCATGTTAAGATATTATGATCTCTTTTGCAGGTTTTGATTTTCATAAAGATATGATATGATTTCTATTTCCTTTATTTGCCCTTGCTGAGCATTTGAGCTCACCCTTTTATGTTTTCTTTTCCCCAGGTCAGGAAGATGGATATTAAGTAGAATATGCTAAAAGGGACCCTAGATATGATGAAATAAATGGGAGACACTGTAGAAGATTTATGAACCAGTTGTTTATGTTTCCCAGTTTCTAAAGACACTATACCTATACGGTCCTTTGTGGTTTTTTCATATTTTGTAATAAGTATGCTTCAATTTCGAAGTATTAACAATATATGTAAAGTATGGGTCGTTATAGACATGGAGATAGGTAGTTTTAAATCATACATCTCATATTTAGAGGGAGATTACACCCTAAGGGGGTCCCTATCATTGAGATAAAAAGATCTAGAAAATGACCCTCAATCGATACAGGTAAAACATCTCCCTTAGTGAATCTACCTTTAGGGATTACGTATCCACTTTTAATGTGCATAATTATGGGGAATGGAGTAAATACAATTGTGGATCAGTGTAAATAAGGAGTCTTGACATTAGGGTTCTTATTCTTTGGAGTGAAAGGAATTGGGGTACCTATTCTTAAGGGGAAAAGGTAGGGTAATGGACCTACTTAAAACATAAGAGGAATCAGGCTAGAGACCATAAATTTATTGCATGAAACTTTATTACATTTCATGAAATTTGGGATACATGAGCGAATGGATCGAGAACAAGTCCAACATATGGATTCTGGAGGTGTGGGTGCATTTAAGATTTTTTTTTTCATATAGATCATGTTTTTTTGAAGGATTCTTATCTTGTGAAAACCTAATAATCCTTAACAGGTGTTGCATAAGGAACTCTCAACAGTATTCCTAGAAATGTTAAGGCCCATGAAAGGTCATTCATGAATGTTATATATATTTTATGGTCCATGGTATTATGGTGTTGTGTGATGTTTCGGAATAGAGGTTTGTGTGAGCAATAGTGTCACTTCATCTTTTGTATATCCTTCCCAATGTTTTGGGAGAGGTTCTATTTATAGCTGAAATCGGCAGTCGATGTTGTGAATGTCCACTATAGTGCAGAACAATGTTTCAAGCTTCTCATCCCTTTGATGATGGTGTTTGACCACAAAACATGTGGGGCCAGAAATCTCATTTCTCACTCAACTAGATGGTTGCACAATGATTTTTCATGAAAATACCTCCTTTGTGAACACATGTGTTGGTCAACACTTTGGGATTTATAAGTACCCGCAGAAAATTTTCCCACATCATCACCATTAGTGCACAAGTCCCTTACATGTATAGATTCTTATTTTCATGAAACACTCCAAATTTTCATGAAACCTGTTCTTTGGTACTAGAATTTTTATTTGGGGTGGGTTGCATACTCAGATCATCCAAAACATGAATTCTAGGGTGCGAGACATATTTTTGGCATCAATAATAATATAAAATAAATCATAATCTATAATTACCACAATATATGTAAAAAATTCACGAAAAGTATCTAAAGTGAAATAGATAAAGAAAAGGTATTAAGATACCGACTCCCCATAAACTACAGCCTCTAAGAAAATAACACCCATATCAGTCTTTGAAACCATCTTTGAACCCTAAAAATAGTTCATATACACATATGGTGAGAATAAATTAATACTCTATAAGATCAAACCCAAAGTCTCTCATGAAAATGTGAAAAGGGTATACTAAGGCACCAGAGAAAAAATAGTTTAACTAACAAGTACCTAGACACGTCCACTATCCATCCCAAATTCACCAGGGCTCACTCATCAAATAGTGAATCCAATGTAGTATGGAAATAGTCAAATAATATATAATAATTCAGCCTATATTCACTTCCCCTATGATTTTCCACTCTCATACCCCAACATCAAACATCTTGTGCTCATATTACTTTAATCAAGTAGACAACTGAGATTGTTGTGGGTCGAGACTATTCCATTGCTACCCCACCTTTATAGTGTCCAGCATATCATATTGGCATTAGTTAAATACATATTTCCACCCATTTCACCCTAATGTTTGTCAAGTCACAACCCTACCTACCCCTACCTCACATAGGGATCATCTCACTATATCCTTCACTAACTACTTCCACCACAAAATTCAATATGCCACACATAAACACAAAATTCCCTTCTTTAATTACTCATTTCAACCATATACTTATTTTACCAATTACCAAATATGACCCATTTAATTCCATATTTAAGGACTATAAACTCTAACTATAATCTATGTTAATTTCCATTCAAAACCATCCCCTTTTTCATCTTTCAATTCATCATCCAATTATTGTACATTAATTTCCATCCAACATTTATTTTTTTATAACATATGCCATTAACATTTTATTATAATTCAATTTTAAATTTCATCACTACTGGGAAACTACCAAAAAAATAGCCCAAAATACCACACCCACCTCACAATAATAACCATTCCATCCCATGAAAAAACTACCACACAATATCCTAATAACCTCAAAGAAATAAACAAAAACCAACCACCAAAAATGTCCCACCACTTTCTCTAAGCCATACCAACCATAGCCACACCACCTTAAAGAATACTACATCTAATCTAGTCACCACCATTACTATAAAATTCCTGAAAAGGACACTCAATTAGAATAATAACATAGAAACAAACTAGCATTCATAGAAACTAATTTGTAGTCATACTACTACCATGATTCATCTAAATGGGCTTTCATATACTTTACAATATCTTCCATGGGTATTTTAACATAATTTATAGATTCACACATAACTAGATAATTATCTATAAATAACTTATTTACATTTTATAAAGGGTGAACTTAGAAGTAACTAACACAATAAAGTCTCTTAATTCAAATTTTCCATAATATGTGCATACCAAAAAGATTCAAGTTCAAAGCATGAAACATCAACTAAAATAGAAAGGTAAAAAATGACCATAATAAAATACACCCCACCCATTTTCAATATTATTATATGAATTTCTTTATATTATTTTGTTAATTCTTTTACCCACCCAAAGGAAACAAAAGGTATGACAATATCACAGTTTCAGAAAAATAAGGAGAGAGTGTAGATCTCATGCCTCAGCCAAAGTATAAAAAAACATAACATAAACAACCCATAATTAGATGATAATTAAAAATGGTTTTAATTTATAAAATTTCGGGGATATTTTTTTTATAGAGTTTTAGAGAATTATGTAAAAAAATTCATAAAAAAGTGGATACATTCACATATTTTTTATTTAAAAACATAGGTTTGTTTTAAACCCCTATTTTTTCAAGATAATTTTGATTAAATTAAGATGACTCAATATAGTGTAAATAATTACCTTAATAGAATTTATACTCATACTTAAATATCATTAAAATATTTTTAAATCATGGGATGAAAGAAAAAAAATCTCAGTAAGGGACATAAAAATAAAATAATTTCATTATTCCAGGGTAAATAAAGAAAGCCCATGAGGATGTATACCTTTCTCATAATAAAACATTAAGAAAAAAACATTTCTACAAGTAAAAATAAATATATTATCAATGAAAAAAATAAAAAACCCTTTATAAATCACTATAATTACCCTGAAAGAATCCTAAGGCATGTGGGAACTCATGAAAACATTCAATTGAGAAATAAACCTTTCACTATTAATATTTCCTTACCTCATTAAATCCATAGGTTTCCATAAAACCCATTAACAATAATATATTAGGTATATTGGAGAATAATATTCAAAACATGTGTTAACTCATGTTGAACAAATATTAGATTAAAAAAAACCCAGTTACTTCCATAGGATAAACCTACCTGGTTATCTCCCCAATTTTCCACCCTAAAAAATATTCATTATCCAATCCATTAGAGAGTAGTATTTGGCTCAACCATCTTCATGGGTTATATCTATATCAACCATAATCATCTATAACACTCAAGTATTGTATCATGAAAAAAAAATCTTTCACCCTCTAATCACAAAACCCTTAAAAATACATTTGAATCGATAAGTAAAGCACTTTCCATTTTTTCCTAAAATTAAAGAGAAATATACAATTCTTTTGAAGAAAAATTAAAACAATAAATTCCCCAAAATAAATGGAATTTAATTTAATTTTTAAATACAAGAAAACATGAAGAGTAAAATTTATAAAATATAGATAATGTGATTGTGGGAAATTTTATTCATGTTGTATATGGTAAAAACATTATTTTTTATTTCAGTAAAAAATAAAATTGGCTCATATGATAAAAATTAAAAAATATTTTTCAAACCTTTATAAAGATATTAAAATTTATTCCAAAATACAATTAATAAAATTTAAATTAAAAATAATATCATTCATAAAACATTTAAAAGAATATAAACATGTAGGATAAATATTCAAAAGGAATGCCTTAAAATAAGGTTTTAAAGAAAAATATCTCACAATAAGTCTCATATAAATTTTTATGTTCATTAACTCCATTCTAATAAAAATATAATAATTTTAAACTTTCCTAAAAACCTTTTTCATGTTCATTTAACTATTTTTATTTATTTTATTTCATTTATAATCAGGTTTTATTTAGTTATTAAAATGGTTAAGTTTATATTGGATGTTTTGGGCTCATTCAGTTTATAACACCAAAACAACATTGTGTATTGACCATAGAAATATGGGTTATGGTTAAATCACATTTAAATCCTAAAATTTTTCTAATTAAAAATTTTATACATCAAAATTTTTTTTATAACAATCCATAAAATATAGACATGAAAAATGAAATATGTCATATCATGGAAGTGATACTCTGTGCATATACAGAAGCAACATTTCCACTTTTCTACTAGGTGGAAAAGAGATAATATAAGTAATATTTTACTTTTTTATATTCTTTATAATGTTATAAATGTACAATCTATTAAATATTTACATCCTTATATTTAGACATGTGAGGTGGTAATATAAAAGGAAACACAACATTGCATGGAGGTAGTAGTTCACACGTACACATATTCGACATTATTATTTTCAAATAGATAAAAATTTCATATGTTAAGTAATATAATGTCTATATAGAAGAATTATTCTTTCATATATATCATATATATTAATCATATCCATCAATTTAACCATACATATTATGTGGTGGTGAAAAATGGAATACATCATTATTTGAAGTTTGTAGTATGTATGTATGCATGAGCGATGATTTCATTTTCTTTTGGATAGAAAATTAGATTAAAAGGTTTTATTTAATAACATATTATAATTTTAATAATATTAAATATATTTATTTATTTATATTAGTATGGTTAAATAATATTTATAGTATGTAGAAAAACAAATAATCATGAACACACTCAATTAAGAGTTATACCTCTACTTTCGGAAAGCTCCTTTGGCTTACACATTATACCTTATAAGTTTGGTATTTTTCTAAGACCAATATCTATATAGTACATATAGCGATGTTTTGGATATATTTTGAGAGGTTTTGTATGATCAAGAGTTCTAAAAATATTTGAGTAAAAGTGGATATGAGTTTTCCTTTTATAAGTGAGGGGAGTGCCACACTTGTAATTTTTTTAAATTTTAAGGATTATAAGTTTATTAACCATGGTAAAGTGATTAAAAACACTAAAATTTAATTTTTAAGGTGATAAGGGTCGGAATAACTCATTAAATAATATTTAAGATTAAATTTTTTGACTTATCACAATTAATTTACCTTAATTTACCTAATTTACCCTTTATCATGATGACACATTTTTACAATCATTACAATTATTAAGGGAAAAGGTAAAAATAAAATTATTAGAAAATTTTAACCTCATGATTACATGTATGGAATTTATTTTTAAAGATTAAATTTTTATACATTTCATAAATTACTTATAATACAAGTGCGCAAAATGAAATGAAAAACAACTTTTCAAAGAATAAAAATTAACATGTACCAAAATAAATTATAATATCGATTTAAATGGAGTTTTTTAAATTATGTTCAATAAAATGAATCTTATGCTACCTGGTTCTTAAAAAAATCTTTCTGAATTATCTTGAAAGGATTAATCAGAAGAAACATGATCACCAAGACAAATTATGCACAGAATACTCTGATCAAACTCAATCAACAAAATCAACCATTAAAATCTTAAATAAAAACATAAATAATAAATCATCCATTTAAATTTATAATAACAAAAAAATAATAATGGGAGAAAATTAAGAGGGTAAGGGATAACTCACCTTTTATCACTAAATATCAATCTCTTGAAGTTGATGATCAAAGATGATGTAAATGGTATGAAATAAATCGCAAAAATTTCCGATGGATCATCTGTAATTAGAAATAAATAAAGGAAGGTGAGGAAAATGAAAATGGCTGTGTAATTTATTTACAATTCTATAAAAACACTATTTATAGTATGATAAGTTCTTTTATGAGTGAAATCCTCAATTATGATCTACATAGAAAATCAAGGTGTGTCAACCCTTCACAACCAAGAAACTATTCACACTATGAATGAAGATTCTCAATGTCAATTATCAAGCCTCCAAGACATAAATGAAAACAAAAAAAACACTTCCAGGATATGAATGAACACTCACATATTGAATAAAGACTCACATTACAAACCATCCTTGATAAGAAACAATTAAATCCCATACTCTCCCAAACCTCCATTGGGGTGGTCCAAACACCTCTAACATCCAAAACTAAAAAATTATTAAATTATGGATAAATGGGACATTAAATTATATAAATCTCCTAAAATTTTCATCCTTGAGAATAAAAATCATACCCAAATTAAAAAAACAATCACCATACCATCAAAAAACCCTTGAGAGAAAATGGGCCATGGGGATTCTCAAAAACATATTCTGTGAGATACGTTTGAGGGATCTAATTACCACCAAAACATGACCACCAATGAATATAAATAGAAACCAGAATAAAAATATTACATAGATTAAAAAATCAGTATTTACATCACTAAATCAAATAAAATAAAAAATGTAACTAAAAAAAATCATGGTATTGAGTATGTATATACATCTCATGATCCTATGTACTCTCCTCAAGACAACCATACCTCTATAGCATGCAAACCAAATGAATTTCACAACCACGTATAACCTTTCTTAATGATCATGGATCTAAACTAAACTCTCCAAGATTTTAACATCATCTTGGATATATAAATCACCCTACTAAATGACATAGGACTCATCATGAATATACTGTCTAGTTGGAGTGAAAGCTCAAACAGATAATCATCTTTACTAATGCACTCAAACTCCTCGAAAATCTGGATGAACTCGGAAAAATTTTATTCTCATGACCAAAACATCAGTACCCTTGGTGAGGGGAAACACCCAAGAAAAAATGTTATCTATCCTCAAAATCCTATAGCCTACATGAATTATAATCAAACTATTCCTAATGACCATGCACCTCCTAAATCTATTCTCAAACTATTAAAATATTCTCTATACTCATTTATACCACGTTAGAAAAAAAAGACTATGCCCTAACCTCTATTTCGTAAAATGGATATTGAAAAAAACAAACAAAAAATTCCTAAAATGGAGCCATAATAATGTATTATTAAAACATATTACTTTACTAAAATATAAACAAATATATTGTAACACCCCAAAATTTTATGGAATGTCTCTAAATTTTATTCTCTTATATAGCTTATGTCACATATAACATCGATCTTATACAAATGATAAAATATTATTATAGTTATAACCTAGAAATTAGACAAGATAAAATGAATTATATTAACTAAATTATAAAAATATAATTTATATATTTTGATCAAATTAATTTAGTGGTTACCAATTAATTATAGATGAAAACAAAAACCAATAGAATATAAATGGTGTGTTAAAAACTATTTTTATGACCACAATGGAAATTTATCTTAAATTAATCACTATTTGTGAACGATCTTAATGAAATTTCAATGTTTTATATCCAATAAAAAAAATTAAATTCATACAATGGGTTTTAAAGTCTTAATATAATAAATAAATCTTGTTTTATGAATAAATAGATATATTTTTCTCAAAGAAAATTCTTCCATCTTTTAGTGGTGCAACTCTTTTAAAAAAAATTGAAAAATTTATAAATTTTATATTAAAAAATAAAATTTATTTATGAAAAATTAATATAAAAATTACTTTAGGATGAAATTTTGGAATTTTTTAGAGAAGTTTCAATTTTTTATGAATGGTGAAAATATTAAATTTTAATAAAAAATACATTTTTCTTATAATTTATTTATATAATTAAATTATATTTTAAATTGTTTTTAAATTATAATTAGTAAATTTATAGATAAATAAAACCATTTAGGTAATTGGAATCAATTTACCTTTGAAATTGAATTTAAAAACATTTTAAACTTTTGAATTTTTCACTTTAAAACCCTTTCTTTTCACAATGTCTGTGAGATTTTTTTAAATCTATTATTCCAAATTATGTGAGATTAATTTTTAAAAATGGATTCCATATTTAGAATAATAAGGTCAAAATAATTTTTTATTGTCATTTTCATTTTTATACGTAAAAATTTTATCCTGGTAAAGAAAATTATTTACCGTAGTATAGGTAAAATAATGAAAAGGGTAAAAGTCAAAAGGAAAAGGTTTAAAATACATAAAAATACAAGATTAAATGGTTTTTTGTGGTATTTATCAGTCATAATAATCATTTAAAACATTAGCTATCAGAAAAATTATGATTAATTAATGTCACCTCTATGTGGATTCCTTTAAACATAAAATAATCATTATTTAATCACTTAAACATGCCACTCTTCAAGTATCGATACCACCCCTCATCACAAACTTTCTGATAAAATACCTTTATACTATGAAAATATCAAGAAAACCCTCTAATGTTCACTCTCCCCACATCCCAGTTCTATTACTCTCATAAAAATACCAAATTCGTGGTCTTCAAGGGGCCTTCAAAGGAGGTGATATTCCGAGGGTAATTTTCTCAAAACAACTCTCTTATTTTCATTTCTTCTTCTACATTCTCTTCATATCCTCCATACATACAAGAATTATAACTGAATAATCATATATATACAATTTTTTTATGTTTCTAATCAAATATCTTATATCATTAACTTTTATGAACTCCTCTTATACAAAGAAAATAAAATATTGTCCAAGTTATGCTAGTTAGTCACCTTCATGAATAATGGTTTTTATCATTTTCCATTATCGCCTTCATAGAGGGTCATAAAACTATATTTCTAGTTAAATAATATTTTAATTAGTATATTATAACTTATTAAATTTTCAATAATTAATATATATATATATATATATATATTAATAATATCAAATAAAACGAAATTAGGTGGTGATGTTCAGAAAACCCTCCAAAAATAAACTAAACATTAATCATTAACATTTGATCAAATGAATCTTAATAATATATGAAATAAAAATGAAAAATGGAAACATTTAAACTTATTGAATTTCAGGAATACTATTTCATTTATTTATCAGTGATTTATTTCTATTTTACCAGAAAATCCATAATTATATGCAAATAAATTGACCATGGAACTATGAAACGAACAGACCTGAAATAATGAAAATAATGAAATATTATTAACGAAGGGGTGGTAAGATGTTATAAAATGATTATACAAGTTATTATAAATATGAATATTTTTCTATAATGAGATAATAACATTATTTAAATAATTATATATGAGGATAAATAACTCTACACTAAAGGGAAGCGTGAGGTAAGATTTTTCTTATCTCACTTTTACTTCTATGAGATATATACCTTATTCACCACTTATTCCTTTTTTGTGATTTATGTTCTACCATTTGATATATCATATAATTAATATAATTATATACATCATATTAAATGTTTAATTTGATAATTATTAATTTTATTGGGTATATGATTCGACTAATTACAAATTGAAAAGTGATTTATAAACTCAATTTCTATTCATTGTGTTAAACTTTAAATTCATGATTATGTAATGATAAGATTATGTGATAAGTTATTTTGGTTATAATATCTTCTATTTACAATTTTTTTTTATTTATATTGAATACACATAATTAGTTTATTTGATTAATTCCCACTTCACTGATATGACATTTGTAAGCGGTGTTCTTTTAAAAATCCTCTTTTAAAGTTCCTCTTTCAAAAAGAATATTTTTTACATATATGGCATGAACAAAATTTACATATTTCATGTAACCTTAATTTTTTAAATATTTATTTATATTTATTCATTTTTATATTCAAAGAAATTGTTTTTTTATAATTTTGTTGAGTTTTAAAAATAAATGATTTTAAAAGTGAAAAGTGGTATTTTACTCAAGAGTTTTTCAATGATCTTAATTAAGTATTTACATATAAATAAACATACTTTTTTGAATCTAATGATTCATTGATGTTTATCTTTTCGGATACCATCTTCCATATTTTATTAAATGTTTATTGATTAGTTTGTACTATTTTGAGACCATTCACCATATTACTCTAGATTGTGATTATTTATAATTAATGGTGAAAGTTATTTACATTTTGTGTGCTAGTTTCAAGAAAAATTTATATATTTATTATGTGTCACCACATTTATATGAGAAGTTCTTTAGACTTATTAAGAGATGGGTGGGGCCTTCAATAGCCCCCTTGATGCATTAGTAGGTTTCATGAGACAAACTAGATTGGGTTTTTGTCAAGGCCTTGCCCATTTATTAAGTTCTTAGCATGAATCCTTGATGGTGATAGATTTTTAGAATGAGACCTTTATATTATTAGATTCTTAGTACAAATCCTAGATGACTTGATTCAGATATCCGAAATTACTAATTCCATCATTTTGAGATTAGTAATTTTTCTCCTTGTGATTATTCAATTAGTAGAATATCCATGGTTAAGTTTTCTAGATTATGTGTTTATTTATTTGTAATTTTTGATCTTTTATTTCTACCATATTATGCTCAAATTATTGATTAAATGACATAGGTTTTTTTTATTTACCATTCTAAAATATTTATGACTTGTTTATTCACAGCTTCCATTTTATTCTAACCATTACTTAGAATTTTATCTCACCTCTTCTTTATATTTTATTTTCCCCAAGTTAAGAGGAAGCGTTTTGTGATTCTTGTGCAGGTATACATGAAGCCAAAATTATGGAATTCTCAAAAAAATAATTATGTTTGAAGTGTATTGTGATTTTCAATAATTTATCTAGTTTACCAAGACTACTAAAATATTTGGTCCTTTGGTATGTGATTCCTTGTAACTTATCCTAATGTAATAAAGTAAGCCATCAGCTCTAGACTACTGGGGTCAGATCATTATAATTGGTATGAGAGAAAGATTATTAGAAACTTTGGAAAATAGATTTATGAAAACATAGATTATCAAAAACATCCCTGTGATAGACTTTTAGTGTAAGTATAGAATATTATCTCATCTAAATCTTGTTTATGATTATGAGATTATCTATGCATGAAATTTTCATTTTTGGTTAATTATTTCACTAGTTTTGAGATTATACATTCTATTTAATATTTTAATGATCTAATATAGTGTACAAAATTATTTACAAATGTATCATAGAAAAAGAAATGGGAACTATATAAATTCACATAATCCATTTAGTGATTTCTCTATTGGTAAAGATAATGAGTCTGGAGCTGGATTTATAGATGGAGGTGGAGCTAAAGCTGAAGATAAATAAATTATAACTATATTGGGACAACTAAATAAAGTTGTAAAAAATAAAATTAAACATATTGAACATCATGATCCAAAAAATGGTGTAACAATGTTAGGCCACTTCATGTGACAACAACCTCCATTGTTTAATGGGACTATAAATCCATTTTTAGTTGAGTAATGGATAAGTTCTTTAGAAAAGATATTTCTCTCTATGGGAAGTATTGAAATAGAGAAGGTGGTTATTGTAGTATATCATATCTTTGGAATTTTGGACCAATGGTGGTAATTGATTCAAAACACTAAGAATGAGGCATAAATAGAAAGCATGATATTTTATATCCGATATTGGGGGTACAATAATAATCAAACAATAAACACACATAACCACATCCATATGATAAATATTTTACTAACCCCCACCCTCCAAGGATGAGAACACATTATAGTACTTATTTATTTAAATATTAGTTGGCCCATAGGCCCAGGGTGGTCTATCCCATCCAAAAATCCACCGCACATATGTTTTCTCATTAGTAAATCCGCTATGCAAACTAACCCTCAAACCTGATCAAATTTCGTTCATAGCTCTACTGCCCCCATTATTTAGACAACTCCAGTTGTCTATTGTGAAAGCTATACCCATCATGATTCAACCGTTCACCTAGCCATACTTCTCCCATTCTGTTTTCTGGCCATGAAAAATATCATAAGAAATTATGTGTTTGAATCTAGTGCCATATATTACGCCATCGCCCTTCCTTCCAGCAACCAAATTTCCACTCTGCCTATGTTTATAAAACCTTAGATCCCCTTCCAAATATCTTCCCTGATGAAGCTCTTTGTCCACCATCGGACGGTCTCTCCCTATCATTAGCACAACCCATGCACAACGCCAAGACACTCCAGACCTAGATGTTACAACACCATCCAAAGCCTCCCCCTCTGTGTCCAAAAAAACCCTCAATTGGGGATTCCACGTTTTAAACCTTGGTTGGATGCAGACATATGGGGTACCATGAACCACTATAAAATATCCCAACTACATAAATGAAACTCATTTAAGAAACATATTTTCTATAGGAGAAAAGTATAGATATGGATACATAATTCTAGAGTCAAAGACAAAATTATAATGAGAATGTTTCTAATTATAAATCCAATTTCACAAGATTATCATTTCATGATATGCTTTAAGTATTTAATCAAAAGTTAAATATTGATTTGTTTATTGATGGTCCAAAAATAATTCCTCAAAGCTAACAAGTCTAACAAACTTTCTAATCATTTGAGGATATAGTATCATGTTCAATAAAGACCAAGAAATAATTCTCCAATTCTAAGGACTTATATGGGAGGAAACGGAATAATATAATAGTGGAGTAAGAGATGGATAAAGGGAATAATGGAAAGAAGTATTTCCAAACATGTGATACTTTTGGATGGAAACAAAAACGTATATACTTAAAAGGTAAAGTATATTGTTTCATGTGTGTGGAAAAAGGCCAAAAATCTTATGATTGTAAGTAAAAGAAATAATATTCCAATGTGAAATTATTCCACTTTAAGAATATGGGGAACTTCGAAAATAAATTCACCAAGTATCAAGGGAATATACCTTTGAATAAGAAATGGAATCAACGTAAATCTTATGTTGTTAATAAGGTCATATCTGAATAATTATAGTATTTTTTTTAGATTCAAGAATTATGTTGTATAATTATTTTTTTCAATGATATTTTGGTTATAAGAATCATGAAATTTATAATTAAATTACTACAAAACTAGTTTTTTAAGTATTTTGACCTAGTAAAGTTTTTATTAAGGTTTTAAATTAGTCAAGGTATTAATATATTTGAAATGTGAAAATAAAAGATACAATATATTATTTTGATAATATAATGTTAAGTTTATTTTAGAAATTTTGTGACATTACTTCTATTTTTTGACTTTGAATTTGGATAGAAAGATTTCGGATGAGTCTTAAGATTGACTACTTATAGATTTTATTAGGTTAAAAATTGGATATTTCTTTTTTTTTGATAACATGTTATTACAATTTTGGTTTTATTTAATATTTAAAGGCCTAATTAATGACTTTTGGATCATATTATTCCTAAACAATTCTTCAAGAATGAGAAATTCGTCATGAATGTCTATCTTCTAGTATAGGAAATGAAGTAGGGATAGATCTAATCATAAAAATGGATTATTTATGACTATCACATAGAAATAAATAATGTAATTTTACTTTATAATGTTTTTATCTAGATATAAAAAATAATCCCTCTACTCCAGGAATATTTTTTTGGGACAAAAACATTTTCTATTTACTTTTCTTACTAATTAACCAATGCTATTTTAACCCATACAAATTTTACAATTTTTTTATGGTTAAAATTATAATGACCATGTTTTATATCAATATCCATTAGAAATTGGTCATTATATTTCTCTTACAAGTGTCAATTTTTACATTTCACTAATGTTTTCTTATACGAAAGACTAAATTTATAGTGACCTTCACATTTCCATTTCCCTCTTATTAAGAGGATATTTTATTAACCCTGTTTAAAATATTGGTTTCCCATAAAATAAAATTTCATGTATCAAACTTTGAATCTAGAGTTGAATTTTTAAAATTTGAGAATGAAATTTACTAAAATAGGGTAGAATTTAGCACCCCAAAATTTTATCATATGTCTCTTTTAAAATTTAATCTCTTCAATAAATTACATTATGTAGAAAACTGATCTTAAACAAATGAATAAATATTGTTATAGTTATCAAATATCCATTGGAATGGAGGGAATAAATGAGATTAAACAAATTTTAAAAATAAAGTTTATACATGTTTATCAAATGAATTCATTGGTTAACAATTAATTATAAATGAAAATAAAAAAAAATTGATTATAAAGGATGTGTTAAAAACTATTTTTATAACCATAATAGAATTTTATGTTAATAAATTAGATTAATAAACATTATTTAAATATATTAATGAAATTTATATTTTTATTTGAAATTTTTTTAAATTAATCAAATGAGTTTTATAGGCTTAAGATAAAAAAATACATCCAGTTTTAATCATAAAATTCTCTATTTTTCTAAAAGGAAATTTTTCTTCCTTTTAATGGTGCACCTATTTTAAAAATGAGTTTGGAATATTCTATAAATTTTATTATTAAAAACAAAACTATTTCTTGGAATCGTAATATCGAAATTATCCTAGGGTGAAATTTTGGTATTTTTTTGTAGAAGTTTCATTTTTCACGAATACTAAAAAATTCACTTTTTAATTAAAAACTACTTTCATATAGAATTTATTTATATAGTTAAATTATTATTTTAAATTTGTTTTAAAGTATAATTAGTTCAATTATAAATCAATAAAACAAATTTATATAATTGGAATCAACTTCACATTGAAATTGGATTTAAAAAAATTTCAAGCTTTTGACATTTTCACTTTAAAACCCCACTTTTTTATTTTTTCAATGCGATTATTTTTAAATATAATTTATGAAATTCTATGAATTAAATTTGGTAAAATGGATTCCATTTTTGTAATATAAATTTTTAAATTGGGTTGTAATTACATATTTTTTATGTACAATAAGTTTACCATAGTAAGAAAATTATTTACCACAATACAGGTAAAATAACAAAAAGGGTTAAAGTAAAAAAGGTGAAGGATTAAAATAAAAACCAAATA
This sequence comes from Viscum album, assembly GCA_963277665.1. Lineage (NCBI taxonomy): Eukaryota > Viridiplantae > Streptophyta > Magnoliopsida > Santalales > Viscaceae > Viscum > Viscum album. The sequence goes on along the minus strand of OY728136.1, from coordinate 1,122,503,375 downwards.
CAACATAAATGGGGGTTTTGAGGTATTTATAGTCCCAAAAAATCCTTTAAAAATTAATTATCATAAAAATTCATGTAAATTCAAGACACATCAATTTTTTTGGCTTTAAAAATAAACTAATCACTATTTAATCACTTAAACTCATCTCTCTACAAGTATAAATACCACCCCTCACCACACCATTTACACTCACAAGACTTTAAGATTCTAAAATATCTTCAAAGAACTCTCATAATCACTATACATACATTCAAGTTCTTCTGGTCTCACCAAAAGACAAAATACAAGGTCTTCAAGTGGTCCTCCAAGGAGGTGATATTCAAGAGGTAATTTTCTCAAAACACCTCTCTTATTTTCATTTATTCTTATACTTTTGTCTCATCTCTTTTATATATAAAGTAATGATAAACCAATAATAATTTATATACTATATTATTATGTTTATAATGGAATATTATATCCATCACTATTATTACCTCCTATTATTTGAAGAAACAAAACTATTATCTATGTTTTGACGGTTAGTCATCTCTGTGAATAATGTTTTTATTGGTTTTCCATTACAGCCATCATAGATGCACTTAAAAATATAATTATGTTTAAATATAACATAAAATATTATATGATAACTTATATTATACTTTGTAACTAATATATATATATATATATTAAATAAAATGAAACTAGATCGTGATGTTTGGAAAAATAGCCAAAATAAACTAAATATTAATAATTAAAATTTTATCAAATAAATTGTCCTCATATAATAAACAAATGTTAAATGGGACAATATAAAATTATGTAAGTTAATTAATATCCTTTAGTTTCACTTCTTTAGTTTTAATCCCATTCTACCAGAAAATATATAATTATACACAAACGAACCGACCATGGAACCATGAAACAAGCACACCTAAAAAAATGAAAATAAAGAAATATTATAATGAAAGGGGTAATAATATATCATAAAATAATCAAATATGTTATTATAAATATGAATAAAGATATTTAATCAATTAATAAAATTATATAATCCGTTATAAATTAAGTTAAATAATGGTATATTAAAGGGAACGTGAGGTAAGGGTTCTATCATCTCACTTTTTCTTCTGTGAGATATATGGGTTAAATAATGGTATAAAGTCGTATGTGATTTTTTAACTCAATTTCAATTCATTAGGTTATAATTCTACTACATGATTGTTTCATGCCATTATTACCTGAGAAATGACTTTTGGTTATTTTTTTTTTCATTTCGTATAATTTTTATGGATTTATTGTTAATATACATAATCGGTTCATTTGATTAACACTCAATTAAATGATATGATATATGTAAGGGGTGTTCTTTTAAAAATCCTCAAAAGTTCTTCTTTCAAAATAATGTTTTTTACATATATGGAATGAATGGAATTTTCCTCTTTCATGTCACCTTATTGTATGGAATATTAATTTACAAGTTTTCAGGGTTTTTTTCAAATAAAATTTTTTATTTTATAATTGAACAGTGTTTGAAAAGTAAATTATTTTTAATAGTGAAAAGTGGGGTTTTCTAAAAGTATTTTTCAATGATAATAAAATATTATTTTCATCTATGACAAAATTCTTTCTTGAATATTTTTCTTTATTGAGGTTTCTTTCTTATGATACCGTCTTCAATATTTTATTAAATATTTTTTGATTTTTTTACTATTTTAATATCATTCACCATATTACTCTGGATGGTTTTTGATTATGTTTACATAAAAGGGAAAATTATTTACAATTTTATGTTATTTTAAATAAAAATGTATATGATGATTATACGTGAACCCTTTCATATAAGGACAGTATTAAACTTATTAATTGATGAATGGGGCCCTATATATCCCCTAAATTTGTCCATAAGTCTCAAGAGAAATACTATATTAGGTTTTTTTCATGAACTTACCCATTTATTAGTATCTTGGCATGAAGTCGTGATGATGATAGATTCTTGGCATGAATAATTAATAGTATTGTATCCTTGGTAGGAATCTCCAAAGGCGTGTTTCTTATGCTTCTAATTATTCATTCTATTGTTATGATATTAGTTATTTATATCTATATAGGATGATCATGTAAGGGGACTCATGATGCTAGGTTTCCCCTCACCGCCGCCTTCCTCTCCCCCTTTGCAGATCTGCCTTGGCTTCTCCTTCTACTCGGCACACTCGTGGTTCGCAGGATATTCCAGTGGTGGTGGCTTTCCATTTCTACAGAATATCCTTGCTATGGTGTGAGGACCCTATCCATTTCTCTGTCTAGGGCTTCCCATGACACCACGATGTTGGTCTAGGGTGGGTTTAAATGTTGTGGTCTGGGGGTTGCTGTTGTGATTCGTGTCGTTTGTGGGTGTGATGGGTAGATCTGGCCTAGGTGTGGTTTTGAAGGTAGCAATGAGATTTGCGGCATAAGCTTGTAGAGGGGTCCCATTCCAATTATATATGGTATGATTTTATCTTGTACACTTTTTTCGGTGTGTTTTTCTTGGTTTAGTGGTGCGATGTTTTTTGTGGCGCACGGTGTGGACTCGGCTTCGATTCCGGTGACAGGTGATGCATTCTTGGTGAATGAAATATTGGTTTCAGGTGATGTGCGACATTCTGTGATGGATTCGTGATCGAGGATCAATAGTGCATGGACTTTCTGTGGTGGTTTTGCTGCATGTTGGATGAATTTGTGATAGTGGTATAGTTTTCTTTTTGTTTTTTGTGAATTTGTTGAATGATGAATGGTTGTTTGCTTTGTGGTCTACGGTGGTTGGAATTCCCGATGATAACATGTCAATAATGGTGGTGAATGTTGATGATGCGATCGAGGGGTAGAAGGGATTGGAAACCAGGGATGAAAATGGTGTTAGTTCTGATATTTTGTAGGTTCTCACTAACCCAAAAAATTGACTTATTTGAAAATAAAAAAAAATAAGTTTTATCCAGTTATTGATACCATGTTGTTATTAGATTAGTATAATATCCTTGTCTATGTTTTCTAGCTCATCTTACTATTTATATAGAATTATTTGATCATCTTTTATTCCTCACATATTATAATTAGTTTATTTATTAAATGAAAAGTGTTTTAGTTATTTACATTCTGAATATATTTATTATTTGTTTATTATTTTATTTTATTTTTTGTTATCCCTTATAAAAAAGTTTGTGCTCACCACTTCCTTATGTTTCATTTTCTTCAAGATATGGGGAAGTGCTTTATGATTTTTGTGCAGGGATACACTAAGTGTAAATTTTGTAATTATCAAAGAAAAATCATTGTTCTTGAAGGGTAATTTGAATTTCAAAAATTTATCTTGTTTACCCAGACTACTGAACTATTCATTCCATTGGGATGTGATTACATGTAACTTACGCAATTTTAATAAAGAAATTCACCAAATCTGGGCTACTTGTGTCAAGTATTAGAGTTAGATTCATTAAGCATGATACATTTAAATTCAAGATGTAATATCAAAGCATGTCCTCCAGTGTCGGGATGGTCCACTTTGTATACCTGTCTATCCAGGTATGGAAATCTGTTTTATGGCATAACTAAGATCCAAAATCATATTATAATCCTCTCTAGTACACAAAATTTAAATGAGAAACTAGATAAAATACAATGGTCATTTACACCCCATGGGGTCTCACCACCTCACTTATATAATACCTTTTCAGAGCACCTATGACACTTGACTATCTGATGACCAGAAAATGGGTTAAATTTTTCATTTGTTCCATAATCTCCTAAATATAATCATAACCTACCTGACCATAGTGTAACCTAGTGATAAAATATATAAAACTATCCTCCCACTACCACTAAGGGATATCTATGTGTTGTGACAAACCTTGAGGAATATAATTCTTTAGTTTCACCGATTGAAAAAACTAACTCCATTCCAGAAACTATGCCACTGACCACTTCATCCTAGGATATAAAAACTATCTACTCAATCCATGATACACCTTAGAAACACCCAGATGTACCTCTAAGGGTGATCTGTTAGACTCAAATAGAAATTCCTCACACATATCCAATAAAACAAATAACTTTCACTAAAACATTATATAATTCTGACCATCCTACATCAATCCCTACATATTATTACTATGATCGATATTTTTTTGTAACACCTTCACCCCTAAGTCTCCTAATTGAGACTACTCTATATTTCATGTTAGATATAATCCAACTATTATCTTATAAAGTCAAACTCTTTTGATAGATTCCTTTAAATCATGTCGTATCATTATAATTTCTTTCATCCCTATCTAAACATCCTTAGACTCCAAAAAAACATATAATCATGACTTCCTGCTCAATGCATCAGCCCAAACATTCCATTTTCTTGTGTTCTATGAGATATACAAATCATAATCCTATAGAAACTCCATCCACCTCCCCAAATATAGATTCAGATCATACTAAGAGAAAACATAACTCAGACACTTGTGATCAAAGAAGAAGACAATGTTCTCTTTGATGATGTAATGACACCAAGAAATCAATGAAAACACTGCCACAACCAACTCCAAATCTAGGATGGAATGGTAATTCTTAGGGGGGTGTAACTACCTAGACCTATTACCGTATATCTTTCTTTTTATAATCAAGACACATCCAAATACTTTATGAGAACAGCCAAAAAAGACCTCCAACATCACCCCTTCTTCTATAATATAATTTATTAGGTAATTGATCAATATCTCCTTCTAGTAATTGAATTTTTATTGAAATAGATCATTATAGATGAAATTATAGTACTTCCTTTTCAAATAAATCAATGAGCCAAAATATAAGATAAATCATAAATAAACATCTAATAATAACCTAAAATAATAAGGAAATTGTGAACCACTAAAATGTCATTGGTTGTTGTATAAGAAACAAATGCCTCAATATTTAATTATTCCATACCCACATCCAAATGATAAACCACATGATTAATAAAATACACCTCTCACATCTAAAACACACACCTGAGTAACTTACTATGGAGCTAATGGAGTTAAAGAACCTATATGATAGATCTGAGATGCTTTACATGCTCCCTATCTTACTTAAAGTATATGAGGATCTCTTCAATGAACAATACTATAAACAATTCTAGGAAATCAAAGAATATGGATTTCAACAACCCTAAGAACACTTGAATCACATTCATGAAACTTAATGACAAGACAAAAAATAAAAGTTTTAATGACTACATCATAAGGTAGTGTTTGAAATATCTTCCCTTTCACCCTCATTTGGTGATTTTCAGATCAAAAATTGATCATCAAATACTAACTAGCCCCCTTCAGGTGGTTAAATAGATTTTATATCCTCAAAAGTGTATAATGATTCTTGATATAAACCTAATTCAATATCTGGTAGTCCACACATATCCTCAGACTACTATATACCTTCTTGGAGAATACAATTGGAGCTACCTAAGGAGATACACCGCCTTGAATGAATCCCTTACATTTCATATAATCAATCTGGAGTCTCAAATCATATAACCCTATGTGTGTGATCTGATAAGGATCCATAAAAATCAGATTGGAACTTTTTTGTAAGTATATAATAAACTCAACATCTAATATAGGTGATAGTGTCACTGCCTCATCTAAAAGTACATCTAGGAACTCCTCTTAAACACTGAGAGCATCCACTTTCTGACCCTCTATTGATAACTCCATAAACTAAGATAAAAGATGCTTTGTATACCCGTAATCCATTTGATAAATCTACTCTCCAACTAACACTACTCACTATCTCCTCATATAACAAAATAAAACTCCCCCCATAAGGCATCAATGACCTCCAAAATAGTTTATAGAAATTCAACTACAAGGATGACATCATATTGTTGTACCTAGAACGTGAAGAAGTTTCCCATTAACAAATATTAACCCATCATCACTTTAGAACCCCAAAAAAACATAAAATAATTAATCATGACCTTAATATATCATGGAAAACAACAAGGTTACTATAAGAATCTCCACCTATAGTCCTAATGCATGGTCCAAGGAGGGTGCAAAAGAAGAGTAGTAACACCTTGAGATTTTTTGATTTATAAAATTTTTTCAAATTATTTGATAGCTTTCTTTAAAAGAAACTCTAAACTAAAACAAACCATGAATGAAATATTATACATTATATAATATGGTTATTGGATTAGTGAGTATGAAAATGAATAACCAAATTATATAATATATTAATAATATATTTCTATAAAACAAATGTATTGAACAACGATAAGGAAAATGAGTACTCAATATTAAATTTTAAAAATGAACTCGTCTTATGTAAAGGTGTCTATTTTTAATGTTATTATACTTTTATATACATTATTAATCATAATAACTAATTAAATTTAATTTTTATTAAATATATTGGTAATTAATTAATAATGATTCATACATTGGTTATTGATTTAATTTAAATAAAGATAATTTCAATTGAAGGTAAAAAAGGGAAAGTTATCAAAAAATTGTTTTTAAGTGCACAATATATTTCTATTTTAATAAATTAAAATAATATATATAGATGATTTATTTGAACTTTAAGATTATACATTTTATTAAATAGATTAATATTCATATCATTATGATTTCTAAAAAAATAATTATAGAATGTTCATTTTATTCTTGAAAAAAATCATTTTCCTAAAAATTATTTATATTGTGTTTGATTAGTTTATTTTAAAATTAATTTATTATTTTAATAGTAATTTAATTTAGTAAAATATTTTATATATTTTAAATCATACTTTAAAAAAATTAAATAATTATATTTCATTTTAGGTCATGATGAATAGTAACTGAGGTAAAATCTCTTTATTATAGTGAAGGTAAAAAGGGTTTTTAGGGGCTAAAAAAGAGATAAGGGTTAAAATAACCTAATTTTTTTTAAAATATTATTACTTGAATTTATAGAGACACTATCTTGTATCATATTATATATTTATCCAATTTGGATCCACTTGACAATGAAAGTAACCTTATAATTTTTTATTGCTTAGAATAGTTTCAAGTGTGTCCCTCCCTTCACATACAACAAGAAGCCTTCTCTTTGTTCTTCTTCACTCCATCTTGAACAACTTATTTTGAAAAAAAATATAATAATATTTAACAATAAAATACTATTTCTACATTCTATAGGATCTACTCTTCATAAAATTTCAACCCAAGGGTCCTTAAGATGTGTTCCAACGAAGGTTTCTCAAATAATATGTATAACTATTTACTATGTTCTTTCATGATTATTTCTTCTTCCACCTACTTTAGAACTATTATAACTATGATAGGATAACAACATATTCCTAGTATATATATTAAAATTCTATTATTTTTATTCTACACTCCCTTTTCATCTCTTTTTTCCATTGTATGTGAAATAAAAACATTGCTCCTGCATTTGTGTTGACTACCACCTCCACAAAGAAATTTTTTCATTTTTTACTGTTGTCTCTCATTGATGGTTATGTATATTAATTTAATAAATATATATGAGAATTATGATAAAATAATTATTTTTTAAAGGTAAATTATTATTTTCCATTCTTTCATTCCAACCATTTAAAAATGGAAAACATTACTCATGCCTATGTACGAACTATCGTCTCCCTGAAGTAATTTAATTCATTTTCCATCAAAACATAATATTATTGGTTGTAAAATTGTATATAACTAATATATGATATTTAGGAAATGATTTATAATCTTTATATGATGAATTAATGACCAAATTTAAGGACCAGAACCATCAAACCAATACATGCATGGAAAATGGACAAGTTTTCACCCGAATATTGATTTCAAGAAACAATTATTAATAAATGGGTAATTTAAAATTATAAGGGAATGATATATATAGTAATATATGTATTAATATGGTTATATAATAGATTTATAATAAAGTTACATATATTATACTAGATATTTGAATTCATATAAATAAAGACGAGACTTTTGGTAAGGGTTTATGTAACCATCTCATTTCCTTACTGAATTATTTAAGTTAAATTTAGATTGAGGGAAATTACATTATCTATATATTTTAGGGAGAAATATAATTTCTTTTACTATATTAATATCTATGGTTTTCATTTTTTCATTTCATTTTATTCTAAATAAGAATTATTTTCAAGAAAAAATCAAATTTTTTATCCTCTTTGATCATCCAAAATTTTCTTCCATGTTCATGTTCTAAAAAATGTTTTTTGAGAGTTTTTAACTATACATGAAGTTTTTTAAAAATTTAATTTTCACTAACTTTGACTTTTTTAAAATGGTTTAAAATTAATCTTTTTAAAATAATTCAATACAATTTGTTTTTCACTTTCTTAACCAAAGTATGAAAAGAATCATTGTTTTATAATTTATCAAATGAATTTTTTTCTATTGTTATGAATGTTATTTGGTTTGAAGATCACTTTAGAATATTCCATGGTTATTTTCAAAGTAAATCATTTTATCAATAATCTAATAATTTTTATTTCTAAAAGATACCAAAACAAAAGGATATTTTACTGATTTTTAAACAAAGGATAAAATGAACTTTTAAAGGTATTTTTCCCAATAAAAACATCCTTTGAGGATTATTATACTTCACTAGAGATATGATCTTATGATACCAATTAATTAATTAATTTTTATGGATTTTGATGATAATTTTTTAAGGGTGATTTCTTGAAACGTGTTACTTTCTCATATGCTAATTAAGTTATGCTGAAATATTAATGAAACACAAATCATTTCCACATGTTACAGAATGGTGAATGTTTTTATAATAATGTGGGATACTTATATATATTTTTAATTATGTTATTTTTGTGATATTAATTATATATCCCTCTAATAAATTAGGTAAATAAAGATATATCATGATATAATATGGACTATAATGGAAATATAATCTAGTTCAATTAGGGACTATATCCACTATGATATATAGTATTATATGTGAGCCGTAACTATGGAATTGATGGAATACAGAGTGAAATCAATCCCTTATGGGACTCAATATACTCTGAGAGTCTTAGTGGTGATCCCTAACTAAGTAAATTATTTGTCTTTCTTATATGTATTCCAGAAACATATGAATTATGCTTATGATATGTTATTATGGCTCGTGATTAAAGATTGACGATTTTGTGCTCTTATGACTTATGTATTTTTTATGATAATGCATTATTCCATGAATCCTGATTGATGATCTTTAACAAATTGGGTATGAATTTTGAAATTTATTATCATGTTATCATATCTTTATTATTATTTTTTGGTCACTAATGTTCATTGATTGATATCCATTACGTTTACCCTTACTAGGAATTTGAGCTCAAGATTTCTTGTATTTCCATTTCCCCAGGTTATAAAAAAAAGTATTAAGTAGGGTATATCTTATAAGGGTACTATATTAGAAGAATTGTGTGGGATATATTGAAGATATTTCATGAAATCAGTTGACTTAGTGTCTATTAAATGAAGACATGACACCTATAGGTATCTATGTCACGTCCCATCCTTGGGGCCCGTTCTGTGACTACCCCAAGCCCGCCTTCCATAGGCCAGGGGCTGGCGACTAGCACCAAAGGCGTAAATCCCGATAAATTGGAAGAAATTGACTTTATATAATAAAAGAAACACAACAGAGTACGCAAGCTGTAGTAACACTAAGTAAACTGAGTACAATGTAAGTGTTGAAATGTAAATGGGCCAGAATACAAACCCAACTAAAAGTACAGTACACTGAAAAGAAAGTACAGCAGCATTAATGTAAATCTGCAACCACCGAGTCATCCTCCAGCTATCCCACCTAAAGGGGGGGTACAAATGGTCTCCTCAGCTCCTCAGGTCCGGCCGTCCACTCCGTGTACGTCCTTCCTGATAGTCCACCTCCGGGTATTGTCAGGCTCCACAAGTCTCAACCACGATCAGCGATGTCCGTCGTCTGCAACCAACACAACGTAGTGCGGGCATAGCCCCTATAGGGGTGAGTATACGATACTCAGTAGAGACCCCGAGACCCCTGAAGTTCTCTTAGAATCCAAAAAGGATAAACCACAAATGTAGGATACAAAAACGAAGTATCAACCAACTCCACTGAGGTATATGCCCATACATATACCTAAGTCATCATTTCCAGTTCGGCTCCAACTCACAAGCCCAAGTACAACCTAGTCCACACAGGAAAACACAACCCAATCCACACAGGAAAGAAAGTCAGTCATATCTATGATAATGATTGAAAGTCAAGACTCAGCTCACACAGGTATACTACTCACAAAGAGGGGTGGATATGATAGATGTAGCCTCTGAATCATCACCCCTGGCGAACCCACATTGGATCTATGTACAGAAGTCGTCGCTGCCGAACCCACGTAGGATCATTGTACAGTAACCATCACTGTCAAACCCAAGTAGGATCCAAGTACAGTCGTCCTCACTGTCGAACCCACGTAGGATCCAAGTACAGTCTTCCTCACTGCCGAACCCACGTAGGATCCAAGTACAGTCGTCATCGTCGTCGCAGTCGCAGCCAGCTCTAGGGTTCCCAGACACAGCATGCTCGATTCCGAGAGGGTCCGCTCCACAAGCCAAGAGGGTTGATACATCAACTGTCAAGAAGTCCAGAGTTTATGTATCACCAAGTTCTATCCCGTCAATAGGAACTCAACGCGACAGACGACGCCTAAATCGGACGCCCGGTCTGAGAGATATTGGTTTTTCCATTCTAGGGGCCCGGTTGGTTTTTATGCTAAAACATACCTGACCGTACTCCATATGCATCTAAACCTTGAGTGGAGTAATCCAAATGAACCGTCTCACTAAGAGGAATTCAATGTAATTGATGGTACATCAATCGGACGTCCGATCCTTAAGTTATAAGCGTTTCTGCTCCGTGGGCACGGTTGGTTTCGTGTTCGAACCAACCCGACCATAAACAAAGTTTTCTAAAACCTTGAGTGTAATATACCGAAACGACCGTCTCGATCCAAGGATGCCAACTCAACTGACGGTGCGTCAATCGGAGGTCTGTAGCCCAAGATATGGGCGTTTGAACGAACCTGGTCCGAAAATAGGGGATTTGGGCCCGGTCCGACCCGGCACAACACCCCCTGGGTTGGCCCGAACCGGGTTGACCCAGCCCAGGTACGGGTTCGGCCTGATTGGGCGCGGCCCGGACCGGTTGGCGCGGCGTGGCCTGGCGTAGGCGGCCCAGCTCGGCGTGGCCTGCGGCCCACCTCAGATGCCGGCCACATCTCGGCTTTCGGCTGAGCGGGGTGCGAAGGGGGCGCGACCCCCTTTGTTTCGAAAACAGCGGCCCCCTCCCGGTGGGGTCTTCCCTAGGCACGTCCGAGGGGTTACACCCCCCAGTTTCTTCAGAAACGGTCAGCCGGTGTGAGCCATCACGGGACCCATGGGGGTCCCGCCTCTTGGAGCGCTGGTGGTCGGTCGAGCCCGGCCGCCCCTGCTGGTGACATTCACAGCTCCCATCTGACCGACACGGCGCGATGGTGTCGGGCCCCTCCGCTATGGTCCGCTCCGGCTGCGGCCTCCCTCAGGTTCTCCGGCGCGGCGCGACGGCGCCGCACACCACCGTCGTGGCCCGCCCCGGCCGCAGTTCGTTCGGCCTCACCGGCATGGCACAACGGCACCATGCACCACCACCGCGGCCCGCTCCGGCCGCAGTTCCATTCATTCTCGCGCGGTGCAACGGCACCACTCCACCTTCACCTCATACGTCATTATTGATAAACAATAAAATGGGGAGGAGAAATCATCCATGTTATTACAGTCCGATCTCCTCCCGTTACGTTGGTAACATTCGGCCAAATTAATCAACGAAGAACGTTAAATTGAACATGAACGAAGATAACCCATACCTCGATAAACGTTGTCGTTTGTCGGAAACGCGGAAGATGGTGTCGCGGGGTGAGGTTTTGAGTACGTTGTTGGCGTGCATCCAAGGAGGGGACGGTATCTCACACTAGCTGCGGAGAGAAGAAGATATGGCACGTCGTCTCTCCTTGGGTGACGATGTTCTTCATTGAAGGGTGACCTTCTTTGCAGGAGGATGATGTTCTTCCAAGAGAGAATAGAGCTCTCTTCCGAAGTCTTCACACAAGAGGCTACCCCCAAAATAAAATAATTCTCACCTTATTTTATTAATTCATGCCATGCATTTACATTTTAAAATTAAAACACAAAACTCTCTTAATTGATTAAGTGTGTTGGCATGATTTAATGTGGGGAAGGTGGGGAGAGGATAAGTAACCCACTTAATTACAAGGGGGTTTAACAAGTTTAAGGGGGAGATTTAAGGGGTTAGAAAATGTGAATGGATGGGGATCGTGTGGGCCCCACCTCACTAATATCCTAACATGAGTAGTTAGAAACTTGTGGGTCCATCCCCAACTTCCCCATATAGATTCAAACCACTTTAGAAAAAGAAATAAAATTGTAAAACAATTTTATTTTACTTTTCATTGAATCCACATTTTTTTACAACTCCTCCCAAGAAAACACACCTTCAGTAAAGGTACTCTTAAGCAATTAATGGCGTCGCGGTTCTATCGGTGCCCTCGGATTTCAATTTCAAGCACTGGTTAAAATGATAGAAAAACCCGCTCATTCGTTCACTAAATATACCCGAGAAAAATTTTGGAAATTGATTCCGGGCACCCCGGGCCTCGGAATCATGTGCCGTCAGAAACTGAATACTTGTAAAATACCCAAGAAATAAATAAAAAATAAATTTCTTGAAATTTACGGGTCTTTACATTACTCCATCCTCAGGGATTTACGTCCCCATAAAGATACATCAAAAACTAGAGAAACAAATGGGGGTACTGTGCACGCATCTGTGCCTCCCGCTCCCATGTGCTCTCCTGGAGGTTCCCGTGCTGCCACCGGATGCACACAAGAGGAATCGACCATCCACGTAGGTCCTGCTCCTGTCGATCCTCGATCTCCACCGGGACCTCTGAGAATATATCCCCGTCATCGATATACAGCACCTCGTGATCAACGATATGTGTCGGGTCGTGCACATATCTCCTCAGCTAATATACGTGGAAGGCATCGTGCACCTAATGCAACTGAGGTAGAAGAGCCATGCGATAATCCCCCTCGTCTATCCTACTGAGAACATGGAATGGTCCGATGAAGTGTGGAGATAACTTACCGCCCCGACCAAATCTCCATAGTTCCCGTCGAGGCGAGACCCATAAGAAAATGTGGTCGCCATCTTAAAACTCTAGTGGTCTCCGCCTCCTGTCAGCATAGGACTTATGTCGGCTCTGAGCAATCCTCATCCTCTTCTGTATGATCTGTACCTTCTCCATCGTGGCATGGACCATCTTTGGTCCAATGAGTGCTGGCTCCCCAGAGTTCGTCCAGTACAGAGGTGATCTACAAGGTCAGCCATACAATGGCTCGTATGGTGCCATCCTGATGGTGGAGTGGTAGCTGTTGTTGTACGCAAACTCCACCAAGGGTAGGTGATCCTCCCTACTACGACCAAATTCAAGGACACATGCACGGAGCATGTCCACGAGAGTCTGAATGGTCCTCTCTATCTGGCCATCCGTCTGAGGGTGAAAGGTGGTGCTCAGGCGTGGATGCGTCCCAAAATCCTCCCGCAACCCCTTCCAAAGCTGGGAAGTAAAGGTAGTGTCTCGATCAGAGACTATAGACGATGGAACAACATGAAGTAGTATGATCTCTTGAACTTAGAGGCATCCCATGCTCTCCATTGAGCCCTGCTCTCTGATGGATAAGAAGTGGGCTGACTTGGTGAGTCGGTCTACAATCACCCAGATGGAGTCGTGTCCTCTGGAAGTATGTGGAATTCCCATCATGAAACCCATAGATATCTCATCCCACTTCCACTCTGGGACCTCTAAGGGTTGTGCCAAGCCTTCTGGTACCTGGTACTCTACCTTCATCTACTGGTAGGTGAGGCATCGTGAAACAAACTCTGCCACTTCCTTCTTCATACCTGGCCACCAGTGCTGTCGTCTGAGATCCTGGTACATCTTCACTACACCTGGATGTACTACCAATGGGGAAGTGTGAAACTCTCTCATCACCTCCTCCAATAATGCAACTGGTACCATAGTACGTCCCCTAAAGAGGATGACGTGCTCTCCTCCTTCAGAAAATCCTTCTAGTTCCAGTCCTGAGGATATCTGAGCATGTCGTGCCTCACAGTCAACGTCCTCACACTGGGCCTCTCTGACCTGCTGAAGTTGTGAATGAGTGACTTTGAGAGACTGTAGAAAGGTTGCCCCATCTCTATCTATGAAGGATATCTGCAAAGCAGCTAACTACTATGTCGCCTCTCCAAGTAGCTGAATGCCCGACCTCCTGCTGAGAGCATCAGATACTACATTTCTCTTCCCAAGAGTATAGAATATCTCAGAGTCATAGTCCTAGAAGAACTCGGGCCATCCCCTCTGTCTCAGGTTCAGTTCCTTCTACGAGAATATATACCTGAGACACTGGTGGTCAGAGTAGACTGTAAAGTGCTCACCCATCAGATAGTGCCACCACATCTATAAAGCAAAGACCATTGTTGCTAACTATAGGTCCTGGGTAGCATAGTTCTACTCATTCTGCCTCAACTGTCGTGAACCATAGGTGATAACTACCCACTCCTACATCAGGACACTCTTGAGTTCGGTCCCTGATGTATCGCAGTAAACTACGTACCCTACTCCCTCCTCTGGTAGCCTTAAAATGGGTGAGCTGGTCAATATCTGTCTCAACTTCTAGAAGCTCTGCTGACATCTATCTGACCACACAAAGGGTTTCCCCTTCTTTATCAAAGCTGAAAGCGGTGCTGCAACTATGGATAAGTCTAGGACAAATCTCCGATAGTACCCAGCTAGACCTAGGAAACTCTGCACCTCTGTCAGGCTCCTGAGTGGCTCCCAAGCAAGTAATTCCTCGATCGTTGCAGGATCCACAGCAACTCCCGCCTCCGAGATGACATTCCCCAAGAAGTGAACAACTTGAATTAATAACTGGCACTTAGAGAGATTACCATAAAGCTTGTTCTCTCCGAGTGTGTCCCGTACAACCCGAAAGTGTTAGATGTTCTCCTCCTTAGTAGTCGAGTATATCATTATGTCATCAATGAAGACTACGAAAAATCGATCAAGATAAGGCTGGAAGATCCTATTCATGAGACTCATGAACACTAATGGAGAATTGGTCATGCTGAAAGGCATAACCAAGAACTCATAGTGGCCATACCGACACCTGAAGGCCGTCTTCTGTACATCCTTGTCTCGAACTCTGAGCTGATGATAGCCTGACCTGAGGTCTATCTTCTAGAACTAGCGTCCTCCCTTAGGCTGATCGAAGAGATCAACTATCCTCAGAAGTAGATACTTGTTCTTTACAGTCACCTAGTTCAAGCGACAGTAGTCAACACAGAGTCGCAATCTTCCATCTGCCTTCTTGGCAAACAAGATCGGGGAGTCCCAGGGTTAAACACTGGGTCGTATGAATCCCTTTCCCTGAAAGTCCTCCAACTGTACTCGTAGCTCTTGAAGATCAGCGGGAGCCATACAATATGCTGGAGTAGATATCGGGATTGTCCCGGGGTACAGTTCAATATATAATTATACCTCTGTACTAGGAGGTAGTCCTGGAACGTCGTCAGGAAAAACGTCTGCATACTAAGCCACCACAACAGGAAAACTCAAACTCCTCACATGAACTGCTCCCAGGATGAGACTATCCAACTGATGAGTGATTGGATACCCTCTCCTCTATGTGAGTCCAGCATGCACTGTAAAGGCTCCCATCTCTCCGGTGAAGGTGAACCTTCTCCCATCGGTGAAGACACACCGTACCTTGCGCCTAATACAGTCGATATGAGCATGGACTGTAGATAACCAATCCATGCCCAAGATGACGTCGTAAGGCCTCGATGCCGCTACAAGAAGATCTCAGCCAAAGCTCTCACCTCCTAGAGTAAGCTCACACTGCCAGCACCAGTGCGTAATCGTCAAGTCTGCTCCCATAGGAATCTCTAGCTGTAAGGATCGAGCCAACGACTTCATCAAATTCTACGAGATCCGAACAAGGGAAGAGGCAAGGAAAGAATGACTCGCTCCTATGTCTATAAGAACTTTCGAAAGGGTGGATTAGACACAGATTCTACCTCGAATCATCTCATGTGCACCGTGGTTGTAGGCCTCCACTACCTGAAGCCGAGCATGCCTCTGCCCACCAGCTCCCTATGGTCGGGGTGGACCTCCTGGTGGTGTTGGTGGTGGTAGAGCCCCAAAGCGTCGTCCACCACCTGCTGCTTGGCCAGATCCTCTGTCTCGTCTACCTGCTCCCTTCGGACTGCCATGGTCAAACCTCTACCTCTGCCTGGGTGGTCCCTCAACCGTCTGCTGCTCCTCTGCATGGAGGGTCTGGCAGTCATGAGCCATGTGGCCCAGCCCGCCGCATGTGTAGCACTGCCTGCCTCTCGTATGACTGGCTCTGCTGCGTGTGCCCCGAACCTTTGAACCAGTATCCTATGGTCGTCCAGCTGATGATCTGGTCTGGTTGGACCTCCGTGACAACTGTCTACTACTGGCTGTAGAAGACTTCACTATGTGTCACCCTGTGGTAGGCCTCGCTGCTGGAGTAGGCTCAGCGAGAAAGCTCTCCACCAGAAGGGCTCACTCCATTACTCCTGCCTGCATCAGAATACTAAGGGAGATCATCAATGACCTGATCTCATGCCTCAGTCCCTACTCGAAGGTCTGGGACTAGAAGAATGGGTCCTCTACCATGTCTGTGGAGTAGTGTGAGAGCTCAGTAAATCTCGCCGAGTGCTGGGCTACTGTCATGCTTCCCTGCTACAGCTGTAGTAACTCATGGATGCGCACCGCACAGAGGGTGGCCGAAACAAACTCCGAGCGGAAGTGGCTCTCGAAGTCTTTCCGAAGTAGTGATGCCTCATAATCCACCTGGAGCATCAAGCTTTACCCTCTACCTGCTTCTGCATGAAGAAGACTCATAGAAAGGATCACCATAAGATCGGATGGTGTCCCTACTAATCTGAAGACTCGGAAAACAGCCTCCTACCAATCCTCGGATGCCTGAGGGTCCGTCTCTCTGTGGAACATGTGAAGTCTCCGACTCTGAAACTCATACAGTGCACTCAGGCCACGTTCACTCTCAGCTGCTAGGGCTGGTGGCATCGGTGGCTCGGAAGGTAGAGGTACCGTCGGTGCCTCCGCTGTAATGGGGCCCTGTACCGAGGCCTCGTCGTTCGGTGGGCTTCCATCTCTCACAAAGCTCTGAACCCTTGCTGGATGCCGTCGTGGGGAAATCCTGAAAAGAAACAGGTGTGCCATGGTTATTACAGTATACCTGGTGAGCTGACACAATGTAATCACGAAGAAAACTTTTGAAACACACAAGCAATCAATGTTTTCTTGCACTGAGTCCGAAATCAGAAGTCAGGGTCTTGGTGTATGGATACGTCGGCTGCCACACCAACACTAGACTCTCTGGACTGATAGCCACACTCAATACTCTAAACATTATTGCTTCACATAGATGAAATTATTATATTCCTGAGTTTTGTGGTAGAACCGACTCCTCTGATACCAATTTGTCACAACCAGTCCATGGGGACCGTGTTGTCACTACCCCAAGCCCGCCTTCCATAGGCCAGGTGTTGGCGACTAGGACCAAAGATGTAAATACCGATAAATGGGATTTTATTGCCTTTATATAAGAAAAGAAACACAATAGAGTATGCAATCTGTAGTAAACACTAAGTAAACTGAGTACAAAGTAAGTGCTGAAAAGTAAATGGGCCATAATACAAATCCAACTGAAAGTACAGAACAACTAAAAAGAAAGTACAGTAGCAGTAAAGTAAATCAGCAACCACCGATTCGTCCTACGGATATCCCACCTGAAGGGTGGGTACAGATGGTCTCCTCATCTCCTCAGGTCCGGCCATCTGCTCCATGTACGTCCCACCTGATAGTCCACCTCCAGGTACCGTCACGCTCCACAAGCCTCAATCATGATTAGCGTTGTCCGTCGTCTGCAACTAACACAATGTAGTGCGGGCATCGCCCATGCAGGGATGAGTATAAGATACTCAGTAGGGACCTCAAGACCCCCGAAGGTCTCCCAGAATCCACAAAGGATAAACCACAAAGGTAGGATAAAAAAACAAAGTCTCATCCAATTCTACTGAGGTATATGCCCATACATATACCTAAGTCATCATTTCCAGTTCGGCTCCAACTCACAAGCCCAAGTACAACCCCGTTCACACAGGAAAACACAACCCAATCCACACAGGAAAGCAAGTCAGTCATATCGATGATAATGATTGAAATACAAGACTCAGCTCACACAGGTATACTACTCACGAATAGGGGTGGAGATGATAGATGTAGCCTCTGAATCATCACCCCTGCCGAACCCATGTTGGATCCAAGTACAGAAGTCGTTGCTGCCGAACCCACGTAGGATCCTTGTACAGTAACCATCACTTTCGAACCCACGTAGGATCCAAGTATAGTCTTCCTCGCTGTCGGACCCATGTAGGATCCAAGTATAGTCGTCCGCACTGCCGAACCCACGTAGGATCCAAGTACAGTCGTCATCGTCGTCGCAGTCGCAGCCAGCTCTAGGGTTCCTGGACACAGCATGATCGATTCCGAGAGGGTCCGCTCCACAAGCCAAGAGGTTCGATACATCAAATTTCACTAATTCCAATGTTGATGTATCACCAAGTTCTGTCTCGTCAATAGGAACTCAACGCGACAGACGGCGCGTTAATCGGACGCCCGGTCTGAGAGATATTGGCTTTTCCGTTTCAGGGGACCGGTTGGTTTTTAAACTAAAACCAACCCGACCGTACTCCAGATGTGTCTAAACCTTGAGTGGAGTAATCTAAAAGAACTGTCTCACTAAGAGGAATTAAAATTAATTGACGGCACATCAATCAGACGTCTGGTCCTTAATTTATAAGTGTTTCTACTACGAGGGCCCGGTGGGTTTTGTGTTCGAACCAACCCGCCCATACCCAAAGATAGCTGAAACCTTGAGTGTAATATACAAAAATGACTGTCTTGATCCAAGGATCCCAACTCAACTGATGGTGCATAAATTGGACGTCCGTAGCCCAAGATATGGGTGCTTGAACGAACCTGGTCCGAAAATAGGGGGTTTGGGCTCGGTCCTACCCGGACCAATACCCCCTGGGTCGACCCGAACCAGGTCGACCCAACCCGGGTCTGGGTCCAGCCCGATTGGGCACGGCCCGGACCAGCCCGGCGCAGGCGGCCCAGCCCGGCGCGGCCTGCAGCCCGGCTCGGAAGCTGGCCGCGGCTCGGCTTTCGGCCGAGCGGGGTGCAAAGTGGGCGCGACCCCCTTTGTATCAGAAATAGAGGGCCCCTCCCGGTGGGGTCTGCCCTAGGAATGTCCGGGGGGTTATACCCCCCGGTTTCTTCAAAAACAGTTCGCCCTAATGGCCGGCCGGTGTGAGCCGTTGTGCGACCCATGGGGGTCCTGCCTCCTAGAGTGCTGGCGGCTAGCCGAGCCCGGCCACCCCTATTGGTGACCACTGCGGCCATAGGTTGCGGCTCTCTTCTGACAGGCACGGCGCGACAGCTCCGCGCCCCTCCGCCACGTCCTCCCTCAGGTTCTCTGGCACTGCTCGATGGCTCTGTGCACCACCATCGTGGCCCACCCCGACCGCAGTTCCTTCGGCCTCATCAGCACGACGCAACGGCACCGTGCACCACTGCCGTAGCCCGCTCCGGCTGGGGTTCCCTTAATTCCTGTGCGGTGCAATGGCACCGCGCCGCCTTCACCTCATACGTCATTGTTGATAAAAATTAAAACGGGGAGGAGAAATCGGCCGTGTTAGTGGGGTCCGATCTCCTCCCATTACGTTGGTAACATTTGGAAAAATTAATCAACGAATAACGTTAAATTGGACTTGAATGAAGATAACCCCTACCTCGATAAACGTTTTCGTTTGCCAGCGACGCGGAAGATGGCATCACGGGGTGAGGTTTTGAAGACGGCTTTGGCGTGCGTCCATGGAGGGGATGGCGTCTCACACTAGCTGCGTAGAGAAGAAGATATGGGACATCATCTCTCCTTGTGGTGACAGTATTCTTCGTCGAAGTGTGACGTTCTTCGCAGGAGGATGAAGTTCTTCCAAGAGAGAATAGAGCCTCTTCCAAAGTCTTCACACAACAAGCTAACCCCAAAATAACATAAGTATCACCTTATTTTATTAATTCATGCCATGCATTTAAATTTTAAAATTCAAACACATAACTCTCTTAATTGATTAAGTATGTTGGCATGATTTAATGTCGGTAAGGTGGGGAGAGGAGAAGTCACCCACTTAATTACAAGGGGGTTTAACAAGTTTAAAGGGGTGGGAGTAAAGGGGTTAGGTAATGTGAATGGTTGGGGCTCGTGTGGGCCCCACCTCACAAATATCCTAACATGAGTAATTAGAAACTTTTGGGTCCCACCCCAACTTCCCCGTGTAGATTAAAACCACTTTAGAAGAAGAAATAAAATTGTAACAAAATTTTATTTTACTTTTAATTTAATAAACATTTTTTACAACTCCTCCCAAACAAACGCACCTTCGGTAAAGGTTCTCTTAAGCAATTACCGGTGTTGTGGTTCCATCGGTGCCCTCAGATTTCAATTTCGAGCACCGGTTCAAAAGATAGAAAAACCCACTCATTCGTTCACAGAACGTACCTGAGCTAAACTTCAAAAATTGATTCTGGGAACACCGGGCTTCGGAATCAGGGGCCGTCAAAAACTGCGTACTCGTAAAATCCCAAAGAAATTAAGAAAAAAAATTCCTTGAAATTTATGGGTCTTTACATTCTAGGTGGGTATTATTTTAATATGTTTGAAATTTTTATATAAAATGATGTAATGTTTATATATGTAATTCTTGGATCACCATAGGAGTACTATGTTCTAGAATAAAACCAGGAGGAAAATTTGGTACAAGATAAACTAATTATACTCTGGGCATCCTATATCCCCTTCTACATTAGCACATTCTTAGTTTGTATCTTTCAGTTATCGTATCCCATGCCCCATTTCGAATGGCCTCTGTATCCAAACATAGGTATGGAACCCATGAGATGAGTGTTATCATGAGGATGAACTCTTCCAACTTCATCTTCCCTCAGATGAGAATAAGCCTTCTAATCCAGCTATTGAAAAAATATTGCAGGCCTCTACTACTAATATGGACTTAGGGGAAACTACTACTATTAGGGCAAGAAATAGGTCTAACCACCCAAACCATACTAAAATTCCTGGGTACTCGGACACTAGGATCAATAGTGACCATGGAACCCATGGACATATCATGTGAAATTTGATAACATAATGGAATCTTGAAAATTTTCATCCATAGAAAAGTATGAATCATACTATTGTGACTATTTCATTTATGGTCAGAACCTTGATTATCTTGAAATCTTTGATCCCCAACATAAATTAATCCTCCACGAGTACTTTTACTAACTACCCTCTTAGGATACTCCTCTCTAATAATTCATCTCATCCATCACTTTATAATTATTCAAAACCAGTAGATATGTAGGATTTGTAAATGGGGTTACTTTATATCTTTTCATGGGATGTAGTGCCTCCTCTTAATGTTGTACTCAGAACCCTCATCAAGAAATAGATAAATAGTGAAATGTAGAAAGTCCTTAAACCTAATCTTATGATCTCTTGCACTCTGGATCCCCTATTGAAGATAGATAAACTCCCACCTCTTTATTTCCTTCACCATAAATGATAATTACTCCAAATTAAACTCCTTTTAAAATTACACCCAGGTGATATCCACCTCTTTCCATTCACCTATAAACAACATCCACTACTAAGACACCAATCTATGAATTTAAAAAATCATCAAAAAGAATCATTATTGATATCGGACCTGAATCATACTTAAGTCACTATCATTCTCCTACTACTAGTTCTCTGTCTTACAATTGTAAATTTTATCCTCATACCTTTCCAAACCTTAATTTTGGAAAGTATACAATTACATTTACCATGTATGAACCTAATCGATCAGATGAATCAACTAAAAAATAACTGGATTAGTCTATTGAACATATCCTCCTAGAATTGTATGAGGTAGGAAACCATAATCCATTTATATAACAATCCCACCATATAAACCCAAAACATGGGATCATGTAATTTATTTATATTCATTGGGTTAAACTCATTTTAATTTTCTAAAATAACCTCTATCAATGAAAAGTGAGAAAAAGAATAATACATGTAACTATCATATATCAACAACACATAAGAAACATCACTTCACTGCTTATTTAAAAGGCTTAAGGTCCATCCATCGAATCACACAGATCCCTGATATCTTATTTCCAAGCTGGTATCCCTAGAATACATCCGGAAATAATATCAATCGATGTTTTTTCCTACTAATCCATGCAACCCTAAAAAGAGACTAACCCCAAGATTCATCATATCCCTCAAAAAAGTCTTTAATACCACTCTATCATGACCCCCCACCCACCCTCCACTAATTCCCCTCAGATGCTGGGAGTGAAGAGAAAGAATGAGCCTCAAGTTCCACCTCTGGTGGGAACCAAATTAGAGAATAGCACTGATTGTGTGTAAATCACAAACATGGGAGAAATTTCCATAAAAATGTATAAATTTTGTTAGTAGATAAGATAAATATCCACAAAAAAATACATCAAAAAATATAAAAGAAACTTGGATCTATAAAACCCACAATTCATGTCAAATGATACAATAAGACTCTACAAAATAAAGTACCAAAAAGAAAATTATTACGGTATCAATTCCATTGAAACTCCAACCTCTAAGAAATTAATTCCCATATTATTCACGAAAACCATCCTAGAAAACTAAAAAAATATTATATATACCAAGGTTGAGCATAATATTTAAAATTAGTTGGGTATTACCCAATGTCTCTCATTAAAATGTGAAAAGTTTATACTAATGAAATAGTGAAGAAATAGTTTAAATAATAAGAACTAAGAATGGTTAGTTGTCCATATCAACCTCACCAAGTCTAATTAAACAAATATTTCATCTATTGTAGTAGTGTAAAAATTATATAATAGATAATAACGAACCCATCATCCAATTTCCCACTAATTTATCAGTCTCAAACCATAACATGAAACTTTTTCCGCTCTTATTACTTCCATCAAGCATCTAGATTAGAATGTTGGGGATTTTGACTCTTCTCTACCTACCACTCCCATACGAGGTCTAAAATCTCATGTTTTAATCAATTAAATATACATGTCCACCCATTTCTACCATATGTGGGTCGATTCATAACCCTACATACCCCGTCTTCACATTGGTCCCAGCATCTAGTGTTGTAATTAAGAACAATACACCATTCAAATGAAAAAATTGTAAACAAGGTAGTGGGGTATCATGAACATGAAATTAAATAATATTTATTCCCTTATCCTACCATGTATGGCCCCTACTACATGTCACATCCTCTCATTATCAGGCACTTCCACCAACTACTCCATTATTGGTCGCTACTCATAGCCAAATGGGTACCACCTCCATACACTATTGTTGAAGGAAGATAAGAAAAGCGGGGGTAATCAACCATCTATTCCATCACAAACATGGACATCCGGGAAAACACTGTTTAAAAATTTTATTTGTCAATATGAAGAACTCATCATAGGTGGGGTGCATATAAAAAATAACATGAAAATAAAACATAAGATAATATCACACAATACTTGAAATGGGGGTTCACATAAAACGACACTAAGGTATCCCAAACTACTGCAACATCATCTTATGAAATATTCTTGCAACCACTGTCACCACTAAATTCAACTCGCCACATAACTATATATACATAACTATACAATTCGCTTATTTAATAATGTATTTCAACCATTTATAGATTTTAACATTAACCAACCATGGGTTATTCAATTACATATTTAATGATAATAAATTCTATCCCATATTTGTACTACTTTCCATTTAAAACCATCACATTAGTTAACTATAAATTCATTATCCAATTATTGTACATTATTTTCTATCCAGTGTTTATTAATTTTATAACTCATTCCATTACCAATTCATTATGATTCACTTTCATATTTCATAACTTCCAGAAAATAACCACAATAACACCAAACAATAGCCAAAAAACATTGAAGAACAACCACTACATCCCATTTTGAAACTACCACACAACATCCTAACCACCTCATATAAAAAAACTACAAACCAACCCCCATTAATAACCCACTGATAGATATAGGACAATTCAAAAATAGCCCAATAGCTGCAAGGCCTATCACAGCTGATCTTATCACCATTGTTAATGTAAAACTCCTATAAAGGCCAAAAAATCAAAAGGATATCACAACACACCATTATTTATAGTATAATATTCCCAAATCATAGAACTTCCATAATTAATTTAATGGGGTCTTCACAAACACCATATACTATTGCATGGATATTTTCAAACAATTTATAGATTCACACAAAACCTACTCATTATCCATATATAAGTGTATAACCTTTCATGAAATATGATTTTAAAAATTACTATAACATCAAGGGTTCAATATTCCTAGTTTCCATAACATGTACATCATAATAAGATTCAAGTTTAAAGTATGAATTATCTATAGTAATAACAATTAAGTGATAACCACATAGTAATATACCTCGTCCCATTTCAATTTAATTAAATATATTTCTTCATCTTGTTAGGTTGATTATTTTATTCATCCAAATTAAATTAAAGGAATGATAGTCACATAGTTGTACAAAAATAATGTTAAAGTTCAAACCCACTACCTCCACCAAAGCCTCTTGAATCACTAGTTAAGAATATAGTAGGATAAAGATGATCACCAAACCAAACAACCCCAGGAATTCCCCAATAAATTTTAATCATAGAGTTCCCCCATAAAAATCATAGGCCAACACATCCCAAATCAATTTGGCTTACCTACTAGGAATCTCTAAGATAAAACCATAATAAAATAAATATGAAAATAAAAAACTCACCTTGGGTCACCAAATATCAATCTTATAAAGATGATCCTCAAAGTTGATGGATAGGTGAATAAATATATTCCAAAAGTTCTCATGGATCACCCACAATTCGAGAGGAATAAATCAATGTAAGTAAATGTACAGGGGTGGGGGAAAGGGAAAACCCACCTTGGATTTCCAAATACCATTATGTTAAAGATGATGATCGAAAATAGTGGAATGTTTCTGAAAAATCTTCTAAAATAGCACTAGAATCACCCAGAATTCAATAATAAGAAATGAAAGGAAGTAAAATTAAAGAGGCTCATAAATTTATTTCAGTGGCTAGAAAAACATCATTCATGGCCTAACTTGGTCTTTTATTCCTTGAAATCCTTGATTCTGACATCCTCTAAAAATCATTGTCCCTCAACCTTTCACAATGCAGAATCTATTCACACAAAGAGTGGAATTTCATGTTTTAAATCATCAACCATCTAAGCTATTAATGACCCCATAAAACTCCTTCATGCCAAGAATGACCTCTCAAAACATTAATAAATTTTCACACTATGAACCACAACCTATAGTATAATTATTTCCCAAAACTAATCACAACCTCCCTCAAGTCATCCTGAACAACCCTGATAACAACAACTCATACAAGAATAATTCTGGGAGACACAAGTCTTTGAAGTGGATTCAGGGATAGAAATCAGGGGGCATCAAAATATGATTGTTGGGGATAGTAGGCTTAAACAATGATGGTGAGGCATCAAGATGGAAGGTGAAGGTGGCCAGTGGAGAGGAGGGAAACATGGATGGTAGGAATCATTCATGGAACATACTACCATGACATAGAGAATATGAGGTATCTACGGGCCTCCATGGTTCTCAAATCATGATAGGTGGGGGAGAGTTGGAACCTTATTCAACCCCCACCCACCCCACCCAATTTTCTGATTCAAATGGATCATATGACACTCCACCTTCCAAATGGTTGGTGGAGGTTCGATTGGTCCAACCATTGTGTCTAGGTGAGAAACATTTCATATAGGGTTGGGTCTTACCGAAAAAAACCCATGAGGGAAGGGTGTTGTGCCAAATTTATGGAATGTGTGGGAACCATGTGCTCATCTAGGGTAATAACAACCTTCCATTTTCAGGACCATGTTGGTTGTATATTGTTTTTTGAAGCTAAATTAAGTTCTCGTTGAAATCATAATAGGAAGTAAAGAATTATCCCATGATAAAAGGTTTATTAGACTCACCCTGGGCCCAAAATAAAAGTTTCGATCATAATAAGAAATTGTATATATGTCTGAAAGTCTCCTAAATCTGATGATACATTGATGTTCAATTTGTTTTCTAAAATCATATGTTTTCTGAGAAACTTATGATGAAATGCTTATAAAGTAAAGAGGGAGGATATGTTCTTCCAATCAGTTTGAGCTTTGGTTGGAAACAAAGAAGATTCTAGAAGGATGAGAAGTTATAATAATTTATAATATAGGTCAGAAGATTCTATTCTGATCCTAAATAATCTCCCATTCATAAATAAGTCATGATTACAAATAGGATTTTCTGAAAGAATAATTTCAATGTTTTTTCGGTATCCTCTTATCAGTACAAGATCACCTGATAAATAATCTTTTGACAGCTATGATGTTTTGTTTCAAATGTGAGTTGAATAAAATGATACTTTTTAGTTAGGATAATAAGCCACAACAAACAAATATTGAGAGAAATAATTTGTATAATGTTGAAAGTATAATGTTCTGGAAATTTTATGTATTTTTTTAAATTATATGGAATTATTTAGAGATCAGGTTCTAAGACAACACTTTATTCTAAGCCCTGGTGATCCTGGAATAAGTGTTTTTACTTTTTTAAGTTTATTAAAAATAGCGCGCATTTGCATTTATGACAACTTCTAAATAGTTACCTTGATTAAAAATCTGAGGGCACCGTTACATCTAGAATGATGACATTGCCTAAGGAAAGACTTAACCTCGACCAACATAGGTCAAGGGAGAAAGTTATTTTTTTGGAATTTTTTAAGATAAATATAATAAAATTTTCTTAAGGAAAAAATAAATATTTAGTTTATTTTATTAGAATTTCAAATTTTGTTGCAACATATTGAAATTTAAACCTGAGCATAATAGATTCATTGTTTCGTAAATGAAACAGTGTAACATAAATGCTGAATTGTGTATTCTCCATTTATTAGGTTAAGAGAATATGGGATCATTAGCACAATCCATTATTTCTTTTAACCCTTCCAAATTTGGAATTGGCAAGTGATGACTGATGAACTACCACAAATGATGGATTGAGGAACGTTGAATGAAAGTGGTGAGATCTTCGCCAACGAATGATCCAACCTCGAGGTAGGGGTTTGATTCTAAATGAATATCCTTTTTCCCATTCATGGATTTGAGTGATGAATGCAGGTCAACCCCAGAACAAATGACCCTTAGATCGATCACTTATGTGGGAGGTTCTTTGATCTTGGGGTTTTGAATCTGAGTTATCCATGTTGGATTATTAAATCTCCTCCCAATATGTTTTTAAATTCTAACACAGAGGGATCGAGCCGACACAAAAAACTCCTGGATCCCTCTGTTGGGGGAGATCTTGTGTTCTTCATGACCAGACACTCGGATCAATGATGATACGATCTTGGAGCATGTATCAGTGACGACGATGACACAAGGATCCCGAAGGCACTTGAGGATCGGAGAAGGGACCGACAGAACAATTCATGTGTCCCATGAAATAAATCGACGGTGCGTCATCCACATACAGGAAACAACATAAACCGGGTGTGTGCCATGGCAGTGTTGGTCCCCATAGCATCGGTCATAGGGAGACGAAAGGTGCTGCTGAGAACAGCCAGTCGCAGGTACTCGATGGACGCAATAATGAGTCGTGTCATGCAGTCGAAGGGCCGTGGTCCATTGGCACCATAAAAGGTGGTACCAGTGGAGAAACAGCTGCATTGACCAAGAGTGGATGAGGAGACCACCGCCACTTCTGTGTGTGGAAATCTGGACCACCCACAGTGCGCTGAGCTAGAGATGGCGGTCCACCTTGGGCCGAACCCATGGGCTAGTGGGATGAGTGAGGCCCAGATGGTCTGGCATTGGCCTAGTGGACTAGGTCAGAGCAGGCTTGTGAATAATCCAAGTCCGGTCAAACCCATGTCGGGTTGGGTCAGTCCAACCGAGTTGGACCAGTCCCTGTCCCCCCTGGCCCCTTTTTAGTAAAATGGGCATAACTTCCAAACAGTGCATCTGACTGAATATTCGTTTGTGGTGTTGGGACCCTCATGATGGGGAGATATTTTTGAAATAATCCATGTGAGATTGCATTGAAGTTGATATATGAATGATAAATTGAGGATTATATTATCCCAGAATTAGAAACACTATGATTGGGAATTTAATAGACCTCAATGTCCCAGTAGACGAGTGGATCTCAATGACCTAGTAGATGAGCAGACCTTACTGGGTGAGTAGACAAGAAAACCTTTGTGGCCTAGCAGATGAGTGGAACTTAGTGGCCCAACAGACGAGCGTACCACAGTGGCTCATCAGATGAGCGGACCTCAATTGCCAAGCAAACGATGGTAACTCATTGAGGATAAGTCCCTCAACATTACAAGATATTCCCCATTATGAATGATAGTCTTACTTTATATACTTTAGGTTATACCAGTGTGAGTTGACTCTAGTGACTCTCTCCTTCGACTGTAATTCATAGAGGCTACACTTCATTTACATCTTTAGTAGTCTACATTGTTCATACTTTCCTTTATGGTATTACCTTTTTGTTTTGAGGACCTTACTAAGTATTGTGTTACTCACCCCTACATGGGATCCGTCATCATCTATTGTGTCTTTTGAAAAAGACAGACGTTTCGACAGAGACATTGGTGGTCCTGCACAAGGCGGTGCCCAGTGAGATCTGATAGATGAGACCCAACTTCTACGATAGAAGGAAACACCCCATTAACCTACCCTTCAGGTAGGGTTTACAGTACATGGACTTCAGCATCTTTTACTTTTATTTTTTTGGGATTGTATAATGGACACTTTTCATCTAGTTTTGTACTTTTACTCTCAGTGGTTGTTATAGTGGCATGCTTGTTTACTTTTCATCATTCTGGGTTTGGATGTGAGTGTGCATTCATACAGGTACTCAAGAAAATTAATCCAACATGTGGGATAATGCCTTTGGTGATATTCTCCATCCCCTGGCCATTGGGAGATAGGACTGGGGTAGTCGCGGCATGGGCCCCGGGGGATGGGACATGATAGATTTTTTTTATTTTAAGTAGGAAAAGAAATAATTTTTTACTGATACAATCCCATCAAATGTGGTGTGCCATATATCCAATAGACTAATACTAACACTAATCCATCAGGTATAGTGATGTATAAAAAATATAATAGAATGTTGAAATATTTTTTGAAGCATATTATCAAGTGGATATTATGGGAGCAATGAGAAAGTGGAGTTTGTTGGAACAGATATGTGTATAGAACTTAGAGACCAATCAACTAGATAAAGATCAACAATGTAGTCAACCATTTTCACCAGGTTTAATTTTCTATCAATTTTTTCAACGACAAAAGAAGAAAACTATGTTATGTTAAAAATTCAATCAATATTAATCATACATGAAGTGATGCCAACTCATCTGACAGTCAAAAACACCAATAAATTTGAGTGAAGCAGAGACCAATCTATCAAACACTAGTTTTCTATCACCCCAAGATTTTGTGAAAATTTTTATTGTGAATTAGCTTATATTTTTTATATTTTTCAGTTCACATGACACTATAAATTGTTCTCATATATATTTATATATATTAAATACATTAATTAAAACATTCTTTTCACACGGAACTGACTTGGCTTTTGCTACACACAATATCAACTTGGCTTGCGCTGCACAAAATACTGACTTGGATTATGTTACATTCAGTACCAACTTGTCTTTCGATACCGTCAACACCGACTTGGCGTACGTTACATGCAACACCGATTTTTCCTACAAAACATCATTTTATTGTTAACTTTTTTTAATCGAGATAATTATATCATATCTGTTAAAATTATTTATATGAATAGTAATAAAAACTTTTCAAATATTGTATATATTGGTTTTATATAAAACATATTTATAATGAAAGATACACTTTTTAGTAAAATCCTTATATATTTAAAAATACTATTTTCTCAAATAAACTACATGTCATGTCCATCTATGAAAAAAATAAAACTATTTTTCAAAAAATATAGAAATTTAATATGATAAAATGTAATTTACTTTTGATTTTATAATTTCAAAATTATCTTAGGGTAAAATTTTGGGATTTTTCTGAGAAACCACATTTTTTATGAATAGTGAAAAATATTACTTTTTAATTAAATATTATATATTAATTTAAATAATAATTATTGTTAAATTATATTTTAAATATTTTTTGAGGTAAATTTAGATCAATTATAAATCTATTAATATAATTTAGGTCATTAGAATCATTTTCACTCTGAAATTGAATATAAAAACATAACAAACTTTTGAACGTTTTACATTAAAAACCAGCTTTCTCGCCAAGTGTGTGGGATTTACATTAATCATAATTTTCTCAATTAAGTTAATTGGATTTAGAAAAAATGAATTAAAACATTGTAATCAATATAATATTTATATCATAATAATATCAACTTAATTTTTTAACAAAAAAATTGTAAACGTGATTAAAATTAATCACAACAATTAAGGTGAAATTAAGATTAATTAGGGGTTAAACCTTAATATTAGGAGGCCAAAAGACCAATCCACCTGACCAAAACCCATTTTAGGGACATATATATTTCATAAATATAAATTTATAATTTATGTGTGGTTGGTATCAATTTTATTAGGTAAGAATATGTGTACACCTAACTTGTTTTAAAAAATTCCATGTGAGTGTGTTTCCTTTCCTATAAAAGGCTACCACCACTCACTCATCATCATGCTTATTGATCCCCTTTCCTAATCCAAAATCTGATAAAATAATCTCACAAATTGTATTTATTCCTCCTTTAATCCTCCATTTGGGATAAAATTCATTAAAGTAATCCTTTTGGCACAAACCAAAAGTAGTTACCCAATTAAGAGGTAACATCTTCTCTAAAGATCTCTAGTTTCATTTCCATTATCCACCCCATGAAATATTTTATTTTATATTATTATATAACAAAACTATTGTCCTAAATATACTAGAATGTTTTTATTTAAATATTTATACCTACACTTACACACACCTCCATCTATTGGGTAATGAACAAATTGCTTCTATGTACGACGAACAACTGCCTCACGAAATGATGATTCTTCAATTTTCATTTACCACCTATCATAGTGGACAATATAATGGAAACAATATTTATTTACTATATTATATTATATAAATTATTTATTTAATAATCTTTATTCCATTTATAATACATATATTTTTACTCTCCTTTTGGTTTAAATGTGATAATTACGTTTGAGAAAGTGTGGACTACCACCCCATCAAATCGACAAGATTCGTTCACAAACTACATGCAATGTATTAAGGATGTGTTTAGTGAATTTATATGATATATATATAAAATTTTAATTATACATTAATTATATTATATACATATACACTTATATGTAATTTTACTTTTTCTCAATATGCCAATTAAAACAGAAACAGCGTTCAGGCGTATGTATGAATTTCCTTTCAGAAGTTACCAAATCGGTAAAAATGTTTTGTCTCAATTTTCCTTCTTTGAGACTCATCTTTTTTATGCACCTAAACTCTTTATCAAGGTGTATATACTTCATTTTTACATGTTATATCATGAATATACTTATTTTAAATATATTTTATTAATAATGCATTTTTTTCTTACGTGAAGTGTATTATCCCAAGTTACCATGTTATCAGATTTTATTGAGACAATCTCCTCTCTTATCGAGATTGATTACATTTATTCTTCTTTTGAGAAATTATTATGTTACACATCTCAATAGATTCATGAATTTTATTATCTTATGGTTATTAATAATATATTCATTTAATGGTACCATTATTGACACTTTGGTACATAATATAGTTAAGAATTTGTTTTTAGGAAATCCCAACATTACCCTCTCTTTGGTCAGAAATCTGTGTTCTTTCAAAACCATGTTTTCTAAAAATAGTTTCCAAGAATATTATAATAATATACTATGATAAATAAAATTCATTTTTACCCAATTTTATTTTACTAACTTTTCAGAAAAATATTCTTTTCTTTTTCTAAATGAGGAATTTTTTTCATTTTTACCATGAAAAATGAATGGTGTTTTTACCTCAAACGAAATTTAAGGATTTATCCGTTGTCACTCCCATGAAGCGTTATTTTCATGTTTAAAGGTTATTTTTTTAGAAAATATATTTAAAAGACAATTTCAAGGATAGTGGTTTTTAAAATGACTTCAATATTCTATTTAATATTTAATGGAAAATGGATTTCAAAACATTTTCAATATTTATTTATGTTCTTTCAAAATATTTTCATGGTAAATAGTTTTTAAAAAGTTTTCAATATTTATTTTTAAGTTTTCAAATTCTTTAAAGAAAAATATTTTTCAAAACTTTTTCAATATATATTTAAAAAATTTCAAAGTATTTTCATAGAAATTGTTTTCAAAATGTTTTCTACATTTCTGTATATGTTTTAAAATTATTTTCGAAGAAACATGTTTTTAAAAATAATAGAAGCTTATTTTATAAGTTTTTAAGGAAAAAGGTTTTCAAATGATTTCAAGTCTTATTTATAATATTTAAAGTTATTTTCTATGAAAATTATTATCAAATGGTTTTATATATTAAAAATCATTTTTCAAATAATTAAGAAATTTTCCTCAAGAAATGTTTTCAGAAGATGTTTCAAATTATTTTCTATCTAAAATAACATTCGTTGATGTTACTCATGCCCTTCTGGTAAATGATCTAATGGTTCTATTCATAACGTTTCTATGAATGGGTTATGTTTAATGGAAGGTTCTTTAGGAAACCTATTTATCTTTCATGGGGCATATGTTTATGAAATCTGTTTATCTTCCACGGGTTATATGTTTATGAAATCCATTTCTTTTTCATAGGAAAGATGATTTTGAAACCAGATTTTTTCATGAGTTATGGTTTGATTAAATGATTATGAAACCTATCTATTTTTCATAGGTTATGATGTAATAAAATTTTAATGATGCCCTTTTGATTTTTTTAGTTATGATTTGATGTTTATTGAGCCCAACACTTTTCATGGTTAGGGATATGAGGATTTTTTTGTCGCACATTCATTTATGATTTCATTATGTGATGTGTGGGATAAATATATCCTTCAAATTCATTGGGTAATGATAAATTTTTTATGAGATCAAAGGTTACACGGGAGGAAATATTAAACCTAAAACAAGAGGGTATATGGGAGAACATCCCCATCCCAAAACAAGATGGTACACTAGAGAACATTCCAAGCCTGAAACAAGAGGTTATACAGGAGGAAATATTGATCCCAAAACAAGAGTCTAAATGAGAGGAAATCCCAAGAAAAAAACAATTGGGTATACATGAGGGAATCCTAAGCCCAAAATAAAATGTTATTTGCGATGACATTTCAATCCCAAAACATGATGGTACACAGGAGGGCATCCAAATATAGAAGTAGGTAAATGGGTGATTATACCAAGCCTATAATGTTATAAAGTCCATGGTAGTCCTCCTTGATGTAGGTTTTTTATATGCTTTTGTGTTTCCCGAAATTCCTGGTTTTATTCCTAGGTTATTATTTAAAGGCTAATATTCATAATTTCCTTATGGTTTAGGTATTACAAAATTCAAATATTTATTATGATCTATAATATATAGGGTATGATCTTAAAATTTTATGCTTATGTTCCCGACCTTTTTTCATGTTATGCTTACTTAGTCTGTTTATTAACCCTTAATGGGAATTTGAGCTCTCCCCTTTCTTATTTTTTCTTTCTCCAAGTTATGAATAATGGTTTTAGGTAGAAGTAATATAGGTATAGATCTTTATTTGAGATGTTGAATATATTTCACTAGGATATAATATTTTGTTTCAATATTTCTGAAGACACTAAACGATTACGGTCCTCAAAAAAATATCTTTAAAATATAAAATATATTTATCTAAAATGATGTAAAATCCATGTATGTTAAGCCTACAACCCTATAATTTTATACTAATAACTTCCTCAGATATTGGATCATTATTTTTAAGATAATTAGAAAAAAATTAATTAAAGATATCGTTGGATGTGTTTTTTAAATAACATTCTAATATATTATTGAAGTTCTTCCAAGAAGTTATAATATCTTTAGCAGTTGATTATAAGTTTATGGAAAAAGAAAAGAAAACTAAGTCTCGTAGAGTAGAAACAATTTTTTTGGAATAATGGTTTCAAAGGTAGTTTGTCTTTCAGTTGGTACTAAGCATCATAATGATAAGTCATTTTATTTTTATATGTTTAACTGTTACGGAGTAACGTAATAAAGAATCTATTTTCATACACATATCTTCATCATAATGAGGAAATCGTAATAACAATTTTTATCACATTAGAGAATGGTTATAATGTTTGAATCATGATGATGCTTTGAGAATATTATAGAAGTTTCAAGAAGTGTATATAAGAGAAGATAATCATAGTAGAAGTCAATGATAAATCTAGAATGAAGGGGAAATTAAATTTTCACAAAATTTGGTTAAGCTGGAAAAAATTTTAAATATCTATGAAAACTATTTTTAGCGCACCTATGAAAGTAAGAGAGTACATTTTACTTTTTAATGGATCAAAACTTTGTTCACATGTGGATAAAGAGAGAGAATCTCTAAAATTTTAGAGATAATTGGTTTCAAGATGGGGAATTATTGGTTTATACATTCATATAGATGAAGAAGAAAGAAGATAATATTCAGTGGTTATCAGATCAGACTGTGTCAACGAACTGGGATATTGGACTAATATTTATTGACTGAGATAGAATCAGTTCATAATTTTTCATTGGTATTCAGGAATACTTATATTTCGAGACTGAGGAATCAGATAGAGGAATCAAACTAGGATATCAGACTGAGTATCATTACAATTACCAAATAAATTCTTACCTACTAATGGGTTGGAAAAAGGAATAATTTCCTTGAATTTTATCAAAATTGAAAGTTATTAAGGAAGTACAGTAAATATTTTGGATGAAATTGGTTAATTTTTATTGAATTTTTATACTAACCAGTATTACATCATTTTTTCTAGAATAATCACATGTACTATTGTATTGATCATAGTGCTACACAAGTGTAAGAGTATATCCTATATTTTTTTATCCACACAAAAGGATTTTCTCTAGTGTATTGTGTATTATTATAACTATTCCAAGAATTTAGTTACACTTTTGGAGTAGTGAACCTTGTAAATAATTGTTTGCCTTTTGATGTGTGATTGTATTATTTTCAACAAAGTGATAAATATTTAATAGGAGGTGAAGGTTGTTTCAAAAGAAATTAAACTTTAAAGAAAAAATTATCAATGAATCAACCCCTCCCCATATTAGTGATAAATTTATCTTGACTAGAAAATATGAATTGGTATTAGAGCCAGGTTTCCATTAGTTACTCTCTAATAAAAATTTCAAAGTTGAATGTTTATAAATAATCTGAATTTTTGAACACTAAGTGGATTCAAGTATTAAATGGTAAACCCATCATATCAATAAAGTTATAATTTTTCTCTATCTTATGTCTCTTGGGTATGATGTTCTAGAAGAAACTAATGATGGATTTCCTCCTATTAATGAAAATGGTTCTCTCACATCTATGGATAAAATGAATCTTGAGAATTTTGTAAGAGCTAAGAATTCATTATTCTCTTTAATTTATGAATGTGATATTATTATAGTAAAGGAATTTTCTACTACCAAAGTTATTATAAAAGTTAAATATTTTTTATTAAGGAAATATAAAGGTGAGTAAATCCATGTTAAAAATTTTGAGGGTGGAGTATAAAGATCTGAAAATGGGTGAATATAAATCTGTTTATGACTTATTTACAATGGTTAATGATATTTTAAGCACCATAATATGTCTTAGTGAAATGTTTTAAGACTCAAATATTATTGAAAACATATTCAGAATTATTCATGATGAATTTTATGCCAATTTTTCCCTAATGGAATATTAATATCTCAAAATCGTATCTCAGGTCGATCTACATAGTTCTCTTATCAATTATGAAATGAGAAGAGAGAAAGTTAAAAAAATGAAAACATAAAAGTTGTTAAATAAATTAATTTATACAATTAATATAAAGAAAATTCTAATAAGATACATGAAGAATAATAATATAGAGATTCTTATTCAAAAAACGAGTTATTAATAAATATTGATGAATTATTATCCTTGTTTTCAAAAAATGTGAGAATAGGTACAGGTAAATATTAGGGAAGACTTACCCTGAAATGTTTTTAATGTGGCTATATTGGGAACTTTGTGAATAATTTTACTTAGATAAAAAATTAGAGGATGGTGATGAATATGATAGAAGGTGGAGAAGATTGCAGAAGAAACAAATTGATAAGGATAAATATTATTTTAGAGGAAAACATACAAAATTCTCCAAATCCAAAAGGATAAGTTTTTTGTCAAAAGTTGAAGAAGAAAACAATGAATCTAAATCAGAAAAATCTACCAATAATTTTAGATAAATACATTAATTGAAATAGTTAAAAAAGAAGATTTCAAAAGTGGTAGTTCTGAAGAAGAAGAACCTCAGTTGAAAATTCATCTAAAAGAACAATTGAAATAATTTAACATAAATATTGGAAGGCTTGAGAAAGAGATCACTAAATTGAGAAATTAAAGTTTCTCAAAAAAAAATCCAGAATTTTATGCTGATGAGAAAGTTAAGATTCTGTAATATATTGATAAGTTGAAGAAATCTATTAAGAAAGAAAATAATTGGAATAAACATCTGGAAGTTAAGTTGAATGTAAAAGTATACGAATATGAACTTGTTCGATAACGTCTTTCTAAATCCAGTAAAAGGGTAACAAGTTTCAATAACTCTATCTCAGAAGACTGTAAAGGTACTGAAAAGGTTGAACATGAGAAGTATTAAAAGTTATGTTCAATGTTCAAGAACAAAGTATAAATTTTTTAAAAGAATAATAAAGTTGGGGAAGTTATATATGGGGAGAAAACAAATAAAGTGGAGAATTCATAAGTTTCTAAAAATTATGAGACCAAAAAATAACATCTAAATTTTGGTTCTAGTAAGGTTCAAAATAAAAACTGGCTAAAAATAAGGTTCCAGTTATGAATATAAAGGTTCGGAGTAAAGAAAGTTTTGATATTAATGAAAAGAATATTGTAGAGAAAAATGATCACAATTTTGGAAAGTATGGATATCAGAGAAGTAAATATTATTTATTTGGATACTTCTAGAATTTTTCTGGATTTGGGAACATGGAAAATTATTGTTGGTTTAATTAATAACATTAAAACTATTCCAAAAATTACCTTCAAAACATTTTTAAGGGGAGTAAATCCTCACAAAAGAAGAATGCTGAGAAGGATGTTTTGAAAAAATCAATGAAGGTTGGTTTGAAAGTTGAAAATAGATCCCAAGATTTGTAGTTTTTTTGTGAAATATGTGAAAATTCAAGAAATATTTCAAAAATTATGTCTTTTTTTGTAACCATCACAACCAAATGTTTATTATAATTCTTTTAAGATCAATGTGAATAAAGATAAAGGGAGAGAAAATTCCCTTATTGTATCAATCTATCTCAAATCTATACAAGGAGAATAAACTTGGTTCTTGGATATTGGGTGTTCCTTTCATATAATAGTAGATATAATATTGATAAATAATGTAAAAAAACTAAAATAAAGAATAGTGACATATGGATATAATGAATTTATCTGAATCACAAGTTTCAGATATATTATTATTGTAGAAGTAATGTTGTAGTCCAAGAGAGGTTTTTTTGTTAATGTGATGAAACACAACATGATAAGTCTTTCAAAAAATTGTGATAAAGGAAAAAAATTATTTTTAGAAAATATGGGTTTATTGTGAAGAGATAGAAAGATCGAAATATAGTTTAAGAGGCCAACAGACAAAAGGAAACTTATTCCAATTTTTTGATATTGAAAACTATTGTAAATTAAGTGTGATATAAGATAATTAGTTGTGGGATAATATTTTGTGACACATGTGTCATAGAAACATGGGAAACTTATCAAAGTGAGATAGTGACTGGGGAATTTTGGATATTTCTAGAATAAGATATTGGTGTTGAAAAATATTTTAGAAAGGAATGATTACAGTCTTTGTGTATAAAAAAGATAAAATTTTACAAAATTAACACCATAACTTATTCATTCAGACATATATGGTCTAATAAGAAAATATTCAACTCGTTAATATAAGTACTTTATTACTTTCATTTATTATCTTACTTGCATTACTTGTGTTATGTATATGAAATATAAGTTAGATACTCTGAAAATATTTAAAAGTTATGTGAGAAAAACTAAAAAGGAATGTGTGAATTTAGTGAAGAAGTTGATAATAGAAAATGGTGGAGAATAAAAGTATTAAAATCTTTAAATTTTTTTGAGAATTATCTAATTCATAATGAGTTCAGTACACCATACACTCCTCAAAAAAATGGTGTTTATGAAAGGAAAAATATAATTCTGGTTTAAATTGAGAGAACTATGTTACTAAACATGGTCTTTATCATTACATTTATATGAAATCTATGAGGACTACTATTTATATTCAAAACTAATTTTTCTATAGTTCAAGTTTAGATATGACTCTATATAATTTTTTTTTTGAAAAACTCTATTTGTGAAACACTTAATAGTTTTTGGGAACCCATGCATCATAGAGAAAAAAGGTGGAAACCTTGGAAAGTTTGAATAGAGAGGTGAAGATGGATTTTTTATTGGTTATGCTCTAGAAGGAAGAGGATATAATGTTTCAAAAAATAGATATTAATATTAGTTGACTCTATTGATATTTATGTTATTGAAAAATAAAAGGAATATGATAAAAAACTAATTTATATAAGGAATGTTAATATAATGAAAGAATGTTAAGAATTTGGATAAGGATGCAATCAAATATAATTCTACTCACAATGAAAAATCAGACTCTTCTATTTCTAGTGTAAAGGAAGAATCTAAAATATTTCATCCTAGGATGAGGAGTTTGGTGGAATCTCAAAACATAACTAGTGATTAATATCAAAAGTTTAAAGTAAGAAGGATATCAAAAAATATTATACATACTTCTTTATATTCAAAAGTTGATCTGAATGATGTGAATAATTCTTTTGAGAATCTAGATTGGATTTAGGATATGAATAAATAGTTGGATAATATTGAAAAGAATGATACTTGGGAACATGTACCTAAATCAATTGAAAAAAAGTTATTATTACAAAGTAGGTTTTCTAGAACAAGTTGAATGAAGTTGTTGTAGTGATATGAAAAAGAAAGGCTTATGTCCAAAGGTTACACACAGATTCAAATCATTGAATTTGATGAGACTTTTTATCCAAGGGAAAGGTTTGAAACAATAATAATATTTCTTGTTATTCCATCACAATAAAGATACAAGATATTTCTTATTGATGTGATGTCTGCATTTTTGAATGGTTATCTTGATGAATAATTTTATATTGAACAACCATGTGTCTTTCATTTTGTGAAAGATGAAAGTTATTTGTGAAATTTGAATAAATCCATTTTTGTTCTAAATAAATACCTATGGGAATGGTATTTAAAAATTGATACTTTCTTGAAGAAGTTGAATTTAAATAAAGGAATGGTTGATATTAATTTTACATCAAATAAATTCAAGTGATTTCCATCATTTTAATTTTTTGTTGATGATAGTACCTTTGTTAGGAATTATGAATGAACTTTTTAAAGTTTTTTTGAGGAGATGAAACAGTTGTTTAAAATATCCTCATTGGGTGAAATGAAATTCTTTCTTGGGTTAAAAATCTCACAAAATAAAAAACATATATTTCTTTCTCAAAAAAGAATGCTAAGAAAATTTTTAAGAAGCTTATCATGAAAATATTGAAACCTATTTCCAAACTAATTTCATTGGGAACCAAGTTGACTAAAGATGGTGAAGGTAAGGAAGTTGGCTCTAAAATTTTTTGGAAGATGATTTTATGTTTTTTATATTTGACTCCTTAAAGAGAAGACATTGTTTATGTTGTTACCTTATGTGAATGATTTCAGAGTTCTCTAAAAGAATCATACCTATTGGAGGGAAAATAATTCTCAGATATATCAAAGGCATAATAGATATCATAATCAGGTATGATAGATTACAAAGTACTAAGTTTTTTGGTTATACAGATGTTTATTGGACAGGAAATGTTAATTATATAAGATCTACATCTGGTAGAGTTTTTATTCTGGGGAAAAGTTATGTAATTTGGAATACCAAATAAAAGTTCAGTATATATTATCATGGATGAAGCAAGGTATGTTATTTCTACTCAATATTCTACCCAACATATATGGATGAAGGCCTAGTTGAAAGACTTG
Source organism: Viscum album (assembly GCA_963277665.1). Lineage (NCBI taxonomy): Eukaryota > Viridiplantae > Streptophyta > Magnoliopsida > Santalales > Viscaceae > Viscum > Viscum album. Next base: position 1,122,462,588 of record OY728136.1, on the reverse strand, counting down.
AGTATTGAAGTAAATTTAGTATTTCTCATGGGTTTTGATAATTATAATTCCATCATACTTTTTATAAATCTAGTATAACATTACCATTAAAAACATATTGATATCAAATATAATTTCATCAAGGAGAATGTGGAGAATAATGAATAGAATGTGGAGTATGTTGCAATATCAGAACAAGTTGTTGAAATCTTCACAAAACCGTTACTAAAAGAATCTTTTTTCAAAATGAGTGACATTGGAATCCAACCTCATTCTCTTCAATGTTTAGGTATATGTATTTATCCCCATACTCATCTAAACTATGTATAATGTTTTCATGGGGGATAATTGTTTCATAAATATATCAAATGACATGTGCTAAACCTTTTTCAGAAGCATGTATATAGGGGGAGTTATGGGTAATATTTGAACTTAGCATGTAAGTTTGTAAATTATTCTAACAATTTTTTGGAGTGGTTATAATAAACTTTTTATAAAGTAAATCTGAAGAAGTAATGTAATAAGAGAATAAAAATAAAGAATATTGGTTTCTTTATGTCACTACATTTGGACATCATAGATTTACTTTTAATGATTCATTTTTACTATAATTAGTTAGCTTACATAGACTTATAAGTTATGACAATTAATTAATAGAATAAGGATAAAAATTCTAGTGATTTTTGAACCTTTTCTGAAAACAAAATCCTAATGGGGGGATTTTTGGGACCGCATCTGTTGGACATTGATTTTAGAATCTAGAAGAAGTTTGTGCTGAAATTAGTGTCTTTTTTTGTCATGAAAAGAAATCAATTCACTTCAAGATTTTTGATTATTGAATTAAATGATGCATCACATTCAAAATATAGGATTCAAAATGATTAAGATAGTCCATGGGAAGTAAATAGTTGTTCAGGTAGAAAAGGTTCATCGAAATCACCTTATGTCTAGAATAAAAGTTTTGATAATAATGAGAAATTGTATCCCATTATGAAAGTCTAATAAATCAGATGATGTTTTTTTCAATAACTCCAAAAAAATATTAAGTGGTCTGAGAAAATTGTGGTGCAAGCCTTATAAAGGAAAAGGTGAGAACATGTGTTACCAATCGGTTTGAGGTTTTTTTGGAAAAAATAAGATGTTGGAAGGATAGGAAGTTATAATACTTTCCAATGTAACTCAAATGATGATATGCCAGTATTATATGTTATCACTATAATGAGTAATTCATTATTAAAAATAGAAGTTTGTGAGAGAATAATTTCTATGTTTTACGGTCTCATTTTATTGGTGCGAGGTCACTGGATGCTAAATTGTTTGATGGTTATGTTTTTCTTTTTGAAACACGAGATGATGAATATGGTGGTTTTTATCCATTCCACTAATCCATAAGATACAAATCTTTATAGAAATAAGTTGGTGAATTCTAGTAGTTTTTTGGTATCGTAATCAAAAAAGTGAAGAAGTCACCACTGATATTAGTCCAACAGATGTGGTATTCCACAGATCCAATAGAGTTATCTTGACAAGGATACATCAAATAAAGTAATGGTTGATAAAGGGAATCATATGTAGAAATGTTTTTTGAAGTAGATAAGTGAGTTGAGATTCTTGGAACCGATGAGAAAGTAGAGTTTATTGGGGCTAATTCTTGTAAGGAAGTCAGATACCAATCAACTGGATAGAGGTCAAAAATGTTGTCAACCATTTTCCTTGGGTTTAATTATTTTTCAATTGGTTCAAGACAAAAGAAGAAAACTTTTATTTGTTTACAATTGGTTTAAGAGTTATCCGACATGAAGTGATGATGACTCATCAAACTAGAACTGACATAAGTACATTATAGTGAAGTATAGATTGATCCATCAAACATAGGTTGATATTGATAACTTCATCAAGAATAAGTTCATTAGTCTGAATAAAAGAATAAAATAATACTTTTTTTAAGATATTTGTTGAATTTTTGGTCAAAGGGGATTTTGAAGCTATTGTTGAAGTGATTCCAAGAAGTACTGATATCTTAAAAAGTTAGAATTTTGTTTATGGTAAAATAAAGGAAAATAAAGTCAAATGACGTAGAAATTTTTTTATTCCAAAATGGTTTCATAGGTTGGATGTCTTTTAGTTGGCACTAAGAATCATACTGAGAATTAATTTTCTTTTTATATGTTTAATTGGTTTGTTGTGAATTAATAATGAATCTGATGTCGTACATATATCTTCATCACTATAAAGGAATCAAAATGAAATTTTTTATCCAACTAAATAATGGTTAAAAAGTATGAAACAGGATAAAGCTTTAATAAAATTTTATATGTTTTTTAGAATAATCAAGTAAAGTTGATATGTACTAAAGAAGTCAATGATGGAGTTTAAATAAAGGGTAAATTTTAGTTTCAGGAAATTTGGTTAAGTGTGTAAACTTTTCAGATTACCACCTAAACAAGTTTTGTCACACCTATAAAAGGAATAGAGTAAATTTTACATTCTCATGGATCGAAACATTGTTCGCATATGGAAGAGAGAGTGAAACTATGAAGTTTTTGAGAGAAGGGGTTTCCATATAGGGAATTATTGTGGAACTTTTCCGGACATAAGAAGAAGGAGGAATATCATAGACATTGGTTATCAGATTGTACTGGATCATTGGATTAGGGTATCAGACCAAGATTTCCCAACTCAAGAAGAAACAATTCATAATTATTTAGTAGTATTATAACATACTTATATTTATAGAGTGAGCAATAAGACTAAGGAATCAGACTGGGATATAAGACTGTGTATCATTATGAATTCTAGATAATTTCTCACCTACTTCTGTGTATAAAAGGTGAAGAATTGATAAGGGTATCAAAAGTGAATGTTTTTAATGAATCATAGTAACATGTTTCAAAGAAATTATTGATTGTTTCTAGAGTTTTTACAAAAACTTTTTTGATATCATTTGTTCTAGAAGAATCAAATACACAATTTTATTAACCATAATGCTACACATGTATAAGGGTATATCCTACTTTTAGTATCCACATAAATTGATTTTTTGTACTAGTGGATTATGTTGTATTGAATTGTTTTCAAACCATGCTAAGGATATAGCCACTATTGCTTAGTAGTAAAACTTGTAAACACTTATATTCATGTGGATGTGTTTTTGTTTTTTAGCTCATTTATAAATCTTTTAAAGAAGTAATAGGTTTTTTAAAAGTAAAGTTAAGTTAAAATAAAAAAGATATCAATGATTCTCACCCTCCTCTCTAAATGATACATTTATCCTAACAAGGAAACATCACCCATGGAATTCCATATAGAAATCTGGGGGACCACCACTTGTCCTACTTTTTTAAGGGTTTATTTTTACCATTTCATCACCTTTTCCATTGTAGAAAAAAAATTTATATCTTGATAATTTTTTTAGGTAGATCATAATCATGTGGTTCACTTATCTATCTGAGAATTTTTGGGTGTGACATGGGTAGGTTTCAAAATTTAACTATTTAAGGATATAAACAAATTTTGGTCATAATGATCAGAGTGTTCTTAGGTTTGGAAACTGTCTATAGTTTCATGCTTATGTCAGGGTATAGGTTTCCCCCACCATCCAAAAATATGGTTGGTAATCCCCCCCAAGCATAATTTTGTTATAGTATCCACTAATTGTGGATTACATAAGGTCAAATTCCCCCCCCCCCCCAGACACACACACACATACTCAGCGTGTGGGATTCTCTATTTAGGGAGTCGGTATTCCCCATGTCTAAAGAGCCCATATAGATGACGTGATCCTCTATAGAATTCTAAGCCCCCCACTTACATAAGATACGAGATCCTATACCACAGTGATATTGATGTTACAAGGATTTTTCACATTCGTATTCTAGATACTATATTGGTGCTACAATATTGATATATTGAATGTGTGGTATTCCCTCGATAAATTTTCATGCTTCGACATTGATAAGGCTCCCTATTTGTGTATTTTGGTAGTATTGTAGTAGTGGGAAGGGTTGAGTGATAAAAACTTACTCAAGACTATTGAATATTTAACACTATTTGGGATACTTTCAAGAAATGATATATAGATAGTTATTGGATTCATACTTTTTATACACATCAGTGTTCTAAAATCCCATGTTTACACTTATGTTATAAAATTTAAGGGTTAAGATGAAAAATAATCATTAATTATATGTTTCCCTATGGTTTTTAAGGATTAATCATATCTAGATTATTTCTAAACTTCCTCCAAGAAACACTCTAACATTAGGATCTTGATATGATGTGTTTTACTGTATTCTCTTTAAATATTTCTAGTCATATCACTAAGTATGTTTATACCCACCCATACCCAAGCTTTACTCCCACGCATTTTTTGTCTATTTAGTTGATACACATATTTATACATGACCTTGGTGAACATTGAGGTAGTGTGGTTTGTTCAGAGCCAACACCTGGTGATTCTTAGTGACACGTAATAGATCTCAGTGGTCCATCATAGTGTAAGTGATCACTGTAGAAAGATATCATTCCATAATTACACATTGAAAGGATGAGTTTCAGATGTAATAAATCTATTAGACTAAAAGTATTAAAAAAATTATATTATGAATGTATCTACTCTATAATAATTTTTTTAATTGATGTCTCATCAATGTGTGGTATAATGTCTAGTTGAATTAATATACAGCTTTCTAGATATATTGTTAATTTATGATTTGGGGATGTGTTTCAATTATATATTGATATAGGATAAGACCTCTAATATTGTAATATATGAATAATCATTTCTCGTCGTCAGATATAGTCCTATTGAAGGTGGGATTATGGTGGTACTCTCAACTTACCATCAGCCCAAGCTGGGATCTGAAGTTTTGATTTGTGTTAGATAACCTCGCAAACACTCAAATATTTTGGGTTCTATGTATTTTCCCTAGCATAAAAGTTTCTGAGGGAATGAATGGAATAATACTACTTCTTCCACACTCTCCCTTAAGGGTGTATAATAGGATGTGATGGCTAAAATTTGGTCTAATAATACGGGTTGTAATAAATTAAAGTCATATTATGTGATATATTGTCTGAATTAGCTATATAATTTGATGATGGTGTAGTGTAGTATGTCATACATAGTGGAACAAATTCATGGTTAAAGACTAGAATGAGATTGATTTAATTCATCCTCGTGATACCCTCCAATAATATAAATGTGATATAAATGTTGGATATGGTATATGGTGGCCTATATTAAATTTTGATGATTACAATTATGTGTCTATGATATATGGAAGGGTTGTGATAGGAGATATAATGTGTTGTATCATGACCATATAAGGGATTGGTATTACAATAATGGTTTTTATTATGGAATGAGATTGTAAACCAGTGAGGAAGTGGTTTTGGGGTACCTCTTTGATATATTCTACTTGTATTATGTAATTACACTTAAATGTGATATTGGGTGAGTGATCCCTGGTAAGGTTGGGTAATAGTTGACCTAATAGGTGTTTATTGGTCAAGTTGTTTATTCACATAATCATTTAGTATGCTTCTTCAACATTTTCATGAGATGGATTAAGTTAGATCCTAATAAGTATATATGTTCTCTCAACCTTATATATATATATATATATATATATATTAGGATTATAAGTTGATTGTATTGATCGAGATAAGCATTACTAGCTTGTGGGTTGAATCTAAGACTGATGTTACTACCTAAGAAGTTTACTTTGGATATTTTATATTGGACTTTTAATGTCTATTACATGATAGTAATTTATAATAAATTGGTTTTTATTAATATCAAGTAATTGATTAGTGATTTCATTTATATGACCCTAGAATTTATAAGGGTAATTCCTCTCATTTTTATGTTTGATACACTCAATTCTAGTCACAAAATTGGGTCATATAGAAGGTGGTATTCAATGGCTACTATCATATTCACTATAGTCATAGGTAGGGTTCCCAATGGGTATGGGATAAGAAACTTTTCTCCAAAAATTTATTCTTGAAATATCTTTTAATTTATCTCTTGAAAAAAAAAATCTTAGTTAAAATTTCAAAGTATGTTTTACATATTTAATTGAATTTGAAATTATTTATTTGAATTAATTTAAATTATATTTCTACATAGTATAGAAAATAAACTCATAACCTATTATTAGGTTATGTGAATACTTAAAGTTAATAGATGAGTTTTTCAATAATACTAAGATAATATTTATTTATTGAACTTATTCATTATTAATTTTTTTCTAGTGTAATTTAGTTAATTATAATGATCTACTAATTATATTTAATTATTGAGTTGGGTTTATATTTAACCAAGGAGAAAACAAAAAGTTTAAAAGGATATTTAAAAGTATTAATGATGATGATTTAATTATTTTTAATAATCTCAAATATAATCATTATTTTTTAAATTGGATACAACATATTTTCAAATTCTATTAAATTTTGAGTGAGTGGTAATATATTTTTTCTAGGATGATTTCATGGGGGGATTATTTTGAAGGTGCTTTATTGATTTCATATCAATCATTTACTTTCTAAGTGTGTTAGACAATTCACATTAAGAGATTTTTAATCTTAAGTGTGGGAGAGTTAATATTTTCTATTTTTATGTAATTTTCATATATATTTTATATTTTATGTTTTCTCTATATCATTAATATAAATATCAGGGTAATCAATATTTTATAGTCTAAATTTACATTTTTATAAATTAAATTAATTATTATTAATTTTACTATTTAAATTAATTAACTTTTAATATAATTAATTTATTATTAACATTTCACTTAGTAGTTTTTATGTGAAATATTGACTGTGTAAGTATTTTAATATTATATTAATAAGTTTCTTTTCATTTATTTTTATTTATGTTTATTTTTCTATTAATATTATATACTTTCTATAAATATATTTTAATGTTGTATAGTGAGTTTTAATTTCAATTTAATAATATGCGATATTTCTGTGTGTATTTTTATTTTTCTTTAGGAAATATTAATTTTATCTACAGCATATATGACAAATTAAAAAATTTATTTAATATTAGAAAATCTAGATAAAATTATTTAGTATTTATAAATATTTAATTAATGGTTGATAATATATATTTTTAGTTTAATAATAAATAAAATTGTTTTTAATAGTATTATATAAGTTAAATATTAGGTGAAACATTTAATTTATAGTTTAATATTATATAATATTTGTATATTTATATTAATCTCAAGTGCAGAGTTTAAAATTTAATCTTATGTAAGTATAATAAATTTATATTAATATTACATAAGGGATTATTTGAGTAATTTATATTTTAGGAGAGTGGTGTAAAAATTAAATAAGTTAAATTTCACATGTCAATTGACCAATAGTATCCATGTCTGGTAATGTAAGATTAAATATAAAAAATCTAAGAAATTTTCAAGAAGAAAATTTTCAAGCGGTTGGTTACAGATCAAAAAAATGTGTTGCATTGAATATTAAGACACAATTAGGTTTGAGTAAAATCTTTGGATCAAAAAAATTTGTGTACAAATATTTCAATATAGAAATTTATGAAATTGGATCATATAAATGAAAGAAACTAAAAATTCATTTATTCTAGATTGAATAAAAAACAAATGAGGAAGTGGGATAAACTAATAGTAACTGGTTATAGATAAAACATTTCATAATTCATAAAACTAAAAAAAGTTGTATTTAGTTTGGGGTTACTAGATAAATAGAAACATGCCATTTGAAGTTCAGCAATTCCTTTTGTAAAGCTTCCATAATAATCATAAATGGTCGTATAATACTAGACAATGAACATTGATTAAGAACTAGAAGTAACACTGGTAGAAGAGTATATTGAATGAAGAAGCAATAGAGTCCGAGAATTAAATATACTAGTTCAGTAAGTGAATAAGGTCAGAGTAGCAAATAAAGAATATAATTGATTAAGGATGTTTAGTATGTCGGTATAGTAAAATATGACTGAACCTTTAATTATTGGTTAACTGATCAAACATGTGATCTTGAGTATTAAAGAAGAAAATTCTAGTAGCATTTAAATCTAGAGATGATATCTTTGAAATAAATATTTTCCAAGAGGGATAAAATAGTTTGTTCTGCGGAAATCAGAAAATTGAGAAACACAAGGCCAAGTGAATGAACAATGTTGTATGGGATATTTATGGTGGTAGTTTACAAGTGAACCATATCATGAGGTACAATATTAGAGAACCCCGAAATCAATTGAGAAAATGTAACCTATGTAAACTGAGGGGGTAAGTTATTTAGATTCTCCGTTGGGAATCTAAGGCCATGTGATAGACTTTCCTGTTAAATCCCATGAATAGAAAAAGGAAATTGAGCATTGAGAGGTAACCTTACTAGAGGTTCTAAAGATAAGATGATATTAACCAAACACTAATAAATTTATCCTATAATTTATGAAAATACTAGTTAGGTTATAAAGGGGATAGAGATATTGAGACAAACCTAATAAAGATAAACTCATTTGAGTTTATAGGAGGCCAAGTCAGATGAATATGGGATGATAACCAGAATAGAAATCCCTATTTGGTACCATGAATAAGAGAGTCCAAGACTGAAAAAATTTCATGACTAAACGTGTGTAAAGGAATACATCCCAATAAAAGAGAGGAGCTGGATTGTGAGTAAATAGAGTTGTGGTAGATAGTACTGTAGCTAAGAGATAATAATAGGGAGGAGAGATGTGAGAGTTAAAGTAAATAATTTTAGTGATTTTTTGTCTTTGTCTTATTTTCATCTCCCCTTTTCTTCTATAGTGTTCTAGTATAGTAGTAGTTGGATAGATAGTTACCAGTAAGCAATTTCTTTCTCATGATTTCCAATAAGTATTATAATTTTAAATAGTTGTTTTAATTGAAGTTCAAAATTTTTGTAGATGGTTATTCTTCACAATTTTATTGTAAATCCTTCCTCATTCTCCTTTATAATTATTAAAAAATGAAATTTTTATAGAATTTAGGTTACTATTATCTGATTAGTTTTCTGGGATCTAAATCCAATTTAAATAATTTTTAATCCTTCAAATTATTATGATTAAATTTCAAATTCTATGAGTCATGTATGATCTTTATTTTTTCAATTATATCTATTCTAGGAACCATAATTTAATATAATTTTTATTCATGAAATACCTGGCTCAAAGTTCAAGTCAAATGATTGATATTGAATCATCAATTTAAAACAAATATTGAACCATGATGAGAATTATTGAAGTTTAATCATTCAACTTGAATTTATTTATTAATAATAAGATCTAGATTTGAAAATTTTCTTTTGATTTTAGATTTTAGTTATGTTTTTATTTAAATACTTTAAACTATTATGGATTGCGTTATAAAAACAATCAATCCTTATAGAAAATAATGGTAAAATAAATAAACACCTTCCATAAGATAATAATGACCTGAGGTCGGTACTATTATTATATTAGTATGGTTGTGCTAAAATTTAGGTGTGTAATTACATTGATGAAATTTTCTATACCCCATCTCCATTATGAAATTTTTCCATAACCCTTACAAAATCTTCTTATTTCTCATTTAATCAATATAAAACTTCCTATTGACTCTCACACACACTTTGTATTTCACTCTTCATTGTCACACAACACAATTACTCAAATTATACAATTATGTATGACTCTTATATAACCTCTATATTTTTCTATTCACTATTACATAGACATTAAGAAGCCCTTACACAACTCACTTCCATGAACATCTCACTTACGTAACCTTTATATTTAATTCATTTTCTCTTATATAAAAACCAAGTTGTTATATAGATACATCTTTTTATTTCCACACTTTTGAAACATTTTTAATTTTTATTTGAGTCTTACATAACTCGAATTCCACATGTTTTAGAATTTAATGGATTTCAAAATTTTCCTTCTTTATATACATAAATTAACTAACTATTATGTAACCTTCAAAAATGAACTTTCAACCTTATTCATGTCCTTTAACACTTTCACAAATTCATATTTCAAATTCATTTCCAAGACTTTTTCACTTAGTGCAAGTTCAACTTCTTCTAGGTGATTATATTTAATTAAAATCACCAATTGGACTTCTCTAAAATTTTATTCATCTATAAAAATATATATGACCCAGAAATGTATAAATAATGTAATTAAAAACATAATAAAACACATTGTGTGAGAAATTATTCTTCTATATTCTTTAATTATCAAAAACTTTCCCCTTTGGTAACTAATATTTAATTATTAGAGAATCATGAGCTCACATGATTCTTCTCACAGCTCATTAACTCTGTGTGGATCATCAAACAAGAATGATAACTTTCATAAACTTGGGTTTTTTATTTTCATATCATGTTTAAATTTTAAAAAATATATGTTATATATTTTCATGGAAACTCTTTTTTGGAATTAAATTACTTGTGGAAAAGTTTTGGAAATAGTATTTGAACTAAAAATATATGTACCAAAAAAATTTATACAAAGGTAAAATAAACAGAAATGGTAATTTTTCTATTTTATGAGGAAGATATTGTCTATGGAATAGATGTGAAAATCCTACAGGAGAATAACTAGGTTGATGTTTATTCATTAACAGTGATACTATATGATCATAAATATTTATATTAAATGAGATAATTCTTACATCCTTTCACTTTTTAAGTGTATTTCACTATATTTTATGATACATAATTGGTGTATCCAAAGGAATTATATTAGTTATCTATCTGCCACCTTCATCAATTGTAAAGTGAGATAGGGTGTTATCATATTAAAATGGATTTTAATATACAATTCCTATGTAACAATGTAATTGTTCAGGGTATTCATCCATTAAATGATAGCATTCAGATTTATCTTCTACATAATCTATCATTAAATATTTCATATGATGAAACACATGGGAGGACCAACTATGAATTTTTATGATTAATTCATTAATGGATAAAAAAGTGACGCGTATATTATGTTACATATGAGTTAATGTATGATCCCTCAAGGAGCATCTTCTATGGATATATAATGATTTCATCACATTTATAAGGTGATATTCTGAGCCATATGATTGCTTCTAGGTGATTCTCCCATCCAAAAGCTTACATACTCCCCCCTTTACTAAAAGTGAGTCTCACTATAGTGTCAGGAGATTTAATTCTGGTCTATGGATACACCATAGAAAATGTATTCTAATATCTAAATTTAAGGGATCCTTATTAAAAATATAATAAAAATGATGGTACATCCATCTATTTTGAAAAGTACCCAATCTTCTTCATATTTAACTATATATGGTTTTAGATTTAATATATGGTTTGTCTTGGGATTTGAGGTTTCTAATACCTACCACTGCATTAAATGAGTGTTATTTGATCCCTAGAAACCAATCAGTGGTATCAAATCATCAACATGATTCATGATTCATGAAATCATGTTTAAAATGAATGAATCTAATATAATTCTTAAAATCATATTACATTTCATTAAAATGATATCAATTTTAAATTGTGGACAATATAACGATATGGGATATCATAATATTTGGATAGATATCATTATATCATGTGATAAAATTTAATTCATTGGTTTTCAATAAATCATAGTGTATGATATATGATGTCTTATGGGGTGATGACACTATTACATGTGATGAAAATAGATATTTGTATCACTAATATCATATAGACGATATCATAAATAGTCATATCCTATGAAATGAAGTATTATTATTATATATTCAAAATTATAAGTCACTATTTTCTAAATCTACTAGGTTAATCCTAAACAGGTCAAGTAACTAGGGTTTTCATTACACAGTCTTATCATAAGTTGTGAAAACAACACACATTAGGTTAATCCAATATGGACAACCATGACTTATCACAAGCTAAAATCTTTTATCATAAAATAGTATTGATATAACATAATTATTTTAGTGTGTTTTGGTTAATCATTCATGGATTTTGGCTTGTATATAACGTTAAATACAATATATAGTAAAATTATTTTTTTCTAAATTTCAAAAATCATTTGATTAAATTAATTTATAAATTCTTTATGAATTATAGAAACAGTTTTTTGGGAACTTTTTTTCATTTATAAAGTGTTCAAAACAAATATTTTTAAGTTAGGAATGAAGCCTCTTTTTATTATGAAAATAATGACTGCTTTCTATTTTTGTAGAGGGAGACCCATTACAAAGCCCGTACGACCAAGGACAAGTGGCCCATGAATGTGGTGTAAAGGCCCAATGTAGCGTCATGATTACATCATCCTCCCTGAATGTGTTTATAATTTAATTAATTATAAAATGTTTATAATAAATAGTAATAAATTTTGAAACATTTAATAAATAAATACTTTTAATATTAATTATTTAAATTAAATACCTTTTGGATTTCATGGGATGGCTTATATTTTTGATATAAATGGTTTTTAAGGAAATTATAGGATTAATTTACAAGGTGACATAAATTAAAAATTAAATTTAATCATATAAGAGTTTATATTTAAAATAATAAATTTTTAATAATTATTTTATTTAAATTCTTCAAATTAAAAATTTTGTATTTGGTAAATTATTTAAACAATGTAAAAAATGTATTTTAAAAAATTTCATATGAAAAATATTTTATTAATAAATATGTGATATTTTGTATGTTTATATAACATATAATGTTAATATATATATATATATATATATCTTTTATATTTTAGTTATTATGTATTTCGGTAAAATTCCATATAAAAAATAAATGAAGTGTTCATATAAGAAGTAAATATATAGAGTTTATATATATTTGATCATGGAATATTCATTATAAATATATAAATTATAGAAGTGTCTATAATTGATTAATTTAGGATTTTTTCATAAATTTTGTATATAATGGTTAAATATATGAATTTTTCATTTATTTAGTTTATTCTCAAGGTTATTCATAACTATAATTTTTAGAATATGAATATGTGTATGCATTAGTTTAAAGTGTAAATCTATTTTTATAAATTATCATACTTGCGTATAAGTTGTTACAATATAGGTATTATAATTGATTTAGTTTCTTTCTACCTTTAATTTCAATTGTATTGGTATATGAGCTTGATTTCAATAGTTAATTATAGTTTATACGTATTAAGTTTTAGAATTATGATGAAATTGAGTTCTCTCTTTTGGGTAGAGGGACTTTGAGTCAGACTGCTCACAATCCTGGAGGTTTATGCCTTATATAGGGATGTTTAGGTTGGTTATTTACCACTCCAAGATTACTATTATTGGGATTATTGGTTTTATATGATTATAATACATTAAATAAAATGGTTCCATGTACCTTATGCATAAAAACAATTTTGGTGTGTATGGATATAATTGGATTTTAGTTTTCCTTACTAACACAAGATCTGAGTTGTGTGAATAAATGAACATCAATATGATTTGAATATATTGATTTTGTGGAAGTAATGGGATTATAAATTAAATCATTATAATCCTGAATAAATACAAAGAGAATAACAGGAGATGATATGGGGAGATAAAATCCCCTTAAAATACTAGGAGACAGATTCCTTCTAAAACAAGCATTTTATAGCACCTCAAACATTCAGTCAGTTAAATTATTCTAAATCATAGTTCTCTATAATAATCTTATGTAAGTAAAGAAATTAATGAGGTGACCCAAAGAATTAGTTGCCTTTTTTGGAATTTAATTGGGTTATAATTAGTTAGGAATCCCTAAGTGTTAATATACCCTAGGAATGGTGTTCAGCTTATCTATATGATGGTGTATACAAATAGTTGTTTACTCAACCATACAAGATGTAATATATGATATAATTGGGATGATTTCAAAATTAAATAACTATTTGGTGTGAGGAAGACCAAATAATACTCATTTCTTAGTTAAATGTGGTTATTGGACAACAAAAGGATAAAATGTAACACAAAAGGGGTCATATTAATGGGATCACATTTAATAAAAGTTCTTATAAAAAAAGTAAAACATGATACTCAAATAATAAAATATTTAGTTAGAGATTTATTATATCGTAAAAATCATAAAACATTACTTTTATATCAATATTTAGAAATGATAATCATAATGTAATCAAATTCTTATACTTTTATAAAAACATAATATTTTTCTTATATAAATAAAATTATGTGTATTAGAGAAATATATTCCTGAAAACCTAATAGTTTATATTTTTCATTAACTTAATCTTGATTCTTATTAGAATAATAAATTTATTCACCAAATGTTTCAAAATAATTAAAATTATAATGATCAAATGAATATTAATCTCTACTGACATATATTGAATATAACTTGATATGGAGATGGTTTAGTGTAACAAACCAACCTGGGTTACCACCTAAACTAGAAACCTGAGTTGATCCTTCACATACATGAAGGGCATTACCGATCCCCACAAGATGCAGACTAGAACCAAGGCATCAAAAAATAACCAGAGAGAATGGTTTATCACAACCTAAAGAAACAACAAGACATATATAAACATATCATAGAGAACTAATAAAAGAGATAAATATATTAAATAATAGATAGAGAAAAATATAAGCGATAAAAAAGGTATTAAAACTATATCCTAGAGATAATTATAACTACAATGGATGAAAAACTGAAATATCTACTCTAATAGTCTCTATGAGATATCATGGGAAAACTCTCACCATCACACCTCCGGCTACCTAAAACCATCTTATAGGAAACCCCACCACCACACTAGGGTTCCTTGTCTTTCCCCGCATCAAAATACATAACAAAGTATACACACCACCAAAGGGGTGTGTAGGGTGTGATCTAATAGGATCAGTTTGATCCCACCTAGGTGTTCTGTAACAATTATTTTTACAATAATCCAAAAAATCCCAATTTTAAAGAAAAAAATCTAAGATAAATAGTTTAACATTTTTATACCAAAATCATAGAAAAAAATTTAATTACCCCTTTTCCACATTTCTAGATAAAATAGGTAAATAAATTTAAAATAGTATAATATAAATATACCAAATAAGATACATCAAATCAAACGAAAATAGGTATATAAAATACATGGTAATACAAAAAAACAGTATAAGAAAATGAATAGGGAATATCCTACCATGGATCACACTATGTTTGGATACTTAAGACACTCATACCTAACAAAGAAAATCATTCACATTAATTCTCTTAAAATAGGCATCTCATCTAGAGAGTAAAGAAACACCATATAAATTGAACCCTGAAACCATTTAAACATTCCTAGAGAACAAAACACATTAGGATCATAGGAAATATCTAGGATAAAACCTCATAACATTGGATGTTCCATATTACTACACCTTCCATCTAAGTTCTCAAGGAATCCCATGTGATCTATTTTAAAAACCATTCCATCAAACCATTTCAAAAAACCATGCTTTGAAAATCATTTTTCAAAACCCTTTCATAATGATTTTAAAAAATATTTTCATTTACCAAAACTCGGGAAAACTAAATTTTATAAAAACACATTTTCACAAACAAAAAATAAAATCAATCATTTTTTTAATTTTACTTATATTAAAATTTACCAAAAACTAGATAAATTTATTTCACCAACATAGGCTAGATATTGAACCACCTACCTCAAAATGGTGGTCGCACATGTCCGCAATGGTATCCTCCCGCAATGAGAACACATAAATGACAATGGAGGCCATAGAATCAATCTAAAATTCTCACAATTAATTTCATTTAATAAAAGTGTCAATATGTAAGAAGAAACAACACATACCTTAGGAATTCACACCCATCATACCACAACCAACAAAGTATCATACCCCATAACAAGATCACACAATGGATCAAGAAAAGAATAAAAGTAATCATAACCATAGGAAAATAGATTCTATAATCCCATGTAATAGAACTATAGATATCAAATGAGAAAAAGAAGTAGAGTGGATTACTCACCCAGATAGACACCACGCACAATCCTAATGATTAAACACCAAAGGATTTTATCCAGAAGTAGAAGAGTTTCACAAAATCACCAGAGATAGCTTATAGGTCGAGAGGGGAGGGGTTGTAGAATAATAAAATAATATTCAGCCATGTAGTCCCCTAAATCCCCAAAATTCCAGATAAAATTGTCATGTAACCTGTTTACATGTCATGTAATCCACAGAGTCCATATACGCTAGAAAACCTATCATGTTTTTATTAAAAACGTGATTCTTAACATTACACTCTTTTTAATATATACACGGCGTGTAACCTTTCAGGGAGTGTACTGAACTTATGACATGATCCTGGTGAACATTGCGCATCGTGTACACCCATTACATGATGTGTAAATTACAAATAGATAATGAAAATAGTAGATTAATACATGAAAACCCAAACCACTTCATTTATATTATGAACATTGGGGGAATAATTATATTTCATTAAGACATTTATACCTGGACTCTATTAATTAAAATAATCATACATCCATAAACATTAGGTTATTATCCCCATATATTTCTATTTGTCCTCAAGAGTCCCAAGATGCTCCCAATTAAAGAGAAAAATAGGAAAATATAAGGTAATTACCTAAGAGTTGGTAATGGGATGTTACAAACTCCCCACTATAATAATTTCTGTTTTAGGGACTCTAGTAGAAGAATGGTGTTTGGTAAATAGGTGAGGCCACTACTCCCTCATCAACAACCCTCACTTATAATTCTCATGATAATCTGATATGTGCCTCCAAAACACTATATCCAACATAATAAAATTACCACACAACATTTTTACCTAAGAGTAAACGATCTATCTTGGCTAATCTACAATAGAAAAATATAGCTCTAACCCAATCTATTCTCAACTCATAATGTGAGAGTAATCATGTTTGTATTTCCTAAGCTACGATATGTGAAAAACATCACGAATAACTGTCTACTAAACCATAAATTAACACTAATAAGAAACATGACCAATCAATTTAGTGACTTTAAACGTTCTAACATATATCATATCCAACTTTCCCTATTTTTCAAGCTGATAGTGACCCAAATGAAGAGAAACGTTAAAAAAACCCCAATCACCTATATAAAAATACAAAGGATGAAACTGTTGATCTGTACAATATTTCTGTCAACTATGATTTGTATCCAGATACCGATGTATATCGATAATCCTCATATATGTCTCCTAAACCAAACTTGGTCCCTCCAAAGGAGTTTCACCAACCTCTACCCAACCAATATGTGATCTTCATGGGTGACAATACAAATCCTAAAAAATACCCTTTTTGATCAATGAATAATAACTATTATTATTTTAATACTCAATCATTCTGACCTGGCTATCCCAATATTCACCAAAATTCAAGACATGCATGTGAAAAAAAATCCTCTAGAATATGAATAGCTTGATCTGTATAACCTTCAGTATGTGTACGATAAGTGTACTCAATCAGACTTGAATCCTCATCACCTCCAGGGGACCCCTACAGAACCTTAAAGTAAACATTGGATTAATTTCCAAAACAATAGTTTAAGGAACCCCATGTAACATCATAATCACCTGTATATACAACTTACCCACATATTTAACTATTTTGGTGACACTGATCAGAATGAAATGAGATTCCTTTTTCAAACAATCAATCACCACCTAGATAGCATTTCTACCTCAGGGATTTCATGGTAATCCAACAAAAAAATCCATCGATACCTCATCCCATTTCTTGATTGGCACCAAAAGTTAATTGAAAAAACTAAAAGTTTTCAGATTCTCTGCCATTATTTTTGGGTTACGGTAACAGTGGGACACAAAATCATTAATTTTACACTTCATACACACCCACTAGAATTTATATCTCATGTCATAATATATTTTCTTTGTTCCCATATGAATAGAAAATGCATAAATATAAAACATAAACAAAATTTTAATCATAATAAATGCTGGGATGAAAAAATGATCCCTAGAAATGATAATTCCATCTAAACAGATAGACCAACTAGAAATAGTCTTCCAATAATAATGTGTTTCTTTAATTCCTTCGAAATCATCATACTACTTCTAAATATATATAATAGGTTCAATGAGAGATGATGATAACTAAACATAATCTAGAACCACACCTAAAACGACCCCTTGAGCATCCAGATGCAGCAATACAAAAATACCTATTATCTCCCACACTTCTATAAATTCCAAAGAATCGTGGGATGGAACTTTCCTCCAAAGATAAACCTCCAAAACATTCTCCATCCTTGGGATGTAGGATATGTCAAAGAAAAATGTCTTATGGTATTATAACCACCTCCTCTATCCATGATTCAAGTATTCATAAGAAAAGATATAGGTGACACTCTTATGGTTTGAAAATATTGTAAACCTATCTGCAAAAAGATAGAGCCACAAATATTTAAGTACCCAAAAAACTATGGAAATATCTAAATCATGAGTGTTGTAATTATTCTCAAGAGTTAGAAATTTAAAAGAGACTTAAGACACCACATGATCATCCTACAAGATAACACAACCCAGAACTATGTCATAAGCATTGAAGAAAACAATATACACCTTAAAGGGATTATGTAAGATCAAAATAGGATCAGATTTCATAACTCCTTTAAACTTATCTAAATAAGATTGAAACTTTTAATCCCATGTAAATTTCAGCCCCTTCCTAGTAATATTAGTCAAAAATGATACCAAATTTAAGAAATCCTTCTAGAATCATTGATAGTATTCAGCAAGACCAATGAAGCTCTAAATCTCAAATACATTTATTATTTCTTCCCGATAAAAAACTACTTATACCTTATCAATATCAACTAATAATCAATTCTCATCAATTACATTTCCCAAGAACTTAACCTCTTTGATCCATAAGTTAAATTTAAAATATTTTCATAATAATGGTGACTCATTATGATTTATAGAACCAATCCCAAATGGTGCTCAAGATCCATCTTGGATCTTTAATAAACGAAAATATCACCAATGAATAATACCACAAAACTATCAAGATACTAATGAAAAATATGATTCTTAAAATATATGAAAACTTTAGGGGAATTAGTCAAACCAAATGATATTAAAAGATATTTATAATCGACATACTTATACCCAAAACCCATCTTTGATGTATCACACTCCTAAACTATGATCTGATGAAAACCTGATTAAATAACAATCATTAAAATCTATTTCATCCTTTAACTGATCAAAAAAATCATCCACATGAGGAGAAGGATACTTGTTCTTAACCACTACTCAATTAAACATTCAATACTCCACACATAATCAGAGTAAATCATATTCCTTCTTGGAAAAGAGCACTAAGGATTCCAAAGGGAAAACACTAGGGAGAAACAAATATGTCACCATCAAATCATCTAACAAAATATTTGGCTATTTAAGATTTATGGGTATCATATGGTTAGATTTTATTGAAATATTATATGAACCGGGATTGAGTTCAATCATAAAACCAACATCCCTATCTGGAAAAATCATGAATAAATCATACGCTAAAACATTAAGAAAATCCTGAACAATAGTGAGAAGTTCCACAACATAATAAATATCATCAATAATAACTTCTAAAATGTATAAAAAACATCTGAGCTCTGGGTTTGAAGGTCCTATATAAACAAACCTCAGATCCAAATCTCCATGAAACAAACATGATCTTTGATCGACCTTGAAAATGTGACACACCAATGATAACTATAAACATAAACAAGATGAGAAAAATTCGATCCATCATAATAATGACATCAAACATATCCAAATCAAGAATGAGGAAATCCATGACTAACTCTGCATCAGCAATCGACAGTGAAAAAGAACGACACTAAAACCCTTTCTCTTTCCTATTCCCAAGATGTGTTTCTAAGTCCATAACCAAGGAAATGGGATCCATTGAAAGTTTAAGCTTATCAAAAAAGTCACCATACATAAAAGAGTGGGAAGAAAAAATATCAAATAAATCAATCACTATAGAGGATTCAATAAATATTTTATCTCTCATTGATGATGGACATACGTATACCTCTTTAGAAACTCATCTACTATGTAAAAGTGCTTCACCGATAAGGCGTGTGGCTAGAGACCTATTGTCTTTGAAGCATATGACTACCCTATATTAGCTATTCTATTTGACAATCCCTAACTATATTGAGGTATAGACATTGACTGGTATAGATTTTTCAAATGACCATAAATTCCACAATAGTTACACTTTTTGGCATGTGAAGGACAAAAATGTTGGGTGTGTATAACATTTTGAAATTAATAGAAAGTTAGAGGAACATTTCTTGCTATAACTAAAGGTTCATATGAGTACTTCCACTAAGAACAACCTCCAATGCTCATGTAGTGATCATGCCACTTTCTATTTGTACTTGGTGCACCACCAAATATTTCATTAGGTAAAAGATAATGTATAGAATATCCAACCTTATCAGTCATGTTTCTCTCTACCATTATATCCATATCTTTTATCTCTAAATAAGTGAAAAGATTCATCATAAATACCTATAATGTTATATCTTATCTCAAACCCTGAAATTACTTCTTATCTTCCATTTGGTAATTCTTTATAACCTCTGGTGAAAAGCGAACTAGCTCATAAAATCGATTGGTATATGCCAAAACTGAATGCTCTCCCTATTATAAAGAGAAAAAATATAGATTCACCACCATCATCAGAGACATTGGAAAAAAAATATTGGATGAAAAGAGTATTGAAACCCTTCCAATCTAATCCTACATTCCAATCCACCTATACCATGAAATCCCACCATCGTTTATTGGGACCCTCATGTCTGAATGCCATGTACTTCACCTTGATACTCTGAAGTGTTTCCAAGAGGTTGAAAGTTTAATCGATCTTATCAATAAACTCCTCCACCTCTTGAGGTTCATTCATACCATTAATAGAAAGTGGATTCTAGTTCTTGAACTCATGTGATAGATCACTTTCTCCAACATCATTTAGTTTTACCCCAAAAACTACAATCTAGACTTGTGGTATATTTTTATCAACATCACGAACTACCCGAATGATATCCTTGATAAAATTATGATCGAATGGTGGATTTCCTTGAGGAGAATCATTAAAAACTCTTATTCTACTCACAAAAAATATATCATGCCCATACTACTCCACCCCAAAAAAAGAAGAAATGATAAAATATATAAAAATCATAGTTCAAAAAAACCCATAATAAAAACACAGATTAAGATAAAAAACCCAAGATAGGAGACAGACATACCAACATACCATAGTAACATGAATATCATGACATCAAGTATAGGATAGTTTCTCACAATAACCTACCTATAAAGTCCCAAAAATACAATATTTATTCTATCAAAATTCCCAAGATAAGGAATCTTAAGGATAGAAAAGACATGTGATACCATTTTTTAACAAACAAACATGGGTTACCCTCTAAACCTGGCACCTGACCTAGTCCTCCACACACATGAAGGGTGCTCCTGATCCCCATGGGTTGGTGACTAGCACCAGGGATTCAAACAACAACCAAATGGAATTATTTTACCCAATCTAAAGCAACAACATGGAATATATACACATATTGAAGATAAAGAATTGAAGAGAAAAATATATTCCATACAAGATAGAGAACAATGGAAGTGATACATTGAAAAGGCAGAAAAATAATCTCCAAGAGACAAGTCCATCTATAAAAGATGAAAAAATAATATAGTTAGTCCAACTGTATCTAAGTGATAGAATGGGAAGATAATCACTCCCTCAACACCAAGTTCCCATACCCAACTGATAGAAAACCTCACCCCCCCCCCATTGCGACCCCCTGACTTTCCCTAAAATTAAATTCATAAAAAGGCCTATGCTCCACCGAAGTAGAGGGAATGGTGTGATATTACAAGCTTAGTTGGATCACACATAGGTGTTACATAACAATTATTTTTATAAATATCCAAGAATTATTAGCTTTATTGAAAATAAGGAATGATATATAGTTTAGCAGTTTTATATGAAAAGCATGGAAAAATAATTTAATTTCACATGTTTTCACATTTCCAAATAAAATAGGTAAATATGTTTCAAATAATTACATATACTTATAAAAAATAAGATATATCAAATAAAACCAAAATACCTATCACATATCATATCATATCCCTAGAAGTATAACCAAAACAGTATAATCCAAATATCATGTAACATCACAGCAAGGATTACACTAGGTCATGGTAGCTAGGAAAATCATACCTAACAGAAAAAATCACATGTATAATGTATCTAAAAATATACGTCAAATATAGATACAAGAGGAACACCTCATAATTTAAATTAATAGGAGATGGTAAAAATAGTAGATTCTTACATAAAAACACAACCCACCTTAGGAATTCCCTAAAACTGGGGAGAATCCCAATAATTTATTAACACATTTATACCCATAATCCATAAATTCAAAAACAAAATACATCCATGGAATTTTGTTCATTTTCCATAAAAAATGATCTATATCCTCCAAAGTCCCATGAAACGCCCAATTAAAGTGGATAACAAGTAAACAAAAGGGAATAAATTAAGAGATAGTAACAAGATGTTACAAATGGTGAGACTGGAAATTTCCTTAAGGCTTATTCTATCTATAGAAATAATTTAATTATTAACATTATAATTCTTATTAAAACATGGATGAGCTCTAGAACATTTTACATGTTCTCTAAAAGTGTTTAGGATAGAATAATTGGGCCTGACATGTGCATGTTACAGTACTATATTGATATTATATGTGGGTAAAATTGAAAAACCAAAAAATTGTGTTTTGAAAATTCCAATAATGTTTGTTTGAATAGATTATCAAGGTCATTCAAAGATAAATATAGTGTAATGAAGGTCGTACATTAATTCAATTTAATGGAAGTATATGTAAAACAAAAATGACAATGAGAAACATCATGGAAATTCCATGTCAAATATCAGTGTTATAGAAATCAATTCTTCAATTCTAACTTTAATATTATACCAAAATGTCTTACAAAAGTTATAAATATATGAGAGTCCAAAAATCAATGTTTTAATTGGAATAGCTTATCATTTTATTGAAAAGATAAGGAAATTGGTTTTCAAATAATGGAGTTTAATGTGAAGAAATATATCAAGCTTAGATGGATATAAATAAAGTACATATGATTTCATCTTAAATTAACTTATATAAAAAAGAATATATTTATTAATAAATTTTTGTTATGATTAATATGAGATGATATATTCGATATACATTGTTTATGATTCATCGAATTCTATAACATATTTTTACAATAATATAATGTCAAAATATTTCATATAGATACTTGTTAAAATATGGGGGATTTGATCCCACCATTAGTGTAATATTTTAATGAATTAAAAATTATTTTTAGAATACTTATCTAAAAATAGAATACCATATAAGATATGGATTCAATATTTTATTTTTTAAATATTCCCACTTAATGAAATAAGTTTTATATCCTAACATAAAATAGTTTATATATCTTAGCATAATAATTTGAAAATAATATAGTTTCTAATAGACTATCATACCATAGGATAATGAGAGTTATGAATGAGCATCAGGTTATTCAGTTTCAACCCACGGATAGACCAAAGAGGATGGAGTTTGATAGTTTCTTCAAAGGGGTCTTCATCAAACACATGAATGATGATAAAGGCTCAACCACCTATGTTTAAAGGTATATAATGTTAGTTAGTTTCATTTATACAAGGTTTATGAGGTTAGGAAGTGGGATGGAAATGATAGATGGGTTTCTATTTTTTCTTTTTTCAATCAAAATAAATGGATAAACATAGAAGAACATTATAAAAACACCCCATAATATTCATAAATGGATATTATACATTCAATTTATAAAATATTTTAAAATATAATTAATTAAAACAAAATAATCCTTTTGATTAATTTTTCAATGTTAGTATAATTACATTTTAATTGTGGTAGAGAATCAAAAGAGGATTCTTATAGGTTTATTTTCATGTTCTCCATGAATATCTGAGAAATGTTCTTGGTGTTTCAGGTGCTTTTGTTGAGGAACTAAGTGATTTGTGTTGTTTACCATTAATATCAAAAAAATGTTCTATTTTTCTCTATATTTTCTTGAGAGGGGGATGGGAGGATTATTCTATCTAGGAATGAGATAATCCATGTGAGGATTTTATTATGTAAAAGGACAATATCACCCATCTAAAATGATATAACATGTAATTAATAATTAGGGTTAAGATAATTGAAAATTTCTCAATAAACCTTAAATAATTAATTTATTCAAAGATATGCATATTTAAAATAATAATATTGTTTTTATTATCTTCATGAAATATTTTTTTAAATACCATTTATTAAATAAATAAATTAATGTTTATTTAAATTATATTAAATAAAATATGTAGTTTTCACTAAACCCTTGACATGGTTCATTAATCCTACTATGGGATTTAACAATACTTTATTAATAGTGTATTTATTTTAAAAAAATATAATTCATTTTATAAATAAATAAATATTATATTCACTGAATTCATGAATAAATATTTTTTTAATATTCACATACCTAAAAAATAATATTAATCTATTCACTATACTAGTGAATAAATATTTATTTATTAATTGCCTTCTGAATAATAAAAAATTATATAAAATTAAAATCATATATTCTAAACTAAAATATATCATGATAAAATTTATTTAATCATCTTTAATAGAATATTAATTATTTTACCAACTGATAACAATATTTATTCTTAATATTAAATTCACTAGAATTTAATGATTTTCTATATAAACTTAGTGTTTGAACCATTGATCCTTTTTCTAATTGGAATTGGATTATGTTACCTAAATTCCAAAATCAGTATATAGAAACATATTAGAATACCCATTGGCAAAGAATTTAGTTTCATAATAATAAATATTTTCTATAAATATTATTATGTAAAATAGTCTCTTTTTCTTGATATTTCATCATTAAAGATGCATATGTAATAACTAGAAAATTTTATGGTTGTTATTTTTATAGGAAGTTTAATTTTTTTTTTATTTGTATCAGGGGTTAGATCTTGAATTGATATATAGATTGGGAATTATAACATTATGATGTTTTAAAATGATGTTTGTCTAAGGGGTTTGAGGCCACATTGGTACCTCGAGTTTTCTAGAAGGCGTCGAATAAGGGTCAAGTGGTTGGAATACTAAAAAAATATAGAATTATACCTTTCATAATGTGATAGGATTTCCATTTCATTAATTTGTATCATTTAAGGATTTTTTAGAGTGAAGGGGGATGAAAGAAGAGTAAGAAACTAATCCTGAGTATTTCAAGGCATGAACAATAGTACATGACAAGAAATCTTAACAATATATTTTTCATTCAATTGTGGGGAGGGGTCAGAACCACCTTGTTTTATATCAAATAATCACACATGAGTGGTAAAATTCGGCAGGATCCTCCCCTATTCTTCACCTCCCTTCGATCCCCCATGCTACAGGATAGTTCTTGCTTCCCTTTGGCATTAATTCAGGGTAATTACCTCCTTTTTATGTCATTTATTATTTTTTATATTGAATAGAATTTATTTTTAAAGATATTAGAATAAGGTATAGTGATGATTTCATGGGATCATGGTTAAATCATTTGGGTATAATGGGTCTTCATATGTAGTGGCTAGGGGAGGCCCCATGAGGACGATTGCAAGCAAGTTTTTTTATTTCATTATATTAAAGATGATATCATATTTTATTTAGTTATTTTTGTGAAATTAATTAAAATTGATGGTAATATGTATGTCAAGTGATATGTATTTTGGATAGGATAGTGTCGAGAAAAGCCTGCAGACCTTCTATTGGTTGTTGGTCAAGCTATTGGTGTGATGGTGAGGCCTGAAGATTTCTTATCCAAACATACCACTTTGGATTGAATTGAATGATTAATTATAATTTGTTAAAATTAATTAATTTTTTTTATGTGATTTATGAGCTCTAGGGATAGTAAAGGCCTGGACGAAGCTTTAAAGGTCTAATACAAGGGTGATATGATATTTTCATGGATGGTAAATCATATACTAAGATAGTTGGGGCCTTTAATATAAATTCATGTTCTTTTTTATGCATGGGTTAGATTTATTATATTCATTTTAATAGACTAGGTAGATAGATAGGTACTAGGGGTACCCTAGGTAGATGAGGTAGGATGGAATTCGACCTTCTATGCATGGGATAAGAGATGATTACCACTTGGGTGAGTTGGGATCACCAAGTGACAATGTATCTAAGGGAATAGGTGTTAGTTTGGAATAAATGAGGTCTCAATGGTTCTCAGGATATGAGTAGTGATATGGGTAGCCTAACAAGGGTTACCTAGGGCTAATCATGTAGTAATTGAAGTCCTTCCACATGGATTGGTGGGTGATATGGTCATACGTCTCACTCCAGGTAAGAGACATCATTTTGATGGTGGTCTAGTGCTTGAATAACGTTGTGAGTATGATAAGTCTTTTAGGATGATAAGAGGTGTGATATGAAGGGGTCTCTTTTAGGTGATAGGTTGACAGGTCTCCCCTATGAGATGTGATATGGGACCCATGAGTGTATCATGTGAATTTTTTAGGACTTGGAATCGGGATTCCAAGAAGTTCAAATCCAGACATCTTGGGACAATCCCTGGCCAATAAGAACAGACGTGAATATGAATCGTGATGATGTGTACTAGGACTTTACTTCTAGGGTTGGATGAGACTTGGATTGTGATATTTCTGATGGGTGACTACTATGAATTGATATCTAGAAGAGGATATTGTGGAGGGTAATAAGGACATAATGTATGTCTTGTAGGTGGGGTGAGTCTAATTTGAGATGAGGTGATAGGTATACAGTGCATGTCTCCCTAGGATTAGTAGATGATCTATGTGACATTTTCAAGCCTTTTTTATGATACACATGTTGTGTTAGGTGATGGATTTAGAGGGGAATAGGGATCCTGTGGCATAACCTTTCTTTGGGTGAGAGATTTGGGTTTCGTGTGTTAATTGTATCATTTATTGTGATTATTGGTTCAATGACTAACCATGATAAGGCAAAGTTATATTATGATATAGTATATGGATGATGTAAATTTTCTTGAGGAGTCTTTGGTCAAGGACCAACTATAGGTTGGTTCATATGAATCAATAAAACCTTTCCTTGAGAGTATTGGGATAAAGAACATCCATGAGAGGGATGAGTTGTTTTCTGATGTCAAATGATATTTATAGACCCTACATTGAGTGATACGGTAGTGCGCCTCGATGAGTATGCATGATTTTGTCTTGTCCGTTCAGGTAGTGGGATGAGGTTTGTATGACACCCTACCCTTGGTCTTTGGGTGTGATTTTCACATCAGGAATAATGTAACAATAAGAAAAGGTGATGTGTTGGATTCTAGATCTGTAAAGAAGAAGTAATAATCAGGTTTTGTGGGGTCTTGGTTAGCATATAGTGACTGCATGTGTACAGAGTGATGGTGTCCTGGTTTTCACACGATGTCTAATGTGCATGTGTGACATGTTAATTTATTATTTTCTTTATCTTAATGAATATAATGGAATTTAATATTGGAACTTAGGGAAACCCTATTGAAATATATTTCTAACAACCAACACGGTCACCTAGGTCCACATGAAGTACTTATGTCCATATTTGAAGTTAGAGTATAGGATAAACAGAGGATTAGGTTGTGAATCTTGATAGGTATTTATGGACTGGTCTTGTAGAGAATCAGGGATAGTAGTATAACTGGGTTTTTTGGTTTTTTTGTATATTTTATTAGCCCTTTTTTTGATCAGCTGATGTGTGATTTTGTGCTTTTGAATTGTATATTTTATATAGCATTGTGTTTATTTGATTATTTATACTCTAATTTTGTGATGGAAGTTTTTTATTATTTCATTATATTATGACTATAATTGAAGGTTATATTCTCCCAAAAATATGAATTAGTCCCTCTCTTCTAGTTTATAGCCTCTAGTGTATCAAAGGGAAATATATAGTCTTTGAGGAACACCAGATCAAACGGTGGATTCAAGTTAGGGCATCACAAAGTGGTATCAGAGAATTATTATTATTATTTTTGGTTTATAATTTATTGATATAGTATAGAGTTTCTCTATGAATGTTTTAGATATTTTCATATAACTTAGACTAGTGAGTCATGAACACCATTCTGGTGTGATGTAGCTACCAAGATAATTGGATTTTAGTTCTTTCTTTTTGATTTCCTAGAGAACATATTTGATAAATATGTTGTCTTCAATGGATATTTTATTTATAGTTTTTGTCTCCTGACTCATTTTAAATAAGATTGTTTTCATGTATCATATTCTTTACATAAGACTCATATGACATTTTCCTACTTTTGTGTTATTGGATTTTTCGATAATAGGGTTTATTTTTTTGTTGTGTCAAAAAAAACTTATACAAAATTTTCCTACATAACTTATTTGTGGAATTATACACTACTAAACCATGGTATTTTGTTTAATAAAAGGTTATATGGATCCTAGTGTTGAAGATTCTTTAGTGATGGAAATGTATTCAATTTATCAAGGTATGTACGGAGATCCATAGAGGGTTAGTGCAATAATTTTGTTCCTTGTTAATGGAATCCTGACAGGTTTTGTATGGGAATTGGATGCCTATGTAATTATCAAAGAATACGGATGGGTTTCCTTGAGGATGTGGGTTTTGGAACTTAAAGTGTCAGAAACAACCAATATGGTGTTTTCTTATATATATTCCACTATACATTCTACTTAATATAATAGTATAGATGTATGTATAACCTAAGTGGTCATGGATAAAAAAATTAATGATATTACTTGGGTAGTGACATAGATTATGGGAGGCTCTCTATATATCAAGGTTGACTTTTGAGGGAAGGACCACTTTGGTGGTTGGTCCATTGGTTTCTGGATGCGCTTTCAGATAGTATGGTGGAAGCATGGGTAGATGCTTGTGGTTTTGGAATGTCACTCATGTGGAGAGTGGCCATATGATTAGTGTTTTAATATGTAAGATTTATTTGGTTATTGGGTGATTATAACATGTAGTGCAGAGTGTTCAATATTTAAGGTACATGATCCAAGATTAGATGGGATGGGACTCATGGGAGCATGAGTCTATTTGTGAGATCAAGTTTTATAGGGGCATGAAACCACTAGGTTCAAGGGATACCTATTTGGATTAAAATGGGGAAATTGTGTTAAGGTTATGGTTGGCTAATTATGGATTTTGAGGAGGAGAGTGAATGTATTTCAGTATTTTTGGGAAATGACTTGTTGTGTGATGACAGGTGTCCACTAGGTATAAGTAGTTCATGATTGAGTTTTGAATTGTTGAAATGAACCTGAAGAGATTCCACAAGGAATTTATTAAGTTTGAGATAAAACTAAATGGTTTTATGGTGGTAATGTGGTGGAGATACATGTGCCTTCATGAACACATGATATTTTGGACCTTGAAAGTAGTTTTTTCAGAGAGTCATGCTGAAGGTACCCATTCGGGATGGTTCTTGTAGAGTAGTTTACACAAATCCATATATTGGGGAGTGCACCATTGGATATTGGAATATATCATTTTTGGAATTCTATGAATTGGTTGTGGTTCTTGTTCTGTATTTCTGATCAAGTGAGAGTGAGAAGGTCATGTCCTATCATTACATGTGGTGATAGATGGAGCATGTGCTATAGAGTTCTTATGCTTGGTTATGTAAGGTTTAGATAATGATACTCCTATGGTGGGGAGAATCTTATCATTCATTGGGGAATGGAACTCATATTGGAAGGTTCATGAGTGTGAAGAGTCTAGTTAGTGGATGGTCAAGGTGACATTAGTATTTTAGTATATAGTAGATTCCTTGTGATCATGTTCCTAAATAAATTCCATAATTGATATTTGAATAAAATTTTATTCAATGTTGGTGTGTTGGAATCAATCTTAGGGTGGAGTTAGTATGATCTAAGTGTGATTCATATTGATAGTGCACGGGTGCTTGGGATTGGATCATGGTGGAAACAACAAGAATTTGGTGATCTAACAATGTAATCACACTAGGATTCAATCTTGGAGTCTAGAATAGGAGAATTGGGTAGCCTTGTGATTCATATGAGAGTTAATTATTCAGGATTGAGTATTATTGTGACCTTTAGTAAGGTTAAAATGAGAATTTCTTGTAGAATTGGATAAATAACAATTTACAATATTTATTTACAAATAATTGAACTTGATAACGTGGAAATATAATTAAGATAATTATTTAGAATCTATTTGTTATTTAAGTGTCCCACTGAAGGATCATTATTGATAAGACATTTTTATGGTGAGGATAACTTTAGTGTAGAATTAAAAAAATTATAATAAGTCTAATGGTGGAGAGATCTATAAGCCTAGATATTAATTAGTTAAATACATTGTCATGTCTTCAAATAGATCGGTGTGGTGAGATTATTCTGGGTGTTAGTGAAGTTTTTGAGTGGGATGATTATCCCATAGTAAATAGAGAACTTGTTATTCGGTGTTTTCCAGTGGAAGCTCATTCAACATTCATTGATGTAACATTGAGAGTTCTCAGTGAATTGATGAATATTATAAGTTGGGTGACATGGTTTGAAGAAAACCATGGATTCTCAGGGATAATAATCACTATAGTGGTTAGTTTTTAATAGCCTATGAATTTCTGAGTGGTAGTTTTTTTAGGAATTATAATTTTTTTATTTAGGATTGGTATCAGATCTTGAATGGAGACTCATATTGGGTATCTCAGCATTTAAACATCTAAAAATGATGTTTTTGGATGTTTTTTGGGGCTATTTTGGTGTCTCAAGTGTTCAGGAAGGCTTTTGAGAAGTTCTTAGTGGTCAAAATACGGGAAAATTATAGTGCTTCCTATTTCACAGCATGACCGAGTGATTACACTGTGGATGGATTTCATTGGGTTATTTCAGACTATGAAAGGAGGATATCTAAGGGTATTGAACCACTTCATTAGGATTTCATGGAATGAACCATAGTTCACCTTGTGAAATTAGTGAAATGGATTTTTTTAAAAAAATGGGGTATGACCCCACTTTTTTTCATTGACTATTCATGCACATAGAGGATCATACAGGTGAATCCTCCACTTTTATTCCCCTCCCTTTTATCTCCCATTCTAGGGGATGGATATTAGTATATTTTGATGGTAAATATAGGTATTAATCTCCTTTAATTGTCAAATGTTCATTTTTTGATTCTATCATACTGATTTTTATAGTTTTAGGAATGGTTTTGGTGATTATTTCATTGAATCATGGTGAAATCGACCGAGCGTGATAGTAATTTCATATGTGGTGGCTATAAAAATACTTAGGATGGTGATTTCACATATTATTTTATCATTTCATAAAATATAATTCACTACCCTATTATATTTATATATTTCTGTAAATTTGGGTAAAATTGATAATTCTACAGATGTCACATGATAGGGGTTTTCTTCGGGATGGTGTTAAGTATATTATATAGACCTTATGAAAGTGGATGGTCAATATTTTGGTATGATAGTAATAAAATTGATTTCTTGATCAAATATTCCTCTTTTATTGAAATGAATAATTGATTATAAATTTTTATAATTATTTATTTATGTTTCTTGATGTTAGAATACATTTCAAGTGATGGAACAGGACCATATTATTAGATTTGGTGCCTTAGAACCAACTTCTGTTTAATTCATGATAACCTTTATTCATTTTTTGAATATTAACAAACTCTTTATCACATTACAATTTTTCTTCTGCCTGATATAGTATAGGATAATATCATTTGAGTATTTGTCCTACTGAAAGGGTATAACAGTTCCCTACTATGATGAGAGCCCAGATGTTTCACAATAATATTCTTAAATAAATGTTCTATAGTTGTATGGAATCATTTGATAGTCAAAAATGATATATGATATTAGGGTTGGAGACTCATAGGACTTTGAGACACCTCCTCATAGTGTATGCACTTGGTAATTTCTAGTGTAGAAAATTATGATAAAAAGACCCGCTATTAGGAAATTCATATTTATATGTGTTATTGGATGTTCATATCTATTAACATGTGTATTTATCATTATAAATTAATATTATTATTAATTAATATTAGGAGTCATGTAATTTGATCTGTTGATGAAAAATGTGAGGATATATGTTCACGAAACGGTAGGATATACTGGGTTCATTGTGAGTAGTATATCAATAATGAATAATGTGAGAAATGATTTTTCCCTTATGTAATTTAACATAAGTTGATAACTCAAGACCATTAATATAAATGTTATATCCGAAATAAATATATGTTCATGCTGTTATATAGTAATTTTTATATTTTTGGAAATTCAAAGAAAGAGATATCGAGTATATAGGTTGATGGAACTGACATGTAACCTGCTTAATAATAGATATAGTGATAACAAGATTATATTACACAATACTCATCCACATGATGTATTATTTCATTGTGAAAATAACCTATTTCTCTATGGGTTCCATGGTGCAATACTCAATGTTAACCATATAATTTGGACTCCTCTACCTAATTCCATTGAGAAAGAGGCCTAGAGGGTAACACACTAAGTCTATCCAGAACCCCAGTTAAATAATATTATTATTTATTGTTTAAAAAGTTGAATAAATATAATTCCAACACATGGTTAGATATTTATTCATGTTTTATTAATCCCATATATTCCATCACCAGTTATTCTAGAGAATATTTTTTGAGAAAAATATTTATTCTCTAACTAGTGAATATAATATTTATATATTTTTTTAGAGAATATTTATGTAATATTTATTTTATAAATAAACATTCATTATTCAATATTCAATAAATATTGTGGGGGAATAGAGGAACGAGTTTAAAGATATAGGGAGAAATAATATTTATTGAATATTATTTTAATAAAATATATTTAATTTTAATTTTTTAGCTTAGTGCATGTCAATAAATAATAATGTTATTATTAATATTACATATGTGGGGTTTTTTGGGGATTGATAAGAATAATAAGGACACATATGAAATTATTACTTTCTAAACATAGTAATATATAAATGCAATTATATTATTTCTCCATATATTCAATTCATTTTTTCTACCCAATGACATCTAGAAAAAATAATTTTGAATCCCTAGAGAGATCCCTCTACATGAATGATCTCAAGAAAAGAGAGTTATCCTCCTCCACCACCACTCTAACGATTATAGATATCAAATAGAACCATTACTTGAATATATTTACGAGTTGATCAAAGGAGAATGATGAAATCATTCATATTTATTGTGTGAGAACCAAGAGATTCTTACAATGATGTTTAGGGGTTTTGGAGCACATGTGGATCACCACTAAAGGGAATCTCTTAATTATTCCTACAACACAATGATGGTATAACATAGATAAGTTTTCAGATCCATCATTGAAGAAATAATTCCTAAAAATGTAATTATTTAATTATTTAAATTAATTATAAATAATATGTGATGATCCTGTGATTGGTTTTAGTTTTCTCAATCATCAATTAATCTTTGATTCTATTTTTCAGATCACAATTTTTATCATCATGTAAATCTTGAATTAATCAATGATTACAATAAAAAGTCAAGTTGATCATGTCTTTTCCAGTCCTTCTACTATTTTGAGAACCTTCATGTGGTATCATTGGGGTCGCATAATTATTTATAATTATATAAATATTTGGGATTTATTTATGAATTTTTCAGTAGTTTTTCAATTCTAGTTTAATTGTTCTTTAATATAAATCAAGATATATACACTTCTTCCTCTATTCTATCATAAATATAATAAAATGGAGTTATTTGATGAATGAAAAAATTCAAAAAACTCATCTGTACTTACTGAGGAATATGGTCTTTTAACATAAGAGTACACACCATGTGGCCTATTGGCATAGGTCGTGTACACATTTTCAATAACCTATAATAAATTAAAAAATAATTCAAGATGGGTAAATTTGTTACCCATGGTGAATTTAATAAAACACCACATCTGGACTAGGTCATCTTGGCACATTGTCAACTAGAGCACATGTTGTGTAATTTCTGTATGAAATTTGTAGTCCTTTAGTCATAGATGGGTTGGGCATATTCTTGCACGGCCAACATGGCTAGTGATCATGTAAATTGGATGTCGCGTGTCATGTATCCCTTGTATATACCATTTAATCCATTAAATTATATGTAATGGTTATATGTCATGTCCCTATGTGTGTTCCATGGAAAGACGATGAGAAATATCTTTGTCGGGTGGCTAGATTTTACATTGTGTGTATGTTATGAGATTACACAAAATTAAAAATAAATTTCTTATACTACTTAAAACATATCAACATGTGATACATGTGGTTATTAAGTTGATACTACAAATTTTTTGATGGGTTTTATATATATTAAATGTATAATTAGTTTTATCTGGAATGTTAAAAACTATATATTACATATAAGTCATAATACAGTAATTTCACTACATTCATCAGAACATTACATGTTATGTAAACACCATATATTCTGTATGTCCATTAAGTTTATAATACACATCGTGAAAATAAATGATTAGTTGTTTATATTAGATATCTTGTGATTAAAATATATATAAATATAATATACATTAGGAGGTTTGGATGAGTACTCACCATGTTTCCTCAAAGGTACATTTCTTTATACATAGTTAGTTTTAAATTAATTTATTTAATTTATTTAAAATTTTGGTGGATAAAAATATAAAGAAAATTTATATGGAATTAATATAAAATAAAAAATTAATTAATAATATATTAAAATGATTTGAGAATGATTTATCTTAAATAATAATTATTAGATTTGATTGCTAATTTTATTAAATGTGCAATCCGTTGTATGAATGTGGATGATCATGAGAATAGACCAAAACATTTTATGTTATTTGAAATTTTTAATTTATTATTAAATTAAATTTTTTTCTTTGGATTCATCCCTCCACTCATTATATAAGTTCATGCATGCTTGTTGTTTCATTTATGCAAACCCCTTAACCAATCCTTTAGTTCCTCTCCCCAACATGTGAGTAAAATAATATTTAATGGATTGAGCTCCAAAGCTAGTGGATGTGGTTCATGTTTGGATCCAAGGAGAAACATATCTAAGAGATATACATTGGTGGAGAAGTAGAAAGCTACAACATGAACCATAAAAAGTTTCAATGTGTTTTTCCTCTAGGTCAGTAGTGTTGTACCTCTCGTACCCCTCGTGGTTTAATTTTCATGATCACAATCACTCTCTTATTTATCTAATCTTGTTTTAAGTGTTTTTGGATGATAGGCATGATTTCAGGTTGCCAAAGAATTGGGCCAAGAACAAAAGGCAAAGTGGACTGATTTTCAGTCCACCGGCCAACGGGTGGATGACCACCGGCCAGCCGATGGTGCCTGGGCAGAAGGCATCCTTTCTGTCCAGACCACCGGCCAACCGGTGTCCCATCACCGGCCAGCCGATGGAATCCAGACAGAGAGGGAGACCTACTGTCTCACCAGCGGCCAACCGGTGGCCTCCTCACCGGCCAGCTGGTGGCGCCTGGGCAGAAGCCCTCTCCACATTCCAAAGCACCGGCCAACCGGTGGCCAAGCACCGGTCAGCCGGTGGAGCCAGTCAAACTAGCCGTTGGGCTTTGACCAGACTTTCCCACTTGACCCCCAACGGCTCCGAAGGCCTCTCCAACGGCTCCGAAACCCCCCAAAGGCCATTTGAGGGTTCCCCCTCTATAAATAAAGTACTAGGAATCCCCGGACATGCACGGAAGCCCACGGGAACATTTTTCATCATTTGGCAAACCTCCGGCGCATTCCTTCAAGGATCCCCATTTTGCTCCAACACATTTCTACATCCATGGAGCACCACCATAGGAGCTTGGGAGCGCTCTTCATCAACTTCATCAATCCATTGGCGCCCAAGAATTCTCCTCATTACGGTTTTTATTATTTTATCTATTTTGAGCATAAATTTGGGTTTGTTCCTACAAACCCTCTTTCTCTCATCTCCCTTTTGTTTGGGTTTTCACATCACCTTCAGGGTGTGAAGAGGTTAGTCAAGCCTTCCCTTTAAAAGGCTTGAGTCATAGGTGAGCTAGCCTTCACCTGTAAGAAGGCTAGTGGGTTCTTGCTCAACCATTAAAAGTAAGTGGGTTCTTGCTCAACCATTAAAAGAAAGCTGTAATAGGTTCTAGACTACCTTGAAGTCTAGTGGGTTTCTTGCTAAAACCATTAAAAAGCAAGCGGTAGTAAATCTCTCAACGGTTGAGTTGGGAGCGGATACGTAGGCTTTGGTTTAATCCGAACTCCGTTATCAAGTTTTGTGTCTTGCCTCTTTTATTTCCGCTGCACATTTACTTTGTTTTTTAATTGTTAATTATTTTTTAAAAGGCAATTCACCCCCCCTCTTGCCATCACTCTCCGCCCAACATTTGGTATCAGAGGCAAAATTTGAGTAATACCCTAACCGGTTTCAAATTCAAGATCCTTTGTGATGGCTTCAACTTCTTTCGCCCCCGAAGGCTATTCTTTGGGTCGTGCTCCATTCTTTGATGGAACCGACTATACTTATTGGAAAACCCGCATGAACACTTTTCTTAGAAGTATAGGTTATCCCATTTATAGAATTGTCATGCATGGTTATTCTCTTTCTTCTCCCGATGAATCCAAATGGACCCAAGCCGATATTAAAAATTTCGAGCTTGATGGCAAAGCCATGAACGCTCTTCATTGCGGCCTTGATCGTAATGAATTCAATCGATTTTCCACATGCACTTCATCTCATGAAATCTGGAAACTATTGGAGGATACCCATGAGGGGACCAACAAAGTTAAGGATACTCGATTGGATATGTATCGCCAAGATTTTGAAAGTTTTACCATGAATCCATCTGAAAATATTACTAAAATGTTTACACGTTTTACTGATGTTTGCAATGGGAGAAAGTCCCTGGGTGATGATGTGTCTGCAGAAATGATGGTCAAGAAGATCCTTTGGATCTTACCAAGCTCATGGGCACCAAAGGTGATGGCAATTCAAGAAGCAAAAGACATCAAGAACATGCCGGTCGAAGAGCTCATCGAATCCCTCATGACCTACGAGATCACCATGAGGAGGCAAGCTGAAAAGGAAGGAAACCTCATCAAAACTCCAAAGAACATCGCCTTCAAAGTTCAAAAAGAAGAAAGCTCATCCTCATCATCATCTTCCTCTTCAAGCGGCGATTCAGAAATGGAGAATCTTGCCCGCAAGATGCACAAATTCATGAAGAAGCACAAGAAGAAGAAATCCCGCAAGGCTCAACCCAACGAAAAATCTGAGCCCGAGGTAACATGTTACGGGTGTGGCAAGAAAGGCCATTACAAGCCCGATTGTCCACTCAACAAGAAAAAGGCCAAGAAAAAGGAAAAGAAGAAGGCATTCAAGGACACATGGAGTGATAGCTCCACATCCTCCTCCTCCTCCTCCACAAGTGACAACGGTAAAAAATGCCTAATGGAATTTCATGAGGTAACCTCTTCCGACTCATCTTCCTCTTGTTCTTCCAATTCTTTCAATCATTTATCTTATGAGGATCTCCAACATGCTAGAGATCAATTGGAGGAAGGTTTTCACGAACTTTCTTCCAAATTTATTTCTTTAAAAAAGAATTTCAAAAAACTTTCTTCCGAAAAGGAACAACTTCTCAAAGAAAAGGAAGAGTTGTCCCTCAAGATCCAAAACATTCCCAATATTGATTCTATGGAATCGACAATCAAGGATTTAAGAAAATCCCTAGCAAAGTTCACCGAAGGTGAACATAACCTCTCGAAGCTCCATGGTTCCCAATGCGTATCTAGAACCACCCAAGGGCTTGGCTATACCAAGTAAGCTTCCTCTTCCCATGCTCCTACTATTTTTGTAAGGGGGAGCTCCCAATATAAATTTTTCAACTATTGTAAAAAACCTGGGCACTTAATTTATGAGTGAAATTGCAAAAATGCCCGGTATGGAAGGCCCAAAACCATTTCCTTTAATGATGAATTTTATAGGAGAAGACCCGCCACTAGACAAGTATGGATTGAAAAATCCCTTTTAGCGAGTCTCACCGGACCAAAATTTGTCTCGGTTCTAAAATCCTCTCCCCGGTGACTTGTTGTTTTTATTTAGGGGGAGTTAGGATCGTTTAAGCATTTTTTCTTTATTTTCAAAACTTTCAATTCAAAACTTTCAATTCAAAAATTTCAATTGGTTTCAAAACTCTATCTTGTTTTTCAACCTTTCCCTCAATCAAGTTTTATGCCCCGTGCTATTTTGATAATCACAAAGGGGGAGAAATTCTTGGTTGATTGGGGGAGAAATCTTTCTCTCATGCTTTAAAGGATAAATTGAAAAGTAAACAATTTAAAGCATGCCTTTTTTTCAGTCTTTTACATTGTTTGTTTTGGTGATTGTGATCATCAAAATAGGGGGAGATTGTTGTACCTCTCGTACCCCTCGTGGTTTAATTTTCATGATCACAATCACTCTCTTATTTATCTAATCTTGTTTTAAGTGTTTTTGGATGATAGGTATGATTTCAGGTTGCCAAGGAATTGGGCCAAGAACAAAAGGCAAAGTGGACTGATTTTCAGTCCACCGGCCAACCGGTGGATGACCACCGGCCAGCCGATGGAGCCTGGGCAGAAGGCATCCTTTCTGTCCAGACCACCGGCCAACCGGTGTCCCATCACCGGCCAGCTGGTGGAATCCAGACAGAGAGGGAGACCTACTGTCTCACCAGCGGCCAACCGATGGCCTCCTCACCGGCCAGCCGGTGGCGCCTGGGCAGAATCCCTCTCCACATTCCAAAGCACCGGCCAGCCGGTGGCCAAGCACCGGTCAGCCGGTGGAGCCAGTCAAACTAGCCGTTGGGCTTTGACCAGACTTTCCCACTTGACCCCCAACAGCTCCGAAGGCCTCTCCAACGGCTCCGAAGCCCCCCAAAGGACATTTGAGGGTTCCCCCTCTATAAATAAAGGACTAGGAAGCCCCGGACATGCACGGAAGCCCACGGGAACATTTTTCATCATTTGGCGAACCTCCGGTGCATTCCTTCAAGGATCCCCATTTTGCTCCAACGCATTTCCACATCCAAGGATCACCACCATAGGAGCTTGGGAGCGCTCTTCATCAACTTCATCAATCCATTGGCGCCCAAGACTTCTCCTCATTACGGTTTTTATTATTTTATCTATTTTGAGCATCAATTTGGGTTTGTGCCTACAAACCCCTCTTTCTCCCATCTCCCTTTTGTTTGGGTTTTCACATCACCTTCAAGGTGTGAAGAGGTTAGTCAAGCCTTCCCTTTAAAAGGCTTGAGTCATAGGTGAGCTAGCCTTCACCTGTAAGAAGTCTAGTGGGTTCTTGCTCAACCATTAAAAGTAAGTGGGTTCTTGATCAACCATTAAAATCAAGCTGTAATAGGTTCTAGACTACCTTGAAGTCTAGTGGGTTTCTTGCTAAAACCATTAAAAAGCAAGCGGTAGTAAATCTCTCAATGGTTGAGTTGGGAGCGGAGACGTAGGCTTTGGTTTAAGCCGAACTCCGTTATCAAGTTTTGTGTCTTGCCTCTTTTATTTCCGCTGCACATTTACTTTGTTTTTAAATTGTTAATTATTTTTTAAAAGGAAATTCACCCCCCCCCCCTCTTGCCATCACTCTCCACCCAAAAAGTAGTAGTTTATAATCTTCTAGATAAACTAAGCATTAGTGAATTCTCATGATCATACCACTTTATTACGTTATTTCTTGTAAGTTTTATGGTTATTTCATTATGGGTGTTTTTTCCTAATAATATTAATTAGTGAATTAATGAGTATGAAATATTAATGTAAAATAAATTGGATTGTGCATAAATTTTATCTAAGACATGGTTAATCACTTAAGTAAGTCCACTTAATATTAACAAACATTTAATAAAGATAAAAATGGGAAACTTGTTCGTAAAGATAAAAAACCTTCAATTATATATATTAAGTCGATATAACCTTCCAATACTTAAGTTAAAATCAAATCATAGTTCAAAGTGCTTGACCATCCAATCTTGGTCATCTTTCTGTTAACATGGAATTCTAACTTGATGTTTTGGGTTGACATAACTTAGTTCACATCAAGGGATGACTTCCAAAGTAGGACTTAGTGTAACTAAGAGGAAAAGGTTGTGGAAATAAATTTTAATGATTTTATGATTAGGGAGTTCAATCAATATATAAATGAACTATGTATTAATGTAATTGGAATCTGTAATATCTACCTAAAACCCATCAAATTTATTGACTAACCAAATTCAGGAGGATGGGAAGGGGAATATAGATCATTTCCACTAAAATATCAAAGAAATAGGATATTATAAATCCAATGGTGATGGCTATTAAGTTTAGATAAAATAATGGGAGAATATTAAATAAAATATTTGTTTATTTATAAACCATTAATTAGATAAATTACTAAAACTCTTCTCATCTTATTTAGAGAAATGAAAATAAATATTAACTAAAACATATCACTATGATCCATACTTGATAAGGATAACCTTCTCACTAACACAAATTTCTCAAAGTAGAAAAGGAATTTACACAATATCCTGAAAATGTGTTATAAGAACTTATTCCCGAAGCACCTAGTAAAGAGGCTCATTATGAAGAGTTGCCTCTCTAAAAGAATCACTTGAAATATGATACATATTTGCTGTGTTTCATGCCATCATCTATGAACAATGATATTCTAAAACAATATTAAGACAAGGGTGTGTATATTATGATGTATCACCTTTTGGATCTATATCAATATAAGGAAAGAAAATAGATATATGAGATCCTAAATGCTTAGTTTATAATTAATCATGTAGAGTTGGTTCTATCTAGACATTTTGTATTCAAGAATATTGGAAACACTAAATGCTTATACATCTTAGGGATCATATTATCAAATGAGTTAAATATAGATATCATACTTTACACACTACCCATTTTCTTCTATAGTTTCATTGTTAAATATTACATGAGAAATAATGAGAGGAGTATATCATAACTTCTTACTCTGAATCGCCATGTGTGGAAGCACATAGTGCATGAATAACCCGCTGTCTTTATGTTGATTAAGAAAAATTAAGAACATGGTGAAGGGGTCCAAGAATCATAACAAGTTTAAAGATAAAATGTATCATTATTACAAGATGAGGAAGATATATAGGTAGGTAAAGTAAATTAAAGTTGTATATTTTTCATGTGGAAAGTGAGTCCACTGGAAGAGGAATTGCACTCAGAAGCAAGGTGAAGTTAAAGGTGTGCTTTTAGTTGAGTGTAATATTTCAATAACTATACATTGGTTATTTGATATATATTTTGGTTCTCAGATCTATATCCAAATGTAAGAGCCATGTTGATTCAGAAAAATTTCTAGATGAGAGCTGGATTTGTGAGATGTCAATGATGCGAGGCTAGCTACTCTATCCATTAGAGACTACTACATTTCCTTGCCAAAAAGAATGATAGATTGTTATTATGTACCAAATGTTACCAAGAACATAGTTTTTGTATCTTTCATATAAAAATATATTTTTATTTTTAAATTTATAAATAAAAGTTTTTTTCTTATAAATTCAACATATGTTATGATATGGAACATTTAAAAAATGGTCTTTATGTATTGAATTATGGAAACAGGTGTTATAAATTGATAAAGAATCATTTTCACATGAAATATATAACACCTAGATATGGAATCTCTATATCAGTCATGTAAATGATAAGCATTTAACAAAGATATCTAAATATAGATATCTAGAATCTTTTGAGATAAAACCACATGATAGATTTCATGCTTTCTTACAAGGAAAAATTACTAAAAAATAATTTGGTGGATATGGAAAAATGGCCCCAGAGCTTTTATGATTGGTACAAACTGATGTGTATGAACAATTTCTAGTATAATCTTGAGGTGTGAATTCTTACTTTATAACTTTCACTATAGTCTTTAGTAAATATGTATTTGCTTACTTGATGAGTAATAAGTCCAAGACCTTTAAAAAATTCAAAAAAATCACGAATGAAGTAGAGTATTAAATTGGAAATAATATAAAGAATATTCAATCTGATCGAGATGATGAATATATTAACCAATATTTTATAGATTTTTTTGGGATTTTGCGATTGTTTTAACTCAATCCAGCTTACACACCAAAGTGGAATAGTGTTAATGAAAAAAGAAATTGTTACTTTCTAGACATGATAAGGTTCATGATGAATCCTAGAGATATTTAATTATACATTTCGAGATAAGAATTATAAAATATAGAATATACATTAAATTGAGATCCAACTAAAGAGAAAAATAAAATTACCTTCATGTTATAGAGTTGAATGAAACCTATTTTTTCTCATACATGTGTATGGTGTTGCGAGAAATTTGTTAAACCCTTTTTAGGAAACAAACTTGCACCCTATGGAAAAAAGAGTATCATTATAAGGAATCCTAATAAAATAAACCAACAGTACCTATAAAAAACTTTAGAGAACAAATTTATTTTCTCTATACAATTCATGTTTCCTGGGATGGAGTACATCCTCAAAAAGGATAGTGGGAGAAAGATTGAATTCGATGAATTTGAAGCTCATTATACCCAAGAGTTATAAAAGGTACATATTCTATAGGAACCCATTACCTGAAATACCAATTGACTTACATTATTATTTATTTATATGATAATTAATTTTTTTTAATTGGGTTGAGGAGGAACCCCTACATGACATGTAGTCCCAGTAGACAGATAGCCTATGACATGACCCTAAAGGCCCTAAGGATCTGAATCCACTGAATATTCATTCCCCAGTGAAATTATTATTTTTAAAAATTAGAAGAGAAACGTCAATGGTTTCATATAAAGAAATTCTTTTTCAAAGATGCATAAAGCCTGGTACTGATTGTTGAGCCATACCATCTCATTCTTCCAAATATTTTATCCCTACAATGATAAGAGTTTATTTCATTGAAACCAAATGGATATAAACCTATGGAAGAGGGTCTTATTTTTTCCATTGGACACCATGGTCCATTTGGCATCACCCATATGAGAAATCCCACCACTGAGTCATCACATACCACTAGATCCCAATTTTATCCCACCCTCCGGATAATTCTATTATCCTGGAATTGTTTCCATCACTGAGATCCCTAAACCCCCCACCCCATATTCATCTAGACCATTGTTGTTCTATTCATCGAGGACCCTCTTCCCTACCATTTTTGATTTCACATCCAATACTGACGACCATCATGAGCCTTTTTGAGAGCCCACCTTTGTCACCCACCTATGCCGAAAAACTATGGTGATTTTCCATCCCGCTACACACTTGGGCTGCCTGATTGAGGCATCAAACACTATAAAACTGCCCCTAAAATTCACTAATACCAAAAAGTAGACCCATGATTTTATGTAGCATTATAGGTTTTCTTTTCAACTTGGATACAACCCCAAATTACATAGGCCCCCATTGAAGAAGTCATTATTAAAGCACAAGTACTACATATAATCACAAA
This sequence comes from Viscum album, assembly GCA_963277665.1. NCBI lineage: Eukaryota > Viridiplantae > Streptophyta > Magnoliopsida > Santalales > Viscaceae > Viscum > Viscum album. Next base: position 1,122,418,891 of record OY728136.1, on the reverse strand, counting down.
AGATATAAAAGCACTATAGATATATTATTTTCTAGTCACTAAAAATGAAGAATCATTATTAGTTGATAATAATAAACACGTCTCATAAAAATAGGCAGTAGAGTGATCAGAAACTACTATATGGTAAAAATATATGAATTCTGAAATAGATTCCATATATTAGAACTAGGTTTTGGTTCTAGTCAATGGACCATTTAATGAAAATCCCATAGGATGAAAATTGTTATTTAAGAGAAAACTGGGCAATAAATATAAATTAAATACCTATAAATAAAGGCTAGTGGATAAATGGTTTAAAAATGACCAATTAATTGAATATGATGAAAAAATTTCACTAGTTTCCATGTATAAATCCAATAGGATTATACTTTCTATAAAATCTCACCGTGACTATGAAATTTATCAGTTGAATGTCAAAACTTCTTTCCTTAAAGGGAACATTTTGGAAGATGTATATATGACACAACCCAAAGGGTTTTTTTACTCCAGTTGATTATAAAAATATTGTCAAGCACTAGAGATCCATTTATGGATTGAACCAAGAATCTAGTTCATGGAATATTTGATTAGATGAAGCGATAAAATAATTTGGTTTAATTAATAATGAATGTGATTTATGTGTTTAAAACTAGTTTACTAGGAATGTAGTTGTAATACTAGTAGTATATGTTGATAATATATTACTTAGGTGAAACATCCTATATTAAGGAGATCAAGATCATTTTTGATAGATCCAAGAGGGTTATTAAACAAATTCAGGGTACAAACATTAACCAGTTAATAAATTCATTTAGTATAGAATAATAAAATATATAACTAGTCCATGTTTCAGATGGTATAAATATTTCCATTAAAATTTGTCCACAAACATAAGAATATAAATAGAGAATGGGTATGATATTATATTCTTTAGCGATATGATCAATCATGCATGATATGTTATATACTAGACATGATGTTTCCTTTGTATTGACCACGATAAGAAGATGTCAAGATGATACATATGAATAATATGAGACTACTATTATGGTTATCTTTGAGTATCTAATAATAATTACGGATATATTCCAAGTGTATAGAGGGTATGAGGACCTAGTCATCAAGGGTTATTCTGATGCTAGTTTTCATACATATCGAAATAATCTAAAGTCCTAGTTAGGATAGGTTTTCTGTATCAACTAAGGAGTTATTTGTTGGAAGAGTTTTTAAGTATCCAGTTTCCATAGATTCTGTAGAGAATTCAGAATATATAGTGTCTTTTTATGAATCGATGGAAATTGTTATGATATAAAAGTTGTTCAGAAGATTGATATGATACCTAGAAGTAAAGTCCCTATCACATTATATTGAGATAATACTGTAGTAGTGTCTCTTGAAAAAGATCTAACGTCACACAAATGGATGAAGCATATACCCCAAAAGTGTCACCTCATAAGGTTTTTTTAGAGGGGTGAAGTTTTAATTTGAAAATCTTGCACATAAGAAAATGTAGTGGACCCCATGACTGAAAGTCTATCTTACCAGAACCATGGGTATCTTGTGAGATCTAGTAGACTGAATGTTCTTAATAGTTGTCTCAAGAATAATAGGGAGTCATATAAGTTTCATATAAGTATTATTAAATACATGTTACATCGCCAAAGAAATTAATTGATGTAAAAAATGATATGGTCTATTAGGGGTGGATACTCAAAGGACATTGAGACACGTTCTCATGGTTCACACCCTTGGTAATTTCTAATGTAAGAAATTATGAGAAAATAACTCCAAATATGAAATCCACCATTATATGTGTCATTTTATGTTCCTATCTATGAAAATGTGTATTGATAAATATACTTTAAGATTATTATTAATTAATATTAAGAGTCATGTACTTTGATGTATTGAAAAAAACTATGATGACGTATTTTTTCAATGAGGTAGGATATATCAGGTACACCATGAGTAATATTTCATTAATGAAAAATGGGAGAAAGGATTTGTCTCTTTTGTTCTTTAATGAAAGTTAATATCACAACACATTTGATAGAAATAATAAAACCTAAATAAATCCATGTCAAAGGTGTTCAATAGTCAAGTTCAATTTCAAAAAAGTAAAATATATAGATATCAATCATATAGGTTAATGGTATCTGCATGAAACCAACTTTATTATATATATCATGAAAAATATATTATATTATATAGTAAGCATCCACCTGAGATATTATGTTTTAGTGACATTAAATTATTTCTATATGGGTTCCTTCCTATGATTCTATAATATAACCTAAGATATTTCATTATGTCGCCCAACGCCCCTAATAAAAGAGGCTTAGAGGGTCTCACACTAAATATATCCATAACATTAGTTAAATAATAATACTATATATTATTTAATGGGTTGAATAAATATTATCCACACACATGGTTTAATATTTATTCATTTTTCTTGATCGCATATATTCTTGCACCAGTTATTCGAGAGAATATTTTTTGAGTATAATATTTAATAAATATATATTTTCTATTTAGTGGTTATAATATTTATATATTTATTAGTGAATAAGGTAGTGATATTTATTTATTAAATAAATATTCATTATTCAAGGTCTGATAAATATTGTAGAGGGAGGGAGAACTGAGTTTGAAGGTCTGATGGGAAATAAAATATATGTAATATTATTTGAATAAATAATATTTAATTCAATTCATGATTTTAGTGTATGTTAATAAATAATAATAATATTGTTATTATTATAGACATGGGTTTCAGAGAGATTAAAAAGAATAGAAAGGGTGCATATGAAATTATTATTTTTCAAAACTATTGATATATAATCTCAATTATATTATTTCAATACATAACCAATTCGATTTTTTATACATGATGACATCTAGAAAGAATCCTCTCAAAACCCTAGAGATATCCCTCACCAAGAATAATCTCACGAATAGAGAGAGATCCTCCTCTTCCACTACTCTCAAGTTTAGAGAGATCAAAGAGAACCCTTCCTTGAATAGATTCTCATGGTGATAAAAGGTGAATGAACTAAAAATTATGATCAACCACACTACCACCCATATATTCTTACAGAAATTTTTAGAGGTTCATAAAGCATGTGTGGATCACCACAAGAGGGAATCTACTCTTGATTCCTACCAAGAACAAACGGTACAACATAGATATGTTTTCATATCCATAAATGATTAAATAATTACTTGGAATGAAATTCTTTAATTGTTTAAATTAACTATAAATAATATTGGATGATCATGTGCTTCATTCTGGTGTCCTAAATCAACAATTAATATTTTATTATATTTTTTGATCAGGTTATTTATCATCATGTAAATATCAGATCAATAATTAATTATAACAAAAATATAAGTTGGGAATGTCCCATACAGTGCTTCATATATTCCCAAAACACTCTTGAATGAGGCATGGATGAGCTTGACCAAGGCTAAGTGGAGCATGGCTAGGATGGTAACTCCTATAAAATGGTAGGTGATCCCTTTAATAAAAATTTGTGTGCTTTCTTATATGTGGTTTTAATTACCTTTATGCATTTTATAGGAATAGGTAGATGTATAGGGACCATGGGTTACCTATGTATATGATATAGGATAGTGTTTTGCCTCCTATGTTTCTGATGAGTGTTTTTTATCACTTATATGAGTTGAGATCACTCGATGACTATGTCTCCAAGGGCTGGAAATTCTTATTGAGATACCATGAGGCATTGGGTGGGTCTTGGGGTTTGATTAGTGATTTGAGTATCCTCACATGTGTTCTATAAGTCTATTTAGTAAGGCATGGAAGGATTGGGTCTTAGAGTTATGGGTGATATGGTCGTGTATCTCACACCAGGTCATTATCACACTCTCGAGGGTTTTCTGGGGCTCAGTGAATATTGTGAGTGGAATAACTTATAATAACCCAAAATCAAGTAACCCAAAGTATCTGGTTACATTACTATATTCAAACAAAATACAAAAGATCTTGTCCCACAAGATATAACAGTTTAGTAATATTATGAGACTCAAAACATACACAATTATCATATTACATTAAAAACATGAAATAAAACATTATAATTCAGTGATAAAATTGTTATTTTTTCTACTATATCTCTAAAATAATTCAAATTTTACTTATTGGTACCCTATAAAAAAGAAAAAATAATAAATAATGAGCTCAGATGTTTATAAAGAGAAAAAATTATACTTAAACCTTTACAGAATAAATAAAACATGTTTAATAAATTAGAGATAAACAATAATCAAATATTTCATATAACCAATATAATGAAAGGAGAATATATTCATTGATAATATAGAAACATAAGTAATCACATGGATAACAATATATAGTTTCATAATGATATAACTCATAATGATGATCATCATATTCATACCGTTAAGGTCTCATAACAAAAAATCATACAAAAATAGGTAATGAGTATTCCATGAAACAAAGATATTTTGTCTCATCAAACATACCAATGCATTGAGGGGATATTTAATAGCATCCCTTATCCATTACTTAGTAAGTATAATGCATTTATTAAAACACCATGTACCTCAAAAAATAAACAATTAAAAGATTTATAAAAAGTGTTTTATTTTATAAAATTTATAGTATCTTTTTGGTTTAGACTTTCGTTGAATGTTGTAAAAAAATATAAAAAAAGTTGATATTTCAACCCAGTATCCATTTTTTCCATAGAATTTTTTTTATAAATACTCAGTTTCTTTTCTCATGTTAATTCTCATATTTGGAAGTATGACTTTATTAACATTTCTACCAATCAGTAATCTTAGTGAAAAATAATATAAAAAATGAATGATAAAAAAAGATCTTAGTATGGGACGTAAATAAAAGAAATCCATTAATCCATTTGTTAACCAAAAAGTCCATAAGAAATTTTTCTTTTTTTACAATGAACATTTTACATCAAATATACATTTACTTTTCCAGGAAAATTACTTAATTTCTTAATGACTATCATAAACCATTTAATAATAAATAAAAATTTAATAAAGTTAATCATAAAGATTTCCTGGAAAGACATAAAGACTCAGTAATACCTTTAGATGAAAAAAAAATTCATCTTTAATTAAAACAAATGTCATAAATTTTCATTAAAAACATAAACTCATTTGTTTACCCTTTTAAATTAAGAAATTTATTTTATAAATTATTATAAGAATAAAATATAGGTACCTTGGGACATTTTCATTAAATTCATCCTTATAATATCCCTTAAAAGGGAATCACCTAATCAGATAATTCCCATATCTCTTAGGTGTAACCTATCACTAGTAAACTCTTCCACTTTACCCAATGCATTGTAGAGCTATATCAGGCTAACAGATAACCATATATATTTTGGGTTCCCCAGTAATCAGAGCTATTTCGAGCCCAACCATCATAAATATAAAATCTAAAAGAACCGTAGCATGAATAAAGCACATATAGATTTCAATTTTATCATAAAAACCATTTTAGGTTTTAGTCAATCCCATAAGAAATAATACTTTCAGTTGTCTCATAAATATTAGAAAATTGTTTTATTTCTCAAGATTTTCTAAAAAAAATTAAAAATTCAAAAATATTTATAAAAATATTTTATTTGAAAATAAGAATGGAAAAATGAAAATGAATATTGATAAATAATAATTAATTTGAAGGTTGGAAAGAATGTTATATATATATATGTTAAAAAAACATTCATTTCTCTCTTTGGTAAAAACATCAAAATGAACCATATAGTACAAGTTTTAATGATTTGTTTTTAAAAAATTATAAATTAAATAAAAATTATTTTAAATTTAACTTTATAAATATTTATGTAAAAATAATAAAATACTTGAATTTTTTTAAGAGAATGGATATGGAGTAAAAAAAATTAAATGAATACCATAAATTAAGGTTTTAAAGGCAAATCTCTTACCTTAGTTCTTGTCTATAATCATAAGTAATTTAAATCCAAAATAATAAAATTATGATAGTTTTATAATTTATTAAAAAACATTATTTTAATTATTATTATTCCATTTATTTCATTTATTACCATGTTTTATTTAGTTACTAAAATGGTTGATTTCACAATTTACATTTTGGGATCGTTCAACTTATAACATTAAAACAGCAACGGTGCATTAAACATGGTAAAATGGGTTATAATTACACAACCTATAGCCACTTAAAATTGTATATTTACCCTTTAACCATATTTATAAAGTGAAAACGAAAAATTTATCACATCATTTCACTGAGCTGGTATTCCCCACAAATGCATGAGTGACATTATCAACATCCAAAGGATGGAAAGAGTAAGATGGTAATTAATATATTATTTTTAAATTATCATAATTATATCATAAATATCATATATATTCATTTTTCATTTACTTTAACCAACCAAGTTATCCAGTGATGAAAAACATAATAAATCATTTTGTGGACATAGTAGTCCACACATAGGCATGATTGATGTTTCCATTTCTCATAAACCAAAAAAAGAGTTTGAAAAGGGACATAAAATAATCATAATAATATTTCATAATATTTTTTATACTAGTTTTTTTATTTCATAATTTTTTAAGAAAATTTTTAAGAGGTATAAGAATAAATAAACCTGAAATTGGTTGGTTAGGACATATACCTTCTTCTGAGATATCTCCCTTTGGATTACACCTTAACCCTTCTAGGACTAGTATTTTGAGATGACCAATACCTATATGATGAGGTTAGGGAACTTGGAGAGTTATTTTTATATGGATTTTTTAAATGGATTTCTCGAAAAAGAGTGAGGAAGGGAGGAGATTAGGTCCTCTTATATAAGAGAGGGGAGTGGAAAAATCATAATTTTTATAAACATTAAAATATTATAGTGTATTAATATTATAAAAGTGGATCCAAAACTATATAATTTAGAATCTAATTTGATAATCTTAAAAATAACATCATCCAAAAAAATTAATATAACTTTTTTCGGCCATGTCTCTTAATGTTTATAGAAATTAATGTGATTTACCATTTACCATAGTGACACATTTTTACCTTGGTTTCTATTCATAATAACCAAAAAAATTAAACTCTTTAAAAAAATTAAACCTCATGATTATATTTATGGATTCAATTTTCCAAGATTTAATTTTTAAAATTTTCAGAAATTACTTTTAATATAAATGTTTAAAATGCAACGGATAATAGTTTTTTTGAAAAATGTTCTTTTAAGCCCAAAAATGATCTTATACAAAATCAAATAAAAAATTTATTTCTTTGGAATTATTTTGATTATTTTTAATAAATTAGATATTTTTTTACTTTAAATTGAAATTTAGAATAAAATGTGACTTTTAAATTTTTTGATTTAAGGAAAAGATTTGACAATTTTACAAAGATTGGAATTTTTTTCTATTCCGTAAAACAATATTTCCATAAAAACAACAAAAATTAACCCTGAGTTATATTTTATATGTTGATTCCAAAAATTATATCCTTTTTAACATTAAATTTATGAATATAGAAATTTATCTTATAAAAAACCATGTAATTCATAGAAAAACAATTTAGTTAAATAATAATTTTTTACCGAAAACTTCTATAGAATTATTTATAAAACTATGAAGAATATAAATCCATAAAATGAATAAATATAAATTGTAATATTGATTTATTTTTAGTATTATTATCAATTTATTCCCCCCTAATAAAATGTATCCTCAAAATTTTATTCATTATTTAAATAAGTGAGGGTATTTTTCCCTCATAGCATTTTATGATTCTCATGTTTCTTCTACGATCTTATGATTCTTCCATAAAACCATTTCCTATTGAACAACCTTATTTTTTAAGTTACTTCTCTCTATTATTAAAAATATGAACTGTATTTTCTTCTGAAGATATATTCTCTTCTAACTGAACCACTTCAGGGATAAAAATATGAGATGTGCCAGGTATGTACTTACATTGAAAAGAAACATGAAACACATCATATACTTAATAAAAACTCAAAAATAATCATATTCTATTAAAAATGATCTTACCTTTTCGAAAATTTAAAATAGAAAAAAATCCATGGACTTAACATTCCATTTCATCCAAAATAAATAACATTTTCCATGGGGATAATTTAAGAAAAACATGATTGTCTACCTCAAATGAGATATCCTTCCTCTTGTAATCTGCATAAATATTTTTCGTTCTTTGAGATATCCTCACGTATTATTAAATCATATTCACATTCTCAAAAATATTTTTTTCCAATTATATTCATAGTAATTTCCAATCACCAAATTCTTCTCAACATACTATAGTACGACACCATTTTCTATATAATTACTCAAATGGTGAAATCTATATACGTGAATAAAAACTATTATTATAAGAAAATTCAAGTAAAGATAGATGATGATCCTAACATTCCTGATAATCCAATGAGAAATCTGGAAGCATATCTTCTGAAGTTTGAATTTTTTATTCTAATTATCTATCAGATTATGTATAAAAATTTAATTCATTACCCATAAAATTCTCAAGTCCTTTCGAAATTTTTTATGTAAAATTGAGATCAAGATTAGATATAATTTAAATGGGAATCCCATGTAATCTTATTATAACTTTAAGAAAAATTCTTGCAAGTTGTTCCAAATACATTGTATCACGAATAAGAATAAAATTTGTAGAGTTATTCAAACGATCAATAATCACCCAAATAATATAATAAACCTAAGATTTATTTGTTAATACCTTCAAGAAGTCAATGGATATGTTATCCTATTTCCATTCAAGAACCAAATTAATATAGAATCACCCCCTTTAATAGTTTTCATTTAGATTAAGCCTAATTAAAATTAAAAATTTTCATAGTAAAATCAGTTATATCTTTCTTCATACATTCCCAAAAAAAATATTCTCAAAGGTATATTTATATCTTTCTGTTTATATGATGAATATAAAATAACGAGCTATGAGATTCACTTGAAAATTCCTTCTTCAACTGGGAATCACTTTTCACCAATAACCTATTTCAAAATATGATAACCCCTTCTTTATAAATACTAAAATTATGAAATTCACTTATCTGGACCAATTCCACTCTTTCTTGAAAACCAAGATCATCCTTCTAAGCCTCATTAATTCATTTTAACAAATCTGGCTACACCATACCAAAGAAAAAGTATAATAATTTTCATCATATGTAATTTTTAGTTTAACAATAATTAAATCATCAACTAAAGGATCATGTTCTAGTAAAAGCATAATTAATGACACATTACCATTTTGACTCAAGTGATAAACTTTATTTTTTCCTTACATGGATTATAAAAATTTAAGCAATCATAATTCTTAATCATTTTATCCATATTCTATACCTTTTGTTTAGCTCTATTTGAGATAATATGTACTTTAAACTTTTGTGATTAGTATAAATTTCACATTTATACCCAAATAAATTATGCATCTAAATTTTTAAATTAGAAATAACTGTATTCAACTCAAGGTCATGTGTCAGATAATTCTTTATATGGGGTTTCAATTGATGATATTCATACATGATAACCTGATCATTCTGCTTCAAAACACAACCAAGTTCATTTAAAGAAAGATCAATATGAATAAAGCATTAATCATTTCATGTTTGAAAGAATAAAAATATAAATTAATCAATATTATTTCAATTCCTAAAAGAAATAATTTTATTCCTTTGTTCATATTAATTAACTCCTTTTCAATTTAACTTATTTAATGGGCCCAGCAAACTGATCAAAGTTCTCAAATAACTATTCGAAGTAACCTGATAATCCAAGAAAACTTGGAATCTCAGTGAAATTCATAGTACCCTTCCACTCTTATAACACTTTTTTATTTATAAGAACAATAGTTATTTCATATTCTGAAAAAAAAATTCCCTAGAAAAAAATTTATTGTACCAAAACTTCGCATTTACTGAATTTTTCATATAACTTATTTTATTTTCTTTAACACAATCATTAGGTGTTTCTCATGATCTTAAATGATTTTACAGTGTACCATAATATCATGGATTAACAAACCCATAAATTTATTCACATACTCATATAACACTCTAATCATTAGATATATACCGACAGTGTGTGTTTTTGTAAACCTGAAATTCATAATGACAAACTTGTGATGACTATACCTATTATAAAACGTTATTCTAAAAATATATTCTTCCTTCACAATCAGTTTTCAATACTCAAACCTAAGATCGATCTTTGAAAAATAATGTACCCCCTATAGGAGATCAAACAAGTCATCCATATAAAGAAATGAGTACTTATTATTCAAATTTATATTGTTGAGTGATCTATAATCAATAAAAAGTCTCATGGAACCATCATTATTTTTAATTAATATAATAACATCAAGCCAATGATAATTTATAGGTAAAATGAAACCGATATCAAGAACCTCTGGTTATCAATTTTTTAATTCTAACAACTCCACTAAATCCACTCAATAAAGAGTTTTTTAAATTGTCTTAGCATCACAAACTAAGTCAATAGTAAAATCAACCTCTCAATTATAAATAAAACCAAAAAATAATCAATAAATATATCCATATATTAATTTACTACCAGTACATCACCAATTTGAGAAGTTTCTTTCTCCTCAACAATATGTTAAAGATAACTTTCACTTCTATCTTTTATCAGTTTCTCATCTTCTTAATATGTAATCAAATATATGTATTTATTATTACATACAAAAGGGCACTCATTTAAAATTCTAACATATTTCGATCTATAACCTATTTTATCATGATAAACTGAAATCTAATTCATACCCAAAGAACATTAAACTATACAATGGGATGAAAATAAGAATTTTATGAAAAATCATTCTATGGATTAAAATAATAATATTTATATAAATTATTTCTTCCTTTATACTACACCTAGAATTTTTTACCAAGAGTTAAAAAAATCACTCTTAAAATGGTATTTCAATTTTAATTTCAAAATTCTTAGATATAAAATAATGTATGGACCCTAAAATCAAATAATATATTTGAATTGTATGAATAAATATGTAATGTACCTATTACCACTACATTTTAGGGACTTTCAACTATCATAGTAGTAGAAAATTAGTTTGACTAATCTCTCTATTGTTGATCATGAAAATTAACTCCTTAAATAACTAATTTTAGAGACACATTGGCACACTAAACTAGCTCACTATAATTAAAACATTTCACTTCATGTTTCTCATTACTGTTCAAACCATTTCTATCGCTCTTTTACATACTATAATGTGCCATTTGTCTAGGATTTCAGTATTGGTAAATTTCCCAAATGTTATCAAAAATTCTATAAAAATAATTCTTTCAACACTTATTAAAATATTTAACACCCTGATATTTGGTTAAATTTTTTCATACTAATTTAATCTTTTTGATATATTTTTTTTACATAAAACACAAAGTTTATCTTTAGTTACACATGATGCCGATTTTAAATGAAATGTTACATATTATTATGATAATGGTCACTGCTCCATTAGAATAAAGCTTATGAACATGATTAAATAAATTACAGAAATATAGTATACACATGTACATAAAATTTATTCAATGGTGACTAATTAATTAGAAATGAAAATAAAACCCTTTTAAAAATAAATGGAAATATTTCTTTAAAAAACAATTTAAAATGTAGACAAGGGTGTTTTATATCAATAAATTGACCAAATAACTTTTGATAAAACATTTTAATAAAATTTATATATTATATATTCAAATAATATTTTAAAATTCATCTTATTTGTCTTATATAAAATAAATAAGAATAAATCCAAATTTATGATTAAAAATGAATTTTTCTAAAAAGAAGATTTGTCGCATTTTTCTACAATTATGATAATATTATATTTTTTTCACTTTTTAAAGATCAATTTGGGAAAATTAAATTAAATTTTTAAATAATGTTATTTAATTATCTTAGGGTGAATTTTTGAGATGTTTCAAAAAAGTTTCATTTATTGATTAATAGTTAAAATAATAAATTTTAATTGAAAAATAACATTCCATTAAAATTATTTATAACGATAAATTATATTTTGAATTATTTTTAAAGTAAAATTATCTCAATTTTATGTCAATTAATCAACTTTAGGTAGGAGGAATCAATTTCATATTTAATTTTTATACAAAAGAATTTTGAACTTTTGAACTTTTTCTCTTTAAAAACTTACTTTCTCATCACGTCTACGGGATTAATTTTAAATTTACATTTTCACTTTTGTGAGAGTATTTTGGAGAAATGGATTCCATATTTTCAATCATATTAATTTATAATTCATATTAATTTCAACTTAATTTTTTCCAAAAATGAATATTGAATGTAGTAAAAATTAACAACCACGGTTAAGGTAAAAAATGGGTTTACTAGAGGTTAACCTAAAAATATAAGTGTCAAAATGACCTATAAACATCTCTAAAAACTATTTTATGGTCATATATCAAAAATTAAACCTATAATTTTATATAATGTCTTAATTTGGACCCTTTTGATATATGAAAAACATGGGAGCACTTATTTATTTTCAAAAATACCTAGTGTGTCCTCTCCCCCACCTATATAACACTGCCACCTCTCCTCTATACTTTATTCCTTAAAACCTCTTTGGTTCTTTCAAGAACTAACCAAATCACTTTCTAAACTACCTAGTCTAATCATATAATCCTTATTTCAAAAATAAATCCAACTTAGGAAGTCTTTAGTGAAAACCTAAGGAGGATACTCAAAAAAGAGGTTATTTTCTTAAATGAGGGTCTTCATATTATTCATTTCTCCATTCCACTCAATTATTTTTAAGTCTTAATGTCATAATAACCTCAGTATAATTCATATAATTTTATTTTTTTTTATAATAATCTCATCACCTAAAACCATATCTACTTATAACACGTGGTTTGTGAAATCATCGATCATGTGTACGTCCGACTACCACCTCATGAACCGATTTCATTCGTTTTCCATTACCACCTATAAATATTGGAAATACTGATGTATTTATTTTTTGTATATTATATTTTTTATATTATTGTGTTCTTTGAATTATTATATCAAAAATACCTTTATTATTTCTATTTTTTTAGAATAAGATAATGTTACTCATGTGTACGATGGACTACCGCCTCGTGAAGTGGTGTGATTCGTTCATGCTTTACATTAAATGTCATAAGGGTGAAGTTAAGGATTGTATGAGATATAAATGGAATAATTATAATATTCATGACATATCTATCATTATAAAAAATATAATATATATATATTCTCTCATTTTCTTTCTTACCTTTTCACTCAATGAAAGTTGATAGAGCTACTCATGTATATGTAGATTACCGCCTTCATAAAGTGATGTGGATCTATTTTCATCACCAAACCACATGTATAATATGTATAATAATAATTAAATAAATAATATGTTTTTTTTATAAAATTAAAATAATTATGTAAAGATAATATATTAGTTACCTCTATTCCATGATGATTATTGAAAAATTGAAACATTACACATGCATGTGTATAGCCTACCATCCCCCTGATGGTAACGTACTTAATTTCTCAAAATTGTATTTAATGATTTGTATTAAAAGTAAATTTGATGTATAAATATAATAATTATGTCATGATATTTATTCTATAAGTAATGGAACCATGATCAAAGTAAGAGTACTAAAAATATCAAATCAAAACATATATGAAAAACAAAGTGGTCATTACTTGAAACATTACTTTAACAAATAATTATTAATAAATGGGTAGTAAAAGGACTTATGTTAATCATATAAGGTATGATATATATAAGTATGGATATATAATAAATTTATGTCAGAATTCTATGTATTATAATTATTTTTGTAATTATTTTTAAGGAATTTTTAGAGTTTTGGTAAGGGGATTTTTGTCTCACCTTCTACTTACAAAAGATACATGACACATTCACAACAAATTTTATTTCATGTGGTGTATATGTAGTGAACCATAATTTCATAAATGAAATTTTATTTATGATAATAATTCCATAAGACACATACATAATATAGAGAACCAAATATAAAAATTAAACTCATAAATGAAGAATGATACATCACTCAAAAAATATACAAATAAGAATGAAAAATATTACAGTAGGATAATAAATTGAAAATAAGATAGCAAGAAACGGAAAAATTGGATATGCTCGATCCACTAAAATAACAAAACTCATGAAAAATATATATAAACAAAACATAATGTTAAAAATAAATTATTCTTTTTGAAGTTGAAATTATATATATAACCTTAGTAGAAAATAGAATTGAATGAATAATATAGAAAATAAGAGGTATTTATATAAATTAAAGAACCTGTACCATTGGAAAAGTAACATGTCTATTAGAATAATAATATGATTGTTAGGAATAGTAATCATGATATTAGAAAAGTAACCTCACCTGTAACAGTATAAATAAAATTTAGGTTTATTATAAATAAAAATATGATATATTTATATCATGGTAGAAGTAAAATAATTTTTTAAAAATGATAAATTAAGTGTAGGTATTTTTGTTAAATGTAAATGTTCACATACAATTTTATAACTAATTTAACAATTTAGAAAATTATTTTCATAAAATAGATTCATAAATTAATATTATATTGTATTATAATAATAATATAATTTTGTGAGACCATAATAAATTTATTAAAGAGTCATAAAATCTATTATAACATTAAAATCAGAATTTTTAGAATAAATGATTATTTTATTCAAAAATTAAATTTCTAATATTTAGAAAATTATTGTCATAAAATTTATTGTTTTTTTTGAAATCTAGACATTAAAATTTTTTGGGGTGAGGTTTCAGTATTTTTCTAAAATTACAGAATTTTTTGTGTATACTGAAATACAGTAATTTGAGGTATTTGACATTATAAGAGAAAAAACATGAATTTTTTAGTAATGGATGAAGTAATAACCCATTAGTTCAAATGCACACACACTAATTTTATATATATTCATAATGATCAACACTATTGATATTATTGAACCAAAATAATAAACCAATGAATATAATAATCATAAACACCCCTCTTCCCCCCTTATAAATTCCACCGATCACCACCCCTTATATTCACACATTGAAGGATTTGGATCCTTCAAATATTATACCAAATTCTATCCCTAATCCACTTCCCCATGAAATTGTCTTTTTGGTCTCACCAATAGACTAATTCAATGTTTCTTAAGGAGGTTCTCAAGGAGACGATATTCAAGAGGCAAAACTCTCTATCTTTCTCTTTTAAATTATTTATTTCTTCTAACATATCCTAAAAACCCCTATAAAAGATGTAATTATAACTCTAGTGTCATATATATACTTGTATTTTATTTTGTTAAAGTAAAATCCATCATCAAATCTCTTCTCTCCCCATTCTATTCTAAAAACTAAAACAACATCCGTGATATGTAAAATCCCCGCCTTCATGGATGATGTGTTTTCATTTTACATTAAATCATTCAAGGATGGTCATAAAAAACATTATTATAGTTAAATAAGATTATAATTTGTATATTATAACTTATTTTAGAGTCTTGAACCAATATAAAAACATTATATTAAATGAAATCACACTTGTTCATGATAGCCGTAAAAAACTCCAAAATAAACTAAACATTTATCATTAACATTTTTTCAAATGAATCATCCTTATACCAAAAAGAAAAATGATATATGGTACCATTCAAACTTCTGCAGGTTCATCAATACCATAGAATTTCACTTTTTTAGTACTTTTCACATTTGACTAGAAGAACCATAAATATACACAAATTAACCAATGGAGAAATGAATGCTCTGGGAATAATGAAATAAAAATTTATAATTTAATGAAATGTACATAAAGGAACAGAATAAAACAATAATAAATCAAATATATGTTGAAGATTTTATGAATTAAATTATTAATGAATCTAATTTGATTAAATTTTATATTAAGTGCAAGTGAAAAATGTATTTAGACGTAATTTAAGGGATCTCTTGCAACCTCCAGTTTTCATTTGGGTTACACTTTCTCTCTCTTTACCCCAATGTATTTATTCATTATTCATATATACTTATTATAAATTCTATTTATATTTTCCACAAATATTTATCTCGATCAATTAATCCTTATTTTATGGGTGAATACATGTTTGAAAAGGTTCCCTGCTCAATTCCTCTCAATAAGAAATCCCAATTAAAAGGAACTTCTCTAGTTGTTACCCATTCTCAAATACACCACATTAACTGTTTTAAGCGACCAATATTTTTCTAAAATCACTCATTTTATCATGAAAATTTATTTTAGTTCATTTTTTTCTTTTTACAAATAATTATTCCATTGTCCTCTTTAAAAACACTTTAACCTTTTCCCTTAAATTGTACTAAAGTGGGTAATTTTAAAAGATTAAAAAACACTTTTTTTTCATATAATCACTGCAGTTTTACATTATTATTCATTTTTTATTCTTATTTTTACATCATGATATCATATACATTATATAAATCTCTTCCTTCATGAATACCTTTTTATACTCCCTTTGGTTATTCCTTGTGACATGATTACGATACACATTTCCTTCCAGGGGAAACCCTTATGTTTATTCCTTATGATTGAGTATTTATCTTTCACACAAATTCATAAACATGTTATTATGGGTGTACCTAGATATCACTCCAATAAAATGTGTAATGTTTAGTCTCTTGATATTTAATGTATGGGATTATGGTGTAAACCCAATCCATTATGGGACTATATCCACCATGTGATACCATATTCATAGTTAGTTTTGACTAATGTTTATTTAATGTTATGTGTTGCTTCAAGATTTCTATATTTCATTGATCATATGATTCTTTATTCTTTATGTTATTATTACATATGTTTATTCATGTTCCATTACTTTTTTATGTCATCATTTCATGCCTTCTAACTCATGTGATAAGATTTTTTTTTTATGTTTATTAAATTATAGTGCTTTTTAACTCATCCCTTTTGTCTATGTATTCTACAGTTTATCCTATTAAAATAAAGTATCTTAAAGGAAGTTAGGAGCTCATTCTAGATATTAAATAAAATATGTTCTATTTTGGTTTCATTTTTTTCTAATTATGTACCAATTATTCAAATACAATATATTTTTTTATCCTTGGTCTGTATTTGATGGATAATAATTTTTAAGATGATATAGTAATATGTGTGAAATTCCAGGGTCATTAGATTTAGTATCAGAGCATGGTCTAGTTAATTTTGGGAATTATGACTTGAAAATTTTAGTAAGAACCCTAAGGAAAATTCTATCACCATGGATAACCTAGATTGAAACTTAAGGAGTAATAAGTTAGGATATACTATTCATTTACAATTTTATCCTTCTATGTTCATAGTTTGATTTTTATATACACATTAGCTAAGTCTTCAAACCCCCTATTTTTAATTTTTTTTTGAATTTAATGACAGTTAATAGGATAACCTATTCCAATAATAAATATGACAGTAAATGCGATGATTACCCTAATAAGATTCCAAATATAATGGTAACATGATTCCAGAACATTATGATAGTAGTGGATCAACTAGATCATGTTATGAATAAAAACTTTAATCATGTGGAATTGCTTCCTCCTATGAAATAGAAATTTGGGCTCAAATAATTTATACAAAAAAATATTTTATGTTTAGTTGATGTTCTGAACCCCTCATCACAAAACAATGGATTAAATCCATTGAGAAGATACTTAAAGTCCTATAATTCTTAGAATAATTGAAATTTGTGCTGGTGATCTATCGTTTTTATGGGGAAGTTAATCAGTGGTGGAAACTAATCAAAAACACAAATTATAAGGAGTAAATTGACTCCATAGATATAGAAGTATTTAGAAAAATATTTTTCAACAAATATTTTCCTCGAACTCTTCATATTAGGATAGAAATGGAGTTCTTATGACCGAATAAAATGGAAGATGATTCTATCGGGTCGTACGAAGAAAAAGACACAAGGATTTCATGATACTCATATGGATTTGTTATGAACATAGAAATCAATGTGGATCTTATCTTTAGTCAAATAAATCTGAGTCTATTAAAATCCTTTTTGATTCAAGAATTTGAAATCTATGAGAAGATTTCCCATTGTTCCCTTAAGGTTGAGATAGAGATTTGAGACACTAAATATTCTTTAGGGCTTAGAGTTAAAAAAGAAAAAATGGAATTTAATATGGGAGGATCAATAGATAAATCCCACAAAGGAAAGAAAATCCATAATCTCATGTGTAAAAAGTGTGGGAAGAAGACTATGGGGAACTATCTAAAGGAAAATCGAAGATGCTAAAAATGTAAAAAATAGGGGCATCAGGATAACAATTACTGAAGAGATATTAAGAATCCAAATAATGAGGAATTGTAATGAAAGGTTCATATCAGAACTCAGCCTATGGTATAGTGTTTAAACTGTAAGGAACATGGTAATTAGTCAAGTTAATTCCCTAATCCAAGGGTTTTCTTGGAGGCAATCAACAACAACTGCCTCCAAGGAATCAATAAAGGGAATATTCAATCACTAATACTATTTTTAAACCCAACAATTATGTGGTTATAGGTATGCTTGTTATACATTCAAGAATTGTGAATATACTACTTGATTTTTGTTTTACCCACTATCTTATATCTTTCAATTTTAGTAGAGTTATTCAAAAACCACCTCAAAATATAGAGTTTGAGTCATCCAAAAGAAAAAAAATAGGGCAATTACTACATCCAAAATATATAAATCCTCCCTAGTTAATGTTTATGGACTGAATCTCATAAAAAGTGTCATCTTACTTCCTTTAGTGGATTTTTATTCCATATTTGGTATAGAAATGATATCATTATATAAAGAAAACATCAACATCAGGAAAGGGATATCACTCTTTACATCATGAGAAATCCTCCAATTCTATATAATTGTAAGGATGAGAATGAATCTATTTACAACACATTATGTCAATTGTGGATATTATTTACATTATGAGAAACCATATCCATCTAAAATTATTGATACAAAGGAGAGGATTATGCACAAAGACATTCCCATAGTGATGGAATACACTAATGTGTTCCATAAATAATTTTTCAATCTTCCTCTTTATCAAAAGTTTGAATTATGAATTGATATTATACCTATATATATGCCCATATTAAAGACTGAATATAGAATGGACCCCATTAATTCATAAGAACTAAAGAACCATTTCAAAGAGAATGTAGACAAGGGTTTAATATCATCGATTGATTCATCATGGAGTGTGATAGTCCTATTCGTAAATAATAAGGATGGATTATTGTTACTCAATATTGATTATTATGGCCTCAAAAAAATCATGAAAAAGAACAAGTATCCTTTTTCACAGATAAGTGACTTATTTAATCATCTTGGTAGGGAAATTTATTTCTCAAAGGTGGACCTTCGATTAGGATATCACCAATTAAAGGTGAAGAAGGAAGATATTCCAAAGACATCCTTTTGAATAAGGTATGGAAATTATGAGTTCATAGTGATTCCCTAAGGACTCTCTAATTCTCCATAAATTTTCATAGAATTAATGAATATTGTATTTAGAGATTAGCTTGAAAATTTTATGGTATTATTTATAGACGAAATTCTAATATACACCAAGTGTAAGGAAGAGCATGAGTATGATTTGAATAATATTATAAGGAATTTTCAATGGGAGAAACTATATGAAAAAAACAGTAATTATATGTTCTGGATGAAGGAATTATCATTTTTAGGGAATGTTATCACAAATAAAGGGATATCAATGGACTCTTCTATAACATAGGAAATCTAGGAGTGGACAAAGAAAACATATGTAACAGAGATCTATGTTTTCTTCAGTATAACAGGATATTACTGGTGATTTGTGAAGAACTTATCACAATTTACAAACCCACTAAAGAAGATAACTTGTAAGGGAGTAATATTTTTCTGTACTAGTGAATGTGAAGACTGCTTTAAGGAGTCAAAAACGAGGCTTATCACTGCACTAATACTTACACTATAGACAATTGGGGAAAGCTTTGGTGTATATAGTGATTCTTTGAAGATGGGATTAGTATGGGTGGTAATATAACTGAAAATGTGATTGCATAAGCCTTAAGGTGGCTAGAATATTAGGAGAAAAACTATGCCATGCATGATCTGGAGTTGGCATCTGTAATCTTCACATTGAAAATCTAGAAGCAAAATCTCTACGGGGAGATATGTGAGATATATACTAATTACAAGCACCTCAAATATATACTCACATAGAATGATATTAATATTCTACTATGTGTATAGTTATAACTCATCATGGACTATGACTTATCAATCCACTATCTTCCTAGTAAATCAAATAAAGTGGTAGATTCTATTTGTAGAATTAATTTTGTAACATTATAAATGATGAGAATTGACAATGATCCAATATTCATAGATTTTCAAAAGTTGTACAAAAATAATCCTAATGGAACTTGCATCATCATTCCATTCACAAATTATTACTCAACAATCCCTTTCTTATAAGAAAAAGAATTCTCAATGATATGACATGGAAATTTTGAAAAAGTTGGAAGGCATAAGAAAAAAGAAATCTATATAGTTCAAATTTGATTAGTAAGGAGTCGTATTATTTGGGTCCTGACTATATGTACCATCAAATCCTGAGATAAAGAGGGGTATTTGGAATGGTCCACATAGCTTGACCTTCTCTATCCACCCAGGGAGCACAAAGATGTATCAAGATATCGAATATCATAATTGGTGGGACAACATGAAGAAGGATATCATTGAATAAATAAAAAATTGCCTCATATATTTGTATTCAAAGGGTAAAATGAAAAAGTCTAAGGGGATGATACAGCCATTACCCATACCTATATGGAAATGGGAAAACATCACCATGGAATTTATCACTTTATATATAATGTAATACTGAGGAAATAATTATATACAGGTTGTTTTGGAATGGCGTACAATGAAATCTCACTTTATTTCAATTTTAGAGGACTTTTCACTTTACAAAATTTCTTAGATATACATTAGAGAAGTTGTGAGGCCACATTGAGTACCATTGTCAATTATATCTGATCAGGATCAATTTTTTACCTCTACAATATGTAAAATTATAAAACATTCTCTAAATATTGAGTTTAACTGTATTATAGATTATCACCCCAAAACTAATGGACAATCTGATAGTAATATTCACACAGTGGAAGATATGTTTATAGCTTGCTCAATAGACTTCAAAGGATGATGGGGTCAACATCTTCTACTAGTTGGGTTCTCTTACAATAATAATTTCTACTCAAAAATCCAAATAGATTTATATGAAGTCATTTATGGTAATAGATGTAGACCATCTGCAGGTTGGGATGATGCTAGTGAACGTAAGTAGTTGGGACCCATATTGGTAGAAGAATTGGAAGAAAAGAAGAAAACTATTCAATAAAAAATTAGGGCATCCCAAAGTGGAAAGCAGATGAAGGAAGATAATCATTAACATGACTTATAGTTTGAGTTTAAAGACATCGTATTCCTATGTATATCTCCTTATAAGAGAGTAATTATTTTTGGGAAGAAGGAAAATCTATGTCTCATGTATATCTCCCTCTATTATATTCTGGATCATGTCAGATTTTTGGAATATCGAACAGAACTTCCACCAACTGCTTATCAAGTACATGATGTATTCCACATATACTTCTGGGGAAAGTACATAACATATCCCTCACATGTACTAAATTTAGAGGTGGTATAGCTAGAAAATGATCTCTCTTATGAGGAATAGTTGGTAATGATTTTGGAATATTGTAACACCTCGAGATTTTATGAAAAATATTCTTTTAATTTCATTAATGTCTTGCGTTGTATTCTACACCAAGATTACCTTGCGCTATACGCAACACCGTATTAGCTTGTAGTATACACAACACTATTCTTGGACCGTGTTACACACAATTTTGATAATATTTATTCTACGCAACATTGAGTATATATATATATATATATTAAATGTATAAATGAAATATGGTTGGATTCTGTTATACGAAACAACGAAGGATTCTTTCACAACACGCAACCCTGACTTGGCTTGCATTACACGCAATCACAACCTTCCTCGATAGCGTGTGTTGTACGCAATACCGGGTTTTAATAAACAATGTTACATTATTATAATATTGTCATGAACTAGCCGTTATGAATAGTATTAACTAAATTTTGAATTTTATAACATTATTATTCATCTTACACATTTCTAGAACATGGTATAAGAACAAAATAAATTTTTCGGGTAAAATAAGTATTTTTCAAAAAATGCAGTTTTGCCGCCTTTGGATGGCGCACCCACTTTAAATCTGGTTTTTGACATGTTTATAAGTTCAATTTGACAAAATAAAATTCTTCTTTGTAATCAAGAAATAAAAATTTAGTTTGGATAAAATTTTCATATTATTCTGGTAACTTTCACATTTTAATGAATAGTAAAAACACGCTATATTTTAATTAAAAACAAATTTTTTCATCGTAATATCTTATGTGGTTAAATTATAATATTGAATGGTTTTAAAGTATAAATAGAATATATTTTTACCATTTAATATAATGTATGTCATTAGCATTGATTTTACCTTGAATTCGTAAGTTAAATCAATTCAATCTTTTGCAATGTTTTAAACAAAAACCCGTTTTTATTTGACAACGGGATTAATTTTAATTTAATTTCTGCAACTTCTGTGTATTGAATTTTAAAAAATGGATTCCATATTTGGAATCAGTGGGTCCAAATTATGTTAATATGCTACTTTTTATTTTTGGGAATTATGAATAGTAACTACGGTAAATTTTATTTACCATAGTTAAAGGTAAATCGGGTAATTAAGGGTAAATATAATATTTTAAAATTACCCTAACAAATGTCAAAATCCTATTTGATGACTAAAAGTCGACCCATATCACCTAAGGGTCGGATTAGATTCATTTAATTAAATTTTGTCAATGAAAATAATTTAATTATTATTAAAACCAAAGAATGTGACAACATGTCACTTTCTTAAATATTATAAGTATAATAATTTTAATCTAGTGATAAACTTCATGAAACTTCGAAAATAAATAGTCTCCAGAAAGCTAATACAATTATCTACATCATAGGAATTTATTTATAATTTTTAGGGATTAAATAATTATCATTTATTATGACACATAGATGATGCAGTAATTGTCTTATTATTGAAATATTGACATAATTGATGTTATAAACACCAAAATAAATGTAATTTGAGAATTTTTATGAATTCCACTAAT
This sequence comes from Viscum album, assembly GCA_963277665.1. Taxonomy (NCBI): domain Eukaryota; kingdom Viridiplantae; phylum Streptophyta; class Magnoliopsida; order Santalales; family Viscaceae; genus Viscum; species Viscum album. The sequence goes on along the minus strand of OY728136.1, from coordinate 1,122,395,502 downwards.
TTTATAGGTTACTATGATATATTAGTGTTGATTTAATCAACTTGGTTTGAACATATAATTCTGTTATGACTTTCACAAAAATCATATATCAAATAGTGTCAAAATTGACACAAAATAGTTTTTAAATCAAATATTATATTATTAATTGTTATCTTATTCTTAAAAATCTAAGGTTCGGCCAAATAACTTAGATAAGGATATTTATATTAATAATAAACAATTTGGGGTTAGTTTGGCATGTTATAGTAAGTATATTAACCATATAGTGAAAGAAAACAAAAAGACACGGTAAAAGTAAAATTATTTAACTTAGAGTTAAATCTAATTGATAAGGTTAAAATAATACCCTAAACTTGTCTAAATCTTATTGGTTGATAGGATTTCGACCCTTCCCCACCTTAGCTTCGAAATAAGACCCTTTGGAACCATTATAAACCGATTTTGACTTTAATATAAAATAATATTTTGAGATATTCCTAAGTTGCCCCTCTCCTCCCTTATAAAAGGACACCTCCTCCCCCTCCTCCTCACACCAAATTGAGCACTCAAGCTCGGCCAACCCCTGCCAAAATCTTTTCTCCACTTCCATAGAAACATCCTAGAGGTTCTGGTCTTCCTCAAAGACCAATTCTAGTGCCCTAAGAGGAGGTCTCAAAGAGGCACTTCAAAGAAGAGGTAATTACCGTTACCAATTCTTTCATCTTTATTTCTTCTTCCACTTATTCTTCTTAGGTTGTTTCATTATGAAGTAATAACATCAGTATCAATCATATACTGATATGTTATTATAAGTATGAAACAACCCTATTTCACCATCTATCCATCCTACGGAAAAAGAAATCACCGCGCGTGCGTACGTACGGAATACCGTCTCCACGCCGTGGTGTAATCTATTTTCCACCACCACCTTACATGGATGGGTATAATGGTGTAAAGAATAACTATACATAGTTATTAAAACATCATATTGATTCTGATATATTGTATAATCCACTCCAATTCAATTCAATATTTATAGAAATGATATCATCGCTCGTGCGTACGTACGGACTACCGTCTCCACGACGCGATGAGATTCATTCTCCATGTTAACCATTTAAGAATGATTATAATGTATATATAAGAAATAATAATGAAATATATGACATTATAAAGCTACTGGATTTATGTATATATATACATATGTATGTCATCTACTTACTTCCATTTCAAGACAATAAGGAAAGAAAAACAGCGTTCATGCGTACGTATGGACTACCGTCTCCATGAACGGTGTTTTTCATTTTATTTATCTATCTATTATATATATATATACTGAATATATATGATATATAAATCATATTTTATATTCTGGAAGTAAGTAAATCATGATATAAGTAATAATGATGTCAAGAACAACAAGTCAAAACACCTACGATAAATGAAACGATTTTACCCAAAACGCTTCTTTAACATGGAATTTACAAAAGAACGGGTAATATAATGTCATAAGTGAACCATATATGATATCATAACAATGAATATGATTCTGTAATAAGTCAATGACATTATTTAAATCTTTATACAGGAGGTTCAGACACATACTAAGCAAATTGGACCTAAGGTAAGGGAAATATCACAATCTCATTTTTATCCGAGATTGTTTATTCGTAAGTATTTACTGGGGAGTATTTTATCATCCACATCCATGTTTTATCAATATGTAATATTATTTCCATCCACCTAAAATTGTTTAAATCCATTTTTACCCTTCGGTGAGTTTTAGTAATACGTATGAAAGGAATCTTTTGTCGTTTTTCGTACGAGGTACTTTTTGACTTTTCCGACAAATGTACGAAGAATGTTTTTTTTAACTTATACGGCACGAACGGATTTCTACTGTTTTATAAAGCCTTATTTTCATGAAGCTTCCTCTAAAAGATTTCATGACTATTTTCAATAAAATCTCTTTCTTTTAAAATTGCATGATGTTTTGTGAAAAGAAATTGATTTTGAAGAAGAAAGGATATTATCCTCAAGAATTCAATTCAAGTGTTTTATCAAAATTATTTCCCATCTAAGATAATAAATGGTTCTGTTTCTATCCATATTTTTACATTGATTTGACTATGTTGTGATGGAATTATGTTTATGAATTCCTTTATCTTATATGAATTGTTTTATGATGTCATGTTGTTTAAGAATCCCATTTTTATTACATGGGTTACGCTATGATGTATGGTTTATGATTATGTGGCACACATAAGAAAGGATTCATTATAAGATGGGTGGGACCTATATCTCCCTCCAATGCATTGGGTAAAGATTTTATATCTCATGAGATAGACATGGCTGGAATGGTAGGTTATACCGGTTCAGTAAAACAGGACTGAAACGAGGATTACTCGATTCAGAAAGGGACTTTGTCCACTAAGATAGTCTTGGCAATGAGTCTTGACTAAAAAGAAATGATTCTCTATGATTATGTGTGTATGCCACAATGAGTAATGTTTTAAGTTATGATTTCATTTCCCTACTATGATTTATCCCATGTTATGAAATTATGCTCTCTTTTGCAGGTTAAGATTTCCAAAAATGTTATGTTCTTATGAAAATTATGTGATTGATATTTCTTTTGTTTACCCTTACTGAGCATTTGAGCTCGCCCTTTTATGTTTTCTTTTCCCCAGGATATAAAGAAAGGTTTTAGGTATAAAAAAAAGAAGATCTTTATGGGAGATTTTGAAGATCTTTCACCAGGATTAGAAGATTACGTTCCGAGTTTCCAAAGACACTAAACTATTACGGTCCTTGTGTGTGTGTTTTTGTTATGTACTAAGTATTCCACAAAAGTAATGTAAAGTCCATGTAAGTCAGGCTTCGGGTCTCTACAGTTGGTATCAGAGGAAAGGTTTAGTCAACCTTTGGAAACTAGGATGCGAAAACGTTAGTGAGATCCCTAGAGATATTTCTAAGGTATGTCTAGGGATGCCCCTAAGGATAAGTGTACGTATAGGATATGGTCCTAGAAATATGGTAACGATATTAGATTAAACCAAATATGATAGATATTTAAGTTACTCCCCCTTTATTATGATTTTTGCATCTAACACTATTCTGTTTGGGATTTAGAAAATGGCTGGAAACAAGATGATTCACAATAATGGAGGATATGATGGACAATGGAATTATATTCTTCATGAGCAGCCAAATGAAATGGGATTTGGATGTCCAAACATCATTATTATGCCGAATTACCAGTCTCATAATATGATCAATAAAGTAAAATTTGGTAAGTTTCCTGACTCGACTAATAAGAGAAAGATGGAGTTCCATGATGATCATAGAGGAAAGAAAGTTCAATTCCCCTTATGTAAATCATGTGGGAAGAGGCATCAAGGAGAATGTTTCAAAGGAACTGGAAGATGCTTTGGGTGTGGAAAAGAAGGACACAAAGCAAGTAAGTGCAAAGGAAAAGGGTCGGATGAGGATAATGGTATTGCTACGACATCGAAAATGGTTAAGTGTTTTAAATGTGGAATGTATGGGCATTATGCAAACAAATGCCCTAAGGGAAAGACTCATGAAGAGAATCAGTATGGTCATATGGGTAGTATTTATGTGGATGATGATGAAGAGACTACAAATGATATGTGATATGAAAGAATTTTTGAAGCTCGGTCAATGGTTTGAAAATGTAGTGGAATGATTACATGTTTATCATGTGTAATTTTGGAATAAAGAGACATCTATGGATTGTTACACTGTGTCTTTCCTTGTGTTTTGAAAGTGTATGATTAATGTTACCAGTATCCATGAAAGGTTATTCAGATATTTTTGGAATGTAGATGATATGCGCATAATGAAGGGATAAGGAGAAAATTAAATGTTTGATAGTATTCATGAGCTCATGATTGATATAAGGACTAAGTGATATCATGGTTTGAGTATATAGAATTTTGAGGATTTTGGTATGTGGAAAGTGTTAACTTTTAACTGCACTCATGTTTTCACTAAGGTATTCAAGAGAATACACGATTAAGGACTTTGAATGTTTGGAATGTGACCAACAAGACATATCTTATGATATGTGGGGATCAACGACAGTATTAAATCTCTGGAAATCGTTTTCACTATGTTATGAGAGTGGACTGCAGTATTATGTATAAGCCTAAAGATTAGACTGGATTATGTTGGACATAAGTTAGTATTGTTTAAGGATAGAAGATTTTCGATATTATTGATGGGATGTTATAGTAATATAGTTTTAGAAAAAGGACAACCTGCAGGACGGGCGACAGCCCATCGCGTCGGACAAGGCTGTGGGAATCGAATCCACAACCGAAGTGCGACTGGCCTTTATCGCCTACCACTGGCCTACAGGAAGTCCCTGTTTAGTAGAAACTATTTTTATTATATTAAGCAGTATGATATATGAAGTATAAGTCCATTTTAGGAACCATATGTGATTAATCTCACTATAGAATGACTTATGTATATTTAATAACTTTTTCTTACCTTTTGTTTGAGACAGATGGAATGACCCATCATTCTATCACATAATCTGCTAACACTTCACAAATAACAAATTCAACTTCATTTATTTAAGAGATGAAGTAGAAATTGTTCAAGGCACGAACAAAAGTGAGAATTGTACCAAAATAAAGTAAGTATTTATTTTAAGCAAATTTTCAACTTTAGGGAAATGATCTTCAAAACCAAAAATGTTGTCCTAGTGATCTTATACCTAATGAATCAGATGGTACCTTATATCATCACAAATCTATGGATTTGTGATTACTGGCTTTTCCATAGCCATGTTCTCTACCACTCTCCATCAGAACATGATGGTTAGATTTCTCTTCCATATCCATATTTTCACCTATGTGGAAACCCAGTGATTAGTTTATTTGGGTAATCGTTACATTTCATACTTTAGTTTTTAAAGCCAAGTTTTGTTACTCCTTTTTACGATGTGGGATTCTATTAAAGAAACTTTAGAATAGTAAACCATTTATAACCCCGACGAATTTCGAGGGCGAAATTCATTTTAAGGGGGGTAGAATGTAACACCTCGAGATTTTATGAAAAATATTCTTTTAATTTCATTAATGTCTTGCGTTGTATTCTACACCAAGATTACCTTGCGCTATACGCAACACCGTATTAGCTTGTAGTATACGCAACACTATTCTTGGACCGTGTTACACACAATTTTGATAATATTTATTCTACGCAACATTGAGTATATATATATATATATATATTAAATGTATAAATGAAATATGGTTGGATTCTGTTATACGAAACAACGAAGGATTCTTTCACAACACGCAACCCTGACTTGGCTTGCATTACACGCAATCACGACCTTCCTCGATAGCGTGTGTTGTACGCAATACCGGGTTTTAATAAACAATGTTATATTATTATAATATTGTCATGAACTGGCCGTTATGAATAGTATTAACTAAATTTTGAATTTTATAACATTATTATTCATCTTACACATTTCTAGAACATGGTATAAGAACAAAATAAATTTTTCGGGTAAAATAAGTATTTTTCAAAAAATGCAGTTTTGCCGCCTTTGGATGGCGCACCCACTTTAAATCTGGTTTTTGACATGTTTATAAGTTCAATTTGACAAAATAAAATTCTTCTTTGTAATCAAGAAATAAAAATTTACTTTGGATAAAATTTTCATATTATTCTGGTAACTTTCACATTTTAATGAATAGTAAAAACACGCTATATTTTAATTAAAAACAACTTTTTTCATCGTAATATCTTATGTGGTTAAATTATAATATTGAATGGTTTAAAAGTATAAATAGAATATATTTTTACCATTTAATATAATGTATGTCATTAGCATTGATTTTACATTGAATTCGTAAGTTAAATCAATTCAATCTTTTGCAATGTTTTAAACAAAAACCCGTTTTTATTTGACAACGGGATTAATTTTAATTTAATTTCTGCAACTTCTGTGTATTGAATTTTAAAAAATGGATTCCATATTTGGAATCAGTGGGTCCAAATTATGTTAATATGCTACTTTTTATTTTTGGGAATTATGAATAGTAACTACGGTAAATTTTATTTACCATAGTTAAAGGTAAATCGGGTAATTAAGGGTAAATATAATATTTTAAAATTACCCTAACAAATGTCAAAATCCTATTTGATGACTAAAAGTCGACCCATATCAGATAAGGGTCGGATTAGATTCATTTAATTAAATTTTGTCAATGAAAATAATTTAATTATTATTAAAACCAAAGAATGTGACAACATGTCACTTTCTTAAATATTATAAGTATAATAATTTTAATCTAGTGATAAACTTCATGAAACTTCGAAAATAAATAGTCTCCAGAAAGCTAATACAATTATCTACATCATAGGAATTTATTTATAATTTTTAGGGATTAAATAATTATCATTTATTATGACACATAGATGATGCAGTAATTGTCTTATTATTGAAATATTGACATAATTGATGTTATAAACACCAAAATAAATGTAATTTGAGAATTTTTATGAATTCCACTAATTTTCTAGGTTACTATGATATATTAGTGTTGATTTAATCAACTTGGTTTGAACATATAATTCTGTTATGACTTTCACAAAAATCATATATCAAATAGTGTCAAAATTGACACAAAATAGTTTTTAAATCAAATATTATATTATTAATTGTTATCTTATTCCTAAAAATCTAAGGTTCGGCCAAATGACTTAGATAAGGATATATATATTAATAATAAACAATTTGGGGTTAGTTTGGAATGTTATAGTAAGTATATTAACCATATAGTGAAAGAAAACAAAAAGACACGGTAAAAGTAAAATTATTTAACTTAGAGTTAAATCTAATTGATAAGGTTAAAATAATACCCTAAACTTATCTAAATCTTATTGGTTGATAGGATTTCGACCCTTCCCCACCTTAGCTTCGAAATAAGACCCTTTGGAACCATTATAAACCGATTTTGACTTTAATATAAAATAATATTTTGAGATATTCCTAAGTTGCCCCTCTCCTCCCTTATAAAAGGACACCTCCTCCCCCTCCTCCTCACACCAAATTGAGCACTCAAGCTCGGCCAACCCCTGCCAAAATCTCTTCTCCACTTCCCTAGAAACATCCTAGAGGTTCTGGTCTTCCTCAAAGACCAATTCTAGTGCCCTAAGAGGAGGTCTCAAAGAGGCACTTCAAAGAAGAGGTAATTACCGTTACCAATTCTTTCATCTTTATTTCTTCTTCCACTTCTTCTTCTTAGGTTGTTTCATTATGAAGTAATAACATCAGTATCACTCATATACTGATATGTTATTATAAGTATTAAACAACCCTATTTCACCATCTATCCATCATACGGAAAAAGAAATCACCGCGCGTGCGTACGTACGGAATACCGTCTCCACGCCGTGGTGTAATCTATTTTCCACCACCACCTTACATGGATGGGTATAATGGTGTAAAGAATAACTATACATAGTTATTACAACATCATATTGATTCTGATATATTGTATAATCCACTCCAATTCAATTCAATATTTATAGAAATGATATCATCGCTCGTGCGTACGTACGGACTACCGTCTCCACGACGCGATGAGATTCATTCTCCATGTTAACCATTTAAGAATGATTATAATGTATATATAAGAAATAATAATGAAATATATGACATTATAAAGCTACTGGATTTATGTATATATATACATATGTATGTCATCTACTTACTTCCATTTCAAGACAATAAGGAAAGAAAAACAGCGTTCATGCGTACGTACGGACTACCGTCTCCATGAACGGTGTTTTTCATTTTATTTATCTATCTATTATATATATATATACTGAATATATATGATATATAAGTCATATTTTATATTCTGGAAGTAAGTAAATCATGATATAAGTAATAATGATGTCAAGAACAACAAGTCAAAACACCTACGATAAATGAAACGATTTTACCCAAAACGCTTCTTTAACATGGAATTTACAAAAGAACGGGTAATATAATGTCATAAGTGAACCATATATGATATCATAACAATGAATATGATTCTGTAATAAGTCAATGACATTATTTAAATCATTATACAGGAGGTTCGGACACATACAAAGCAAATTGGACCTAAGGTAAGGGAAATATCACAATCTCATTTTTATCTGAGATTGTTTATTCGTAAGTATTTACTGGGGATTATTTTATCATCCACATCCATGTTTTATCAATATGTAATATTATTTCCATCCACCTAAAATTGTTTAAATCCATTTTTACCCTTCGGTGAGTTTTAGTAATACGTATGAAAGGAATCTTTTGTCGTTTTTCGTACGAGGTACTTTTTGACTTTTCCGACAAATGTACGAAGAATGTTTTTTTTAACTTATACGGCACGAACGGATTTCTACTGTTTTATAAAGCCTTATTTTCATGAAGCTTCCTCTAAAAGATTTCATGACTATTTTCAATAAAATCTCTTTCTTTTAAAATTGCATGATGTTTTGTGAAAAGAAATTGATTTTGAAGAAGAAAGGATATTATCCTCAAGAATTCAATTCAAGTGTTTTATCAAAATTATTTCCCATCTAAGATAATAAATGGTTCTGTTTATATCCATATTTTTACATTGATTTGACTATGTTGTGATGGAATTATGTTTATGAATTCCTTTATCTTATATGAATTGTTTTATGATGTCATGTTGTTTAAGAATCCCATTTTTATTACATGGGTTACGCTATGATGTATGGTTTATGATTATGTGGAACACATAAGAAAGGATTCATTATAATATGGGTGGGACCTATATCTCCCTCCAATGCATTGGGTAAAGATTTTATATCTCATGAGATAGACATGGCTGGAATGGTAGGTTATACCGGTTCAGTAAAACAGGACTGAAACGAGGATTACTCGATTCAGAAAGGGACTTTGTCCACTAAGATAGTCTTGGCAATGAGTCTTGACTAAAAAGAAATGATTCTCTATGATTATGTGTGTATGCCACAATGAGTACTGTTTTAAGTTATGATTTCATTTCACTACTATGATTTATCCCATGTTATGAAATTATGCTCTCTTTTGCAGGTTAAGATTTCCAAAAATGTTATGTTCTTATGAAAATTATGTGATTGATATTTCTTTTGTTTACCCTTACTGAGCATTTGAGCTCACCCTTTTATGTTTTCTTTTCCCCAGGATATAAAGAAAGGTTTTAGGTATAAAAAAAAAGATCTTTATGGGAGATTTTGAAGATCTTTCACCAGGATTAGAAGATTACGTTCCGAGTTTCCAAAGACACTAAACTATTACGGTCCTTATGTGTGTGTTTTTGTTATGTACTAAGTATTCCGCAAAAGTAATGTAAAGTCCATGTAAGTCAGGCTTCGGGTCTCTACAAATATAGAGACATGGCTCTACGCAATAAGACCACTCAGCTAGTCAAAGTACTATAGAGAAACCATAAGTATGAAGAAGAGACATGGGAAATGATGGAAATGATGAAGGGGAAATACCCTCACCTGTCTTCACCATATTATGTTAAATTAAATTTTGACGGTGAAATTTCATAAGGGGGGAAGGATGTAACGACATAAAATTTCATCAATGGAATTTCCTTCTTATAATAACTTCATAAAATAAATACAACACATATAGAACCAAATGAAAACATTATTTTCATAAATTAATAATGATACATTAGTCTTAAAAATAAAAAAATAAAAATTTCAAATATTTTGTTCCGTGAATAAAATGAAAATAAGATAACAAGAATGAGAAAATTTGGATCTTCCTGATCTGCTAGAATGACTGCACTCACGAACAAACATGTAGAAATAAAAAATAATTTTTATAATAAAATATTTATTTTTAAGATGAAATTATATATATAACCTTAAGATAAAATAGAAGTGAATGAAAAATGAATGAAATAAGAAGTATTTATAAAACTTAATGATCATATACCATTTTAATAGTAACCTGACTGTTGGAATAGTAATATGACCATTAAGAATTGTAATCTGGTTGTTAAAATAGTAACCTCAGCTATGAAATTATAAATAAAATATAGGTATCTTATAAATAAAAATATCTTATATTTATATCATGGTAGAAGTAAATAATTTTTTTTTTAAATGATAAATTTAATTTTTGTATTTTTGTAAAACGTCAATGTTTATTTATAATTTTATAATTAATAATATGACCTAAAATAATTTCTTTTATAAAATAGATCTATAAATTAATATTATGTTATATTATTATTATAATATAACTTTATGATGCCTTGATTAATTTTTCAAAATTTCATTAAATCAATTATAACATTAAAATCAGTATTTTTCGAATAAATGATAATTTTATTTAAAAATAAATTTATCATATTTAGAAAATTATTTTCATAAAATATATTAAATTTTTAAAAGATATATGTTCCAAAATGGTTAGGTTAAATATTTGGGATTTTTCTAAAATAGTTTAATTTTTGTGAATTGTGAAATACTGTAATTTACGGTGTTAAACATTTTGAGACAAATGAATGGATTTTTGTGTCATGTATGATGTAATAACTCATTATTTCAAACTAAAGTTTAATAATTTATTTATATTTTCACAATAATAAATATTATTGACAGTCTTGAGCCAAAATAATGAATCAATGAATATAATAAGGAAAAACACCCCTCTCCTCCCCTTATAAATACCACCTCTCACCACCACTTCTCCTTACACATTATAGGATTTGGAGATTTCCAATAATCTGAAAAATTACCTCTCCATGGATATTCCACATGTACTGGTCATTTTGGTCACCCTAATAGACCAATTCCATGTTCCTTAAAAAGGTTCTCATGGAGACCATATTCAAGAGAAAAAGTCCTCCATCTTTCCATTTTAAATACTTTCTTTATTCTACCTTATCATCACCTCCCCTATCCAAAGTGAAATTATAAATCTATTATCGTATATATATAATTTTTTTTATAATGTAATATAGATCATCAATTCCATTCTCCCTGCCTTTAATTCAAAAAAATGAAAACACAATACCTAATATGTCGATTCACTATCTTCATGGATGATGAGTTTTCATTTTACATTACCACCTTCAAGTATGGTAATAAAAAAATTATTATAGTTAAATGAGATTATAATATGTATATTATAACTTATTTTTTGGTATGAAACCAATATATAAATATATTGATAAATAAAATGATACTTGTTCACAATGATCGTAAAAACCACCAAAATAATCTAAACATTTTTCATTAACATTTTATCAAAAAAATCATCCTCGTGCCAAAAAATACAAATGATATATAGAACCATTTAAATTATGTAGTTGAATAAATAAAATGTAATTTAATTTCCATAGTACCACTCTCATTTGACAAGAACATCCATAAAAATACACACGTTAACAAACCATAAAACCATGAAACAAACGCTCTTGGAACAACAAAATTAAAAAAATATAACTCATCAATATAGTTATAAACGAACTTAATAAAATTATAATAAATAGAATATAAATTGAATATATTATTAATTTAATTATTAATTAACAAAATTTTATTATCAAGGACATTAACTACAATTACAGAACTTATTCATATATAAGGTAATGGATCTCTCCTAATATCCATTTTTTCCTTTGGGTTATACTTTTTTCTTTTCAACACAATAAATTTCTTCAATATTAATATATATTTTTCTAAATTATATTTATATGTTCCAAACTTATGTATATAGATCAATTAATTCTTCTTTTATGGGGAAATACATGTTTTAAAATGTTATCTACTCAATTCCTCACAAGAATGAATGCTAATTAAAGGAAACTTCTCCATTTTTCCCATTTTAAAGTACACTCCATAAACTATTCAAAGAAATTTACACATTTTCCAAATCAATAATTTTATCATGAAAACATATTTTAATTAATTTCTAGTTTTATATAAAAAATTAAGTCATTGTTCTCTTTAAATACACTTTAATATTTTACCTTAAATCCCACTAAAGTTTCTTTTTTTTAAGTTTCCTAAACACACTTTTTCTTTTACTGACTTTAGTTGGACATCATTATTCATGTTCTAAAATTATTTTTACTTTATTATTTTACATAAATGATTTAAATATCTTCTTTCATGGATATGTTTTTTATAGATCCTTTTTTTATGTATTATAACATGATTATGATATGAATTTCCTTCCATTGGTAATCGCTATGTTTATTCCTTATGATTGATTATTTATGCCGCACACATATGCATAAACATGTTTTGATGGGTTCTCCTAGAAAGTGATCTAATGAATTGAGTACGGTATAGTCTTTGGAGACATCATGTATGATATTGGGGAGTAAACCATATCCATTACTAGACTATGTCCACAATGTGATACCAACTTAGCAGTTACCTTTGATACTTGTTTGTGTCATGTTATGTGTTTTTTCTACATTCCTATATTGCTATGATCATATGATTTCATGTTCTATGTGATACTATTGTAAATTTTTATTCATTTTACATTTATTTTTATGACATTATGTTATGCCTTATAACTTATGTTTTATGCTTTATTCCTATGTTTAATGCCTTACAAAGATTTTTTAACTCATCCCCTTTTTTCAATGTCTTCCCCAGGTTATAATATGAAAATAAAAGATCTCAAATAAAGTTAGGTGCTCATTTTTTAGATTAACTAAAATAAATTTTATTTTTGTTTCATGTTTTATAATTATTTTCCTAGTCTTAAAAGACAATAGACTTTTCGATCCTTGGTATGTATTTGATGTATAATAGAGTTCAAAATCAAGTAATAATATGTATAAAATTATAGGGTTTTTATAGTATATAGTTTTCATGAATTAATTTTATGATTCTTAGTCTTAAAATTTTGGGGATATAAATATTCATTTGAGGATCTCTCTTTCATGGGGATTACTTTACAAAGTTTCCAAAGTGGTAAAGATTTAAGGTTACAATCTCTACATTTATCAGGATTGTTTATGATTTGGTTTTCGATGGTAAAATATAATAACCAATCTCTTGAAAAACTCATTTATTTTATTATACTCAATTTATTCCATGAGAATATAAGTTTTCAATTCATTTTCCTATCTTTATGTACTCAAAAGTTCAAAAAATAATGTTTTTAATAAAAATAATTATTTTTGTCGAAAACAATTTTTCATCCAAAATAAAATTTTAGAAAAAATGTTTTAAAAAAAAATTTTTACATTTATTTAAAAGTTTTTACTATATAAATTTTTACACATGTTTGACTTTTTAAAAAAATTAAAATCAATATTCATGTTATTTTCAAAAAGAGTTCCCATTTGGATTTTACCGAAAATGTGAAAGGAATATTTTTTAGCTTGTATGACATGAATGAAACTTCTCATCAGCATCACCATTATTTCCTCGAAAATTAATTTATAATTTTTCAAGTTTAATTTCAATGAAATGGATTTTAAAAAAAATATTTGTTAAAAAGTTTTTTTCAAAGTGGAATGGTTGTTTTATTCAAGAAATGTTTTAAATAATTATAAAATATTCATTTAAATTTTTTCAATATTAATTTTAATGAATAGTATTTTTAAAATGTCTTATGTTTTAAAAAATAATGTTAAAAGAAATTTTATTTCCCTTATGAGATGTACCAAGTTTTATTCAAAAATACGCCTCCATCCTAGATGATATCCTTTGAGGTAACTTATGTTTTATGGGGGGATATAAACCAAGGATACCATTCTTGTTCTTTATCTGAATGGTTTATGTTTATTATAGCATGATGTTTATGAAACACACTTCTTTCCCATGGTACATACCACAATAAAATTCTTATGAAACACACTTCTTTTTCCATAGGTTATGATATGGTGAAATGATTATGAAACCTTTATCTTTTCCATTAGTCAAGATATATTGAAATTTTTAGGAAACCCATTTCACTTCATGGGTTATGATATGATGATTTTTTTGATATTGTGGAACACATATATTTGATTTTCATTATAATATAGTTGTTACGTTATAACGAAGGATCGTGGTTACATAATACCCAAATATAGTTGGGGCCTATATCTCCATCTAATGCTTTAAGTAAATATTTATATATCATCGGTTAGACAGGAATAAAATAGGGTGTGGAATTGGTTTAATAAGGGACTTTGTCCACTATGATGGTCTTGGGAGTGAACCTTGACTAACATGGTGGTTTAGAAGGTCAACCCATTCCACTATGAGGATTGATATTTCATTGAGGATGGTGTTGTGTCCCTCACAAGAGGTGTTGCTGTTGGAAAATAGGGTACATGAGTGGTTAGCCCAAGACCAAACTAGGTACATGGATGGTTATTGCAAGCCTAACATGTTATGAATGTATTTGTGGGTATCTGTGATATTTGATTTTATATACATATATATTCCAAATTTTGATGTCTTATTCCAATGGTAATATCTCATTTATCATGTTCTTATATTCCCTTATGAATCATATCTTGTAAACTAGCAATCTATGCTCCATTACTCAATATTATAATATTTGATATGTAGGGTATTCATTCCAAATATTATTCACAAGTTATCATACCTATATGTTCATGTTATGAATATATATCTCCCTTTATTACCTTTACTAAGCATCTGATCTCACCAATTCGTATGTTTCATTTACTCTTGTTATGAAGAATGGTTTTAAAGTAAGCGTACTAAATAGGAAGATATTTAGGGGATACACTGATAATATTTCAAGAATTAATAATATTTTGCTCCAAGTCTCAAAATGAACTAAATTATTATGTTTCTCAAACGTTTTTTTATTTAATATAATGAATATTATACAAAAGTGTGTAATATACATGTATGAGAATTTTGGGTTTTTATAATTAGTGTTAGAAGAAATATTTAGGTAACCTTTATAAATGTGGATGAGAAAACTTTATTTGGATCCCTATTTATAATTATATTTTAATGGATGTCTCTAATGATAAATCTAAGGATGTTTTAATGTATAGAAAAATTTACTTAATGTTTGGAAAAGGATAGAGTGATTGGTTTCTAATAAATTACAACCATTTTTAGATTTTACAAATAGATGTGGCTCTGGTAGAGATGTACCTAGGGGTAATAACCCTAAAGAATAAAAGGAAGGTTTTATATATTAAATAAAATGTGGCTTTATTTAGACAACATAAATTATTTTTTAGACTATTTGATTTTCTATTATGATTAGTGTATCTCACAATATGCTTACTTGTATTATTCAGTGGAGGGAACCAAAATTAACTTCATTAACATAGAATGTGATAGATGATTTTATAATGTGTAGTCAAATGGAATGATGACTAGAGAAAAGGATTTTGTGATTATCCCTAATTATTTTCCACAAAAAATTATTAGAAATGTGTACCTTAACAGACTCTCAGACTCACCCAAGAAGATATTAGAATATTTCACTTAGATTTTGGGTCATGGTGCCATTGAGTAAAAAAGATTTATTTTCCTATATGCCTAGAATGTGGGAATAATCATCCAAGTAAATGCCATAGAAAAATGGGAAGATGTTTTGACTAAAGAAAAGGGGGACCTAAAGAATATATAAAGGAAAAATGAAAATTTCAATTAACACAGTGGATGGTAATATTGGTATCCCAAATATATCATCAATTGTTTAATTATTTAAATTTGGAATGTATGTACATTATAAAAATCAATTTGCTAAAAGAAAATCTTGTGAAGCGAATCACTAATGTGGTATAAGTAATGGTTACACTATTGATGATGAAGATACTATAAATAACTTAGGAAAGGAAATTGGTCTTAGAGAATGAGATGAGGAGGCCTAGTTAATGGACTATGTGTGAGGTGAAATAATTAAATTTTTTATGTATTGGAATTCAATATTTATAAAATATATAAGGAGTATTCAGTATAAGTTTTTCTTACAGTGTTTTCAAGAATATGTTGAATGGTACTTATAACCTAAAAAAGTGATTTATTATAAATTTCATATTATTTTTTGGAAAACATATTATTATTGAAAGGTGACCCTTAATGTGTAACGGATGTTGAGAAAATAGAGTTTGTCTTGGATAAAGAGATGATTGATATGGATAAACTAAATTGGATAGTATTTATGGACTCATAATTAATAAAATATTTTTTGACTAAGTGGATTGTGTTATCATTGATTGATTATAAAACATTAGTGTATATGTGGAATAAATTCAATAATCAGTGGTGTTTTTTAAGGAATATGGTGGAATTTATTCTTTCCATAATGTTTTATGATAATTTCATTAATTTCTATCTTTAAATAGAGTACGTGATGAAGGTATTAACATATTTGGTATGTGATAATCAAGAGACACATTATGGTGTGTATGGGGATTAATAATTAGTTGGTTTTTAAAATTTAGTGAACTTTTTTTAAGATAGATTTTAATCTTCTTTAGGTGTTATAAGGTCAACCATTTAAAGAATGGGTTAGGCTTAGTTTTGGATAAGGTTTTAAAGAATAACATAATATTTCATAGTATGAATATTTATCCATATTGGATAACCAGTGTTAAATTTTTTTAAATAGATATGGAAGGAATAAATAATTACTCTATTATGGATCTTATGATCCATTAGTTATTCAGGAAAAAAAATTCACCTTTATTTCTTCGAGTAATAGATGAAGTGGAAATTGATCAAGGCAAAACCAAATAATGAGATTATACTTATAAAATATCGTGAAATCAAGTAAGTATATCATCTCATGAAAATTATTCAACTATAGGAAAAGGATATTAAAATATATATTACACTACTATCATCATTTTTTTATATCAAGGACCTTTTTCACACCTCTTTGTTTTTTTATCTTGTTGTTGTTAACTTTATATAGATCGCCCACATTTTTATGATTCATGATCTTTATCACTCTCGATAATTACTTACAATTTTATTCCATAAACAAATCGTTACTTCCCACCTATTTTATCTAATGCAGAAACCTAGTTATGAGTAACTTTGGGTAACTGTTATGTTTCCAACTTTCCCTTCTTAAAGGAAGTTTTATTATTCATTTTTATAATATGGGTTTCTATGAAGTAATTTTCAAATGTTGAACCTTTGATGGCCAAGATGAATTTTGGGGGTGAAATTTTTTTTAAGGTTTTAGAATGTAACACCTCGATATTTTTTAAGAACAAAAAAATTAATCTAATGTTTTTAATATTTATCCTTACACACAACATGATGTTTAACTTGAGTTACACGCAACACTAAAAAACAATTTTTATGCTCACAAGTGTGTTTTGTATCATTAAATTAACCAAATCACATTTGGTTAATGATTTTAATTAAATTTAAATAATATATATTCAAAAAAATAACATTAATGTAATGTGTTTTCTATATAATAAATGATAATTAATCCAATTTTACACTTAAAAAATGTATTTTTCTAAAAAACAGTTTGTTCAAATTTTTTTCCACTTATAATAAAATTAATTTTTGAAAAAATTAAAAAATTAATTTCAAAAAATAAAAACTCATATTTAAAATCATAAATTCAATATTATCTTAGTGTTAATTTTTGGAATTTTTTTGAAAAGTATCAATTTTTTATGAATAGTGAAAAATACTGAATTTTAATTGAAAACTACATTTCTTTTAAATTAAATATACTGTCAAATTATATTATGAATTTTTTTTCAAGTAAAATTAGTCAAATTTTATATCAATTATTCCAATATTTTTCATTGTAATCAATTTAATAATGAATTTTTATACAATAAAATTTTGAACTTTTGAACTTTTTCTCTTTAGAAACGCATATTCTCATCACATCTACGGGATTTATTTTAAAATTACTTTGTCCACTTATGCGAATTGAATTTGGAAAAATGGATTCTATGTTTATAATGATAATTATTTATAATTTAAAATATATTCAACTTAATATTTGACCAAAATGAATAGTAAATTTATTAAAAATTAATTATCACAATTATAGTAAAATGGGTTTATTAGGGCATAAAACTAAACAAATAAGGGTAAATTGTCCAATAAAATTGTATATAAACTATTTTTCTGAAAATATTTAGATCATTACACCAATAAGGTTTTATAATGGTCTAATTTAGACCCTTGTATCTTGAAAAATGTATAAGAACTTATTTCTTTTCCAAAATACCAAGTGTTTCTTCACCCCCACTTATAAAAGGCCGCCCCTATCCTCTTTTCTTCACACCTTCAAACCTCTTTGTTTCAGCCCAAAAATTCCCAAATAACTTCCCAAATTCTGTCCTCTCATACAAGAAGACTAATTTTGTACCTAACACCATTCTATAAAAGATTTATTGTGAAGCTAATGAGGATACATAAAGAATAGGTAATGTTATTCAATGAGCATCTTTATTTTATTTCTTTCTTCAACTCCTTAGTTTTTTTTAATCCAAGATTATATAATAACCTCAGGATCATCCATATACGTGGAAGTTGTAATAATAATTTTATGACCTATAACCTTCTCTACTTCTATAAAATGGGTTGTGAAATCATATTTCATGCGTATGTTGGAATACCGCCTTGCGAACCGATGTCATTCATTTTTCCATTACTACCACTAACGGTTAGACATAATGATGGACTTATTATTTATATATGATATTTATAGTATTATTTTATTCTATAATTATTATATCACACATATCATTATTCATTTCATTTTTTGTAAATATGATAACATCACTCATGTGTACGTTGGACTAACCCCTCATGAAGCATTGTGATTTGTGTGGACTACCGAATTCAAAAAGCGATGTGACTCTATTTTAATCACCCCACCACATGTATGATATTTATAAAAATATTTAAAGAATTAATATGTTTTTTATTATATTATTACAATTTTTCAATATAATACATTACTTACCTTCTTTCCATAATGATCATTGAAAAATAGAAATGTTACTCATGTGCATGTACGGTATTTCATCTCCATGATCGTGACATACTTCATTTCTCAAAACCATGTTTCATAATTGGAATTAAAAGTATATTGGGTGTATAAATATGATAATTTATTATTATTATTATTCTATAATTTATGTATCCAAGATCAATTAAATTGGACCAAAAATAACAAATCAAAACATATACCAAAAACAAAAGGATTATTACCCGAAACATGAATTTACCAAAAAATTGTTATTAAAAAAGGTAATAAAATGGCATGAGTAAATTAAGTATTTTATAATATATATAAGAATTTCTATATAATAAATGTATAATAAACTTATATTTATTGTATAAGAGGTCCAAATGAGTGAAAAGGATGTCGAGACTTTCATTAAGGGGACTTTTATCCCACATTTAACTTCTATAATACACATTCCATATTCACCACCTATTTTATTTTATATAGTTTATATACTGCCCAAGAATGTATTTTATGATGATAATCCTTAAAATTATGGGAATATATATATATATATATATTATCTCTCTTCCATGGGGCTTATGATTCAAAGTTACAAAAATGATAAAGATTTTATGTTACAATCTCATCATTTATCGAGAATTTTTACTATTATGTTTCTGATGGAAAAATATTATGACTCACCTCTCCAAAAGATCTTCTCCTATATTTATTCCTGGAGAATATTTTTTTCCTTTATTTTTTCTCTTTATGTTCTAAAAATTTCTTAAAAATAATTTTTTTGATAAAAATTGTGTTTTATTTTAAAACACCTTTTCTTCAAAAACAAAGTTTTTTTGAAAATATTTCCAAAAAAGTTTTTAAAATTATTTTAAAAGTATTTATAAAAGATATTTTTACCATTGTTTTTATTTTGAAAAAATTTATTAAAAGGAATTTCATTTCATTTTCAAAAACAATTCATGTTTTGATTCTGCCAAAAAAGTGAAAGGAATCTTTGTTTTAACATGAATAAAATGAATGAAACGTCCAATAATCATGACTATTAATTTTATTAAAACATATTTTGCAATTTTTTAAGGTAGTTTTAATAGAAAAGTATTATTAAAATGTTTTATGTTTAAATAAAATCATAGTGGTAAGGATATTTTCATTAAGAAATGTTTCGATTGATTTTTAAAGCCTCCTATATATGTTTTCAATGTTATTTTCAAAGATAAGTATTTTGAAAATATTTTTTGTTTTAGAAATTATTTTTTAGAGAAAGGTTATTTTCAATAATAAATGTTCAATGTGATCATTAAAAATACTTCTACATCTAACATGGTATCCTTTGATGTAACTTATCCTTTATGGGGGATAAGAAACAAGAATACCATTCTTATTATTTCTATGAATTTTTATTATTTATGATGCAATGATGTTTATGAAAATAGATTCTCTCAAACAGGTTATAACCTGATAAAATTATTATGAAACCCACTTCATTGTTCATGGGTTATGATATGATGAAATGGTGAAAGGATTATGAAACTAGTCACTTTTTCAAAGGTTGAGATATGATGAAATGTATATGAAACCCATTTCATTTCATGGGTTCTCATATGATGATTGTTTTATGATATTTTTGGCACATATATATATATATGATTATCATTATGATATAGTGGTTAGGTTATAACAATGATGGTGGTAATTTTATAACCAAAGATTGGTGGGACCTATATCACCCTATAATATATTCGGTAAAGATTTATATCTCATGAGATAGAAATAATTGGAATGGGGAGTGAACTCGATTCAGTAAAGGATTTTGATCACTATAATGATCTTGGGAGTAACCCTTTTCTAACATGATGGTTTTGGGACTAAACCCCTTACACTATGAGTAAATTACTTTCCTTTATGATAGTGTTGTGTCCCTCCTAGGAGGTGTAGACACTAAAAAGGAGGGTACATAGTTGGTTAGATAAATCCCAACTAAGGTACATGGTTTGTTAGCACAACCCTAACATTTTATGAAAACATTTTTTGTGAATCCTTTACATAATATTTTCTAGGCTTATGTGTATTCCACAATTCTATGTCGCATGCTAATGTTATTCTCTCATGGATCATGTTCTTTAATTCCCTTATGATTTAAATATAATAAACTATCAATATTTATGTCATGACTCAATATTATGATCTTTTGTATATAGGGTATGCTTTTCAAATGTTATATTAATGTTCTCATAAACCTATAGTCATATTATACTTATGTGTATCCCTTTTTACCCTTACTAAGATTTTTAGCACACCTTTTATTATGTTTCCTTTCCCTGAATTATGAAGAAATGTTTTTAACTAGGATTGATAAAGGGAAGTATCATTACAGGATACATTTAAGATCTTTCAAAAATTAAGAATATTGTGTTTCCAGTTTTAAAGGGAACAAAACTATTATATTTCTCAAGAATGTTTTTGTATAAAAGAATTAATATTAATCTAAAAATATTTAATATCATTTTATAAGAATCATGTGTTTCTATATAGGAGGGAAGTTTTATTTTCTTTCCTTTAGGTTTCTTTAATGAATGTTTCCCAATTTCATTCTACTAGAATCACTTCTCATCCTTATTATTGTAAAATTCCACAAACTCTATCTATACTTTCTCATGAACCTATAATATATCCTTATAAATGATGAACTCTTGAGTAACCACATCCATCCATAAACTTGGATTCAATCCTGAGTAAAATCAATAAATTATAAATACATGGTCAAGAAATAAATTTGGTACATACGTGTCTAATATAATAAAATTATCTTCATATGGGGAAACAGATTCCTCCTTTTTCTTTAACTCTAGTAATTTTCTTTTTATTCTAATTTGAATAAATATATTAAAATACTATTAAAAGAAGATATTTTATATATAGTCTATTACATGGTATAAAATTATTTCTTTTTATTAGTGTTCTTAATAAAATACCACCAATAATTATTTTCATCATAAAAAATATAAATTTAAATGGTTTCCTTCAAAAGTTTTGTATAGAAAAGATACTAAAATATCATCTTTAGAGAATTAATATATCCTTCATATTTCACTAGGTCTATAGATCCAAGAAGATTTGGGGGGTTTTGTTTCATGAAATGATCTTCTCTAGATATGTTACACTATAGATAATTCAGTCACTATATTACATTGCTTCATGAATTTATAGCATATATCAACTTATTCGTAATGGTTTAAAACTAATCTTTCTCAATTCCAACCATTTTTAGGTTTCTAGTCTAAATGAATATTATCCTCCTCATGTATTTCTACCTCAATTTCATGTTTCCTCTATGAAAAAAAATTTCAATAGACACGGATTAAATGAAGAAACTTAGAAATATTAAAAATATTTCTTATGATAATATAATAATAAATTATAAACTCTTTAAATTTCATTTCAATATATCCATAACCTCTAAATTTATCTAAACATTAATTTTGATATTGAATATAATAGTTAGTGCCTTAAACAAACCGGAGTTACAAGATTTATAACAAGGGTTGTAATTTCTAACATTTTCAGGATATTTTTTGTGTAGAGTTTTACAGATTTAGGTCAAACATTACATAAAAACGTTTAAATTTCCAAAAAGTATCCATTTTTCAAAAAAGAATATTTTGATAAATATGTACTTGTTTCATTCTAGGTAACTTCCATATCTAAAACTCTAACATTATTTACTTTATTACCCATGCTTATGGTTAGAGAAAAATAATTCAAAAACATAGGATGATCAAATAAATTCTTATAAAGATACATAAAAGAAAATAAAAATTGTTAGTCCATTTGTAAACCAAAAAATACCTAAGAAATTTTTCCTTTTTCATAATGAAAATTTGACCTCAAATGTCAATTTAATTTTTTATTAAATCAAATCAATTTATTAATATATTTCATAAAAAATCATAAGATATAATGAATTAAAAAATCATAATCATAAGTATTTATTGGGATAAACATGAAAAAATCAGAAATAACTTTCCTTTAAAACATTCCTTTCACCTTTATTTTAAGAAAAACATAAACTTTCTTTAAAAACATAAACTCATTTTCTTACAATTTAAATCAAAATATTTCCTTTATAAACCAGCATAAGAATATGATTTAAAAACATTGATACATTATCCTTATATTCATCCTAACAAGAACCCCAATAATCGAATCACCTCACCAAATAATTCTCATATCTCTTAGGAGTAACCTATAACCTGTGAACTTTATCACTTTCTTAATGAATTGAAGAGCTATATCAAGTTCACCCATCATCAGAACTTTTTTAGGACCACAGCTCACTTATATAAAATTTATAAGATCCATATCATGGATAACACTCATATAGATTTCCACTTAATCATAAACCACATTTGAATTATCCTTATATCCTATTGTAAATAAAATTTTCTACTATCTCATAAAGAAGAAGAAAAGTATTTGTTTCCTTCGGAAAACTTTTTAAAGCTAGAATTTCTAAAAATATTGAGAAAATATTTTATTTAAAAATACCCATAAATTTTCTTAAAGGAATATTGATTATTTACAATGGATTTTATTGTCCTAAAATGATATCAATCAACATACATAAAAATACTTATGTTTTTCACTTTGGTAAAAACAACAAAATCACTCATACGGTAAATATTTCAAATATTATTTTTTAAATAATAAAAAAGAAATTAAAATGTACTAAAAAATTATATTTAACAATATTTTATGTATAAATATCAACCAACTTGGACCATTTTTAAAAACAAGGATATGAAGGAAAATGATTAAAAATAAATGATTTAAAATAAGGTTTTAAAAAAAAATTATTACCATAATTTTCAACTCGTATAGTATATTCCTTAAATCTTATATATTAAAATTATTTTCGTTTTATACTTTCTTAATAACCTTTTTCAGGTTAATTTTATTATTATTATTACATTAAGTTAATTTATTTTCCAATTTTATTTAGTTACTAAAATGGTTAAGTTCATTAAGGATGTTTTTTGATTATTTAGTTTATAACCTCAAAACAACATCAGTGTGTTGATAGAGGTAAATATTTTTTTTGTTATATTACATCTAGAATACTAAAAATGTTATATTTATTATATTTATACATTTTATATACTTTTAAAACAAACCATGTATTGAATACATGAAAAATTAATCACCTTTTTTTATGGAGATGGTAGTTTATATGTACTCATGAACAACATTTTCATTATTATAATGGGTGGAAAATAAATAGATTAGATGATATATTACTCTTAAAGAATCATAAATATGTTATAAATTTCATATTTTTTCATTATTTACATCCTCATAACCCTCCTTATAATTTGAAAATGTAAAATGAATAACATAATTTCATGGAGAATTTGGTCACTTATTTTAAACAGTCTTATGATCTGGTGATAAAAATGAAATGCATCACTTCATGGATATTGAATTCCACACATATACACAATAAAGGTTTCCACTTCTCAAATGATGTAAATGGTTATGTAGAATATTTATACGATTATCCTAATAAAATTTCAGTATAAGGAAGATACTAATTTTATAATTTCAGCATGGTTGAAGAGGATTTGAATGGGGTATAGGAAGAAATAAACCTAAAATAGGTTTGTTGTGATTTATAAATTCTTCTTAGATATAACCTTTTTCCTATAACACCCCAGGATTTTATGAAATAAAACTATTTTTGATACTGTATTTGACGCACAACATTGAGCTTAAACGACTTGTGAAATATATAATCATTATAACCTTGCCCATAAATTGGTGGATATGAATATTATTAACTACTTTATGAAATATATATATATAAATAAACTACTAAATATGAATTTTATATAAATGTTTAGTAAATAATCAATACATTCTTAGTAATGTAATTTTATTCTTCAAAAATGATTTTAATTTCTTTTCATGAAAAAATATTATTATTAATATATTTAAATTTAAGAAAATTTATTTTATAATTGAACTTAATCATTGAAATAATAATATCAAAATCTAAATGGGGTGAATTTTTTGTATTTGTTTAGAAAATATTGATTTTTTTAGTGAATAGTGAAAAACACTGATTGTTATAAAAATGCCATTTCTTT
This sequence comes from Viscum album, assembly GCA_963277665.1. Lineage (NCBI taxonomy): Eukaryota > Viridiplantae > Streptophyta > Magnoliopsida > Santalales > Viscaceae > Viscum > Viscum album. Next base: position 1,122,370,401 of record OY728136.1, on the reverse strand, counting down.
CCAATAAATTAATAAATTTATGTCTCATTATGATTTGAATGTGATTTAAATTAAAATAAGTATTATTTATCTATATTTAATCCACTTAATTATATTTTAATAACCTTAATATAGGATTTTAATATAAGTTTTTGTTTGGGTTTAAAAACTATATTTTTCTGAAAATCGTTTTAAAGTAGATAATGTTTTTAAATTAAAATTAATATGAAAAAACCCTAATAAGGAATTATTTAAATTAAATTTATATATTATATATAAATAAATATTAATTAATTCTTATATAATGATTATTATAATTCATAGATTTAATATAGAATCATCTTTTTCTCAAAAAAAATACACTTCTTAAAAACCGGCTTTTTCATCCCGTATGCGGGTTTTGTTTTAAATTAAAATTTTCCAATTATAAGAATTGAATTTGGTAAAATTAATTCCATAATTCTAATCAAGATAATTTATATTATCTAATATGGTCAACTTATTTTTTTCCCATAATGAATAGTGAAAATGCTAAAAAGAAATAATTGTGGTAAAGTTAAAAATGGATTTATTGAGGAGTTAAACTGAAAAGATAAGTGTTAAGATGACATAAAAACACAACTAAAATATATTTTATGAAAATATTTCAATATTATAATTTCTAAGTATCTATAATACTCTATTTTGGGTCATTTTTCCGGTTAAAATGTGAGTGTAACATTTTTTCAAAAATTACAAGTTTTCCACTCACCTCACTTATAAAAGGCCACCACTCTCCTCTCTTATTCACACCATAGAAACGTTTTGGTTCTTCCAAACCCTAATAAAATAAATTTAATAATTTCATAACCTCATCCTATAATCTTATTTTTGTTCATAAATCCATTCTATAAATACTTTTTTTATAATCATAAAGAGGTGGTCCGAGAAGTTGTATGATTCTTAACTATACATGTTTGTTTTATTTATTCTTCCACCTCCCTAAAATATTATTAAAATATTATCATATGATAAATCTACTATATACTATATACTTATATGTAATTATATTAATTTAGTAACCTAAATCCATCTCCTCTTCCGTCAAATGGGATACGAAATCATCATTACTCTTTATGGTGGACTACCGCCTCACGAACAGATGTCGTTAATATTCCATCATTACCTCTCAAGACTTGTTTTAATAATATAATTAAAGTATATATATTATATTTATAACATATATATTTTTTTAAAAATTATTTCATATATACCTCTTTACTATCCATTCCATGGTGGATAAAATAATGTCACTCGTGTGTACCGCGGACTACATCCTCGTGAAGCAATGTGATTCATTTTTCACTAACACTTTACGTAGAAGGTAATAATTATATTGTTAATTAATATGTGTTATATAAATTAAAACATTATTATATTCATTAAATATTTATCATCTTGAAAATAAAATATATGGTTTTCTTTCTAACACTGAAAAATGAAAATGTTGTCTGTGTACGTGTGGACTACCGCCTCCACGAAGTGATGTGATACTTTTTACATCACCACATGATAAGAATGAAATTTATAAGTATATTAAAAGAAATAATTTTATATTAATTATATGATTAAAATTCTTCAATAATAAAATAATACAAACCATCTTTACAAAATGATCATTGAAAAATGGAAATGTTACTCATGCATACGTATGACCACCTGTCTCCTTGATCACAACATATTTCATTTTTTAGAACCATTTTTTCTGATTTGTTTCAGAAGTATAATTGATGAAAACATTTGATAATTATTTATTTATTATTATTCTTTATACTTTAAAATAATTACCACTTTTACCATGTTCAACACACCGAATCCATTTTGAAACAATGAACTAAACGTCCTCAAAACACCCAACACGGACTTAATTTATTAAATATTTCAATATGTAATTATTATGAAATAAAATTTATTTTTTAATAATAAGGTGTTAGAATATGAAAGTGTTATTAAAGAGCCAAATGATTAATTTAATCCTACTATATAGTATTTAAAGTGCATACAAGGAAATTGTGGACTTGAGGTACTGGGTTTTTTACACCACGCTTTTACTTCTATGAGATATATGTCATTTTCACTAATTTTATTTATTATGTTATGTATATAATATCCATTTTACATTTAATATAATGAATCCTTTATACATAATGGTTCTTTTTCTTTCAATTTGAATTATTTCATTTAAGGTAATTTTACTTGAAGGTTTCTAAGTGGTAAAGAATTTATCATCATTATTGAATTTATTGAAAACAAAAGTGAATAAAAAGGTATAAGGTGTAAAAAAGAAGATCCTATGAAAGTATAAAATAATGGATCCCAGGGGCATCCACAATCATATGGTTCTAACCCTCAAGGGTCAAAGAGGATAACCTAAAAAATCATATGACACTTAGACCATGGACCTCCATGGAATATAGAATATCAGCAACCATTTGACCATCCCTCCAGGTATATAAATTTTCCAAATTATCTTCTAAATAGCTAATGCATCTTCTTAGGACATAGTAAATACACTAGGTAGTGGTACCTTTACATTGTAGTGCATTAGAAATGGTTTTTTCAGTCTATTTCCACAATTGTAAGATTAATTTTACATCGATTGTAAAGCTGGATACGACTTAACATATCCAATGCTTCCAAAATTAGTGGGTTTACATGCCCAATTTTGGCTATGAATTCAAGAATAACTGAACCCTTGACTTCTCGAACCACTCCACCTCCCTTAATTAATTCCATAGAACACTAACCATCTGCGCTAACTTTAGGACCATATGAATGGAGGTACCATCTTTAACAATTTCCCTACCTGTCATTGGAAGATGTGGGCCCCGCAAGTTGGTCGTAATGACTGATCAAAGAGAAGGATCACACAACCAGTCCTTAAAGAGATTTACCAGATCAAGTAGTAGGTTCCAAGTTCAAGAAACTAGAGTTGTACCTGAACAATAGGTCCCCTCATGTCGAGACATGTTATGAGAATTCCATATACACCAGACACTGGTAGATTAGACCGTACCATGAGTAATTCTCTATGGACCAGCATCGTTAGTGCCATAAAACCGTTGCACCAGAAATGGTTACTCCAAAAGATCTCATATATGGAAAGAAAAAAATCCACCAAAGAAGTTCCAGATGGTACGAGCTCACTCACCTATGAAGAATTTGTGCTTTGATCTCTCTTCCTAAGTTTCCATAAAAAAATATCACTAGGAGGTTATATGAATTACAATTTTCTCACATTTTCATCAGTGGTTAAAGCGCAGTTTCAAATTCCCTATAGCATAAAATTATATTTGGCAGGTATCGGTTTCTTCTATAGGTCTTATTTGATACATATGTCAATGATATGCACCTATATTCATTTTTAATATTTATATTATTCCCTTTTACTTGTTATATCATAAAACTTCTTATTTTCATTATATTTAAAGTATAATTTTATGTTATTATATTATGGAGATTATGATTTAATTGTTACCAAAGTGGAAAAGGGTTTATGTTACAATATCCTTTATTTTGGTATTATTTATGTTCAAGTTTCTTTTAGAGTAAATAATGTGATATTATTTTCTTTAACCACATATTTTTTATTCTCCTTTGGTTACAAATGTGGATCAAAATTTTAACTTATATTTACTCCTTTATTTTATGAATAAAAATTAATAAACTAATTTATAAGTGATATCAATCTTGTATTTTTCATTTAGATTATGCATATTTCTATTTTGTATCCATTATTTAAAAAATTTTGTCAAAAATATTTTTAACATTATTAAAAAATATTATAAAATACATTTCTAGCCATGTTTAAATTTTTTACAATTTTTTTGAAAGGAATCTTCATGTCTTTTTTCAAACAATTTCTATTTGGTTATTACCGAATATGTTAAAGGAATATTTGTTTTAAATTATCAAAATGATCAAAATTTACCACCATACTGGCCATTATTTTATTTGATTAGTCCTTTATAATTTTTCAAGGTTATTTTCAAATTAAAGGATTTCCAAATTATTTTATGAATTTTTAATTTTAGAAAAGTGATTTTCAAAGAAAATTTATTTTCCTTATGAAATGTTCTAAGTGATATATCTAAATAATTTTCCATCTAAGATGAAATCATTTGATGTTACTTATTCTTTAATGTAGATATAATCCAAGGATAATATTATTAATATTTCTCCAGATGGTTTATGTTTATGATGATAATATTTTTACAAACATGTTTATTTTGAATGGGTTAAACATGTTTCAAAGAGATTATTATGGAACCCATTTTGTTTCCATAGGTTAATCATGTTTCAATGAGATTATTTCGAAACTCATTTCTATTCCAGGGGTTAATCATGTTTCAAATATATTTTTATGGAACCCATTTATTTTCCACAAGTCAATAATGTTTCAAGGAGATTATTATGAATGTTGTTTCATTCCAACTGGTTAATCATGTTTCAAATTAACTATTATAATGCCCATTTATTTTACATGAGTTAATCATGTTATGAAATGGGAAAGTATTTTATTTATGATTTTTATATTGAAATTAAGGATCAATTTATATTATTCATGTTGTGGTTATTTGACATTATATATATGATGGGTGTTCCCATATGGAACTATATGAGCCTATTATCAATTGTATAATGCTTGCACCCTAATAGAAATCCAATGCATTGGGTAAATATTATGTTCTATATAGAATAATATTTTAAATTTTCCATATGGTTATTTCAATTGTAAGTATTCTGTAAGGTTTCTGTGATGATGATGTTCCAAGATACCAATATTTTTTATCTATGGTTTTTGTCAGATTATAATGTTTCGTTTAATCAAGATTTTGATCACATGGAACATAATGATTGATTATTATGAATAATTAATTAATTAAAGTATTATTCTATATTTTATGATTGATGATTTTAAGTATTGATAGTTATGAGTTCTTTTATGATTCTGTCATGCACTCTGATTATATAGTCGTAACCTAATACCCTTCTTATGCTCATTGATGACTTTCAATTGTTAGTTTTTATGTTCTAATCATACTAATCATTTTAAATAACCCTTATTATGTTTACTTTTCCCTAATTTATCAATAATTATATTGAGTTAATTATTTCCCGAAGTGTTTTATATGGATAATGAAGATGGATTAATGTGAAATAAGAAATGTTGGGTTAGGTGGGAGATATTCTGATTTAATGAAATGGGTTTTGTTTATATATGTTTTTTTCTAAATTATATAAAATTATAAACCTTAAAGTTCATTTATAATGTACATAATATAAATTTCCTTTTGATTTTTTATGGTTTGGATGGAAACAATTTAGTCACCTTCATTAGTATTAAAGCTCAAAATGTAAATTTTAGGCTTTTAACACCAGATCTGGGAGTGCAGGTTCTAGACTATTGTAGTTGGTATTAGAGGAAATTATTAGATTAATTTGAAAATATTATGTTTTTCATTGAGGTTATCTTAAGATTTATTGATACCATCATAGGTATATTAGATTAAGTTTGATCATAAGTTGAAAGTCTTAGACACCCCTTTGAGGTTTTAAGCGATTATATCTTAGAGTGATTAAGGGAATTTTAAGATATGTTTTATTGGTTTAAAGTATATGTAATAATTTACTTTAATTTTAATTATTCCTTTAAATTTTTTTAAATAATATTTAAGTTATTGATAACCTTTATAGATTATATGATCATTGGCATTGAGGTAATTACTGTAATATAAGATTTAGCATATAGATAACCATTAGATTAAAAAGTGACTTAGAGACTAAGTGATTAATGTTATTTTAAAATGAGACCATAATATTTTTGGGATTTAAAGTTTAAAGATATGAGATATAATTTTATCTTTAAAATCATTAAGGTTCAGGTTATTTATGAATTATTTAGTTTGAATGTTGGCTTTTACTGTTGACTTTTTGAGATTAATGTATATTTCATCATATGAAGGTTTACTCATTTTAGAGATTATCTTACAATTTGATAAAAATCATAGATTTGTTTAATGTATAAAGATATTAGGAATATATTATTATCCATTTTATGGTTATGTGGTCTTTAAAAGTTGGTTTTATTCACGCGTGAAAAAATCATCTTGAATACTCATCATTTGGAGAAAAAGACGGCATTGTTTCGAAAATCATAAAAAGGATGAAATTATACCCATCAAGTAAGTATATTTTATTATTCTCTTAGTCTATATGGAAAAAAATAATCAAATAAAGGAAAAGGATCTTGAAACAAAATTTTTTACTATTACAATCATTTCTGATTATACCAATGATATTTTTCACATCTCTTTGGTTTATGGTTTTCTGATTGTTAACTTTCCCTTGATAATTCAGTTTCCCATGATCAATGATCTATGTCACTATATAAAATTAATTGGGAATTATTATTTTCTTCAATTTATAAATATTTACTTTAAACCTATTTTCTCCAATTTAGAAACCTTGTGTGTTTTATTCTAGACAACCTTTACACTTCCCTTTCTCTTTTATCAATAGGATAATTTATTAACCCATTTTACGATGTGGGTTTACAACAAAAGTATTTTCAAATATCATACCTTTTATTAAAAAGATAAATTTAAAATTTTTATGAAAAAAATTATTAAATGGAGGGATGATGTAACACCCTGCAATTTTAGAAAAAAAACTATGTTCGATAGCATATTTGACATGTAACATAGAGTTTAAACAACCCATGAAATATATAACTGTTACAACCCATCCATTAAATTGGTGGTTGAAACATTAATAAAAAATTCATGAAATATATAAATATATATATATATATCATAATCAATATAAACTATTGATAAATATTTATTAAAAAATTAATAAATTTTTATTAAAGTAATTATATTCTTCAAAAAAATGTTTTCTTAAAAAAATTATTTATTTTTGAGGAAAAATATTATAATTAATATTTAAAAATTTAAAAAGAATCAAAAAAATAAAATAAATTTTTTAAATATTAATATCAAACTTTAATTTGGTTGAATTTTTTGCATGTTTTGGAAAATACTGTTTTTATTGAACATTAAAGATAACCTGATTTCTGTAAAAATGTCATTTCATTGCAACAAATTAATCAATTAAAATGTATTATTATCTTGGGAATAAGATTACCTGTAAAATAATTATTATTTAGTTTTATTTAATACACTTAATTACATTTTAATCATCTATATATTATATTTTAGTATAAGTTTGTCATTGGGTTTAAAAACAAGATTTTTCTGAAAACTAGTTTAAGTATATATTGGTTATCAATTCTAATTAATATAAATAATCCCTAATGAGGATTTTTTAAATGAAATGTATATATAAAATTTTATAAAATATTAATTTCTATTCATGAAATCATTATTATTAGTTATAGTGTTAATATATAATCATCTTTTACTCGAAAAAATACACATCTTGAAACCCCTCTTTTTCATCACAACTACGAGTTTTGTTTAAAGTATATTTTAATATTTATATGAATTAAATTTGTTAAAATAGATTTCATGTTTTTAATTAGAATAACTTTTATTATATAATATGTTTAACATAATTTTTTATCTAAATTTATAACGAAAATAGTAAAAATAAATTACTCTGGTTGAAGTAAAATTGAATTTTATAGGGGTTGAACTAAAAAGTTAAGAGAAAAATGACCTAAAAACTTTTCTAAAATATATTTTATGGAAATATTTCAATGTTATAAAGTATTATTTTCAATAATACTCTATTATATACCACTTTATCATGTGAATAACATTGGTAAACCTTTTGCTTTTCAAAAATTACAGGTATGTCACTCACCTCACTTATAAAAGGTCATCCACTCTCCTCTCTTATTCACACCTTAATGATATTTTTATTCACAAATACATCCTAAAATAACTTCCAAACATCTGTAAACACATTCTATAATACATGGTTTATTCACAAAATCATTCTATTAATACTTGAGATATAATCCTAAAGAGGATGTCTGAGAAGAGGAAAAATTCCTAACTATGCATTTTGAATTTATTTCATTTCCCACCTACTTAAAATCTACTTAAACTATGATTATATGATAACACTATTATAACCTATAAAAATATATTTTATAATAATAATTTAATAACCTAAATCCATCTCCTATTCTATAAAATGGTATATGAAATCATTATTCATGTGTACTACAAACTACCACCTCGCGAAACGATGTCATTCATTTTAATTCATCATCTCATACACATTGTTGTAATGATGGATTTAAGGTATGTATAAGACATTTTTGACAAATTTATGCTTATTTATTTATTATAACACAAATAAATTTTGTGTTTTTCATCCTGTGGGGGATATGATAAGGTCTCTCAGGTGTATGTCGGATTGCATCCTCGGGAAGTGATGTGATTAATTTTTCACAAATGATATATATCAAAGGTAATAAGGAAAAGTTTAAGGAATATATGTGATATAACTGAAATAGTAATGATATTAGTTAAATATTTATCATTCTAAAATTATAATAAATTATTTTCTTTTTAACACTGAAAAATGATATCGTCATTCATGTACGTGTAGACTATCGCCTCCACGAAGCGATGTGATTATTTTTTCATCACTACATAATAAGAATTATATATATATATATATATATATATATATTAGTAAATTTAAATAAATTTTGTGGTATTTATGATATTATGATAATTATATAAATATAAAATAATACATACCTTCTTTCCATTATGATCATTGAAAAATAGAAATGTTACTCATGCGTACATATGACATACCATCTCCATGATCGTAACATAGTTAATTATTCATATAAATTTTTTATTAGTGTTTTTAAAAGTATAATTGATGAATAAATATGATAAATATTTCATTATTATTATTCAATATATGTTTAAATAATGACCCCTTTGACTACATCTAACATATCGACGCTGTTTTTGAAATAATGAATCAAAAATCCTCAAAACACCTTATGTGGAATTAAATGATTAAATATTTGAATCTATCTTTATAAAAAATTAATGAATTAATTATAAGTAATTAAAACTATAAAATTTACTTAAGAAAAAATATATAATATTATTATAAAGTAGTTAAAGGACATGCAAGGTAAGTTTGTACTTGAGGTAAGGGGTTTTCTTGTCTCGCTTTTACTTCTATAAGATATATTCCATATTCACCAATTATTTTTATTATTTTGTTTATATACCATAAATTTTACAATATAAATATAATGAATCCATAATAAATATTTTTATTTTATGATTCAATTTGAATTGATTCATCTAAGGGTATTTGAAATGAAAGTTTCCAAGTGGTAAAGAATTTTAGAACTCAATTTCTTTTCATTGGGCTATATTACCTCTTAATTGTATTTAAAAGTATATGATCATGAATGTAATGACTTTTTATTATCTTATGTTGTATTTTAACTTTTTTTTATGTGGATTTATATTTTATACACATAATTTATTTATATATTAATTCTCAAATTCAATGGTACGATTCTTGTAAGGATTATTCGTCTCAAATTCTCTTTCTTTGAGATATACATTTATGATATTCGCCTATATTAATTTTTAAGGTTCATATACTACTGTTTAATGGGTTATATCAAAAAAACATTTATTTTAATGATATTTAAAGTACCATTTAATTATATTATTTGAAGTGGATTATGATATAATACTTACCAAAGTGGAAAAGGATTTATATTCCAATATCCTTTCTTTAGTGATTGTTTATTTTTATGTTTATTTTTGAGGAAATAATGTGATATTATTTTCTTGAGATATATATATTTTATTATATTATTAATATGAATGTTTTTCACAACTATAACTTATATTTCCTCCCTTATTGATTGAATAAACATCAATAAAGTCATTTTTAAGTGCTACTAATATTTAATTTTTATTTTAGATCAAGAATTTCCTCTTCCAAGCCCATATTTTTTAAAAATAAAAATAATTGTTAACATTATTTTAATTTACTATTAAATATATTTCTTCCCATGTTTTAGTTTTTTTCAAAAAAAAATTGAAATAAATATTTATGCCATTTTCCAAAAAAAAATATCGTTTGGATTTTATTTAAAAATTGATGGGAATATTTCTTCTAAAATGTTTGTAATAAACACATTTTACACCATCATGACCATTATTTTATTTTAAGAATCCATTATATTTTTTCAAGTTTATTTTAAAAGAAAATGTTTTCCAAAATATTTTATGAATTTTTATTTTTAAAATTTTTATTTTCAAAAAAAAAGTTATTTTCCTTCAAAAATATTCCAAGTAATATTTTAAAATCATTTACTATCTAGTATGAAATTATTTAATGTTACTTATGATTTACTAGGGATATGATGCAAGGATATCATTATTATTTTTTCAATGTGTTCTTTATGTTTCTGATAATAAGATGTTTATGAACCTGTTTCTTTTCCATTAGTTAATCATTTTTCAAATGAATTGTTATGGAACCTGTTTCTTTTCCATGATTCAATCACGTTTCAAATAGATTTTTATAAAACCCATTTATTTTCAAGGGATTATTCATATTTCAAAGATATTTTTATGGAAACCATTTATTTTCAATAAGTTAATCATGTTTCAAATATATTTTTACATAACCCATTTCTTTTCCACGGGTTAATCATGTTTCAAAGATATCGTTACAGAACCCATTTCTTTTCGATGAGTAAAATAAGTTATGAATTGGATAATGATTTTTTATAATTTTTATGATTAAATGAATTACCTATATACTTTATTAGTATAATGGTTCATAGAAATTTTTATATGGTGGTTTCACCCATATAGGGAAGGGATAACCCATTATAGATTATATGATGGGTGCACCCAAATAGCTTCTAATGCATTAGTTAATGATTTTTTTCTCTAGATAATTCTATTGGAATTTGGTAATATGGATATTCTAATTTTAAGGGTTTTTTAAGGGTTCTTTTATGTTAAACAATTTTTCTGTTTTTAATGATTGATTATTCTTGTATTTATGGGTATGATTTTTTTAGGATTCACTCATCCACTTTGGTTATCTCATCATACCCTTATTAACTTCTTATGCTCACTGATTATATTAATTTTTAATGATTATATTTACCCTTATAGATAATTACATTACACCATTGATATTTTTCTTATTCCCCATGTTATCAAGAACGTTGTTGAATGAATTATGTCATTAGGGGTTTCATATTTTTTATGATTATATCTTAATCTAAAAATATAAAACCTTGGTTAGGGGGGATATTTTATTATTTGAAGACATTATTATTTTTTATATATTAGTTTTCTATATTTATCAGAAACTCTAAACCTAAAACGTCCATTAGATTAAAACTAGTTCAATTTTTAATTTTGATTTTGTATGGTTTGGATGGAAAAAATTAGGTCACCTTTATTATTATCGAATACAAAAATGGAAATTTCATGTTTTTAGCACCGGATTTGGGAGTTCGGTTTCTGGGCTATTATAGTTGGTGTTAGATAAAGGGTTTAGAAAACTTTATATATTAGTATATTTTTATTTGATGTTATATTAAGAATTGTGGATACCATCAAAGGTATATAATACTAAGTATTACTATAAGTTCAATGTCTTAGACACCCCTATGTGGTTTTAAGTGATGAGATATTAAATGGATTAATAGAATTTTAATAGAAGTTTTATTTGGTTGAAGCTAATATAATGATTAGTTTTAAGGAGTGGTATTCCATAAAAAAATCAAAATAATATTTCATTTATTTATAACATTTAGTGTTTATATGATCTTGTATATTTAGGTAATTATGGGAACATAAGTTTTATTGTATAGAAAACCATTGGATTGAAAAGTTATTTGGTGATTAAGTGATTAATGTTATTTTAAAATGAGATATCTATATTTTTTTGAATGAAATTTGAAAGGTATGAGATATAATTTAAGGTATAAACAATATTTAAGGTTCAAGTTATTTAGGAATAATTTATTTTGAACCTTATGTATTACTATTGACATTTGGAGATTAATATTTTATTTCATCATATGAAGGATTAATCATTTTAGAAATTATCTGACCCTGTGATAAAAAATTTATTTCTAGTTAATGTAAAATGATAATAGGAATATATTTTTAACACTATTAAGGTTATGTGGTCCTTAAAAGTTGATTTTAGGTTATTGTGCATGAAAAAAACATTTTGAATACTCACCGTTTATAGAAAAGGATGAGATTGTAGTGTAAATTGTTCAAAGGGTGAAATTATACTCTTCAAGTAAGGATATTTTCTTATTCTCTTTTTAGAGATATAAAATAATTTAAAAAATCTACTAAAAGTATCTTGAAAAAAATCATATTACCATATTTTTTTATGATATCAATGACATTTTTTACACCTATTTTTGTAGTTGTTAACATTCTCTTGATCATTCGCTTTCTTCTTATCAATGATCTCTTTTAATCTATATCATTAATTTTGAATTATTATTTTATTAAATTTTAAAATATTCACTTCCCAACTATGTTCTCAAAATTGGAAACCTAGTATGTGTTATTTCATGTCAACTTCATACTTCCCTTTTAGTTTTATCAAGAGGATGTTTTATTAACCTATTTTATAATGGGGATTTACAATAAAATTATTTTTAAATATCCAACTATTTATTACATAGATAAATTTAAAATTTCATGGATTAAATTCACTAAAGAGTGCTAGGATTTAACACCATGAGATTTTATAAAGGAAAACTATGTTTGATGGCACATTTGACATGCAACACTGAGCATAAATAATCTACGAAGTATATAACTGTTATAACCTAGATTTAAATTGGAGGGTATGAATAGTATTAACTACTTTATGAAATGTATATATATATTTTATACTAATATAAATTATTGATACATTATTATTTAATAATAAAAAATATTAGTAAAGTAATTTTATTCTTTAAAAAATATTTTTTATCAAAAATTATTTTTATTGTTTCTTATGAAAAAATATTATAATCAATTTTTTGGACTTTTAGAAAATTTATTTTTTAAAATAAACATAAATTATAAGCTTTATATATTTAAATTTATTTTTTGTGATTCTTTTGGTTTTTTCATAAAATATTCATTTTCATTTAACAGTAAAAAATAATGATTATTTTTTCAAAATGTCAATTATTTTCAAGAGATTAATAAATTCAAATATCCAATTATATTATAAATATGATAAATAGTAACAAAATTATTATTTAGTTACATTTAATTCACTTAATTACATTTCAATCATATTTATATTATATTTTAATAGAAGTTTGTCTTTTGGGTTAAAATGAGATTTTCAAAAAACCTAGTTTGAAGTGAAAATGTTTATCCCATTTAATTTAAATAAAAAACCCTAATGATAAATTATTTAAATTAAATTTATGTATTTTATATAAATAAATATTATTTCTTATTCATAAAATTATTATTATTAGTCATCTAATTAATATAAAATCCTTTTTTCTCAAAAAATACATCACTTGATAACCCGTTTTTTAACACATCTGTAGGTTTTGGTTTAAATTAAATTATTTCACTTATGTAAATTAAATTTGGTAAAATAGATGACATATTTTAATCACAATAATTTATATTATATAATATGTTAAACTTAATTTTCTACCATAATTAATACTGATAATGGTAAAAATAAATTTTCACTATTAAGCTAAAAATGGATTTTTCAGGGGTTAAACAACAAATTTAATCTTTAAAATGATCTAAATACTTTTCTAAAATATTTTGTGTTGATATATTTAGACCTTATAATGTATAATTATTTATAATACTATATTTTGGTCCCTCTTCTCAAGTGAAAAATTTTGTTATGCCTTTTTCCTTTAAAAAACTACAGGTGTACCACTCACCTCACATATAAAAGGTCACCCACTCTCCTATATTTTTCACACCTTAAAACCATTTTTATTCCCAAAATACCAACCTAAATCACTTCTAAAATTTCATCCCCTCATCCTACAGGCCTTTTTTCATAAATCATTCCTATGAATACTTTAGGTAAAATTCTATAGAGGTGGTCCGAGAAGAGGTAAAAATTCAAACTATACATTTCTGTTTTATTTATACTTCCACCTCATTAAAATATTTTTAAAATATGATCATATTATAAAAAAATATCTAATATATACTAATATTTTATTATATTAATTTGATAAACTAAATCTATCCCCTCTTTCATCAAATGGAATACGAAATCATCATTCATGTGTACGGGGGACTATGGCCTTACGAACTGATATCATTCATTTTCCATCATTTCCTCTCATAGATTACTGTAATGATGGATTAAATGTCTATATATATATAATATTTGAAACATAATTATACATATTTATTAATTATATCACATATAATTTTTTACTTTCAATATTTTGGGGGATATGATAACGTCACTTCTGTGAATGGAGGACAACCGCATCACGAAGCAATGTGATTCATTTTTCACTAACATTTTAAATAGAAGGTAATGATTATAATATTAATGAATATGTGTTATATAAATGAAATAATAATTATATTACTAACATAATTATTATTCACAAAATATAACATATCATTTTCTTTTCTTACATTGAAACATGATAACATTATTTGTGTTTGTGTAGACTACATACTCCACAAAGCGATGAGAATATTTTTCCATCGTCACGTCATAATAATGATATATATAAGTATATTTAAAGAAAAAATATATTATTTTTGATATTATAATAATTATTTAAGGATAAAATAATACATAACTTCTTTCTATTATGATCATAGAAAGATGGAAATGTTTCTCATGTGTATGTACAACCTATAGTCTTCTTGATAGTGACGTAGTTCATTTTCATAACCATTTTTAATGATTGGTATAAAATTTATAATTGATAAAAAAGAATATAATTATTATTTCCTAATTATTATTTTAAGAGGATGAAATAATAATCTCTTTTACCACAGTCAACACACTAAAGTTGTTTGGAAACAATGAACTCAAAATCCTTAAAGCACCCGGCATTGACTTGACTGATTAAATATTTAAATATGTAACTATAATGAAAAAAATATTTAATTTTAATGCGTAAAAATGGGTGAAGGTTTGTAATAAATCAAATAATTTGTGTAATATTATTATGCATTTGTCAAAGGACACATAATGAAATTTTGGATTTAAGGTAAGGGGTTTGTGTCGTCTCACTTTTACTTCTATGAGACATATTCCAAATTCACTACTTGATTTTATTATGTGGTCTATAAAATTACCATTTTACATGTAATATCATGAATTCTTCATAAATTATGGTATTTTATATTTCAATTTGAATCATTTCATCCAAGTTGATTTAAATTGGCTGTTACCACATGGTTAATAATTTTATAAATCAATTAATTTTCATTAGGATATATTAACTCTTCATTGTATTTGATATTATATGATTATGTGTTTAATTACATTTGATTTTATTATGTTGTATTATCTATTGTTATATGTATATTTACATTTGATAAACAACTCTAATTCATTGATTGATTCTAAAATTCAATGGTAGAATTTTTGTACGAGTCATTTGTCTCAAATTCTTTTTAATTGAGACATATATTTATGATATGAACCTATATTCATATTTAATGTGTATATACCATCATTTTACATGTTATATATAACAAAACTTTGTTAAGTCAAAATTTCTCTTTTGTCTTCTATTTTTTGTTTTGGAAATCACAAATGTCTTTTTAATTGTATCGTACTGACCTTGTTAATCGTATCGTACTAACCTTGTCAATCATATTGTACTGACTCTATCAATCATATTGTACTGACTCTGTAAATCGTATTGTACTGACTCTGTCAAACGTATCATACTGATTCTGTCAATCGTATCGTACTGACTCTTTCAATTGTATCATACTGACTCTACTATTCATACTTTCATTACTTGTTTTTGTACTTAGTCAAAAACACTTGTTTCCTATTATCGTACTATAGATTATCATCTTCGTATATCTTGTTTTTACCAATATGATGTCGTTGAGTTAGTTACAAACTAATCAAAACGATGTCGTGCTTTTTGTTTCAATATGCCCGTTATGATGCCAAGTGTCCAAGTTCCTCCGAGTTTTTCGGAGAAATATGACCGTTGGAGGAGATGTGACCGTTGGAACCCGAGGCCTATAAATAGGAGGTCATTTGAAGCTGAGAAAGAAGGAACTATGAGATACTTGGAACAACTTCGATACTCTACTTCTATCAAGTTTTAGAGAGAGACAATGTGACTTCTCTCATCTTGTTTGTGCATCCGATCATCGTATCAAGGGATTTCAAATGATTGAAAGACAGAGGTGTCGATTACCTACAAAATCGAGGGCTGCCAGGGATAGGCAGACGGACCGTTCGATCATCGTATCAAGGGCTGTCGCGGATAGGCAGACAGACGTTCCGATCATCGTATCGAGGGCTTACCAAGGTGTTGGTGAGACAGACCTTTTATCCTAGGTGAAAGGATAACCCTTCTCTTTGGGTCAAAATAATTGTAATACTTTTACTTTTCCACTGTTGTTTGTATTATAAAGGAATTTGTATTGTTTATTTTCTTCTTTACATATTCAATTGTAATTGTTTCAATTAAAATCATTCTATTACATATTGTATTGATTGATTCTATACGCTTTGAGGTAGAATCATTCATCATTTGTTTTACTCTGATTATTGTATTCATCTTGAATACAATTAATTTTATTTTCTAATAGTATTACATTACTCACTACAATTGTGGGTGTTTGTATTTGTATTAGTTTAATATCATTTAAACTAATCTCTTAAGTGCTAAAACTCAAAGGTTTTTAAACCTACAATTCACCCACCCTCCTGTATTGTTCCATCTAATATACATATACATCTACTTATTCGATCCAACAATTGGTATCAGAGGATGTTTCCACTGATTTGTATTACTAGCTTTATTTCTTTCAAAAAAATTTAAAAATTACTTACTACACTAACGTGTGGAGTGGAAAATTTTTTTGTTTTATTAGATGGTAGGAATGAATATTGGGTCAATAGACAATCTAAATCCTTCTAGACCACCTATCTTTGATGGGAATGGTTATGAGTACTAGAGAGATCGTATGAAGACTTTTGTGATCAATACTGGTGTAGACAATTTTATTATGCTTACTGGAGGTTACAAAATTCCTAACAAAGAAGTCAGTACTTTCACTAACCAAGAGAAGCAAGAATATCAACTGAATTACAAGGTACGCAATACTTTGTTATGCTCTGTGACCAGGAATATATACGGCCAGATATCTTCATGTGGAGCATCCAACTGTATTTGGAAGAAATTAGAAGTCACTCATTTTCGTACATCCAAGGTTATAGAAACAAGAAGAGCAATGCTTCGAGCAGAGTATCATGGATTTGTTTTTCCTTATGGAGATCCAGTATGTAAAGTGCAACAAAGGTTTATGACAATTGTCAATAGCTTACAATCTATGGGAGAAAAAGGCCTTGATAATGAAGCTCTAGTAGATAAGATTATATATATAATGCCGAATGAATGGGAGTCAAAAAGGACAGCTATTGATAAAAATTGAAAAGTTTCCCAGATTACTCTTGATGAACTTTTTGGAACACTTTTACAGCACGAGACAAGAATGAAAATAGATACTGACTGCAACAAGAAGAAGAATGGAAATTGAAGTGTAGCTTTTACATCTAAAGCTAAAACACCTGAAAGGATAACAAGATCCAAATCCAAGAAAGTGGTTATATCTGACTCAAGTGATTGTGATCTTTGGGGTAATGAGTTAGCCAATCTCGCTCGGAGGATGAACAAGATTGTTGGAAAGAAAGATTTCCAATATAGATTCAAAAAGAAATATAGGAAGGATAAAAAATATTCAGAGGTAACCTGTTATGAATGTAAGAAAGTAGGGAATATAAGGCCTGATTTTCCTTTACTAAAGAGAAAAGACAGAAAGGAAAAACACTCTGAAAGAAACAAGAAAAATTTTACAAGACAAAGACAAAGAAAGTATTTAAGTAAAATGATACGTGGAGTGCAAGTGGTAGTGATTATTCAGACGATTCTTCAGAATATGAGTCCTCAAGACAGAGGAATATTGGACTTTTAGCCAGATTACCAATTGAAGATCATTGTCTCATGGCTAAGGTACATAATTCTAAAGCTATTACAAATGTCTCTTTGAATGAAACTTATACTTATTATAGATATTATGAATCTTCAAATGATGAATCTTCATCATCAGAAGATGATACATTAACTTCTTTTGAATAAGTCTCTAGATTTTCTAAATTACTTGAAAATAAAATTTCTAAACTCAAGAAGAAGCTTGAGAAAGCAAATTCTAGAATTTCAATCTTGACTAAAGAAGTATCAGATCTCTCTAAAGATCTTGATCTGAAAACTTCTAATTTTGAAAGTATTTCAAAAACCCTTGAGAAAGTCAAATCTGATAAGGATAAACTTTCTAAGGACCTAGAAACTGTGTTTTCAAAGAAAAATATTTTAGAGCCTAACTCTAGTTCAAATTCAAATGTTTTGAAAAAAAATAGTTTTAAAATTAAAGTCAGAAATTTTTTCCTTAAATTTTTTTTTGTCAAACTTCACTCATGGAAAGGAAAACTTTAACAAGATTTATTCTCAAATTAGACCTTTGAGAAATCGTTCTAGTCTTGGTTATACTTATTCCAAACCTATTTTTAGTAATAACTATTTTGTTCCTCAAAAAACCTCTTTTTGTTCTATGTGTCAATGTGGAGGACACTGGAGAAGAGATTGTTCTCTTAACAGAACTCAATATTTAGGATTTCATAAATCTCATTTTGTAAAACAAATGTGGATTCCAAAAATTCTTTTATCTAACCCTTCTGGATCCAAACAAGTTTGGAGTCTAAAAAACTAATTGTTTATTTTTCAGGAAAATGAGAAGTGTACCAATAAGAATATTTGGTACATGGATGGTGGTTATTCTTGACACATGACCAGAAACAAATATCTCATTGAAAAGGTTTTCAAAACAAAAGGTGGAAAAGTTACCTTTGGAGATAATACAACACACACTCACTGACTATGGATTGAGTTTCTCCAAAACTCAAATTCTTTGTCATAATACTAGTGCCATAGATCTTAGAAAGAACCCAACACATCACTCTCATGCAAAACACATAGATGTTAGGCATCACTTTCTTAGGGACCACACCCAAAAAGGAGATATTGTTTTACAATTTATCAGAATGCAATACAACTTGCTGAAATTTTTACAAAACCATTATCTTCCGATAGGTTTGAGTTTATAAAACAGAAGCTAGGAATTATTACATTAAAATAATCATTCATATCTACTTCATGTTTTAAAATTATCCTAATATTAAATAACTCCCTTTGAAAGGGGGAGGACATCTCTTACTATGTTTTTTTTACTATGTTTCTTTTTATCTTATGATCTTTAATTATTTACTCTCCTGGTATGTGTTTTTGTTTTTCTGTTTATCGTATTGACAGTTTTATCGTAATATATACCTATTTGTTTATCATATTGACAGTTTTATTGTATTATTTACTTCATCATATCGAACGATGATGGTAATGATTTTCTTTTCCATCATATTGTTTAATGATAGTAATTATTTTCTTTTCCATCGTACTGTCCGATGATGGTAATGATTTTCTTTTCCATCATACTATCCGATGATGGTAATGATTTTTCTTTTCCATCGTGCTGACCGATGATGGTAATGATTTTTTCTTTCATCGGCTTGTCAGTTCATGGTAACAACTTTGTTTTCCATCGGCTTTTCAGTTCATGGTAACGATATTGTTTTCCATCGGCTTGTCAGTTCATGGTAACAACTTTTTTTTTCATCGGCTTATCAGTTCATGGTAATGAGATTGTTTTCTATTGGCTTGCCAGTTCATGGTAACGAGATTTTTTTCCATCTTCTTGTCAGTCCATGGTAATGAGATTGTTATCCATTGGCTTTTCAGTTAATGGTAACGACTTTGTTTTCCATCGGTATGATGTTTTTTTTCCATCGTACGATTCTGTTTTCTTTTTAGCTCTACTGAATCCAACAATTACCTTACGTTCTCCGGCAGGTACTTTCCATTTTTTTTAAATTTTTTCTTTTGTTTTTATCCTAACCATTCATTTTTTTTCTTCTAATCTTGACCATAGAAGATCAACTGTCACCCCTTTGTCGACTATAAATACCCCCCCCCCCCTCCCCAAACCCACATGGGTTTTTCAGGTTTTGAGGCGAAGCTCTACTCCCCTGGTTATAAATCATCGTATGATCTTTCATCGGCAGCACCTATATGTCTCAGTCCTCTGCTAATACTCCCGCTGAAATGTCTTCAAAGACATTTACAGAGAAAGAATTTCTCAGAGAAAGGTTAGTTTCTTAGGACTTTTTTGATTCATATGATTCTAATATCAAGAGGATTATCTTGTTTCAAGGATGGGAGCATTTGTGTGTTGAAAAGCCTGTTTCTCAAGATCCGGTTCTCCTTGATGAAGTCTGTCAGTTTTATAAAACAGTATCTTTTGACAAGAATATGACTATCAATTTTGTTGTGTACGATAGAAAGTTGTCTATGTCTCTGAAACAAGCGGCTCATTTTCTGAATGTCCCAATAGAAGGGGATTCTTTCTGTCCGTCTCATAAACTACCAGAGGAAGTCGGTACGTTTAATAGAGAAAGTGCTGAAAATTCTTTGTTTGTCAGAAATGAAGAGAAGAGTAAATTGGCTCATCTTTCTCTAGACAATCGGTTTGTGACTTTATGGATGTAAGGTTTTCTTATCCCAAGGAAAGGGGATAGAGAAACTCTAAAAGTTTCAGATATTTTTATTCTTGACTATCTTGTAAATATGAGAAAAGTAAATCTCATGGGCTATGTTTTTGAAACCATTAATAATGTCAAGACATGAGGGATTAAGTACCAAATTATTATGTATCCAGACATCCTTACAAAGTTTATTCTCGAGAGTATGAAGTTTTGCAACATTCCTTTGAAAGGAAACCTGGTAGATATGAAGCTATCTTGGATTAGTAAGAGTACAATGAAAAATCCGAATGTTTGTTTTGATCCAAATTCAAAACTTTTTATATGAGATGAAGAAACTGAATTGGCTCAAAATCAATCGGCACCTATGCCAGCCAAAGACATGCCCTCTTTTGTTTTTCCTAAAAAGTCTGATTCGCAAACCATCTCAAAGCCTAAGAAGAAGCCAAAGTATAGTAAAGAAGTTGTAGCCAAATGGAGAAAGGATAAGGAGCAGAGAAAGGAAGGTGATCCAAAGTTCGGTCTTGACTCAGCTGAGGCTTTTGTAGAAAGAATAAGGGTAGAAGAAACCCTTAAGGCTGAAAAGAAAAATAAAACTGTTTTGAAAAGAAAGGCTCAAGACTTTGATATCTCTAAATTCTTGAAAATGGTTGAGGATGCTAGTGCTCAACATATGGAAGAAGTGCATCAAAAACCCATCGTACAGAGTCTTCATGAAAAGGAAAGAAGAAAACAAATGTTAGAAGAGATACAAGAAGTTCAAGAAGAGAAAGGAGATTTTCTTTTGGAATTTCTTCAAATTTTGGAGAAGAGTATAGAGGAATTGGTTAAAAAGCAAAGTGAAGGTATTAAACAAGTTCCTCATGCCAATCAAGCACTTTTTCAATATTCTGAAACTCCGGATAGAATTTCATCTCAAGTAAAGCAAGGTGCACAATCCTCTCACACTGATAAAGTTTTTGTCATCAGTGATAAAGTGGAAGAAGAAAGAAAGCAGAAAGAAAAATCAAAAGGAAAATAGCTAGTTTTTGACTCAAGCTGATCAAATGAATTGCCTTCGTACGATGAGGATACTGATTCAGAACATACAATCTCTCTCAAGAAGAGTGATTATATTGTTCATGTTTTACGAAGAGTTGAAAAAACTATTCCTTACTTTCCCAGGCTGGAAGGGAAAATTAATTTCGTTACTGATAATCAGAAAAAGAAGTTTGGTTCTTTAAAAGAATTAAGAAAGAAAGTTTTATCAGTCGAAGCTGATTTGAAAGTCCTTTCAGAAAGTCCGGCTACCCATAATAAGGCCTGCAACAAGATGAACAATTGGTCGTACAAAACAGAGAGCTCAGTCAATGATCATGAGATATCAATTGAAGATATAAGAAGGTTGTTAAATGAGCTTGAAATTTCTTTCAATAAGCTTGACAAAGAAATTGTTGGAAGGTTGAATCAGATAACTCATGGAGGTGATATGAATTCAGTGATAGAATTGCAAGAGAGAATGAATGCTTTCCAATCTGATTTCTCGAAGGCTTCATCTTTCAAGGATGAAATAGTTTTGTTGAAGAAACAAAATTCTATGTTATCCAAATATAGCAAGAATATGCAAGATAGAATTGATGCCCTTGAGGAAGTAATCAGAGTCCAGGAGGAGGCTATCAAGAATCAAGATCATATTTTTGTGAACCAACAAGTGCTTCTCAGAACTCAGGGTGAATCAATTTCTAAAGATAAGAAAGAAATCAAGAAGATGAAAGTTGTTCTCCATGAGCTCATAAAGAAGGAAAAGGAAAGAGAAAACAAATGACAGTTTTATTTGTTTTCCTTTGGAACCTGTCATTGTTTTATAATAATGTTTATGATTCTTTTCTTTTGTCCTGCAATTTCTTTTCTCTAACCCTTTTAGGCAACTCAAATTAACCCCATTCTTTTTGTAAACCACAAAGGGGGAGAATGTTTTATAAAGGGGGAGAATGTTTTATAAAGGGGGGGAATGTTTTATAAATGGGTAGAATGTTTTATAAAGGGGGAGAATTTTTTACAAAGGGAGATTGGTTTAATCAAATACGTTGAAACCAAGGAAAATCTATGAATACAATCCTTATGAAAGAATACACCTAAGTGGGAGTTATTTGTATTCAAATTCATATTTAGAAGAGTTTCCAATAACTCAGGGGGAGATAAGTATTTCTTGTTATATTTACTTGGTGTGTTGTGATTTCCAAAAAGGGGGAGATTTTTAAGTCAAAAGTTCTCTTTTTTCTTCTATTTTTTGTTTTGTAAATCACAAATGTATTTTTAATCGTATCATACTAACCTTGTCAATCGTATCGTACTGACCTTGTCAATCGTATCGTACTGACTCTGTCAATCTTATCATGCTGACTTTTTCAATCGTATCGTACTGACTTTGTCAAACGTATCATATTGATTCTGTCAATCGTATCGTACTGACTCTGTTAATTGTATCGTACTGACTCTACTATTCATACTTTTATTACTTGTTTTGGTACTTATTCAAAAACACTTGTTTCATATTAATCATACTATTTCTTATCATCTTCATATATCTTGTTTTAACCAATACGATGTCGTTGAGTTAGTTACAAACTAATCAAAACGATTTCGTGCTTTCTGTTTCAATATGACCGTTATGATGCCAGGTGTCAATGTTCCTCCGAGTTTTTCGGAGAAATATGAACGTTGGAGGAGATGTGACCGTTGGAACCCTAGGCCTATAAATAGGAGGTCATTTGAAGCTGAGAAAGAAGGAACTATGAGAGTCTTGGAACAACTGCGATACTCTACTTCTATCAAGTTTTAGAGAGAGACATTGTGACTTCTCTCATCTGCTTTGTGCATCCGATCATCGTATAGAGGGATTTCTAGTGATTGAAAGACAGAGGTGTCGATTACCTACAAAATCGAGGGCTGCAGGGGATAGGCAGACAGACGGTCCAATCATCATATCGAGGGCTCTCGGGGATAGGCAGACATACGTTCTGATCATCGTATCGAGGGCTTACCAAGGTGTTGGTGATGCAGACCTTTTATCCTAGGTGAAAGGATAACCCTTCTCTTTGCGTCAAAAGAATTGTAATACTTTTACTTTTCCGTTGATGCTTGTAT
This sequence comes from Viscum album, assembly GCA_963277665.1. NCBI lineage: Eukaryota > Viridiplantae > Streptophyta > Magnoliopsida > Santalales > Viscaceae > Viscum > Viscum album. The sequence goes on along the minus strand of OY728136.1, from coordinate 1,122,346,383 downwards.
TAGAAAGGAATTTGTATTTTTTCCTTTCTTCTTTACATATTCAATTGTAATTGTTTCAATTATAATCATTCTATTACATATTGTATTGATTGATTTTATACGCTTTAAGGTAGAATCATTCATCATTTTTTTTACTCTGATTATTGTATTCATCTTGAATACAATTACTTTTCTTTTCTAATAGTATTACATTACTCACTACAATTGTGGGTGTTTGTATTTGTATTAGTTTAAGATCATTTAAACTAATCTCTTAAGTGATAAAACTCAAAGGTTTTTAAACCTACAATTCACCCCCCCCCCCTCTTGTATTGTTCCATCTAATATACATATACATCTACTTATTCGATCCAACAACCTTTTCATTATTTAACATTAATACATGATTTATTACATAAAATTATACTTAATACAACCCAAAAGATCGATAAGTCTAGTGTATTTGGGATTATGTACATAAAATAACATTTTCAACATGGGATACAATAACATTATTAAGAAATTTCTTAACATGCTTCTAAAATTCCTTGGATTTTTTAGAACTACAAAGGATAACCTTGTGACAAATATTAGAATGGGGAGATATATAAATCCCATTAAGGTAACAAACTGTGAATAACATGAATAAGATAATAATGTTAGAAAATAGGCATATCAATGGGTCATAAAATGAATATGAATAATAAGGATTGATATAGAATGACAATCATAACATGGGAAATGTGGCTACAACTTAAAACACTTCATCATAAACATAGGTCAAGGCCAAATTACCAAGACTTCATGGTTGAGAAAGTCCCATAAAGTAATTAGGTTCACTTATTATCCTAACATGGTGTATCATGATACTATACAATACCCAATCCATTGAATAAAAATATAATTCTTGGCACACCCGTCACAGTCATTTCATTCCCATTCTTAAGTGTGCCACATAGATCATGAAAAATGGATTTAATCATCATCATAATTTATTCCAAGATCAAGTAGTGTGGAATAATTGTATGTAACTCCCTAATTAGAAGTATATATGAATGAATTTGAACACCCTTGATAGGAATTGGGTATGGAATTCACTACACAATTGGTTTGGCATTGAAAAATCATGGTGCGATTTCGGTAGCATAACGGTTCCACTTAAAGATTTATAAAAATGGGTTTGTGAGAGGGAATGGGGTATCTCATCACATATATATTAAATGGGAATAAATAGGGACATGTAAAAAAATATCCCAACATTAAAAATTGGAAACTTAAGTCGTAAGTTAATGAAGAAACAAGAATAAATAAAATCATCCAAACTATATTTCAGCATGGTAACAGGAGTACATAAAGGATCATGGGAGGATTTATAAGAGTTAAATGGGGATCCAATCATTTATTAATTAAATTTAATGTAAGGGAAAAATTTAATAACATTTCCCAACAAAATAAAATTTAATTTAACAAATATAATATAAAATAAGTGCTTAAATGGAAATGAGAAGAGAGAAATACCTTGAAGAATTTCAACATAACAATAGCTTAGGTAATGTTAAAAATTAAAGATAATATATGATCCCTCATTAAAATAAAATACATTGTACATTAGGGTTTTTTTATAAATAAATTTACATCATAAAAATTGTAATTAACAAAAAAAATCTCAAATAAGGTCATTCAATTGAAGGAGGAGAAGAAGGTTAGGATCCCTTACTTGAGTGTGAGACTAAAAAATATTGGGAGTGGATTCTTAATAGATTGTTTCCACCTTTGGAGGGATATATAGAGTGTATGGAATAATATTAATGTTCTAATAAGAGTTTTAGTGAATATAAATGGTCGCACTGATAGGTTTATATTGTAAATGAGGAGTATTTCTTTATTATTTAGGATTTTGACTCTACATAATAACCAAAACCACAAACCAACCCACTATTTTTACCCATGGTTTCTAAAAAATGGTATAGTTTTTTATTATTCGATAAGGCCAAGGGATGAACTTATTAAAAAAATTCCCTTGCTTATGTGGAGGTGAGTAACACTCTAAAAGAAAGGATTTTAAAACCCCAAAATATATTATTGGTTTCGGAGGATACATAATGGATTTAAAAAATAAATAAAATAAGGTTAAAATTAAATTATTTAAAATTAAAAAAATTTATTTGTCCATGGATCCCAATTATAGTAATTATTACATCACTTTTGGGTCATTATGATGTCATAAAAGATAAATTATATTTATATGATATTTAATTTTTACGCGAAAATTTGAGTGTCTCAGAAAATAATGAAAAATTCATCATTGCATAAATTTGATATTTTTATTCAAAAAATAATATTCATTCTATCTAAATAATTTTATAATTATGTGAATTTTTATTTTTTAAATAAAATCAATATTTATTAAGAAATGTTGGGTTTTTTATAATAATAGTTTTTGAACCCTTATAAAAATTACATTTAACTTCATAAAAATTATATGATCATTTATATTTTATAAAAATTATTTAATAATAATATTAAAATATAATTTATTTTAAAAATATATTAATTAATAAATTAATTAATTGAATTTGAATATTAACCAAAAATACAATTTGTTCTTTTTTTATTTAAATAAGAAAGATTTAAAAAGTAAAAAATAGGATTAATATATATTCATTATTATGTACAAAAATAAAGTAAATGTTAATATTTCTAGGGTATTGATGTATATCACTTTAATACACCAGCAAATTCTCTGAGAGTAACGTGCACGATGGTGGGATTTTCATGGGGTGGTTTGGTGAACATGGTTTGGGTCACGATTTCAATGATCTTGAACTTATCCTATAATACATTATCTCATGATTAAGTTATTGGATCTCATATTGTTCTTGGTAAAGGTAAAATCCCAAAAATTCTAACTCCCTAGGAAGCTCTGATAAATGGGCTTCATAGGCTACAATCCTACTGGTTGAGGTCATCACTTCCTTTTTATATGTCTTTAGATTTGTTAAAATCCTATATTTATACTGATAATTTGATCATTGCTCAAAGCCTATATAATCAATGATAAAGATACTTAATTTTATTTTAAATATAATAATAAAACAAAATAATTGCATGTGTTTTCTATATCCATATAACTTAATAAGACATTTAATTAAAACAAAAAGGGGAATTTTATTTATAATAGTTTGGTTAATTAAATTATATCATCAAAATCCTTATGTTTTTGATATTTAAAGTATCTTTTTATGATATTATTTCTTGAGTATTATCAATGAAGATTTGACAAAGTGTTGATGGATTTATGATATACTGTACTTTATTTTTGGATTGTTTAGGTTCAAGTTTTATTTAGAGTAAATAATGTGTTATTATTTTATTTAGATGAATATATTTTATTCTCCTATGTTTAGAAATGTGTTTTAAATTTTTAATTTAATTTCCCTCCCCTATTAATCTAAGATACATAATGCAATTATTTTGTAAGTGATATTGATCTTGTAGTTTTATTTTAGATCAGGTATCATTCACTTCCATGTCCATGTTTTCTAAAATGTTTTCAAAAATGTTCTTAACACTCTTAAATTGATTTATTAATGATATTTTTACCCATGCTTTAATTTTTTACAAAAAAAATTATATGAATCATAATTTTGTTTTACCAAACAATGACTTTTCGGCTTTTACCAAAAAAATTAAAGCAATATTTATTTTAACATGTATAGCAGGAAAGGAACTTACCACCATCATGCCTAATATTTTATTCGATGATTCCATCATAATTTATCAATGTTATTTTAAAATAAAATGACTTCAAAAATATTTTATGAATTTTTAGTTTGAAAAAATTGATTTTTAAAGAAAAGTTATTTTCCTTAAGAAATGTTACATTGGATCTTTCAAAATAATTGTCCATCTAAGATGAAAAATTTTGATGTTACTTTTAATTTACTAGGGATATTACCCAAGGATAAAATTCTTATTATTTATCTATATAGTATATATTTATGATGATAAGATGTTCACGAACCCATTTCTTTTATACAGGTTAATCATGTTTCAGAGAGATTGTTACTGAGCCCATTTCTGTTCTATAAGTTAAAAATGATTCAAAGAGATTCTTATAGAACCCATTTATTTTTCAAGGGTTTATCATGTTTAAGGGATATTTTTATGGAACAAATTTATTTTACCATCAGTTAATCATGTTTCAAAGAGATAGTTATAAAAACCCATTTATCTTCCACAGGTTAATCATGTTTTAAAGAGAATGTATGAAGCCAGTTTATTTCCCCTTGTTTAATAAAGTTATGAGAAGGAATACTTATTATTTTTATGATTTTAATGATGAAATTAAAGCTCTATGTTATTTATTCATTTTATCGTTATTGTACATTTCTTAAAAAATGGGTGTTCTTAGTAGTGTTTGGTGATCCCATTATAACTTATATGATGGGCACGACCCGATAGTACTTCAATGTGTTGGGTAGTGATCATGCACTTCAGATAATTATTTTGTAATTTTTTTCTTATGGTTAATCTAATTTTAATATTTCTTTATGTGTTCAATAATGATGATGTTCCTAGATACCAACACTTATCTATGCTTCCAAAGGTTTATAATGTTTCTTTTGGTCAAGATTGATGTCAAATGGCTCATTGTTATTCATTATTATGGGTATTTACTTTTTAAAATACTTATCCCATGATTCATCATTGATGATTAAATTATTGATGGGTATGAGTAATTTTATGAATTTTTAATGCACTCTGATTATGTCAGCATACCCTTATCCACTTCTTATGATCACTGATGACATTCAATTATTAATGATTATGTTTACCCATACTGAGAATTTGAGTCCACACTTATAGTGTTTCTTTTTCTATAGGTTATAAATAATGATGTTTAAGGAATTTTTTCATGAATTTTTTCATATATATAATGATGATGGTGAATTTATTTGAAATAAGAAAAACTAGGTTAGGTGACAGATATGATCATTAAAATACATGGTTATTATTTATCTATGGTTCTGTAAAAATTATCTAAAACACTAAACCTAAATGGACCTTGAGAATCTAAGTGATAAATTTTTTCATTTTTAATTTATAACGTTTTTAAAGAAAAAAATGTTTCACCTTAATAAATATCAAATCCATAAATGTAAAGTTTATGTTTTTAGCAACGGATCATGGATTACTAGTTTTGGGTTCTCATATTAGTTTACACCTTAATCCCTTTAGGATTTCTCTTTTCGGAATACCAGGACATCTAGAACCTGTTGAGGGATGTTTTATATTATTTTGGGTAGGTACTTGATAAACTGTATTTCCCAAAACTATGTTAGGAATAGAGGAGAGGTGGACAGCTTTTTTAAGTTATGTAAGTGTCATGATAGTAATATTTCAAAACATTAAAATATTATAAAAAATTAATCTTGGGAATGTGACTCCAAAACTATCCAATTTATAAGACCAAGTGAAAAATTTAGAAATAACCCCCTACAATTAGAATTAGTAGGGATTTTTTTGGCCTTATCTTAGAGTTTTTACCTAAATTAACCAAACTTACCCTCTAACATAATGACACATTTTTACCGTGGTTACTATTTTTAATGACCAAAAATAAAAGTAATATCATTAATAAATTTTATCCTCCTGATTTTAAATATGGAATTGATTTTTAAATTTTTAAACTGTACATATAGAATAAATTAATTTTAATATAAATGTTTAAAATGTAATGAAATTTTTTTTTTGAAACATATGTTTTTAAGACCAAAAATGGAATTGTGCAAAAAAAAATATAATTCCAACTCATATAAAATTATTTATATTATGTTTAATAAATTATACCTTATTTTAATGTAAATCCAAATAAAAAATATAATGGTACTTTAAACACACTTGATTTAATGGGAAAATAACGATTTTTAAAAAAATCATTTTTCCCCATTATTCCAAAAAAAAGATTTTTCCAAAAAAATAAAAAAACAAATTATTATTAATTTATATTTGATATGTTGGTTATAAAAATGACATACTTTTTACAAATTTAATTTCTAAAATTAAAAAATATATCTCTTAACTAAAACCATGTCATTCATGGAAAAAAATTAGTTAAATAAAACTATTCTTTATTTGATTGAAAACTTTTATAAAATTATTTACAAAAAATATGATAAAAATAAATTCATAGAATTATTATTTATAAATAATTATATTTATATATTTAAAATATTACCTTTGTTTTGACATTCATAATTTGAAATAAATGGAAAATCATATAATATATAATCAATGTAAACATTTATATTAAAACCTAGCATATGAGATAAAAATATTTTCCTCACTCAATATATAAAACAAGATGACAATAAGACAATTATAGAAACAATTTGTATGGTATCGTTATTTTATATCCCAAGGGAATCATAATATTCCTTAAATAATGTTGACAGTGGACAAATAATCATTTATAAAAACATTTTAAAGTTTTTTTGAAAAACATATAGAATAACCTTTTATTTTGAAAATATTTTAAAACAAAAAATTCCCAGAATAATGGTAATATTATTTTATTTGAAAAGTTATGGAAAAATATAGAGTAATATTGATAACTAATAATGTTTATGATGGCGGGAAAAGTATGTTATGTATAAAGTTTTTAAAAAAATTTCTCTTCCTGCCTTTATAATAACTCAAAAAATGAATTGAACAAATTAAGTCCAAAAGGTTTTGAATATTTGTTTTATTGATGAAAAATATGGTTAATGGAAGTTTAAATTATTGGGTTGTTGAATTTTTTCATCAACACATAAATCAATAATGATATAATATTATTGAACTTTTGTGAGATGAAGGAATTCGACCATATGTGTTGAAGAGTTAATTCTTAAAGGGTTGGGAAACCATGTGTGGGAATTGTGTGATTGCATGAAAATTTTGATTAATTTAATGATGAGATAGTATTGACTATATATTCTGTGTATCAACCACATAATTTAAATAGATAGATCGCATGATGGTTCGAGAAACCATACGAAGGCTCGAGCGATATCACGGTGTAATACAGTGACTGTTTGAAGGGTCAAGTGACTATATAAAGGGTCGAGAAACCACACCAAAGAATGGAGTGACTATATGAAGGGGAAAAGTGACCACATTTTGGAATAAAGTAACCACATGAAGGGTCATATGACTCCATTATGGGTAGAAGGACCACATGTTTTAATCATGTGACCACACAATGGAATTGATCATCCTCACATTATAAAAAGCTACCACATTAATGAAATTAAATTACCATAAGTTGAAAGGAAGATGGAGTTATCATTAACTAATTTTGGAAATGTAAAGTAAGTTAGTCTATTAAATTTTATATATAATGATAAATACAATCATGATTCTTTCAAAGGAGTATCTTAGATGAAGATATAAGGAAGAATAAATAATAGAGATCCAATGAAGCTATTAAAATTAATTAAGGAAAAGATGAAGAGAAATTTGTATTGGGAATATCAGCTTGAAAAAGAAGATAATGATATACCGACCTAGTTGTTTGTGAAGTTCACCTTCAAGAAGCTTTGTTCAACATAATTTGAAATAAAATGTGAATAAATTATCACAATAATCCTTATGTCACGTATGAAGGATGAAACATCATATTGAGTAGATACACATACGCCTGATAATTTCATGTAGTGGGTCTAACATTTATCACTTAAAGAAGGAGGTAAATATTCAATGGTGTTTGTGAGGAATAATTACAATATTGAAGTTGGCATAATCCCTTAACTATATAACTCATACACTTTTGCATATGGAATTTAATGTGGAAGAAATGTCAGTTTAAATAAGGATAGAGAGGTTATGATATTTTTCATGTTTACATGTAGTTATAAATAGTTATGTATGTGGATTTTTATTGAGGTTATTATGAATATCGGATATAGGAATTCAAGTAATTTTAATTAGAAATTATTTACATTATGTTATAAATATTTTAATAAAGAAGAAATAGCATAGGTAACCATAACTGCATTATATAAAATTTATAGTTTTTATAGATCATTTTAGTGTGATAAAGTGAGAATGATAGAGATATACGAAGAATATTTTAGGTTCTTGATCATTTTTGTGTAGTAAATTAACAAATTAAAATCTCTGACTTATTGAAGGAAAACTATGAAGAATTTTAGAAGAATATTGATGATTTCTTAAAGACTGTTGGTGAATGTTGATTTCATTGTTGAAAATTTTTCTTTTTATATTTTATGTGTGAGGATCACATCCAATTTCAAGGGACTATAGTGAAACATAAGTATTGGATATACCCTATATTTTTAAGCCATAAGGATATTTTTCTATTGTATTGTGTGATATTAGATTATTTCTAGGTGATTATAATGACGAATTTCTCTTATTGAGTAGAAAACATTATAAATTCCACTATTTATATAATAGTGTTTTTATGTTCTATTTTTTCATAGTCATTTATCTATAACAAAAGGAAAAGGTTTATTTAAGGAAGAAAAAATAAAAAAGAGAAGACCATTGATTCACTCCCCCCCCCTTCATTGGTTATATTGATCCTGAATGGTTCTTTATATTAGTGTTAGTGGGAGGCTCATTCATTTAATCTAGGACATTTAAAGCTTTAAGAAGAATAAGAAATCCATCGAGGTTCATAACTCAATTAATATCAAGGTTATTCCTGTATTTAATGGTAAGAACAATAATATCTAGAAAGACATAATTTTATCCTATATTTTATCTATTAGAAATGAATTTGTGGAAGCTCCTATATATTGATTAACTCCTCCTATTGAGGTTAATCCATTAATATATATAGATAAGATAAATCTATATAATTATGGGTGATCTAAAAATTATATTATTCCCCATATCCTAAAAATTTAATTCCTTCAAATTAAAATAATTTAAATAGTTGAAGTCATTTTGGATAAGTTATTAATATTTAAGAAGGAAACAATATTATTAATAAAGGGAATTTACAAATTTATATATTCAAATAAAAATATTTAAAATTAGTATATGGTGGAATATATGGTGAATTATTCACAAGGGATAATGATATTGTAATCACCTTAAGAATACTTGGAGAAAGAATGGAAGAATCAATAGTTATTGAAAAGATATGGGGAATTATTCCTGATAGATTTGATGTTAAAGTTTCATACATTGAATATATAGAGCCTTAAAAAATATCTCAAGATAATTTTAATAGTATTATCACTAAATACGATATGATAAAAGGATATTTATATCAAAATAAATGGAAAGGTTAGCCATCAAACTCATTAAAACCCACTAAGAAAGAAAAGTCAAAGAAGGTTTTTATTTACAAATATTTTTGTGATTATGATTCATGATATAAAGTTAGTAATAAGTTTTATGAATTCATGTATTTAATTTCTAAAAATGTGAGAAGTTTCATAGGTAAGTATAAATTAATATTACCACCGAAGTGTTTTCACTATAGATCCATTGGACATTTGGTAAAAAAATGTCTACTATTGAAGGAAGATCAAGATAATAATGATAAAGAAATAATTATAATAAAGACACTGAAGAAAAAGGTATAAAAATAAAGTTCATATTAAAAATGAAGTAAAAAATATCTAAATATATAAAAGATAATTTTTTATCGGAATTTTAGTAAGATGATGACTATAAAGAAGAAAAAGAAGATGGAAATTATAGTAATGAAGGTAGTGAGATTTTTATTATTGTAAAGGTGAATAATGATATATTTCTAGTTATGAAAGAAAAAAATACGAATAATAATAAGAAAAAGAAAAAGAAAATGTTCATATAGATTTCATACTAAAAAAAGAATTCAAATAATGTCTATCAAAAATTGAAAATCTATAAAAAGTGAACATAAAGTCAGATAAATATAGTCAACCTATTAATAATCAAGAAACATTTCATGAAGAATAAAAATATAGATTGTTAGAGTAGACTAAAAACCTGAATAATCTTCTTGATAAAGAGAAAAATATAAACATTGACCTTAAAGAAAATATGAGATATAAGGAAAAATAATTTGACCTTTTACAACATAAATAAATGGAAGCCAAAAAAAGAATATCAAACTTCCAAATTTAGATTTTTGAAGTTTTTAAAAGGTATAAGTAGTATAAATATTATAAATATAAGAATATATCATCTTACAGGGTTAAAAAAATGTTGAAGGTGTTGGTAAGGGGTCTTAGAAGAAGAATTAAGTCAAGAGGACCATGTATGTAGATAAAACAAGAAAATACCAAAATTCTAGAATATTTTAGGAATCAAAATATGAAGAAAAACTTGTTACAACTAGAGAATATCTTAAATATTAAATAATTATAATATGAAGTATAATATTATAGGAATCTACCAAATTTTGGTTCATAAAAATGATTTAATATTTGTTGTCAAAGATATATGGTAATATAGTTAAACAGTTATAGAAAGCATGCTCGTTACAAAGGAAAATATGATTTTTAAGGAAATTACAGGTTATGTTGAGGTTTTATACTTACAAAGAAAATGTGTTGGTTCAATAATAAACACTAAAATATATCTAGGATGTATTATAGGCATGGTTTGAGGGATATTCATCCCAATAAAATTATATAGCCTCAAAAATAATCTGAAAAACCTTATTTGAATATTGGGAATAGATTCCAACCTCATGAAACTCTATATGAGAGGTGTGATTATCCTAGACATATTGTTAAATTTTGTCTTATTATTCCTTCAAAACAATAAAAGTTTGATGAAAAAACTCAAAAACATCATGTAGAAGAAAATATAGAAAAGGAAAGGCTCTTGAGGTTGAAACTACACTCTAGTTATAAAAGGATAACAACCTTGGATTTTGGATAGTGGTTGTTATTTACGCATAAATATATATTTACAGATATTGAAGAATGATAGAGATTATAAAAACGTAATATATACTTTTAAAATGATGATTTTCTTATAATAAAAGTCATTGGATCTTATATCATTAGAAATGATAAATTGAAATCCATAAGTACCTTATGTATTGATGCAGTGAATAAAAATATATTATTTATTTCAAATAATTAATATGAATGAAATTAATTTATGTTCATAATATATTTTTTATTTTCAAAAGTCATGAATATAGAAAGGTTTTGACCAGAGGATAGTAAACTAAGGGAAACATATTCCGTGATAGTAGTCCACAGAACTCATTTAATATAAGTATAAAGGAAGAAAATAAACTATGTAACATAAGGATTATACATCTGTTCAAGAGAAATATAAAAAATTTAACACATAGGGGAAGTATTTGAATTTTACAAGACATTATAAGAATCATATATTGAATTTTTACTATACACTAGAAAGGAAAATTTTAAAATTCTTCAAAAAAGAAGGTTGAGATATATAAATCTCATCTCCTCAGATGATTCATTTTAATATATGTGGGACCATGATAAAGAAATCAAAAAAAATTAGATAAATAATTTTTTCTTTATTAATTATTTCACTCGTATTGCAAGTATTATGTTTTTAAAACATAAATAAAATGATCTCAAGATATTCAAAATGTTTGGGAGAAGTCTTAAAAATTAACTTGGTTACTCTATAATGATGATACGAATTGATAGTTGTGTTCAATACAAAAATGGAATGTTTGAAGGTCATATTGAAAAGAATGGTATTAATCATAAGCTTTGTGTTACACATAAACCACATGAAAATGGTCTGGTAAAAATAATGAATATAATCTTGATTGATATGTCCCGAACCATATTAATTGAATATAATACCTCTTTATTCTTTTGGATACAAGATATTGATAGAGCATTCCATAATCAAAATCATTACTTTTATAGACCAAATTCTGATATATATCTATATGTGATGTATTATTAGAATAACCTGTGTTTAAAGTGGTTAAAGGTATTTGGAATCCCCTATCAAAGTAAAAGGTGATATTTTTGGGAAGTTTGACCAAAGAGGAGTTGATGGTATCTTCCTTGGATACCCTCTAAATTGAAGAGGAAAAAGATTCTATAATAAGGAAACTAGAACTCTTGTTGATACTACTAATATGAATGTGATGGAACATTCTGATGAAAAGGTCTCACAATCAATTGAATATATAAGAGGTCGTGAGGATTGACTTGTTTTAGTTAAATATCCTGATAAATTTTCTGATATATGTAATAATATATAAGCTATAAGGAATGAGCATATTGAATGATCCATTTCAAATTATGATGGAAATATTTATTTAACTTGTCCAATGATTTGGAAGAAATTGTACATAAAGAGTATCATTGGAGAATAAGTTCAAAAAGTTAAAACTAGAATAACATTTTGGATACCACATACCTCTTTGTTTTCATTGGTTAATCCAAGAGATGTTGAAGAAGCATCAGAGCATCATTAGTGGATTGAAACCCAAAATTAACAATTATATCAAATTTTAAAAAATGATATATTAGAGGTGGTACCTAAACATGAAGATTAAAATTCTATTGGAACAAAGTTTTTTTTCTAGAATAATTTGAATTAAAATGGTGAGGTGTTAAGAAACATAGAACATTTTTTTGTAAGGGAAATTCATATGTTGAAGGAATTTATTTTCATAAAACCTTTCCCATGAGAATCTAAGTGGTTTCTTATAAGGGAAGAAATATAATTGTATGTGTAAATAGAAGAATAATTTATATATGATAAATCAATCCTTGATAACTTACTATTACAAGTTGGATTCATGTTTAAATAATCTTATCTTTATGGAATAGTGGTAATTAACCTCTATATAAAAGAAAATCAAGAAGTTTCTATAATTTTTATTTTTTTATGTTGATGATATAATATTTTCTAGGAACAAATAATAAGACTATGAAAATGTTTCCATATATAATAATAATGTATTTTATATTTCTATACTCGGAAAATGAGGTACTTTCTTGGCTTGAAAATACCTTAGGAAAAGAATCACATTTTATTATCACAAGAGAAATATGACAAGAAGTTATTTAAAAGATTTAAAATGGAAGATTCAAAAAAAATTATATATGTATCTCAGTGGTAATTTTTTTTAAAATAGTGAATTTTTAAAGGATTTTGATCTTAAAGAATTTAGTAAAGTAATTAAAATCATGCTATATTTAACATCATATAAATTGGGTGTGACTTATATTATTACCTTGTATGCCATATTTTAAAGTGCATTGAAAAATTAATATATTTTGGTCTAAAAAATAATTCTTATATATATATTAATGGTACAAAAAATCATGATATAAATTATTATAATATGGTAAAGTTGATTTTTTTATCTATGTTGATGTTTACAATTCTAGTTGTGTTGATAATAAAATATTCAAATCTGGTTGAGACTTTATTCATGGAAAAAGATGTGTAAGATTATATATATAGTAGAAAAATTTATTTACTCTTGGAACTATAGAATATTATTATTTATATACCACTCAATGTACAACATAATTAATGTGGATTAATACACAGTTGGAAGACTTATTGTTTGATTTAAATCTTCCACTTATCTTGGGATGTCATAATAAAAGTGTTATCAATATCATAAATAATCTTAGGACACATAAAATATCAAACAATATAGATATTAAATATTAATTTATCAAGGATATTGTTTAAATAAATATGACACCCTAAAAATTTATTTTAAAATAATAACAATCACGATATCTTACTGAATATGCAACACTAAGCTTTAAGGAAACTGTGGAAAACAAAATATGATCATTATAACATAATTGCTAAATTAGAGGTATAAATATGAATAAACACATTATGATATATATATATAATAATAATTTTTAATATAATGATAATTAATTTATTAATTCATAATATATATTTACACAATTTTCAATAAATATATTTTATGCATCAGAAATATGTTTTCTTCAAAAATAGTTTTGTTACATTTTATTCTTTAATATTATAATTCTTCTACAATATTTTTAGAAATTTAATAAATTTAATAAATATAATTATTTAAATTATAATTGTAATATTATCTTAGGTATAATTTTTTTTATTTTTATTAAAATATTTATTTTTCAATAAATAGTGGAAAATACATATTTTTATAAAACTACCATTTATTTTCATTAAATAAAGTAATTTAAAAGTCACATTATGATTTTATTTTGATATTAAAGAAACATAATAATAATTTCATTATAAATAGTAAAATTAATTCCATAAGAAGAAAAATTATACATGATTTTGGCATAAGTTCATTTTGGGGCTTAAAAACACATTTTTCTAAAAATATTTTTTTTTGCAAGTAATATGTTTTTTATCATAATAAATTTAATAAGTAATTATTTATTAATGGTTTTAATTAAATTTATATTTTATATATTCATTAAAATATTTTAATAATCATTTATATTTTTCACTTAGAAATGAATGAATGAGATTCAATTTTATGCATAAAAAACTTTTTTTAAATAGTTTTCATTGTGTTTTTAAAATTTATTTTAAAGTAAATTTATAGAAATTATTGAAATTGAAATTGATAAAATTTATTACATATTTTTTATCATTAAAATTAATATAATATAATAGGTTCATCTTAATTATTTATTAGAAAAAATAGTAAAAACACTAAAATTTTGTTGCCATAGTTAAGGTAAAAATGGATTAATGGTGGGTCTAAATAAAAATATAGAGGATAAAATGACCAAAAATTTGTATAAATACTACTATATGATCATATATAGACCCTATCCAGTCTCCTATTTAAATATTATCCATTATGGATCTTTTTTATTGATTAATAAATTAATATATTTTAATCATCTGAAAACTTCCACGTGTGTCCACCCCCTCAATTATAAAACAACACTATATCTCCTCACTTATCCACACTTAAAGATAATCTGGTATTAGCCAATAAATTCCATATCCATTTCCTAAAATCCCTCCCCATTTCCAATAGGTTCTATTTTGATCATAATACCATCGTAATAAGGGTTTAAGTATAAACCTATAAATGTTTTTCAAATATGACGTATAGATATTAACCGACTATTTTCTTTCTTATTACCTCTTTTACCTACTTCAAACCTCTCCAGAAAATTTTGATATAAAAAAATTATTATCTATCATATTCTTAAATTTTATTATTTTAATTTCATAACCCTTTTAATATAATTATCCATATAAAATAAAT
Source organism: Viscum album (assembly GCA_963277665.1). Taxonomy (NCBI): domain Eukaryota; kingdom Viridiplantae; phylum Streptophyta; class Magnoliopsida; order Santalales; family Viscaceae; genus Viscum; species Viscum album. Next base: position 1,122,331,184 of record OY728136.1, on the reverse strand, counting down.
TTAAAACATCATTCGTATATACGTGTGGACTGCCACCTCATAGAGATGATGTATTTCATTTTTCATCACCACCTCTTATGGTTAGAAAAAATATATATAAAAAATGAAACAATATTATATATATGGTATTTGTAACTTAATTATTATTCTATAAATATAAGATAACATTTACCTTCTTATCCTTTCACCCATTAAAAAAATGGTGATGTCACTCGTGCATATCTGAAGATTACCACCTTCACGAAGCGATGTGATTCATTTTTCACACCCACCATTCAAGAGTGATTATAATATATATATATATATATATATAAGGATTTTATATTTTATTTATTTCAATATTAACATTCGTTATATTTTGTAACCATGATAAAGAAGCAAGGGCCAAAACTACAAAATCGAAACTTACATAAAAAACTAAGCAATTAACACTCAAAAACGATGTTTTTAATAAAGAATTATTAGTAAAACAGTGAATAAATTTTATAATTGGTTAAATATTATATTATAATTATTTATATATTTTACTTATAAAATTTAAATAAATTTAAATTTATTATATAGAAGGAAAATATCACTTTCAAAGCAATTCGGACTTGAGATAGGGGATAATTTCACAATCTAATCCTTATTAAAAAAAATTTATTATTATGTTTTCATTGGGTGAATTATATAATATTTCTATATTAAACCCCATATATTTTATTATGCTCTTTTTATTTTTAAAAATTACAAGTTTTCCTTTCATTTTCCTCTCTCTAAGTACTTAATAGTCTAAAATAATGTTTTAATAAAAAGATGAAATTATTTCCTCTTCGGTCAATGAACTTGTTCTAACAGGTCCATTTTCTTGAAAAATTATGTAAGTTTTTAACTATAAATTAAATGTTCTAAAATATTCAATTTCATTACATTTTACTTTATTTAAAAAATTAAACAAAATATTTTTAAGGAAACGTATTCTGAACATTTTAGTTTTGAATTTTTAAAAGTGTAAAAAGAGTGTTCTATTTTAATATATACAATGTGAATAAAGTTTCCCAATATCATATCTATTATTTTCATTAAATCTTCCTATAAAATATTCCATAATTAATTTCAAAGAAAATTATTCACTTTGTATTTTTGGAATTTTTATGTTTTAAATAAGTGATTTCAAAATGAAAAGGGTATTTTCTCAGGAAATGTTCGAGTGAACTTTTAAAAGTATTTTCATCTATTTTAAATTCCTTTGATGAATCTAATGATTTAATAGGGATTCTATCCAGTTATATAATCCACCAGATTACACTATATATCTTATTATGATGATGTTATATTTTTTACATGGAAAAAATATTGATATTTTGTATGCTAGTTTTTTAATACGGAAATTTATATTAATTTTTATTATATTGATTATTCACCCCTTTCATATGATTAACTAATTGGACTTTTTAAGTTATGGGTGATCCCATTATACCCCCTCGATGCATCGGTAGGTCTCAGGAGACAAACTATCATGGTTATTTGGTTTATCTCTGCCCAATTATTTGTGATTTATTAAAAAAAGGCATTTATGGTAAGTTTATATTATCTTGAAACATATCCTTGATGGTATGGTTATGATATCTGTCATTATTAATTAAATAATTATGAAACTATTTGTTAGACATGTGAGTATTTATGTTCCTATTCAATACATTGATATTTTCCCATTTTATGATTTTAGTTATATGTAATATTTGATTATTTTTTATCTATGACATATTATTCATGAAATATTTATTCTATGATAGCTTATGTAGTGTTATTTCTCTTACTAAGCATCTAATATCAACCTTTAATATGTTTTCCATTCCCTAGGACACCAATAAGAGATTAATGAATGATTTCAAGGATTTTATTCAAGAAATAATAAATTTATCACTATAATTTTTAAGTTTTATTTCATGTTTTGAGATGTAATATGAGAATCATGAACATATCTAGTCTCCCAAGACTATTAAACTATTCAATCCTTCAGGATGTGATTCCTTGTATCTTGTTCTAATGTTGTTAAATAACCATCCTCTCTAGGTTACAAGATCTAAGGTTTTGTAGTTGGTATTATAGTAAATTTCATATAATCCTTCGTAAATATATTTAGGAAAATATAGATTATAGAACATAACCCTATGACAAAATCTGATGATAAGTATAAATATTGGGTAATTCATAAAGTTTTAGTAAAGATTATATTGTGTGGTTTTACTAACAAAATCCATTTCTACATACTATCAAGTGGATATGAATATGGAATTATTCACCTAGGTGTAACAACTCTGAAAGGAGAGTATTTAGCATCAACACAATCATTACCCACACATGATGAGTGGGAATAAAACTACACAACTGGCTAAACTCACCAAGGTTATATTTTAGGGTTGATTCACACAATCTTTACAGTCTATTATGAATGATTTGAAAACATTTTTTTTTTATTTGATGATATTCCTAAAGATACTAATCATATGATTTTGAGATTCACTATGCATATATTTTCAATTTATGTTAAGTGTTACTCCAAATTTAGAATCTTATTCTATTACTTAATATTAATAATTTTATGAGAAAATCAAATATATTCCATTTTTTAGAAATATTACCTAGAGGAAGTAATGGAAATTATTTTAATTCACATAATAAATATATTAATTTCCCTAGAGTGAAATTCGACATGATTGGGGTTAGATATAAGAAGGTTAGAACGATATTTGGATAGTTCTATGAGGTTATGAAAAATAACCAGGCCTGTATGGAGAAACCAATTTCTTTATAGTATGATTAATTGATGTTGGATCACATAATACTATAGAAAAAAACATCCTTCAACAGAACTACTAATCTATTAATATTTGAACAGTGGATCAAGTCCATTGAAAATTTATTTAAGGTTTTAAGAAGTAATGAAAGGGATAATGTTATTATGGTAGTGTATTATTTAATGAAATATGTTGATCAATGGTGGTAATTAATTAAAAATAAAAAATAGGACAAGGATATAAAGATAATGTAATGGAATACTTTTAATGATATATTATTGAAAACATACTTTCCTCAAGAGCAATGACTAATATAGAAAGTTAATTCCTCAATCTAGGACAAAAGGAAAAGGAAATTATTACTCAGTCTAAGGAAAAATTTATATGTTTGGAAAATAATTTTATTGACTATGTAAATAATCTAAAATGTAATATTTACAATTTATTTTATTGGATAAATCCAAGCCTCCAAAGATTATTATTCTCCCAATTGTTTTAATTTTATGATTATATGGTATATATGACGACCCCTATTTTTATTACACATTACTTCATGAATTATTACATAAGAATACAAAAAATACATCCAATAAGATTGATAAGTCTAGTGTCTTTGTTAAATAGGTATATATATTTACATATTGAACAATTGATACAACAATATTATTAAAAACATCATTAACATGACCCTAGAATTTATTGGCCCTCTAAAATTACATGGGATAACCTAGAGACGTATATAAGAAAGAGGTGAGATATAAATCCTAGTAAGGGAATAAAAAAAGAATAACATGAATAATTTCTTAAATTTTAGACAATAGGAATATAAATGGGACATAAAAATGGTGATAATCATAAACATGAATAATGAGGCATGATATATCATGGATAATCATAAAAAGGGTGATAATCATTTAGGGATTCTCTCTACGGCATTAATCCCCCATCTCTTCCATGCTTTCCATAAATTTCTACGGTGCAACCAAATGTTGTTCACGAAGGATCTCATATTTGTAGGGATATCACTATGTTGAATTTTGAAGAGGATTCAGATTGCTTACGATGGATGTTGGTTGCTCATTTTGGGGGTGCAAGACCATCTTCTTTAGTTTTCCAACGGATTGTGGATTCTTGGGGTCTTCAATTTCCGGTGCAATTTTCTCCAATTCACAAACTATATTTTTGTATTATCCTGGGTTCATGGGAAGATTTTGTTCAGGTTTGGTATTTTTCTCCACTTTCTATTGTCCAGTTGAATTTTAGCTTATCTAGATGGTCCTTGGATGCTCATCGTGGTAAGGATAATTTGATAGTGCAAATTTGGGTCAATCTTCCAAGTCTTCCTCTCCCTTTCTAGAATAAAGGATTCATGAAGATGACTGGAGATTCTCTCAGTGGTTTCTTATGTTAGTATTTTAGGACCAAATCATGCATGGATACTGTTATTGCTCGATTATGTGTGGAGATATATATTTCTCATCTGGTTCCAGAAAATATTATTCTTCACGTGCAATATTCTTTCTCCAGGAATCAAAAAATTGTTTATCCCATTTTTCCAAGATTTTGTTCCAATTGTTCCCTTTAAGGTCATTCTTTGTAGGTGTTTCACAGAATCGGTTAGGAAAGACAATTAAGGTGAGTTTATTGTGTGGGGATTGATAAGGATAAATTGACTTTGTCTTTTCGTGATTTTTATGAAGGAATGTTGGAGGAAAATAAGGTTCTTAAAGAGATAATTTCTATGAATGAACAATTTCTAGATTCTAAAGTGTCTTGTTAGGATATTGTTCCTTTCATCCCAAATCCAATGACTTTGATTAAGGTTGGTAATATTTTTTTTCTTTTTTCAGTAGCATGATATCTACAAATTTATGTTGTTTGAGTTATTTTAAAGATTTTATGTCTTGTAATAATGAACCTCTATTATTGTCATATTATGAATTCTAATATAGTTCTAGTAATAAGTAAAATACTCAAAATATGTTGTTTCATCAGCCGGTTTAATATTTCATAACCTTTTTTCTACTCCCATTGACTATGGTTTGAGGATGGATTAATTTTGTTTGGTAGAATTAGATGAAGTCAATCAATCTCTAGTCTCTGATGGAAGAATCTCTCTAGTTGGCTATCCTCTTAAGGCTAATAAAATTTGTATCATATCTTGGCCTGAGTCTCAAAAGTTGAGTTATGTCTAACATTATGAAAAGTAAACAAGTACTGGGGTCAATCCCAAAACCTTGTTTTATTAATGTTTCTAGTATTCATATGGAATGCTTAGGGCATTGGAACTCGAGTCAAAATAGATTTTCTAACTGCTATTATTGAAAAACATAAAGTTGGTATAGTTAGAATTCTTGAGCAGAATCAATAACCAGATAGGATTGATGATTTTTACAGGATACTCAAGATCCATGGATTCATACATGTGGATCAGATTAATTGTTATATATGGATCTTCTGGCATGAAATCTTCATTGTGGATTATATTCAAGTAGATGATCAATTTATTACAATAAAGGTGAAATGTAATTATCATTTCTTCTATTTATCATTTGTTTATGGGTGTTGTGTTCCTCAAAAAATATTTCTATTATGAAATAGCCTAAATTATTTTGATTCAGATGACCTTATGGTGTTTATTAGAGGAGATTTTAATATTATTGCTGATTCGGATGAGAATAAGGGAATAGGTCATTTTATGATATGGGATATCAATAATTTTATACAATTCATGGTAGGAAAAAGTTCTAATGGATCTTGGGTTTCATGGAGACAAATTTACATGGTGTAATAATCAAAACAGTGATTTTAGATCATGGAGTCACCTGTATTTATTTTTGGTCAACATACATGCATTATCCACATATGAAAATTTTAAAGTGGATCATTTGGTAAGAAGTATTTTTGATCATTCTCCATTATTTATCACTTTATCTTCGAGGAATGATAATTAGGAGAGATTCAGGTAATTTCTATATTGGGAATTATGACTTGGCCTTTCTTGACTTGGTAAGGTATTCTTGGGAAGATCATGTACAAGGTCATACATGCTATGTTGTTCATAATAATCTTAGACATCTAAAAAAGAGTTTATAGGCATGTTTGGAATATCTTCCATGACTGGTTAAATACTTTCATGATATTATGAAAGAGGTTAATCATATTGAACATAGTCTATAGGAAGATTGGGATGTTTGGGTGTTTGAGGATCTTTCTCATAAGAAAAAACATTTGTTAGATATGTTTCTTAGTCAGCAATGTTTATCCAGAGATAAATAAAGGGTCAAGTGGTTGAAGGAAGGATAAAGAAACATAGAATACTTTCATGCCTATATTAAGGAGAGGAAAAGATTTATTAAATCTAATATCTTACTTGAGAATGGTTCTTTTACAGATGATAGGGATATTTTGGGGGATTTGGCTAATAATAATTTTAGAGATCTCCTAGATGGAGTCAATGACAAGTCGTCCAATAGTTATCCAAGGGAGCCCACATATATTTTTTGTGTTATACCAACCTGTGTTTTAGTAAGTGAGAATGATGAAATGTGATCCCATCCCTAGGAGAAAGTAATATGTAATGCCATGATGAATCTCAATCTAGATAATGTTGCAGGTTCAAATAGTTTCCCTGTGTCTTTCTATAGATGAATATAGAAGATTATCAAGAATGGTATTATTGAAGCGATCCAAGATTTTTTCAAATGAGGGTAGTTGCCTCATGTTTCTTATGCCACCACTATGATTCTTAGTCCTAAGACTAAGAATCCCACTTGTATTCTTCATTATTGTCCTATTAGTTTGTGTAATATGCCTTACAAGATCCTAGACAGTATTATCAATACTCATCTATACATTCACTTTCCATGATGGATTTCTCTTGAATATCTCAGATTTGTGAAGGGATGTTATATTTAGGGAGCTATAGCTTTAGCTCAGGTAATGGTTAGAGATATTAATCTTAAAACTCTGGGGGTTGAATGTGGTCATTAAACTTGATTTGAATAATTCCTATGATCATGTTGAATGGAGTTTCATCAATAAAGTGATAACAGGTGTGGGTTTTTCTCCTTGGAACACTGATTTAATTTTTTGATGCCTTTTCTCTTTCTGGTTGGAATTATCTTTTATGGGTAATACCTATGGTTTCATTAAACTTACCCATGTTCTAATATAGGGGGATCCATTATCTCCAAGTTTATTCATCATTGTTCAAGATTTTCTCAGTAGTATTATTCATAGAAGCATGATTAATGGTGTTATTCTTCCATATCGGTGCTGGAAAGGTTCTCCTTTGATATCTCATCTTATGTTTGCGGATGATACTATTATTTTTATGAATTCATCGAGTAGATAACTTTGAGTTTTGAATAAATTTGTTAATTATTGTTGTCTCTGGAGTTGGAAAGTGATTAATAAAAATAAAAGATACTTCTATGTTCCTAGTTGTTGCAATTTAAGCCGTTTTTCCACCATTGGCCATATTTTGGATATGCAGAAATGTGCCTTATCTATGGATTAATTGGGGGTTCCTCTATCCTCTGGAAGACTTCAAATTCGTAATTTCGATAATTTGATCAGTAGGATTATTTTTCAGGTTATTAACTAGAAGAATAACTATATCTCATTTAGAGGTAGAATAACGTTGATCAATAGTGTGATTCTTGCCACTCTTATTCAGGCCCTATCATCTGTGAAAGTTCCAAATGGGTTGATCAAAAGTATTTATATAATTATTTATAATTTTTTAAGGGATCCTAAGTCTATGGGTAAGAGGAAATGGTTCTCATGGGATAGGATAGCTCAACCTTTGTAGGATGGTGGAGTCAATGTATGCAGCCTTGATGTTACTCTTATGTGTATGCATGAAAAATTAGAAAGTTAAATTCAATAATGTCATACTTTATGGGGAAGAATAATTCATGTTAATTCAGTGGGTGATATGGTTTCATTAGATAAACATGGTTCTCCATTTTATATTTATATTAGTTCCATTTTTTATTTCCTTAAACCTTATTCACAATGGCTAGTTGGAAAGGGTGATATTATGATTTGGCATCACAACTGGAGTGGATAGATTATTGGTTATCTGGGATGTACTGCTATTTTTATGTTATTTAAAGAATCTTATCAATTCCCTACTTTTATTAATGTACATTTGGATAGGGATCAATAGGATCTTTTCAATCTCATTGTGTTATCTTCAATTCCAGATCAGTGTATATTTACTCTTTCTTCTTCGGGATTCTTTAAGTCTATAGGCTACCATAGGATTATTACCATCCAGAATACAATGAATATATGGAATAATACTCTTTGGATTAAGACTATTCCTAAAAAATATAATTTCTTAACTTGGAGACTTCGAAATGGAGCGGTATCTTCATATGATAATGTGAAACGGAGTGGAATTTAGATTATATACAGGATTAAAAACCTACCGATTGATATTGTAAGGACCTTGGGTAATTATAAATATGCTTCTTCATTAAAGATATTGACTTTTAATTATCATCTATTATATCATAGGAATAATTTTCAATCAGGCATATGGGTGTGTTGGTGTCCTCCATCAAGGGGTTTGAAATAAAATAATGATGGTTTGTGTGTTTCTTGTTTGATCTAAGGAGGTGGTACTGTCCATCATAGTTCTGGATCAACCAATATGGCCTTCTCTATTAGATTGGGTCAAGGTAATTCCCTTAATGGTGAGGAAATGGTTATGCTCACTGGTGTAAGAATATATAAGCAAAGTAATTTGGAGGTCTCTAAAGAATAAACAGATTCTATGATCTTATATAATGCCATCCAAGATCTAGGTATGATTCCTTGGTCTATATATTATATAATTATAAAATGTAGAAGAATCATTGGTTTTGATATTAGAGTTTCTCATACATGGAGAGAAGGAAATATGGATACAGATTACCTAGCTTCGATGGATATTATGGGTCCATAAAATTTGTGCTTTCATGATTTGAACAGCTTGAAGTCGGAAGGTGTTAACATCCTTAGAGAAGATACTCTTGGTCTTCAATATTTTAGGCCCCCTTGATTTCTTTTCTTCTATTGGTTTGTCTATGTGGACCTGTTCTATGTTGTAATATCTTTTTCTTCAATAAAAAATTACAAGTTTTATTGTATAAAATCCCATGCACCATAAATGGAATCTCATTAGACAAGAACATTACCCAATGCATTTGATTGATATCTGGGTTCACCCTTTATAATCATATCATGTACATGCATAAATGTGACAAATATATCATATAACATAATAACATATGTCATCTCATTTAGTACCATGATAAATGGGTGTGGAATAAATACATGTAATTACCCAATAAAATTATTATAGGTATGTCTAGGTGAATACCCTTGAGTGGAAATAGCAATGGTATTCACAACACAAAGGTTTGGCCTGAAAAAATCATAGTAAAATTTAAGCAGCATAACGAAAATACATAAAGGTTCATAAAATTGTTTAATGGGGGGGAAAGGGGTGTCTAATAATTATTACCTCATATTTAAATAATTTGGTATGTTTAAAAACATATCCCAACATTCTTAATTCAAAATAAAAGGAATAAAATAAAGATGATGCTTGAATAAAGAGAAGAATGAGAGAATACCTTACATTGAGAGGGTGATTCCAAATGATTGGGAGGGGATTCTTGAGAACTTACGGGAATATTAAGAACACAATAAAGAGTTTAGAGTCGATTAAGTACATTATAAAAGGTTTTTGAGTGAATATTGAGGGGAGATTGTGTGGGTTTATATAGGAAAAGAGAAGGGATTTCTTTATTATTTCTCAAATTTTGGTTTCAGACTCTATACAATATAGTACTCAAAACTGCAAACCTTACTAGGGTTTTTTATGTGATTTTATCAAAGAATAGTGTTTTTAATTATTTTATATGTCTGAGGGCATAATTTATTAAATCTTACCCTTTTTTGTGTGTAAGTGAATCATATTCTTAATGAAATTGTTTTTAAACATTAAAATATAAAATAGATTTTAGAGGATTCATAAAGGATTTATAAAATTAATAAAATAAACTAAAAATTACGTTATTTTAATTTTTAAAAACATATATGGTCATGGATATATTTTATAAAATTTATTATTTCCCTTTTTGGACATTATGATGTCATAATTCATATATTATATTTATAATTTATTTAATTTTTCCCCAAAAATTCGACTATCTCAGAAAATTATGAAAAATTAACCATTGGATAATTTCAATATTTTGATTCCAAAAATAATATTAATTTTATAAAAATAATTGTATACATATTTTAATTTTCAATTATAAAATATAATCAATATTTATTGAGAAATGATGGGTTTTTTAAAATAACAATCTCCGAGCCCTTATAAAAAATACTTTTGAAACCATAAAAATTATATTGTAATTTTTATTTAATATTAATTATTTAATAATAATATTTCATTTCAATATATTTTATTTAAAAAATTCATTAATTTATTAAAATTAATGTCTTAATTGAAATTTCATTTTACAAAAAAATATAATCTGTATTTTATCATATCAAAATCAAAATCATTTATAAAGTAACAATAATTAAGAGTAGATATAATTATTATTTTATTAAAAATGAAATATAAAAATTCATACTCTTTGGGTCTTGATATATATCCCTTTATTTTACTGGAAAAAATATGTATGTGTAAGATGTGTGATGGTGAGACTTTAATGGGGTGGTTCGGCATATATGGTTGGGTCGTGATCTCAATGAGCTTGAACTTCTCCTATAAATAGTTTTCCTCAAGCTTTGGTTGTTAGAAATCAGTTTAGACATGGTCAATGGAAAATCTTAGTGATTTTATCTCCACTGAAGGCTTTGATAAATGGGATATATAGGGTACATTCCTACTAGTCAATTTTATCACTTCCTTTTTTTGCGTCAATAGGATTTATAAAAACCCTATATTTATACAAATCATAATATCAATGTTAGAAAATTATATTATCGATGGTTATGAAACTTAAAAGAAATTTATTTCTAATATTATATAATAAAATAGAAGTTTTGTGTTTTTTCAATAACCATGATACACAATATTGAATTTAATTCACCCACAAAAGGGATTTTAGTTTTTAAAGTTTGGGTGATTACAATCTTCCCCCATTCAGAAATTCTATCCATGGAATTTTCATTTTATACACTAAAATAGATGAGGGTAATTACGATTCATTGTCTCCTTTGGTTTCCACATCGCTTCATCAAACTTTTGGTTTCTTCGTAGAACCTTGTCTAGGTGCATTGTATTATTTCATATAACCTTTTCTCTAGGATCTAAGATCTTCATTAGCTACTCCTCATATGAAATATTATTCTCAAATGGTATGACCTATGGATTTATAACATCTAATGGGTTTGGTATGCCCTTCCTTAGGAGTGATACATGGAACACGTCATGTAATTGAGGTAGTTTAGGTCATAGTTCTATTTGATTGGTCACTACTCTGATGCGATCAAGGATCTAAACGAGATTGATGAATTATGAACTAAGATTTACCTTCTTCCCAAATCTCATGACATTATTCCATGGAGATATATATTAGAATACCTTATCTCTAAACATAAACTCTATATCTCATTAATGATTTTTAGAATATCTCTTTTTTCTACTCCGATAACCTTGATGTGTTATTGAATGGTCTTGACCATTTCACCCATTTCCTCAACCATTTTAGGACCCATCATTTTTTTCACCAAATCCATCCTACAATGCAGGTGTTCTGCACCTCTACCTATAAAGTGATTCATATAGATCTAATTGGATTCATGAGTGGAAACTATTATTTTTTGATAACTCTCCTAGAGGAATATGTTCATACCGGCTTCCATGGAAATCCATTCAACATAATCTTAACATGTTCTCAAGTGTCTTCATAGTCTACTTAGTTTGGACATCAGTTTGAGGGTGATAAACCATACTAAATTACAACTCTATATTTAGATTATATTAGAGAATCTTCTAGAACATGGAGTTAAATATTTGATATTAATCATAAATAATCAATATTTGTGGTCCATGCAGCCTCACCACTTATCCAATGTATATCCTTGAAATTTGATTGAGTGAGAAGTCCTCTCAGATTGCAATGAAGTAAACCAACTTTGTAATATGATCCAAAAAAACAAATATATCATTATTTCCTCATCATTTATTTTAAATATTAATGGAAAATTCCATGGATATATTTTCTCGTTTCCATGTAAGTGTGGTTAATATTTATATCATCCCCTTTTACTTTTTCCTTTCATCATTAACATGATAACACACAACACACCTTGATGTATATTCCATAATCTCCCTCTTTATATTTTCCCTCCAATAGTGTTCTCAAAGATCTAGATACATATTTGTGCTCCCTGGATGGATGGAGAAGGTCGAGAAATATGAATCATCTAATAGTTTCTTCTTTAACAATGGATTGGATGGTACACATATTCATGACTCAAAAATTAAAACTCATTCATTAATTTTGAATTCTATGGATTTCCCCTTTCTTATAACTCACACCATCTTCTAAATTATCGCGTCATTGCTTTGATAATCCTTTATATTCACTAGAATGGATGGTTGAGTAATAATTTTTGAAAGGATTGATGATTTCCTTTCCTTTATGATTTTCATATCTATCGTTTTCTGTTCTAAGAAGATAGGAAATTTCTTAATTCTCATCAACGATAAAAATTTTGGATCCTTTCTACATATTCATAATGGCCCGAAGGCCTTCATTTTTATTGATTTCTGATAACCCCTTTTTCAAGGGATGAGGGGGAACCCTTACAAGACCCGTAGGCTTAGTGATTACATGGACCATAAGCTTAAGAGACATTATATGACCCGAAGGTCTCTGAAAATTCAACCAGAATATAACTACAAGGAACTTCCCCTCCCCATCATATGCATCGTGATGGTATCTCTCCACCTTCACATGGCTATCTAGATAAGTTTCCCATGTAATAATAGTCTAGTCCTGATGGCATAGCCATACCCTCTCATTCATCCAAATCTATTGGTTCTACTCTGGTGAGTGTGCCTACTCTAAATCCTCCTCTAGGGTTGCTTCTTTTTTCAAGAGTTTGTCTGGGAAAACTATATGTAGCACGAAGCCCTTGAGGTGGCCCGAAGGCCTTAAAGGTGGCCCAAAATCCCTACAGACCCAAATTCCTGGGTGGCCCAAAGGACTTAGGGACTCCATGCCCAAATTGGTGGCCCAATTTGAATAGTTATGGCTTCTACAATACCGAATGGTACCTGTTATAGTATTGCTACAATAACCTTGAAATATGCATCCACCTAGTTTTGAACTTGGGTCTCAGGGATGCACTTAAGGATACCTCACCAACTAGGATAAGTCTCATGTGCCTTTCTAAATAGAGCATCTTCTACTTTATTTTTCGTCCGAGGATGGTAGTTTATTGAGAATTCATATTTCATAATCATATTTAACTATCTTTCTTGGAAGATATTTATCTCTTTCTATTTGAATATATACTTGATGCTCTTATGACCCATATATATTTCAAACTTCTTCCAAAAGAGGTAATGTTGTATAATTTTCCAAATGAATATTCCTAAAGCTAACTTTATATCATGTGTTGGGTAGTTCTATTCATGAACTTTTAAATTCCTTGAGGTATAGGTAATAACTTTATCATTTTTCATTAGTATAAAGACCAAGACCTTCTTTGAAGCATCATTGTATACCAAAAGAATTACCCCACTTATGGGTAGTGTAAGTATTAGTGTAGAAATAAGACAATTTTTCAACTCCTTTAAGATTACATCACATTCATTATTCAATAAAACATAACTCCCTTCTAAGTTATCTTGGTTAGAGGGTTTCAAAATCGTGAGAAATTTAAAAAACTTTACAATAGTAACCAGCTAATCCAAGGAAACTATAGATTTATTTCATAGTGGGAGATATTGTACATCCTTAAATTTCTTATGTATTTCAAGGGCCCATAAATATCCCATTTCTTGTGATAACATTCCCTAGGTATGATAATTAATTTAACTGAAACTCTCATTTTTTGAACTTTTCATAAATATTCTCCAATTATAAGGTCTTTAGAATAACGCTCAGATGTTATTCATGTTGCTCCTTGATTTTTGAGTATATTATAATATCATATATAAATATTATCACATATTTGTTAATCAAATATCTAAATATTTTATTCATTAATTCCATGAAAATTTATAGAGAATTAGTGAGTTGGAATGGAATTATTATGAACTCGTAGTTCCCATGACTTATATGGAAAGAGGTCTTGGAGATATCCTCTTTATTCAACCTAACTTAATAATATCCCAATCGAAGATCTAACTTAGAGAAGTATTGGGATCCACATAGCTAATCAAACAAGTCATCGATCTATGGAACCGAATAGTTTTTATTTATCATTATCTTGTTTAGCTCACGATAATAAATGAAAATATGCATTGACTCATCATCCTTCCTGATGAACATGACTGGTATAACCCATGGTGAGGCACTTGGGAATTTGAACCCTTTATCCAGATTCTCTTGTATTTGTTTCTCCAACTCATCAAGTTACACAAAAACCATTCTATAAAGAGCCTTGGATAATAAAAATTCCTCATGTATATGATCAATTGAAAATTAAACATCTCAGTTAGAAGGAAGGAAGGGAAATTATTTACGAAACACATCAGATTATTCCCTCAAAATAGGAAAGTATTCAAGGATGATATCTTCCTTAGACATAATAATTTGATCAAAATACACTTTATTATAGGGTAATAAAATACATTCTTCATATATCGATGCTAAATGAGATTCATCCCCCTACTTGAACTTGTACATAATGGGGGGATGATTCCTAATATAAATAGTGACTTCCTTCACATGAAAATTTGTGTAGGCTCTATATAATTAAATCCAATCTATACCCATAATTGCTTCAAATTACACTAAAAGAAGTATCACAATGTCTGATGTGAAGTTAAACCCCAAAATTTTTACATTCTATGAGTTATATAATTTGGATGAGATAATTTCCTAATTTTTCATTTTAACAAATATCTCTACATATATGATTTTTTGTGATGTTTGAATAGCTATAATAAACATATGTGATATGAAAGAATGAATATAACTATGGATAATAACCCTGCCTTTCACTTTTTGATTCTATTTCTAACCACTTACTTTATCTAAAATAGATTTAAGGATGATAATTTTCAAACTTTTACAAACATAAATAGGAATACAATAAAATTAAAGTGATAATTTATAAATGACATTTATTCCTTAATATATGAATTTATAGGCCTAAATCTAATTCATCTATGTTATATTTTCCAACGTAGACTCTTATATAAATTTTTTTCCCTTAATAAGGGTTTATAAAAAGATTGTAGGTTTACCAAAACATATCCCTTGGGAGTGTCAAACTAGGTGTGTAGCAAGGCTCATTTTCATGCACCAGTTCTCGATAAATTCTATCTCCATACAATGTTTTTGAGTGTTACCACTACATAAATTGGTGGTAGATCCATATCCACTTATATTATACGAACAGCGATGTATTGTTTTGGAAACAACTTACTATATACTTTACCAAAATTTTGGAATTTATTCTATTGTTTAGTCATATCTCTAAATATTTCTCTAGAGTTTTCTAATATTAATCCTAAAAATAACAAAACTTTACTTTGATACTAACTAAGAAAACCCATTTTTTTATTACACATTAATTCATTATTTATTACATAAGAATACACATAATAAAACCTAGAAGATAGAAAATTATAGTGTCTTTTGTAATAAGTAAATATATTCCCATCTTGAACAATGGATAAAATAAAATTATTAAAAACATCTTTAATATTGTCCTAGAAATCATCAGTCCTCTAAAACTGTAAGGATAACCAAGGGATGTACATAATAATTGGGTGAGATATAAATCCTGATAAGTTAATAAAAAATAATATCATGAAGAAATTATTACATGTTAGACAATAAGCTTCTAAATGGGACATAAAATAAATGAGAATAAAAAATATGAACAATTATACATGATATAGTAAGGTAATGTAAAGGCAGTATGGGAATATGTCAACAACTTTAAATGATAAATAATAGTCATAAGTCAAGGTTAAACACCAAGATATAATAACGTAATTTTATTTGGATAACCTTTCATGCACCAAACATGGAATCTCATGAGACTAAAACTCTACCAATGCATTTGAGTGATATTCGAGTGCACCAACCATAATCATATCATGTACATGCATAAGTGTACCACGTGGATCATATAATATAAAAACATATTTCATCACATTTAATTACATGATCAAGAATTGTGGAATAAATACATGTAATTCCCCAGTAAAATAATTATATTTATTTCTAGGTGAATACCCATGAGGGGAAATACGGATGGTATTCACAGCATAGGGGTTTCACTTGGAAAATCACAGTGGAATTTCAGCATCATTGAGAAAATGCGTAAAGGTTGATAAAATTATTTAATGTGAAAAAAGGGGGTATATAATAATATTTAAATAAAATGAAAATTAATAATTGTATGGAAAAACATATCCCAATATTATTAATTTCAAATAAAAGTCATAAAATGAAGAAGATGGTTGAATAAAGAGAAGAAGAGGATCCCTTACCTTGAGATGGTGATTCCAAAAGCCTAGGAGGGTCTTCAAAAGAGATTGGGGTACCTCTGGAAGATTCTAGAGAGTAGAGGGAAGATTAAGGACATGATCCAAGGTTTATGAGTTAAGAGTAAGGGGATCTTGGGTGGGTTTATAATGTAAAATAGAGGGTAGTTATTTATTATTTCCCAAATATAGGTTTTTGACTCTATATAATAATGAAATAAGAACCAAAATCTTTACCATCTTTTTTACAAAGGTTTATTCCAAAGCATATTGGTTTTAATTATTTTAAAATTATAAGGGAAGAAATTATTAAAAAAATTACCCTTGGTGATATAGAAGTGATTAGTGTTCTTAAATAAATTATTTTTAAACCATAAAATACAATATAGGTTTTGGAGGATACATAAAGGCTTTATAAAATTAATAAAATTATCCAAAAACACATTATTTTAAATGGTAGGCATATATTTCCTCATGGATACCATTTATAGAATTTATTAAATCACTTTTCTCTCATTATGATGTCATAATACACATCGTATATTTATACCATTTTTAATTTTTTACCCAAATATTTTATTTTCTTAGAGAATTATGAAACATTATCCATTAGATAATTTTGAGAGGATGATTCCAAAAACAATATTTATTTTATTAAAATAATTTTTTAATTTTCACATTCAAAATAGAAATGACATTTATTGAGAAATTCTAGGGTTTTTTTATAATAACAATTTTTGAGCCCTTATAAAAATTAAATTTGAAATCATAAAAATCATATTGACATCTATATATAATAATTATTATTTAAAAAAAATATTTCATTAAAATATTAATTATTTCAAAAATCCATTAATTTATCAAAAAAATGACTTAATTGAAATTTCATATTACCCAAAAATATAATTAGTGTTTTATCGTATCAAAATAAAAATCATTTATAAAGTAACAATAATAAGAAGTAAATATAATTATTATTCTATTAAAAATAAAATATACATATTTATATTCTTGGGGTCTCAATACATAGCCCTTTATTGTACTGGAAAACTCCCTAAGCGTAAGGTGTGTGATGATGAGACTTGTATGGGTGATTCGGTGTACATTGTTTGGGTTATGATCTCAATGAGCTTGAAATTTTCACATCAATGGTTTCTCTCATCCTATAGTTATTAGATCTCTTATTGTGATTAGTCAATGGAAAATTCCAATGATTCTATATCCATCAAAATCTTTATTAAATGAGATTTATATGGAATGGTCCTATTGGTCAAGGTCATCACTTCCTTTGTCTGTGTTAATTGGATTAATGAAAACCTTATATTTATTTTAATTATATTATCATTGTTTAAGGGTGATATTATCAATTGTTATGATCCTTAACGGTCATATGAATAATATAGGATATAATAAAACCAAAGAACTACATGTTTTTATATAATCATAATACATAATATAGAATTTAATTCAACTGTAAAGAGAAATTTATTTATAAAATTTCAGGTTGTTACAGTATCAAGTGTCATTAGGATAGAAAAATAATAATCCCAGTCATATATTTCCAAATGAAATCAAGAGAATAAGAGGATGACTGATCACCAATAAAAATTAAATGAGGAAAATGAAAAAAGGGGAAGGATGGAACTTGTTATATGTGATGATTATGGGAGGAAACACCCGAGTACATTCTTGAAGTGAAAGGGGTCTTGCTTCAAATGTTGGAAAAATGGCCATCAGGCCTGTGAATGGAAGGGAGAAAAATAAGCTTCCAAAATATATTATTTTTACTATAAGTATATGGGGAACTATGAAAATAAATTCCCCAAGATCTTGGATATTTTACCTCAGAAAAGTTTAATGGAGAAAGGCCAAGATAATACAACTATAGTTGAAGAAAAAAATACAATGAGTTGTCATCATAGATACTTTGATGATAAACTCATGCTTTTTTTAATTCTACATATATGAACTCTTTTATATTTTTCATGGAAATCAAATAACCTCTTGAAATTAAATGGAAATAGTTTTCAATCATTATACCTAGTGGGAAATTAGTTATAATATATTGAGTGGTTTATCTTAAGATAAATAGTTATTCCCTGGATGAAAACACGATTTTTATACCTATGTTTAGCATTGAAATAATCATTATTTTTTGATATTAATTTGTTTCTAGGATTTAGGAATCATAAGATGAAGTATAAAATAAACTATGTTGAAATATTGGTATTATAATTTCATGTTTAAAGTGTTGTACCATTTATATGGGTATTATTATGGATGTTTTAAGAATTAATATATTGTTACTCTACCAGGTGTTTTATTCATATTGAGTATTATCTTAACTTATTATAAACAATTTTTTAATATGCGAAATATGTTGTATTTATTTTATATATCTTATGATGGATTAAAGGTTTATTTTTTTCTTCTAGTGTGAAAACTTCTTCTTAATCATCAATCATTAGAATCAGATGTTGAAACATTTTTAAATACTCAATAAACAAATTAGAAAGTTGAAATAAATCAAGAAAGTATATTTTATCATGTTATATATCTTGATAGTAAAATAATCCTTACACTCTAAGAAAGGGATCTTGAAATAAAAATTTTATCCTTTTAAATTAATTTGTTATGAATTGGTGGACTTCTTTATCCAATACTAATTTATAATTTTGTGGTCACTAACTTTATCATTATATTGTTCTCTATCACTATTAATTATTCCTTGGAAATTATAATTTTTTCTCCATATCCATATTTTAACTTCCCATATATTTTCTCTTTATATGTGAAACTAATTTTTTTCTATTTTAGGTAACTTTTACATTTCTCACTACCCCTTTTCAAATAAGGTTTTATTATTCATTTGTATAATGTGGGTTTTCAAAAATAATTATTTTAAAACATTGATACCTTGATTACCGAGATAAAATTTTATTTTAGGAATAAATTTATTTAAGGGAAATAATTAAACCCCCTGAAAAAAAGTTTAAAATAATAATAATAACATTTAGAACTTTATTAACATGAAACGCAGAGATTTAAGCGAACTATGATACACTATAAATGATTATTATAAACTAGTGATTAAATTAAAGGTATAAAAAGGAATAAAAAAATATAAAAAAACCTTTATATGTTATTTTACAATTAACATTAATTTATTAATGCATAACAAATATGTACTCAATTTTTAGTAAAGTCGTTTTATGCTTCAAAAATTTGATTTCTACAAAAATGGTTTTTATTTCACTTTGTGTGTGGATATTATGATAAATTTATACCATTTTTAGAAATATTTTTTATTAAATTATTAGTATTTTATTTAAATATTATCTCATTTTTAATTTATGGGTTTTTTATAGAAATATTTATTTTCTAATTAATAGAGAAAAATACCAATTTTTAAAAAATTATCATGTATTTTTATAAAATAAAGTAAATTAAAAGTTTGGTTATGTTTTGAATATTATCTTAAATTAAAATTAGTCTCATTTAATTGGAAATAATTTAATTAATTACATAGTATTCATCATTATATTATATTTTGGTATAAGTTCTTTTTTGTCATAAAAACACATTTTTCTAAAAACTGTTGTAATGTGAGTAATGTGTTTTTGTTATAATAAATTAAATAATTAATAATTGACTAATATTTTTAATTAAATTTATATATTCTATATTCAATAAAATATTTTAACATTTATTTTATATTTTTTCTAGTCAATGAATGAAAGTAAAATTAGTTTTATGCTTAATAATGCATTTTTCTAAATTCAGTTATCATTGTATTTTTTGCATGTATTTTAAATTAAATTTTAGTCACTTATAGAAATTTAATTTGATAAAATTGATTCCAAATTTTTAATTATTATAATTAATATAATTTAACCTGGTCATCTTAATTTTTGGTAATAATTAATAGTAAAACTGGAAAAATGTTGTTATCACGGTTAAGGTTAAAATTGATTAACAAGGGGTTAAACAAAAAAGATAGCGGTTAAAATGTCCTAAAACATGTATAAATCCTTTTAGATAGTAATATTTTGATCCTATATCAACTAATATTATATTATTATTCATTTTTTATCTATATTTCTTCTTTGTGACATTAATATATTATAATATTTTGAAAACATTTAAGTGTGTCTTCCCCTCACTTATTAAAAGACACCACATGTCCTCTCTTATCCACACTTCAATAGCCACTTATCCCCTAAAATAAATGACCAAATAATTTTTTAAAATAATTCTTTATGTATTAAAGTTCTTTTTTTATTTATAATATCATCATAAGAAGGATTTTTTTATAAACCTAATGAGGTTTTCAAAAGAATAGCTATATCTCTTAACCGAGGGTTTTTCTTTTTATTTTATTTTTACCTCCCTAAAAACGCTCATAAAAATTATGATATAATAACATCATTATCTATAATATAATTAATTTTTATTATAATTTTTCATAACCCATTTTATCTACTTATCCATTTAATACAAAAAGAAAAAATCTTTCGTGTGCATATGCTGACTACCATCTCACAAAAATGACATATTTTATTTTCCATCAATGTATATTATGGTCATTAATAATGTTGGATAAAAATTAAATAATATTATATATATTATATTTTTTAAATAGTTATTATTATTTAAATATAAGATATCATTTACCTTCTTACCCCGCCACCCATTAAAAAAATGTTAACATTACTCGTGCATACATGTTGACTACCACCTCCACGAAGTAATGTGATTCATTTTTCATGTATAACTTTAAATAATGATTATAAATACATATATAATGAATATATATGATAATTATATCAATATTAAAATATTATATATGACATAACTATAATAAATAGTCAAGGACTGAACCAACAGAACCAAAACTTACAAGAAAAATGAAACAATTAACACTCGTAAGTGATGATTTTAATAAATAATTATAAATAAATGGGTGTTAAAATGTTATAAGTGGATTATATATGATATTATAAACACATATATAGTTCAATTATAAGTATAATAAATTTAAATTTATTATATAAGAGGTAAAAATCACATGCAAATAAAGTTGGACCTGAGATAAGGGTTTATTTCACGATCTCATCATTATTCTGGATTTTTTATATTTAAGTTTCCAATAGGGAGATTATATGATATTTCTATCCTAAACCAAATATATTTTATTATCCTATGTTTATTTAATTAAATTCCATGTTTTCATTTCATTTTCATCTCTCTAAGCACTACAAAGTGTGAAATAATGTTTTTAAGAAAAGCTGAAATAATTTAATATTTGGTCAATGAACTTTTTCTTACAGGTCCATCCTCCTCAAAAAAAATATGGAACTTTTTAATTATGCATAAAATATTTTAAACAAATATTTTTCCTTAAATTTTAATTTATTTATAAACTTCTAAAATGATTTATTTAAAGAATTGTTTTTGGACAATCCATTTTTTAATTTTTAAAAAAGCTCAAAAAGTGTTTCCAATTTTAACATATTTGGCATGAATGGATTTTAATATCATAAATTCAATTATTTTATTAGAATATTACTTCATAGGATTCAAAGGATATTTTAAAATAAACTATTTCCCTAATATTTTTGAAATTCTTATATTTTAAATAATTAATTTTAAAATAAAAATGTTATTTTCCTTAATAAAAATTTCAATGATATTTTAAAAAGTATAATCATCAATATCAAAATAATTTGATGAATTTTATGAGATACTGAGAATATAATTTAATGATATCATCTAACAAATTACTCTAGATGTCTTATGATCAGGATGTTCTATTTTTAACTGGGGAAAATATTGACACTAAATATGATAATTTTCAAATACTAAAATTTATATTGATTATTCACCCATTTAATATCAGGATTGCCTCAGACTTTAGGCTCATTATAACCCATTGATCCATAGATAGGGCACATGAGACAAACTATCATTGGTTAATAGTGTATGGATGCCCAATTATTTATGATTTCTTGGCATGAGTCCTTAATGGTATGTTTATGATGACTTGGAACATGGAATTGATGGAATGATTATGATGTACAACATTATAAATTCCATAATTATGAAATCATTTATGTTTATCCATGTGATTATTTACAATTATATGTTATCCATACATATATTCACATTTTATGATTTTAATTATATGAAACATTTTATTATTGTTGATCCCTATCATATTATCCTTCACATTTTAATTATACGGTATATTATGTTTTATATTTTCTCTTAATAAACATATAAGCTTATACTTTATTATTTTCTGTTTCCCCAACATATCAATAAGGGATCTATGAATGATTTCAAGGATTTACATTTTCAAATGTAATGTAAGAATCATGTATGTATATAGACTC
This sequence comes from Viscum album, assembly GCA_963277665.1. Lineage (NCBI taxonomy): Eukaryota > Viridiplantae > Streptophyta > Magnoliopsida > Santalales > Viscaceae > Viscum > Viscum album. Next base: position 1,122,308,310 of record OY728136.1, on the reverse strand, counting down.
TAATTAATAATAAATTATTTGATACTTCAAGATTAAACCCATTATATGTTATAATAATGTAGTAAAGTAACCATCGACTCTAAGATATTGGAGTCAAGGTGTTACAATATATGAACTAAAACTAGATTTTGTTCCTATAAAGGAATAGGCAGCCAATATCTTTAATAAACCACTACCAAAGGATAAATTTGAGAAATTTTGGTTGATAATGGGTGTTAAACCTCACCCACTTCAAGGATAAGGTAAGTGATATTAGTCCCCTCTCTCATATTTTATTTGGATACTATTTTCAAAGGGGTAGAAATAGGATAATATAATTCTATCCATGTATATGTACTTTACCAATCAAGGGAGATCATATATTTAGGTGAAGTGTTTAAAAGGGGAATCTATGATGTCAGTATGTGTAAACTATTTTAACAGTTTATTGAAGTGGTTACAGAATCTATTTCTTCTAAGATAGATTTAGTTTCAGTTGTAAATATGTAATGTTTATTGATAAATTCATTATACACAACAAATTTTTATTTTTTCTATAAATATTATTTCTTATACTGATTTTGATCATGTATTCTTGGAATTATTTGATAGTGATCCAATCCTTGAGTTTTAGATATTTAATGATTTTTGTTCCTTGGAAGAAAACAAAATCTGAAGGGGGTATTATCGAGACCAAGAGGTTTCATATTATTTTTTGATTGATGAAGAAGATGATTAAATAGAAGTGTAATTGATTAGGGTGTTTCGTTTTTTCAACTTATAAATTAGGAATTAATGATAATATATCACAAAAATTCCTTGATTTGAAGGAATCTAACCACATGTGTTGAATATCATCAACATGATGGGTCTAGTGATGGAATGTTGGAATGGTGTTGCCGCATAAAGGCATAAGTGATCAAAAAATGAGATTGAATCAACTTTATATCATTTAGAGTGACTTAAAATTATAAATAGATCATATGCATGAAGTTTCTATCAACATTATTAAGGGATGAGTTATTTCATGTTCAAATTGAGTGATTATATGAAGGTTCGAGAGACTCCACACTAGAATAAATGAACTACATGAAGGGGTCAAACGACCACATTTTTTGGTAGATCAATCGCAAGATGGGTTGAGCGACTTCATCAAGGGTTTAATGACCACAAATTAGAATAATACAATGAAATGAATATTTTGATCAACCACATGTCATAATAGATCTATCGTATGTTGTAATTAGATATCACATGAATAAAATTCAATGACCATGAGTTTCATAGTAGATAAATATACCATAAACTAATTACAGGGATGCAAAGTATGCTAATCTACTAAAGATTAAATTTTATGATAAATACTATCATGATTAAATAAAATTAGTCTCTTGGATGAATACATAAGGTATAATAAAGAATAGAGAATTGAGGAAACTGTTCAAGTTCACTGAAGGAAAGATAAACCTAAAGATGTGTTTTGTGTATCAGTTTGTATGAGAAGAAGAAGATAGATTTTCCTAGTTGACCATGAATTTCACCTTCATAAATAGTTGTTCAATTTTTTTAAAAGAAATTAGAGAAGGTATCATGAAAATATTTATGTAGTTTGTGGAGGATAAAATTATAGATTTAATGTCTATATACACAAATGATAATTTCATGGAATGGAATTCCTAATTATAATAAAAATAATGTGGTATAGTTTTCAAGGAATTTATAAGAAATAAATCTAAGACTGAAGTTGTCATGATCCCATCACTATAATATCCATGTATTAATTCTTATGTGATTTAATATGCAAAAAACAATTTTTTTAAAAAGGATGAAGAGGCTTCCATATTTTTACATGTTTATATACAATAACAAATATTTATGGAAGTAGTTTTGTATAGAAGTTATTCTGTTAAATAAATATGGGAATTTTGGTAATTTTAATTCAAAATTATTTACATGGTGTCATATATATTTGAATAATTAAGAAAGAGAATACGTAAATTTCCTTGCGTGATAGATAATTTATTGTTATTACATAATATTTTACTGTTTGAATGTTATAAGAAAATATATATAAGAATAAGAGGTAAGGTTCTTACTTTTTGTTGTGTATAAAATTGGAGAAGAATAAGATCTAACTTGCAAAAGGGAAAGTGTGAGAAATTCAAGAAACACAATGATGATGTGTTAAATCATTTTTTGAGAGGTTCATTCCATTATTACAAAATCTTTATTATTATATTATCTATATGAGGCTCACATGAATTGTTAAGGGATATAGAGAAATATAAGTGATGAAAATACCCAACTTTTTTTAAACCATAGGGATTATTTTTTAGTAGACTGTGTTATCTCAGATTTTTTCCAAATCATGAAAAGGACTAGATAATCATATTGAGTAGTGAACCATGTAAATTCTGATGTTCCTATAGATTTTATTTTTTCTGTGTTTTAGTAGAGAAATTTATCTTTAAAAAGTGTTGAAAATTTTTTAAAGAATAAAACATAAAAAGTGTAGACCATTGATTCACCACCACACTTTCGGTGGTCACACGGATCCTGACTAGTCCTTTTATAACAAGACACGTAAAAAAGATTCATTTTAAAAAAATAGAATATAAATAAAAACAAAAATAAAATTTAACTTAATTAATCATTTAATTATATAAAATAACATACTTTAAGTAGAATAAATAATATTGATATAGAAGAGAAATATTCCCAACTAAAAAAATTGAATAATTAAGGCTTTTATTATAAACTTTATTTCAGTTTTGTTGAGTTCCAGAAGGAGATATAATAGAAATAATACATGAAAAACACATAAATAAAAATATAAGAATAAAATATATGGGGTTTTGAAGTTAAATAAAATATAATTTCCCCAATGTAAATTTAAACATTAATAATCTCGAATAAACATGATATTTTAAAATAAACTCTTACCTTAGACATACACGTAGTCTATCATACTCTAATATCCAATATAATAAATTTAGAATTATTATGCCTATATTTGGATTTATCTTACCATATATTATTCATGAATAATTTCTTCTCATCTATTTATTAATAATTTATTGATAAAATCAATATTTGCGTGCAAACCTTTCCATTTTCCTTAAATTTTTTATTTTGATGGTTCTGGTCCTTGAAAATGGATCATGGTTTCATCATATATATTATTTTAATCATGTTATAATTATTATTTTTATTCATTCAATATATTTTTAGAGCCACACGTTAAAAATGGTCTTGAAAAATTAAATACATAGTTTCATGGAGACGGTAGTCTTTACGTATACATGAGTGATGTTTTATTTTTCTAATGATAAAAATATGAATAATGTAAATAAAGGAATGATTTTATATAATAATAATATTAATAAAATATTTATTCATTAATTTAATATTTATGAACATCCATGTAGGGTTGAAATAAAAAATGACTCACATTGCTTCGAAGAGGTGGTAGTTCACACGTACACACTAGTGTTGTTATCATTCTTCAAAAAATAGAAGTGTAATAAGGTAGATAATATATTATCCTTCCATAATGACAATAACTTAATTAATATATTATATATACATAAATTATATCTTTATAACCATTCATTTGAGATGGATATGAGAAATGAAATTCATCACTTCGTGAAGGTGGTTGTTCACACGTATGCACGGGTAATGTTTTCATTTCCCATATGATGGAAAACGGAGACAAAAAGGGTCATAACAAGAACACAATTAAATTTTATTATATTTTAGATACCTATGTTATTATATTATCATGTTTATTATAGGTTTAAAGGAGGTTAAATAATAAATAAACAAAAAATAAATTTGTTAAGAGTTATACCTCTTCTTTGCAAAACCTCCTTTGGTTTATATATTAAGCATTATTAGGTTGGTATTTTGGTGAGACCAAGAACTATGGAGAATGAGTAAGGAATTTATTATGGAATTTGTTCTATGATTTTCCAATATAGTGTACTAAACATTTTTTAATAAGTAAGTATACGAAGTTCCCCTTATATATGAGGGGTTTGGCACACTAGTAATTACTATTAACTTTAAAATATTAAAAGGGTCATACCCATGGTCTAGTGGAACATAAAAAAATAGAATATATAGAGATAAGGTTCAAAATTCCATAATAAAATAAGAATTAAGATGATATTATGCAGCCTTGTCATAATAATTTAACTTTAATTAGCCAGTTTTACCCCTTTACCATGGTGATAATGTTTTTACCAATGTTTATGCTCATAATGACCAAAAATGATATTAAACTCATTGCTAAATTTAAAAAAAATGCTGAAAATATGAAAGAAATTTTTTTTGACATTATTTTTTTATAAGATTCATATATTGATTTTAATTTAATTTTACAAAACTTAATGAAATATGTTTTTTAGAAAAATGTGTTTTTAAGTATAAAAATAAACTTAAACCTAAAAAAATAACAATGTTGATTCCTAGGGAATTTATTAAATTATTTTTAATCAAATGGATATTATATTACCTAAAAATAAAATCAAAAATATAATGGGACATCTAAATTACTTGATTAAAAAAATTAAAATATTAAAAAAATCAACATTTTTTACTATTCACCAAAAAAATCAACTAAAAATACCAAAAATTAACCCTAAGATAAATTCAAAATTATGAATCTAAAAAATGATATTTATTTTATTAAAATAAAATTCTAAAATTTATAAATTTTACTTCTAAAGATATCGATGAACTATTTTTATTATAATGATAAAATAATAGGATGTGAACTGGGAAATAGTCAATGGATGTACTGTTTACTTATTATAGGATGATATCAAGTATAACATTATTTATTTCGAACATGAAGACGTATGATAGATTGAGTTTTCCTTTAAGTTATGGTTTTATAAGTCTCCCCTAGGATATATGGGACAGAATCCATTTGTGGGTCGTATGAATTGTTTAGGACTTGGATTTCGGAAATCAAGTGGTTCAGAGTGGGAAAACTTGGGAGGTCCAATGGTAGTGGGACGAGGAATGAGGAGGGATCCAGATAAGGTGTAACAGACCTTGAGGACTGAGTCGGGATGAGCCTATATGTCATAATGTCACCTATGGGTGATGGGTATGAGCATATATCAAGTATAATATACATTAGTGGTTCATAAGGACCTAGTGGATGCCATAGAGGAATATGTGAGTCTTGTTAAAGACAAAGGGATGTCTCTTAATGTTACTAGTTTTGTGGGATAAACTAGTGAGTTTTGAGGTTTTTAATGGGTTATATTTATGATTCTTGTGTTGTTCTAGGTGATGGATCCGAAGAGGGGGAGGGATCCTGAGGCCTAACCTATCCTTGAGGAATAGGGTTGGGTCATGTGCATGAATAGGATATTTCCTTGAGATTCATGGGTCAAATAATTCCCATGAGAGTTCTAAGTCGTTATATAATATAGTATTTGGATGATGGACCTTTCCTTGACGATTCTAGGGTTGAGGAACGCCTATATGATGGGTCATGTACATGAATTGGACCTTTACTTAAGAGGCTTGGGTCAAGGACCGCCCATTATAGGGTTGGGATGTGTTGTGACATAAGAAAAGACTAATAGACCATGCCTTGATGGATAAAGTCATGGGTATATATGTGGATGTACTATTATGCCATGTCCCTTCAGGTAGTGGGTCGAGGTTTAGACAACGACATACCCTAAGACATCAGGTGAAGGATATTCATAAGATATGATGGTGTGATAAGACATGGAAACAATGTGAATTCCATCATATAACTAAATAATGTATTATCAAGCGTCATGGTGTCCTCATCAGCACACAGTTACCAGATGTATAGGGAGTTGTGGTGTCTTAGTTAACACATGATATCCAATGATCATGTGTGAAATGTTTATTTATAATTTACTATTTCATACATGTATATGATAGAATATATTGGAGACATTTAGTGATACCCTGTTAAGTTGTATTTATCATACCCTACATGGGAACACTGATGCACGTGCAAACCATATGTTTTATTTTTTATATTAGAGCACAATACATACATAGAATTAGGCTAGGAAGCATGATTGGTATTCAAAGACTGAGAATGTAGAGGATCAAGGATGGAAGTAAATCTATTTTTCGGAATTATTTTATATATATGATTGACCTAGTCGGATATCGGTTGATTTATGATTTTATTCTCTCACATGGTACATTAGATATAGAATTATGTAAATTTTATTATGCATACTCTAATTATGTGATTCATGTTTTGCTTTTTCCCTATATTTGTATGATGATTATTTAAGAGAACATTTTCCACATTGTATGGATTAGAACCTCATCACTCGTTACAAGCCTCTGGTGTATAAGGTGGCATGTTTGGGGATACATATCACATTGACTCGAGTGCTGGTTCCTGGCTGGAGAGTCATGCATACTTGTGTCATCACCCTATAAGCTTGATTTTTCATTCTTTGTATTTTTGAAATGAACTTGTCTATAAAATAAAATGGTTATATATATAACAAGACGATTCAATTTTTATAAAAATTATATAGGTATATTATTCAATTAAATTAGAAGGGACAAATCATTTCATGACATATTCAATTAATGTCACATTACTTATGATTCAAAAAATGTATATTTCCTCATTGTGAGCATATGTTGTCATATTTTCTTTTACATATAAATGTTTGTGATTCATGATACAAATTAATAATAATCACAAGTATAAGAAACAATATAGAACTTTATATATAATAATGTCAAACAACACATAAACTATTGGAATTCCTTTTATAAGATCGAACCTCGTTATATCCCTTATTATATATTGCCATGTGTGGACTTCATGAGGATAAGTATCAATGTCTTACGGGCCTCCAACAACTAATAGTAAAATTTCATCCTTTTCCAATAAAATTGATATATCTTTACGATTGGACTTATTTAATAATATCATCATAGAATCTCTAGGTTCACAATATAATATGGAACTATTATAACCTATTAATGCATTGAATAATCTAATAACATTGTTACATTATTTTTATATATAAGAACAATAATTATATGGTAATATATGTATTTAAATTTTAATAACCAAAAGAATAAGGTTAGTTAGTTTTAAGAAAGCAATTCCAACAGACACCCACTTACACTAAAGACAGATTTTAATATTTTTAAATGTGTTAATTCTCACATAATTTTCATACTTCTACTGAGGTATGGCTATAATCATTATTCCAACCTTATTTTTTCTTTACGTAGCTACTAAACTACCTAAAAATTCACGTCTCTTGAATAAAACTCTTAAGAGATGATATCCACAGGTATTTACCTATTTACCATTGGATTTGGTTCTCCATAACCAACTTATAAGTATTTTATGATTAACCATATTCATTTTTAAAAATATTAAAAAAATATTAAATCATGTAATGATTATTATACCATGTCACATAGTATGTGATAATGTCATAAGTGTACTTACCACACAAAAAGGCCATAGGAGATCCTCTCTATGATGAGAACCAATAAGTTACATAATAATACTCTCAACTATAAGTTCTATATTTTGATGATATCATTTGATGGGACAAAATTGATATAGGCTCTCAATGGTGGAGACTCATTGAACTTTAAACACTTTCTCATGGTGTACGCCCTTAGTAATATATAGTGCATGAAATTATGAGAACACAAACCACCAATTAGAAATCAATATTCATATTTTCCATTGGATATTCTTATTTTTTAATGTGTGTAATGATCCATGTACTTTAATATTTTTATTAATACAAGTCACGAGTCTCATACTTTTATCTATTGATGGGAAATTTGATTTCATATTCTCATAGTGAGGTAGGATGCATTTGGTGATTTATGAGTGATATTGTAAAAATGAGTAATGTGTAATACCCCTAGATTTTATGAAATATTTTTTCACATAAATTTAATTTCATCAATGTCTTACATTACACACAATGCCAAGTTTAAATGAACTTTGATATACTAATAAAATATTATTATTTAATTTGAAAGTTATCACCAAGCTGTTGGACTGTAGGTCATGAATAGAACTAACTAAATTATGAAAAATGTATGTTTTATAGATATATAAAATAATTTCATCGGTTATCAATTGATTATGAATAAAAAATCATTTTAACGTAAAATATATATTTTTTTGAAAAACTATTTTTATGGACACAGTTTATTTTTACCATAAAAATAAAATTAATCACTATTAGTGAATTGTTTTAATGAAATTTATATATTATATATTCAAAAAATAACATTAATATAATGTTTTTTTAATCATGGGATAAGAATAAAACAAATTTTGTACTTCAAAATGCATTTTCTTGAATATAGTTTTTCATTTTAATTTGCACACTTATATTATGAATTAATTTCGTCTAATTATAGAATTTGATTTCAGAAAAAAAATTATTCCATATTTGGAATCATGAGGTTTAAATTTGTTAAATAGGTCCTTTTTTAGGAGTTATGAAGAGTAACCATGTTAAAATTTATCACCTCATTAAAGCATAAATCTGGTTAATCTAGGTTAAAACAGAGTGATAAGGCCATAATTTTTCATCAAAATTATTATTGGAGGAAGTTAATCTCACTATTATAACCTTAGGTTATAAATTTAATTATTTAATAAACACTTCTATATGAAAATTACCAATATAATATTTAAAGAAAATAAAGTTACAAAATGTTACTCTCTTTGTTTAAGATATCAATTATGTGTTCACATAGAAAAAATAACTAGTTATGAACAAATATTAATTATAATTTTGTACATAATAAAATTATATTCTTGATGGTAATTTATTTATAATTTTTAGTGATTAAATAATTACCATTAATTCTTTCCCAAAGCTAATATATTATTTACTAAATTAGTATAAAAATAAAATAAATGATTTTTAAAATATTAAATGTAATATAATTTCAAGGAGTTATAGTGTTTCAAAAAAAAATTCATAATTATTACACATTATTGATGTGCAAAATGATTATATTTGTATTAAAACTTCTTCTTTATGTATTTTAAGTCAAATTAAATTAATAGTTTCAAAAATTGAAATTGATGATATTTTATCAAAATAATATTTTATTAAATTATTTAAAAATCATAAAATTGTTGAAAGAGTACAAGGTGGATAATATATGGTTAAAAATGTTGTCCCCTGGAAATTTATAAACCAATTTTTGTCAATAAACTAAATTTATAAACCTTTACGAGTAAAAAAAAGATATTGTTGTTGTTAAGTTTAAAATTGGTTAATAAATAAGTTAATAAAAAAGATACGGTTTAAAATGAAACCAAATCCTATAAACAATTTATTGGTTAATGGTATTTTAACCCCAAAATATATTATCTTTGAGTACCTATCCATTTTGAAGCATTTTTCTTGATAATTACTTTATTAAATTTTAATCATTTAATAAATTCCAAGTGTGTCCTCTCCCTCCCTTATAAAAGGAAACCCTTCCTTCCTATTCTTTACAACACTTTGAGTCATCTAGATAAACCATCCCCTACCAAAATCTCTTCTAAAATTCTTTTTTCATATTTTAAATTTATTTTTTTCTATTTAAAAATATATCTAGTAATATTTTTGAAGCCAAACACTAAGATGGAGTACGATTCTGAATCCCAGTGAGACTAGAATTTATATTTCATAAATATTAAATAAATTTACATCACACACACACATTTTGAATATAAAATAAGTATAAATATTAAAAAAAGTATTGAATTATAAATCTGATACTGTCATTGAGTCTGAAATGTGGTTTTACCCTAGGTGTGACATAACCTTTGTCTGTGTCAGGTGTTTGTGAAAAAGTCATTATTGGGGGAAATAATAAAAAAATATCTAAATATTTTGATACCATGACCTAAGAATCCTCTATACATACCATTTCATATGTGAGAACTAGGTTTATCATCATAACCTTGGATACCAATAGAGGAGAATTTTTAGAGTTATTGTTGAACAAAAATGGGTCGGACGATCAATAACGAAATTGATTTTTTTGGATCTCACCAATGACTACGACGCATGATCATTATTCATCATAAAACAAGCTAAAATAAAGGTTGGATATTTATTTTACATGTATTTACCCTCATTTTATTATCCTATGATGAACTTTAATAAATAAACTAATGTATTTATTCATGGATTGATCTTATTGTGGGTATGGGATTTTTTTTTATGTGAATTTTGGTTTTTCTCTTGATATTTAATTTATGTACCTTTAATCACCATTATAATCATAATGAATCTATTCCAACAACAAAATTTTCCAAGTTATTTTCCTCATGTTTTTGTTTGTGAATTTATTCCCTTGTGGTTTTTTCTTTCATCACCAATATTTGTTTTAGCTGGTGGTTTGACAAATACCCAATAACCAATAGTTGCACACCCATTTCTTGGTGAAACTGATTGATATCACTTATCCAAGTATTTAATGATGGTGGGATCAAGCTAAAATGGTATTATAATGGATTGGAATAGATAATATTTATTCGTGGGCACTTTGACATACGGCACTGGGATGGTATGACTGAATGGTTTCCCGTGTAAATCAGATGGTCAGATTCAAGCGAGTGGTGATAGAAAGACTTGTCCAAACTCGATCCATGATTTTAGGTGAGGATCGTGTTTGGATCTCAGACTGAAGGCGTGTGATAAAAAATGTGAATTAGATATATGGTTTCTGGAAATTTTTGAATGACACGGTGTGTAATCCAGAGATACAGACCTTGTTGCGCCCTGGCTGTGGTGATAGGGTTTCTATAGAGATGGAAAGTGTCACACACCATGTAACACATGTCACACATCATGTGAACTACACCTAGAGTATCATTTTTTATTTTAATCAATACATAGCTATGTATATGAACTCATGTATAGTAAACCGGAATGGCTCGATACTTGGACATAGCCAGGTACATGGAAAGGCCTAAATACACGGACATGACTAGATGTACATAGAATGGGAAGAGGTACATAGGAATGGAAATGGGTAGGTATAAGATTATAGGTGCATTACATGTACCCTACTAATACACCTTATACTTTTTTGAAGTTGACATAGAGACCTTATTCCCCACAATGAGAACTAGTTTCTTTAATGGTGTATTCCCTTGATCCACCCCTATGAGAGTATAGTATGGTATTATGTCACGATAATAGGATCATGAGAATCTCTAAATAATTAGTTTTGGATAGATTTAAAGAACCCCCCCCCCACCCCACCAAAGGCCTGATATGGTATCCTCTATCATCATTTTCCCTAGGTGTGGTTCTTAGAATTAGTGTGACCAACTTTACCTGGTCATTAATATAGATTAGGTTGTTGGTATGCCCCATGGACTTGGGTTTGATCCACATATATGTATAAATATCTTCATAATTCTAGTATTTTCTTCCTTGTGGTGAGACCTGATAAGCCTGACATCTCAAATGGACACCATCAGTGAAATTAGACTTATAGAGTGAGTTCTCTTAGGCGAATGTGGTTATGCAGTCTCAATCATAATATTAGACTGTAAATGTAGTTATGACAGTAAATTAAGATTTTGTGTCTACTATGAGTATATATGGATAATTTTATATAAGTATCCTTTATGATTTACATATCCGGTGATGGTCTAACAACTCTTAATGCTTTATACTTAGTGATCTTGTGGTATCCTTTTAGGTATTGTTATAATAACCTCTACATGGGATCTTCCCTTAGGTGTCATATCTTATATAGATTATTGGTTGTTCAATGGTGTTGTCAGTGAACTAGGAGTATAAAAATATAAGTTTGAACTAGACATACCATGGTTTGTTCTAGGAGTCACATTTGACTAAATCCCCCTCTTGCTATCGAGCTGTAATTCTTTACATTTTCTAGTGGGATTATGTTTTACATTTATTACCTTATAGTATTTTTTTGTACAATAATTATGGGATTAAGACATTTTCATGAATTTAGTATCAGTTTTATTTTAAATTTTAGTAATGTATGGTCTTGAATATGTGTGTGTGTGCGTACTGGTTCCATAGGCAAAGGCCTATCATGTGAGTGGTGTACCTAATTGGTGCTGGTTTCCAAAACCTTGACTATTTGAGGTGGGTTTTAGGTAGTCACAGTAAGCTTATTTCTAGTCGGGTATTCCTCAGTGGGTCAGGTCATGATAGAGTTCTATAAGATCAGTGTTTCATATTAGGACTGGAGTTTGAAATTTTTTCGAGCTATGATATTATTTTACATTTTACGATAATAATGTTGAGTGTTACAAGTTCAACTTTAAATTTAGGAAATACAGTGTTGATGTGGAAGCAGATGTATCCATACACCATGACTCTAAATATATACCTTTCAACTCTATACATGTAGACATTAGTTTCAAAGAAAAACATTGGTACATTCATTATATAGGAATGGGTCATGTTTCCATTTCCTTCTTGAGTCATCTCCCCAGATATACTAATTGGTCATTATATATCTTGTCTATTTTAGGATTCTTCCATGATTATTTTCATCTAATATTCATAAGATATAACATAAGTATAATTCCCTTAATATTAAGGTTTTGATACATGGTCCTATTCAAGAGGTAGTTATTTTGGGTTGTTTTCCAATCATCCCTTCACCCGTCGAGCAGTAAATGGCACCCATTGTACTAGCAGATGAGGTATGAAACATGAGTGCACTTCATAAGTTTTAGTGTCAATGAATCATCAGGTTCATGGGTGATTTAGACCCACAAGTAGCTAAGGATTTTCTTGAGGTGATTACATGAGTCTTTCATCTCGTCAGGACACCTGAAAAATAGATAGTGGTCCTGATGGTGAGGCTTCTTTATGGTTATATAGGACATTGTGGTAACTCTATGGCTATATCATACAATAAATATATTATTTCAGGGACAAATTTTGAGAATCTATTTAGGTATGGATACTCTCCATCTATGATGAAATCAGTCTATATATGGTAGATTTTATATTTATAGTAGGGAAGCTTGATTGTGGCTGAGTATTCATCATGGTATACCAACCTCACGTGATAATTGATGAATATGGGTTAGGGTCTATTATTTTAGGCACTTAACTTTGAATAAGGTCTACATAGATACATTTAAACCAGTGTGATACCTCTATTAATTCATATCTATTTTGGGGTTATGCAGTATTCCTTTGTGATAGATATATTTCAGGCTGAGCATACATCAATAGTGGGTGCCAATAGTGAGCACACTGGGGATGAGAATTCGTTAGTAGGTAGCCGATGGTAGATACATGGATCCAGACATACAAGGAGTTTCAGGAGGTACACATAGGACTTAGGTTCTTTATTTCAAGTCTCTCAATATTGGTCTAGTTATCCATTGGAGAGGATGTGTTACTCTTCTTAAAGTCAGGGACATCACGTATGGGACAATCCGAGCCATCGTACAATTGTTAGAGAGATAGTGTATGGGTCTCCAAGGAAAATGAATAAGTATGATCAATTAGTTCCTCGTGATAGTGAATTTGGAATAGTATTAGGGAGAGCCATGGGGGTGTAATATGGGTTAATAAGTTGTCACTACCACCCCAAGGTGGTCCCTGCCAAGATTAGAGAGCTGGTGGATGGGGTGAGGGAAGCTGCAAGCCATATATTCCTATGATCCAAAGGCTTTAGGGATAATTAGGGGTATGCTATGTGTATTTTATACCTTATATATAGTTTTTATAGATATGGTCACAATCCACTCTTTTCTTTCTATATCCCTAGTTTGAGCCCTAAAGGTTCCGGTTGAGCCATTAGCTCAGCCCTTATGCTTATAAACTCTTACTAGAGATGACTCAATTATCATTCACTTTTTGTGAAAGTGTGATTTTATTCTTGGAGAAGAGAGTTTCTCAAGGGATCTATTTATAGAATTAATGAGTCCATAGGAATTCATTTATGGTATGGACTGTATAAATATAATTCATGAACAGATTGACAATTTTATGTGGAGGATATGTTGTTTCCACAATGGTGGGATGAGGTTTCCCTTCATAGTTGATAATGAGACCTAGGTGGAGCAGGATGGACATAAACCTTTGAGGGTTATTTTTATTACTCACCAATTGGAAAGAATAACTCTTGGAGTTATGGATGTTATGGGATATCATTTTCCTACTACGGTGGCTGAGTATGAGGACATATTTCCTATGGTTATGTTAGGATTACCTCCCTACTAATAGAAAAACTTTTACATTGACTTATAACCAGTGACCTCCCCAATATTTATTCTATAATACCATATGGATCCCATGTATCCCTTAATGGTGAGGGTTTAGTTGGTGGATTTATATAGTAAGGGCTTTGTTAGACCAAATTTTTCACCTAGGCTTCCCTATTTTTGTTCATCAAGTAGGTATATGGGAGATTCAGGTTATAAATGGATTATCAATGCCTAAACCAGGTGACCAAGAGGAATAAGTATACCCTACCAAGGATAAATGCCCTTTTCAATTAGTTGAGAGGTTTATAATGGTTCTCAAAGATTGACCTCAGATTAAGCTATTTCCAATTGTGATTACTGACACAATGAGTACTTGGTGATTCCATTTAGTGTTAATAATACCCTATTAGTGTTCATGGAACTTGTGAACTAGATCATTACTCTTTTATTAGACTAGTTTTCGGTGGTCTTAATTGATGACATCCTACTATACTCGGCATCTGAGGAGGAGTATGGAAGACACTTAAGGATGTTTCTAGACATAATTTGAGAAAACTAACTTTATGGGAATCTCTCAAAGTGTATTTTTAGATTCATGGGGTCTAATTTCTAGGACATGTTATCATAGTTGATGTTGTAGGAGTGGACCTGGAAAATCTTGACATAGAATTATCTTAGGATCCACCCAAGATTGTGATCGAGGGGTAGATATTCCTAGAGTTGGTAGGATACTATAGGATATTTGTGCCCAATTTCTCTAGGATGTCATAACCTTTGACGGATTTGACCCATATAGGACATCCTTTATTATATATGGAAAGCTGACAGTAGGCTTTGACGAGTTATGGTAGAGATTGAAAAGCACCCCCATCTACAGAATGATGAAGGCAAGAATCAATAATGTAGTGTTTTGTGATGCCTAAGGGACCAGACTTGGTGTTGTGATAATGTAGAGGTAGGTTATGATTGCTTATAGGTCTTAAAATTTGATACTGTAAGAGAAAAACTATGTAACCCGTTATCTTGAGTTTGTGGTGGTATTTTTCTCCCAAAAGATATAGCAAAACTACCTTATGGATGAGCAGTTTATTGTCTACTCTGAGCACATGAGTCTTAAGTATATTATCTCTTAGAATAATTCTAAATTTAGATAGATAGAATTTATATAGATCCTCTAGGACTATGACTTAAAGATATTCAATACACTTGGGAAGTATAATTTGTTGGTAGACACTCTGATAAGGACATATTTTTTTCAGTTTTTGTAAGAGGTCTTGGGGAAATTATCTTCATTATTGTTGTCCTTAATGTACAAGTATCGTGCTTCATATAGTCATTAAATGGTTATTACCCCATCACTTTTACATCATGTTAGGAAATATTGGAATGTAGATACTGACTATGAGACCTTACATACTCAGATATCCAGTGGATGTGTGCCTGGTGGATTTTATAAATGTTTGGAGCATATTATACCTTTTAAAGGATGGAAGATGGAACTAGGGATTTTTAGAGAGGAGGTGATGAGAGAGTTTTATACATACCCTAAGGAGGTAGATATATGTGTGGTAAATATGAACCAAGACCTAAAATTTCAGTTTTGTTTCCCAGGAAAAAAGAAGGGTGTAGTGGAGTTTCTCTATCAAAGCCACACCTATCAGCAGGTGAAGATTGGGCACCAAGTTCCAACGGTTTTAGTTCAACCCCTTGAGGTCACATAGTATACGTGGGATGGAATATTTATGGAAATTTTGATAGGGTTACTATGTATATCTATAATACATGATTCCATCTAGGTGATCATAGATCAACTCACTAAGTCATCCCACTTCCTAGCTATTCGATGGAAGAGTTTAGTTGAGATCATGGAATGAATTTTCATGTAAGAGATAGTCCTGCTCCCTAGAGTTCCCCATATGATCATTTCAGACCGTGATTCTCAATTCACATTGTGGTTATGGAATGGATTACAGGAGTCCCTTAGGAATTAGTTTCATTTGATCACGGCTTTTCACCCGAAGACCGACGGCCATACTGAACAAACTATTCAGGTTTTAGAGGACATGATGTTGGCTTGCATCTTAGACCTTGGATGTAGTTGGTAGAATCATTTACCCCTAGTGGAATTTTTATACAATAAAATATACCATTCCACCATTAGTAAGGCATCTTTTGAGGCCTTTTATAGGTGAACCTATGGGTCACAACTTTTTTGGACTGATCGAGGTCAGTTAGCACTCATGGTCCCAGAGTTGGTGTGAGAAATAAGAGAGAAGGTGTAGATCATCTAGGAGTGTATGAGGACTAAAAAGATCTATTATAAGTCCCATGCAGACCAATGTTAATGTCTTTTGGAGTTCTATGAGGGATACCATCTGTTCTTAAAGGTCTCACCTTGATGTGGATTGTGGAGATTTGGTAAAGATGGCAAGTTATCTCCACGATTCATTGGCCTTTTCCAGATACTATGTAGAGTCAGCGAGGTAGTGTACTACTTAGCACTACTACCAATGGTAGACTGAGTAAATTACATCTTCCACATGAAGCAATTGAGAATATATCTACATCACCAATCACATGTTATTGACTAGGGAAATATGGACATCAAGTATGGAGATACCTTTGTAGTGTACCCGATAGAGATGGAATATCAATAAGATAGGATCCTCCATGGGTGAGTGATTTCTTTGGGGTGCATTTGGTGGTAGCATAGGAATATTTAGAAGATGACCTACGAGTGGGAGACCCAGATACGATCTCAATACCCACATATTTTTTAGTGTTTTTTTCTTTTTTGGGGACAAAAATACCAAATGTGGGGAGAATGTAATGTCTCGTTTTTTCATGTAATTTTAAAAAAAATTGTAATATTTTCAGAGGAAAGCATTGAGATGGTGTGAGATTCTAAGGCCCGATGAGGCCAGAATTTATATTTTAAAATATTAAATATATTAACATCACACAAACATAGTTTTCCAAAAAATGTGGATGAAATTATAAATGGAATCTCATATCAGAAATAGGAGACCATCATTGAGTCTAGAGCATGGGTTTTACCCTATGTTTGATATAACATTTGTCAATGTCGGGAATTTTTGAAAAATTCATCAAGGGCACAAATTATAAAATAAATTTATTTAATAAATTTATTAAATTATTTTGATGCAATGACCTAAGACTCCTCAATAAATACCCTATTATGGGATATTCCTATAGTTAACCTCATAACCCTAGACACCTATAGAGAATACCTTGGAGTGGAATTGGTCAAACACAATGGATTAGAGTATATCCAATGAAATCGGGGTTTGGGATCTCACCAAAAACTATTATGCGAGATCATTCTTCACTAGTGAATGTTCTAAAATCAGGGTCAACTATTTCATTTATATGGATTGAACCCATATTTATTATCCTACAACAATAATGAATCAATAAAATATTGTATATATTCACAAATTGATCATATTGGGGGTATGAGATTATTTTTTTGGGAATTTGGGGATTTTCCTTGTTTTTTAATTTATATCTCTTCATTTATCATTATTATGGAAACAAATTGAGGCCAATAAAAATATTTTCCAAAGTCTATTCCTCATGTATGTGTTTTGTTATTTTCTTCCCCTATTCCTCATTCATTCATCTCCAACATTATTTTTCTCTAGTGGTATGAAAAATATATAGTAACCAATCATTGTGCACCAATTTCTTGGTGCAATCGATTGATACCACATATTCATGTTCATGGTGATAGTGGAATCGAGCTGCAAAGGTGTTGATGATATATTTGTACCATATAAGAGTTCTTTGGATATGATTTGAAGTGGACTGATAGGATTTAAGTATTGGATAGTTTCCCAAGTTAATGGGATGGACTGATTTAGGTGAGTGACAACAAAAAGGCTTGGTTGGACCAGATCTATGATTTTTGGTCAGGATCATGGCTAGATCGAAGGACAAAGGTGTAGGAAAAGTTGCATTAAGCATATTCTTGGTTTCATTAAATTTCCAAACTACATGATGTGTAATATATAGATACATGGAATTTGGGGCCTTATCTATAGTTCTAGTGTCTCGGTATAGAAGAAAAGTGTCACACATCATGTGACACAAGTCATAGTTGGTGTGACCTCTACTTGGTGGCTTGTGGTGTATCATAGGGGATAAAAATCCATATACTCATCTAAGTACACATACATGGTTAGAGTATATGGGTATATCCCAAAACATGGACACATCTAGGTATACAGTATGGAATCAGTACACGGGCATCGCTAGATGTACATGACATGGGTAGAGGTACACATGCCTGGACATTGTAAAGTCCAGTTTTAGTGGTACATTACATATACCCAACTTTCACATCATATACTTCATTAAATATAACTTTGAGACCTTTTTTTCGTCAGTGTGGACCAGTTTCTTTGTAGGTGTATTCCCTCAATCCATCCCTATGAGGGTATAATATGGAATTATAGACTAAGAATAGAATTTTGATCCTATCTAATTGATTAATTTTACATATAGTTGTAGGAATCCACCCTCACCATGCCCCACCCTCCACTAGAGGCATAATAAGGGAACCTATTTTATTTTTTCCCTAGGTCAGTCTCTTGAAATCAGTGTGAACAAGTTTACTCAAGCATCGATCCCCTAATTAGTAGGTTGGTCTAGATTGGTTTTTTGGTATACCCCATATATATTAGTGTGATCCCTATATCTATAAAAATTTCTTAATAATTACAAATTGTAATTCCTTATGATGGGACTCAATGAAGACGATATCTAGGAAGGATTCCATTAGTGATATCAGACTCATGGAGTGATTTATCCTAGAAGAATGTGGTTACAGACTTTCAAGTAGAATCTGAGGGTGGGAATATGGATGTGACCTTTGATTATATCAATATGGTTTTTGGTATGTATCCTTTATGCTTTGTGATTTTGGGGTGTCATGTTGGGTATTCTTATACTCTCCCTATCATGGGCTCTACCCCCACATGTTAGGTATTATGTAAATGATAGGTCATTCAATAGAGTTCTTAATAGACTAGGAGAAAATTGAGCTTAATTTGGGATAAAAAAACATTGGTACATTCTAGTAGTCACATTTGACTCTAGTACCCTCTAGCAATCAGGTTTCACTTCCTTACAATTTTTGGTGGGTTTGTATTTGTCCCTTATTATCTTATAGTACTTTTTGTACTCTTATTATGGGATTTATACATATACATGAATTTGTTATTAGTTGGATTTTACATTTTAGTATTTTATGGTCCTGGAGATGTGTGTGTTAATAGAGACACAATTGGATAAGGACTCTTATGTGAGTGTTATGCCTACTTGGCACTAGTCTACAAACCTTGTCCTATTGAAGGATGGATTGGGGTACTCACACTCAGATTATTTATATCTAGGAAGTCCCCAGTTGGTCGATTCGTAAAAATATTCTTGAGGTTATTATATTACCAAAAGATATAACCTAGGATGCTTAAAAGGAGATCTAAAAGAGTTCTTTTAGAGAAAAGGTAATCACCTTAACTGGTCACTTTCTTTTTACTTATTCTTTACCTAATCTAAATATATGTGTTTTTTATAATAAAATAATAAATAAAATATCCTAAATATATTGAAATTCTATTATTGTTATAAAACCACCATTATCCACCCTATTTCCCATCAAATGGGAAGTGAAAGTATCATTTGTGTATACATACGTCTTATTATCTCCATATAGGGATACAATTAAATTTACACCAATATATTTCATGTGTGGATATTATTATGGGATAAATATTTATATATGATAATTATGTAAAAAATATACTTCTTTAATTATAATATCACATATACCTTCTTACCTTCCAATCCATTGGAAAACAATAATGTCGCTCATATGTACGTGTGGATTACCACCTCGAGAGGCGTCACGATTTTATTTCATTTTTGATGTAATTGGGTGGTAAAAAGGATAACTTTAATGAATATATATGATATATATGATATAATAATGATTCTTTAAAGTTTAATCAATGTTTACCCTTCTTTCATTCCATCTGTTGAAAAACAAAAACAACATTCATGCATGTGTACGGACTATCATCTCCATGACCAGTGTAAATAATTTTAATATATACAATGTTATGGATGAATATAATATGTATATAATGATTATATGTGATATTTATATCATGATCAAGAAAATTTATATGATGTAACCAGGAAAAAATCACAAGGACCAAAACTATTTAACCAAAACATACATGAAAAACGATTCGGAGATCAACTGGAATAGTGATTGTAATAAAGAATTGTTAAAAAAATATGTGATAAAGGTTATAATTAAATTATACCTAGTATGATATATATAATTATGGTTTTGGAATAGATTTATAATAAATCAATATTTATTTTACAGGCGGTTTGAACATGTACGAATGAAGTAAGACCTGAGAGAAGGGATTTTTTTCTCGCTTTTATTTTTGTGAGAGACATTCGATATTCATGACTTATTTATTTTATGTGTTGTATATGATACCCATTGATTTATTTTATGATGATTATTTTAAAATTTAGGGGAATTTTCATATCAATATAAATTTCTTTCTTTATTGTGTATTTTGATTCAAATATTACCAAAGTAGTAATGGCTTTATATTGCAATCTCATTGTTTATTGAGATTTTTTATGATTATGTTTCTGAAGATGAAATATTATGATCTACCTCTCAAGAAATTCATAAATTTTATTATCTATTTATTTCTATTGAGAATACATTTTTTTAATTTCATTTTTCTCACCTTAAGTACTCAATATAAATAATTGTTTTTAATTAAAATACAATTTATTTCTCTCTTCTATCAAAAAAACTTTTCCTTACATATCTATGTTTTCTATAAATGTTTTAAAAAAAGGTTTTACTATTCTCATATGCTTTTTTAATTCCATTTTTACCCAAGTTTTACTTCATGAAAAAATAATTTAAAGGGGATATTTTGGTTATTTCCCTAATGATGTAATTTTTTAATTTTCTATAAAAGTGTGGAAGGAATTTTTTATTTTAACATATACGACATGAATGGAATTTCTTGCATCAACAACAATCAATAATTTTAAGCTTCCATTACAATTTTATAATTGTATTATCAAACTGAATTTTTACCATATTATTTTGGAAATTTTTATATCTTAAAAATATTATCTCAATGTGAAATTGATATTTTCATCAAAAAAATCAAGTTATATTATGAAGTGATTTTCATATATGATAAAAACATTTGATGTTACTTATAATTTATTGGGGATATGATTCAATGATACTGTCTTTATTATTTCTAAAGGTTTTTTATGATTATGATGATGATATGTTTAGGAAACTTTTTTATTTTCAATGGGTTATGTTATGATGTTATGATTTATGATCTTATGTCATTTATAGGAATGAATTATGATTATGTGATAGTTGGATCAGTTAAATACCTCTAATGAATAAGGAAAATATGGATACTAATGAGGTAGGTTTTTTATACATGAACTTGATTTCATGTTCACAATTTTATACGTGGAATTAAAATTCATGTCTATAATATTATGAAAAGACCTAGTTTTGATTTCCATAAGTTTATGCATATACCAAGATTTCATATCCACAATATTATGTGTAAACTTGGTTTTATGTGAATAATTTTATATGAGGGATGGACTTCTTGTCCTTAACATAATGCATGAACCTTTTACTATTTATACATATTCACAATGTTAAAATATTATGTGTATGCAACAAACTCGTGTCTTATGTCAATGTTACACTCCATGGCTTAAGTTCTTTGAATCCTTCATGGTTCATGTATTATAAACTACCATGTTTTATTCCATGACTAAATATAATGATATTTTATATGTTGGTTATGGTTTTTAAATTTTAATATCATGTTCTAATACTAATATTCTCATGTTTTGTACAAGTAATCATTGATATATCCCTTGTTATCCCTTACTGAGCATCTGATCTTACACTTTCTTATGTTTTTTTCCAACTGATGAAGAAA
Organism: Viscum album; assembly: GCA_963277665.1. NCBI lineage: Eukaryota > Viridiplantae > Streptophyta > Magnoliopsida > Santalales > Viscaceae > Viscum > Viscum album. The sequence continues at coordinate 1,122,286,041 of OY728136.1, read as the reverse complement.
GGTATTAAGTATGATATGTCTAATAAAGGTAATTCCATGAATTACTTAGTAGTAGATTATTTGGTTAACTTATGAACTATTTGTTTATGTATCAAAGTTTTAAAATACACTATAACTATATGATTATGGCATAGATCATTATATTATGTAATGAATATTCATCAAAAAAGATGAAATTTCTATGTCTAAAAAGTATGGGTTATTATTATTGGTATTAAATTAAGTTTAATTTAACCTTTAGAAACTAAGATGAGAATAATTTATTCAGAACCCCGAGGTTAATTATAAATATATAGAAACATAAAAAAATAGTAATGACCATGGATGGACTTGGTTAACCAAAAGGATTTATGGACTGAAATAAAGGTGTCATAATTTAGGCATCCTATCAATTATTTTTTATCAGTGGTCACTCTGATCAAGAATGCCTAATGGTCAACCATTTTGGTTTTACTAAGGTATTGAATAAATAATGATGAAGTTGAGGAGTTAATAGGTATACTCAAATATTGGAGTATCTTATTTGAGCTTAGAATTACTATATATTAGGAAAATTCTCAAGGAATGTTTAATCATATATTCAATGATTATATTTTGAACTAGCATTGAACCCCCTGATGGTATGATGGTAGTATCACAACTCTATGATTCTTCTCTAATTGAAGTTTATGGGAATATTCTTCCTTAAAATATTTTTATTCTCCCTATAGATTAATTTTATGTTAATTCCAGAAAGGGTTGGATTTATTTACATATATCCTACTTCGTTTCCAATTAAGGGAAGTAATGTTTGATATTATGAACAAACCTATGATTGTATATCAGTATAATGAAAAATATGAACTTATGATAGAAATAACATCCATTATATGCCTTCTGATTCCTATTTAAAAGGTATTTTTATCTCATATGTTTAGGGCGAAACTCAACATCAATGACATGCATAGTGTATGAGAGTTTATTGATGTATTTCAAGAAGAATTTTCTAGTATTCCATTAGATCGTGACGTTGAGTTCTTAGTAGAACTCATACCATGTTCAATAAATATTTCAAAGACTCGGTATAGAATGACCCTTATTAAATTTTTGGAATTGAAGAAGAAACTCCAATATAATATTGAAAATGGATTCATTCAGCCATGTGAATTACATTAGGGTGAACTTTTTCTTTCTGTTAAGAATAAATATGGATCGATGTGACTATGCATTGATTATTGGGAACTAAGTAAGACCAAAATCATGAAAATGTATAATTTTCCCCATATTGATGACTTAGTTGATCAGCTTAACTAATCTCAAAACTTTTCCAAGATTAACCATAATTCCATATATCATTAATTAAGGTTCAATAAAGAGGATATTCCTAAGATAATATTCCATAAAATGTATGGACACTATGCATATTTAGTGATACCTTTGGTCATAAAAATGCACCTTATATCTTTATATATTTAATAAATAAAGTCTTTAGAGATTACCATAATCAGTTTTTGGTGGTATTTATATATTAGAATAAAAATAAAGATCATGGAGATCATTTGAGGATAGTCTTGAAGATCCTAGATAAAGAGATGCTTTATGAAAAATTTACCAAGTTTGAATTTTGTCTTTGAAATATTTTATTCCTCTGTCATATAATATCAAGTGATGGTTTACTAGAAGATCCTTTAAATATGGAATTTACTAAAAATTGGATTAAACCAACTATTATAATTATGATTTTTCATTTTCTTGTTTTGGCTGGATATTATTGGTGCTTTGTGGATAATTTCTTATGATTGTCTAATCCATTCACTAAGTTAACTAGAAAGGGATCTAAGTTAATTTGGAAAAATTGATTTGAAGAAAATTTTAACAAAAATAAAGTGAAGTTTTGTCTGTGAACCTATGCTTACTTTAAATTTCATTGGAGAAGGGTTTGTAATCTAAAATGATGCATCAAATAAGGGAAAAGTGAACATGGTGGCATGTTCTCTAAGTCAAAATAATTATGATAACTTTTCTATTGTAAAGATAACTACATATCTAATATTTATGGATTTTAAAGGATAGATTTTGAGATCTTAAATTAATGAGAGAAATATTATCTTTCTCAAATGATTGTTTAACCATATACCCGTTTGAGGATTCAGGAGGTTCATAAGAAATATGTATATCTATAGATGGAGGTGAGAAATGTTCTTGAGATTAACCATGATTATGATGGAATAATAAGGTTTAGAAACCATGTATTAATTTATTTCATACCATATATGAATAATTATTTATTGGATGAGGCTCATAGTTTATAATTCTCTATTCATTTGGGAATTACAAAGATGTATAGATATATAAAAGAGTATTTCTGGTGGTCTAGAAAAAAGAGAGATATCACAGAGTATGTATCTTGATGTTTGGTATGTCAGAAAGTTAAGGTTGATAGATATAAGTCTTAGTGGATTTTACAACCATTTCCCATACTAGAATAAAAATGGGAAAACATCACCATGTATTTTTTTTATTATACTCCCAAAAAAATTCTAAAGGACATAATGTTATTTTGGTTATATTCAATCACTTTATAAAGTATGTATGATTCATTTTTATCAAAGAATATTTCTTTCTTTACTAGCTTGTTATAATTTATATTAATAAAGTGGTAAATTTTTATAGATTTCCATATTAAATTATAAATGATTGGGATCTGAGGTTAACTATAAAGTTATGGAAAAGTATTCTGTAGGCTTTGAATATATAGTTAAGTTTCAATACGATGTATCGTCCTCTCAAAATGGTTAGTTTGAGAGAACCAATCAAACCCTAAAGGATATTTTGTGATATTTTTATATAGATTTCAAAGTTCGTTGGGACTAATGCCTTATTCGGGTTGAGTTTTCTTACAATAAAATATTTCACTTAAGAATTCATATGGATCATTATGAATCCATCTATATAAATAAGTGTAGAACTCCTATATTTTGCGATGAATTTGGAGAAATAAAACTATTGGGGAATTAACTAGGAGAGGAAATGAAAATAAATTTGTATTCATTCAATAGTACATCAAGTCAGCTTAGAGTTTACATAAAAGTCATGTTGACAATTTTCGACATGATGTAACAACTCCAACCCTAGTATCCCAAATTTGATGGTCATTTTATTACAATTTCATAGATATAATAGACCATATCACCAATGATCGATTAGTTTAGTAGACTTAAAGAACTAGATACGTACATGGAACCCTTATTACATTGGTAATTAAACATAGAACATATAAAAATAAAATAAACTTCTTTTGTAACTTATTAAAATATTTCATCTTCACAAAATGGGGAAGGAAAAAAATAAAAGTGTGAGATTAAATGCTTAGTAAGGGTTGTATGTAACAATAATAAGTGAAGTAAAGTCAATAAGGAATACAAATTATGGTAAGGTAAATAATATGAAAAAAAACATATTCTATCAATAAAATGAGGATGATAATGCATCTATAGATTTAATCAGAGTGAAAGCCTAATGGAAAGTAATAACTAAATACTGAATATAGAAAAATATTATTAATTGGACATCATGTATCTCGTACATGAACCATTATATCGTCAAGAGGGTTTAAGTGTGTGGGTAAAAACTCATCTGATTCTGTTTGGAAACAAACACATAGGGTTTTGCACCAAATTTTTTGTATCATCAGACCTTTCAATGCATCAAGGGGCTATAATGGGCCCTACTTGTCACTTTAAGTCCAAATAGTTATTCAAATACAAATTAAATTCAGCAACAACATGAGTTATTAAAATATACATATTGATTAGGATATATATTCATCAATATTTCCCCAATTAAAACAATATTCAAAGAAGAAACCATATATAAAAATGGTAGAGGGATAAGGAAATAATAATATCTATGATACATAAAATATGTATATTTATTGAAATATTCAATGAATGGTCATCAAAAATTAAAGGGAGGTATAAAAACTCCACACACAAGGAATAAGAGGAAAAAGGAATAACCAAAGGGAATATCATGATACATTCCATGAAATAATGTATTTAAATCATACACAGACATTAATAATGGAAAATAGGCATATATGGTGTCCAATTTAAGTGAAAACATGTAAAATGAGTTCTTAAGAAACTTTAGAAATATACATTTCTAGTGTAGTTTAAAGAAAATATTAAAGATTATTTAAAATAAAAAAGGTAATTTTTTCATAGAATGATAAATTAAAGAATTTAATTTTTATTATTAAATGATTGGTTTTGAAAAATAATTTTATCATCAAACATATTGTGTATGGTACATGAAAAAGGGTAATAAATTGGGAAGTTCCCTTCAATCGAGCTTGGTTATCAGGAAGAATTGAAAAGGGATCCTTATAAAACATGTATTTACCACCAAATATATAATAATGGTACTTGGTAAATTTATTTGGAATATAAAAAATAAAATTTATTAATATTAAATAATAATAATTAAGAATTAAATTGTGGTAAATATAGAGAAAGCATAACTTGAATGAAAAATAGAAGTTCGGGGAGAAACCCTTAACTTATGTTTGAAAGTGTTCTGCACTTGCATTTAATGTCCTTGATAATAAAATGATATTTATTAACAATTTAATTTTTAACCTATTAAACATTTATTTGATTTAGTATCATTTTATAAAGTTCATTTATGTCTTTTTGATGAGTTATAAGATTCATTTTCTTCATTCGGAGTGTTTGTTTCCTTGGTTTTCAAGATTGCTTCACATGTATAAATGTATGGAATTTCATGTAAAAATGTAATTAACTATCCAGAATTGAACTTATATGTTATTAATGGACCTAAAAAAGGGACTTATATATCATTTTAGTTTCCATACATGAGGATGATTCATTAGATAAAACATTAATGATGAATGTGAGTTTATTTTGATGAATTTTTTTATTATCACTAACTTGTTTTATTTTATTTTATTAATTAATATTATGTATATATGCAGGTTCTAGAACATTATATGACTTATAATATGTATAATAAAATATTATTTAACCATAATAATTGTTTTATTACCTCCTTTTAAGGTCGTAATGGAAAATTAAAATGCATCATTCATGAAGGTGGTAAATTGGTACACAATGGATGATGTTTTCATTTTTAGAATAAAAGAGAGAAGAGAAGGGGTTTGATGATGGATTTCACATTAACAAAATAAAATTCCAATTTACATAAGATACTGGATTTATCATTCATTTTTTTATATATGAGGTGAAGTAAGGATAATAAATGAAATGAAATTGAAAGAAATTGAAAGGGAAGGATTAAGGGTTTTACCTCTTGAATTCTTCTCGTTGATAACCTCCTTAAGGGACATAGAAATGGTATTTTGGTGAGAAAAAATAATCCTGGATGTGGCTAAGATAATTACTAAGATTATTTTGAAGGAATTGGACCATTTTCAAGGCTAAATAGGTGTGAGGATAATAGGTGGGGAGGGTTGGTATTTACAGTGGAGGAGAGGGGTGTTTTCACATTATTTTATTCATTAGTTTATTATTTTGCCTCAAGAATAGGAATAGTTTTAGAATTATCAATAAATATAATAAAATAATAAAGGTTATTTTTAGAATATGGTCCTTACATCATCTACGACTCAAGTAATAGTGTATTTAATTTATAATGTATATGTACCATAAATCATTGTATTTTACTATCCATCAAAAATTCAAGTATTTCAGAAAATTCCCAAAAACTCACTCAAACCATTTTACAATTTTTATAATTTAAAAATTAACTCCATTTTAAGAAATTAATTTTAAAAATATTATATATTATGTTTTTAATTAAAATCATAATTTACTTGGAAAATACCAATTTTAAAATTATAAATAGTATTAAAACACTTTCGAAAAATTAATTAAGACCTCATGAAATTATCTTATAAATGGAAGAAAAAAATATTAATTTATGAATACATTTTATAAGAATACATTTTATTTTAAATAATTCTATTAATTATTCAATTGAAAATACACATTTACATTTATAAAAAATATCAACACTTAATTAATAATTTTTAAAACATTTGTTTGTGTGTACTATGATATAATTATATCATATTAACATTTATAAGATTCTAAAATTTTTGTAATAATTTTATAGGGGAGGTTACTATTCTATTGCCCAAATATTTATGCCAAAGGTTCATATTACTATTCAAAATGTCAAGTTACTATTTCATTAATATGTGTCCCTTACTTTATAGAAAAAACATCTTATTTCATTCATTATTTAGTTATAAAGTTTATTTTGTGTTCTCTATGTGATTTTATGTGATTTATATTATATCAAATAATTTTTTGTGAAATATAATCTATCAATTTAATTGAGTTTATTTAATATTATTGATGTTATTAATATTTTCATGACTTATTATATTCCCCCTTTACTGATTTTATATGAAATGTGCATAATTTGTGTGAAATATTAATGTTTTAATATTAAGTATAATTTTTGAGCATTTTTAGAAGTAGTCCAATTGAGTCAGTTTAATGTTTTAATAATAACTGTCACTATACTGATCCAAATTGTGTGGTTATTGTTTTGTAGGATTCTCCTTTCAATATAAAACATTTCATTAGAAGTTACCATGATCCAATTCTACCATTTGAAGGGTCATATGGTCCTCACAAACAAGACCAAAGAACCTGTAAACAAACTGGACCAACCTTGAAGATTGATTTACTGGGCTCAATCCAGAAGTCCAAAAACATTACCTCTAAACCATAATTTGGGAGACACTACATTTCATATTGGATAAAAATTTCATGGCCCAAATTAAAGTACAATGGGCCCAAATGAAGCTTTTAAGTCCATCCCACCATTCTGTCCGAGAATTAAAATCAGTATACTATTCATGACATATCTCATTATTTAAGAATCAAATAGAGATGAGATTTTTCAGTGGGAAAGAGGAGATATAGGTGGAAGACTTTTTTGAAGAAGTCATTCGGATTTGAAGGAATATTCCTGTTCAAAAATCCATTAAAATTTTGGCCATCGAAAAAGAATGGATAGAAATGGACAGTTTACCGTTGTTTAATAAAACTGAAATAACTTTGGCTCCACTTGTCCAAAAGCCTCCATATTTTGACAGTAGTCGGAAAACTTTATTTTCTACAACTTTGAAGAAGGATACATTTGAATATTAGGCTGTCTGAATATCCAAATTGACGATTCAAGTGGAGGGACAGATTGGGAATGCAAACAGTCCACTCCTTGAGCTATAAATACTCTCCCCTTCTCTCCTTGAGAGGGGTTGGCATTTCAGAAGAGAGGATATCATATTGGCACGACCAAAGCCTTGCCAAAGGCTTGGGAGGACCTTCCATACTCAAGTTTTTACTTGAGAGACCTTTCCTCCTCTCTTTGTTTTCACTTACTTTTGTGTTCTTCATTTTTGTAATCTTGTAATTCTCTTTCTTTGTAATTCTGTTTTAATGAAAGTTAATTCATCAATATCGATTATTCTCATCCACCTTCTGTAGTTTAATATTTATGTTCATAAAATATTTTAAATTCAGTTGAATCCCCTTCCCTTCTTTTGCTTCCTCATTCAATCGAAAATCCGTTTTTAATTATCATCATTGTTCGTGTGTGTGTGTGTCAACGTACCACTCTTTTCTAATCCCTTTATTTTTCTTCTATTCTTAATTTATCATCATAATTATTTTAAACAGAATATTAAATATCCAAATGGATGAGTAAATCTCTCATTGGGGTGAGTTATAATTCGGGGATGTTAAGTTATTGAGAGTTTTGCTCGATGAGTATTCTTTAAATTAATATTGTGTATGTTAAACTTAATATGTCATGGATTAATGATATGTTTTGTTTAACGAGTGGTTTCCATGGATTATTGGAACCATAAATACACTACCATAAATAAGTTTTGATTGAGATTAGAACCCTATGTTAAGTTAAGGCCTGGATTAAAGCCTTCACACTGAGGAATTCCACTCAACATCAACTTATGACATGGGTGTTAATTTAATGCAATACAAAGTAAGGCTCAAGGATATCACATGCTTAACTCCCCAATGATGAACTCACCCCAATCTTTATCAATTTGGTAAATCAAACATCATCTATAAATCATTTCAATTAAGCTCTGCAAACAAACCCCCTAATCAAAATACAATCAACTAAAAACAAACGACTATTACAAAGTATCATCGCCGAGGATTCGACCCGAGTGCTGCTATACACATTAGCAGAGCACCAGAATTTTGACCGGTCGATAGGCGACAATCGGTCGTGCATTTCAAATGGCGCCGTTGCCGGGGATGGTGCTTTAATTAGTCATTAGTTTCTGGTTATTGTAAAAAAAACCAAAAAAAAATCAAACTTTTTGAAAAAAATTGAAAAAAAACACAAAGAAAAACCCATCTTCCTCTTAAAAATCATAAACTGAAAAAATACAAAGGAAAACCCATCTTCCCCATCCTTTCTAAATCTCTTTGAATGCCCCGCAGCCTCCCAAACAATCCCTCAGATTTGTTTTACCCTGAAATTGATAAAACTCTTTGTCGACTTAGGAGGACCATTAGGGATAACCAAATCACCCAAGAACCAATCATTAACCTACCAATTGAATTAGATATGGCCAATCCTAGGGAAAAAACATTGAAAGAACTTGCTGCCCCTGATATGAATTACCAACCTCTTGGTATTCAATATCCAAACATTGAAGCTGACTTCGAACTCAAATCGGGTTTGATTGATCTTCTCCCTCATTTTCACGGGCTAGCCGGTGAGGATCCACATCTTCACCTTAAAGAGTTCCAAGTAGTATGCTCTACCATAAAGCCTCAAGGGGTTTCTGAAGAACAAATCAAGTTTAGAGCTTTCCCCTTTTCCCTAGAGGATTCTGCCAAGTCTTGGCTCTACTACCTCCCACCTGGTTCCATAAACTCATGGGTTGACTTGAAGAGACTTTTCCTTGAGAAGTTCTTTCCCGCTTCCCGAACAGCTTCTATCCAAAAGGAAATAAGCAGTATCCATCAATTCCCTAATGAATCACTCCATGAGTATTGGGAGAGGTTCAAAAAGCTTGTGGAAACTTTTCCACACCATCAAATCCCTGACCAACTCATCATCCAATACTTCTATGAGGGGTTATTGGCTATGGAGAGAACTCTCATCGATGCCGCAAGTGGCGGTGCTCTTGTTGACAAAACTCCTGCAGCTACACGAGAAGTCATAAGCAACTTGGCTGCAAACACACAGCAATTCCATACTCGAGCACATGCTCAAGTGAAACCCAAGAGAATCAATCCATAGAGCCTAACAAGATTACTGAGTGGATGAGTGAACTTACAGGTCTTGTGCGTCAACTAGCGGTGGCTACCAAAGCCCCAACCTCATATTCTCCACAGTCACTATTCCCTAGACCTATCAAGAATTGTGGAATCTGCAACTCTCCATCTCATCCGACTGACACATGTCCGAAACTTCAAGATGATCCATCTGATTCATCTAGTCCAATAGAGCTCAATGCGGCATATGCTCAGCGAAACTTCAACCCTCAACAATCAGGTCAGTTTGTTAGAAACTTCAACCAACCCCACTCTGAGCCCTTCTCTTCTACCTTTAACCCACCTCTGAGTTATGGTAATCCCATTTCTCATCCTCCTCAGTTCCCTCATCAAAATCCAAACCAGTTCCAATATGGTCAAAGTGGTGGTAACATCCATCAACCTTATCCTTTTGTTCCTCAACCCCAAAGGAACAATCCTCCTCCTGGATTCCACTATCCTAACGAGCCTTCCCAATTCCCCACCCAATACAATTGCTTTCCCAAGAACCAAAATCAAGGCCAACCCAATTTGGGACAAGACTCTTCTTCTAAAAAACCATGGGAAAGTGCTGTAGAGGATCTTGCTTCCTTCACCCGTTCTAGCCTCAAGAACATTGAAACCAAAATAGGTCAACTTGCATCCCACCTTAGCCAGCAACAACCATCCAATTCATCCTAACTCCCAGCTCAACCATTACCCAACCCTAAGGGTAATGTAAGTGCAATTGCACTTAGATCGGGAAAGCAAATTGTTATGCCCCATGCTGATTTCTCTACCTCCCCTTTCGATGTTGATCTAGAAAATGAAAAGAACAAAAAGCTGGAAAAGGAACTTGAATCCACTCCTTCACCTCCTTCCATTCCTCTAAGGAACCCAATTCCTTTTCCTCAAGCCATCTCCAAGCCTAAGAAGTCCTTTGAACCTGATCCTGAAATGCTTGAAATGTTTAGACGTGTTGAAGTGAACATCCCCCTCTTAGATGCCATCAAACAAATCCCTAAGTATGCCAAGTTTCTTAAGGAATTGTGCACCCATAAGAGGAAACTTAGGAAAATTGAAAATGTTTCAACCCAACAGTTCATTCCCATGAAGTGAAAAGATCCAGGGACCTTCACGGTTCCATGTCAAATAGGGAGTTCCAACTTTGATGATGCACTCATAGACCTTGGAGCCTCAATAAATGTCATGCCCAAATCCATTTTCTCCAACCTTGGTCTAGGTCCCTTGCACCCAACGGGTGTTGTCATTCAATTATCCAATCGAAGCACTACCAGTCCTGAGGGGATAATTGAGGATGTTCTTGTTCGGGTCAATGATCTTATCTTCCCAGTTGATTTCTATGTCCTTGACATGGAAGGTGAGACGACCTCTTCTCGATCTCCCCTAATTCTAGGAAGACCATTCCTCATGACTGCAAGAACCAATATTGATGTCCATTCAGACATCTTATCCATGGAATTCGGTGACCAACTGGTCAAGTTCAACATTTTCCAAGCCATGCGATACCCATCTGAGGATCACTCCGCATTCTCAATCCATGCTTTTGAGGAAACTTCTAAGATTCAATCGAACCCCAATCCACCATGCTCTTCATGTTCTAATGATAAAGGATCTTGTGAAATCTGCACCATGATTAACAAATTCATAAATGGTGAAGTTGATGTGGACCTATCATTCATATACTCCATCAATCTAGAGGAACTTGAAAACTCTCTGGAATCACACATCAACTCTGATCTCTACTGCTCCACCTTTGAAAGTGTTGAGGAAAATGATCCAAACCCATCTGGAATCCATTCTCCTGCTCCTAACTTGTCTAGCTCTCAAATCAAGGCTGAAACTGATCTAAAACCACTTCCTTCACACCTCAATTATTCATTCCTTTTCCATGATCCCTCATACCCTGTCGTTATCTCTGCTTCACTTTCTGAAACTGAGGACTCCCAACTTGTTCAAGTGTTAGAGTAAAACAAAAATGCCTTAGGTTGGACCCTAGAGGATATTCCAGGAATCAACCCTGCCCTTTGCATGCATCACATCCATCTAGAGGAATCATCCAAACCAATTAGGAAACCTCAAAGAAGACTCAATCCACTCATACTTGAGGTAGTTAGGGAAGAGATTACAAAGATTCTTCAAGCCGGTATTATCTACCAAATTTATGATAGTGAATGGGTTAGTCCAATTCAAGTCGTTCCTAAGAAGGGCAGGATAACAGTTGTCACAAATGAACATGGAGAAGTGGTCACAACTCGAGTGAAAAACAAATGGCGTGTGTGCATCGATTATCGCAAATTGAATGATGAAACACGAAAAGATCACTACCCACTTCCTTTCCTTGACCAAATGCTTGAGAGATTGGCCGGAAAGTCACACTATTGCTTTCTTGATGGTTACACCGGCTACTTCCAAATTCCAATCACACCTAAAGACCAAGAAAAGACCACATTCACTTGCCCCTTTGGAACCTATGCCTATAGGCGAATTCCTTTTGGCCTTTTTAATGCTCCTGCAACATTCCAGCAGTGTATGATGAGTATCTTTTCTTAATTCAGTGAGAATTGCATGGAGGTCTTCATGGATGACTTAACCATTTATGGCGAGTCATTTGAATCTTGCTTACATTCACTCTCTTTGGTCCTTCAAAAGTGTGTCAAGTGCAACCTTGTGCTGAATTTTGAAAAATGTCACTTCATGGTTTCAAATGAAATTGTTCTAGGGCACATAATTTCTCAAGAGGGTATCCAAGTTGATCCGGACAAGATTGAGGAGATCAAATCACTTCCTTAACCCAAATCAGTTCGAGACATTCGGTCCTTCCTTGGTCATGCCAGTTTCTATCGTCGATTCATTCAGAACTTCAGCAATATTTCCCTCCCACTCACTCGTTTACTTTAAAATGATGTCACATTCAATTTTGATGAGACTTGCAAGAGAACCTTCATTGAACTCAAATCTGCTCTCACATCTGCTCCAATAATCCAACCCCCAGATTGTTCCTTACCATTTTAATTGATGTGTGATGCTTCTGATAGGGCCATTGGGGATGTTCTTGGTCAAAGAAGAGAAAACATTCCTCATGTCATATTTTATGCCTAAAAAACATTGGATGAAACTCAATCACACTACACTGTGACTGAAAAAGAACTTTTAGCTATGTTTTTTGCCTTGGATAAATTCTGGCCCTATCTATTAGGTGCCAAAATCATCATCTTCACGGACCACTCAGCATTAAAGTTCTTACTTAAGAAAAGTGATTCCAAACCAAGGTTAATAAGATGGATTTTAATGCTCCAAGAGTTTGACCTTGTGATAAAAGATAAACCTGGAAAAGAAAACCCTGTGGCTGACCACCTGAGTAGAATTTCTAATTCTTCTCATTCTGAAATAATTGATCCTGAATTTACAACTGAACACCTCTCATCTCTCACTCCAAAGTTACCATGGTATTCCCCAATTGTCAATTACTTGGTTTCTGGTGTTTTCCCTGAATATTTTTCAAAAGAATAAACAGAAAAGATGAAAAGTGATTCAAAGCATTATTTTTGGGAAGATAATAAACTTTGGAAAACTGGGGCTGACATGGTAATTAGGAGATGTGTTGATGAAACTGAACAATCCTCCATCTTGGAATTCTGCCACTCAATGCCTGGAGGTGGCCAATTTGGACCACAAAGGAATTCTCAAAAGGTCCTAGATTCTAGATTCTTTTGGCCTTCACTCTTCAAGGACTCACACGAGTTCTGTCAATCATGTCCCACTTGCCAAAAGTTTGGCACAATTTCCAAAAGAAACGAAATGCCTCAAAAGCCATTAATCTTCTGTGAGGTTTTAGATGTTTGGGGCATCGATTTCATGGGACCTTTTCCCCCTTCCAATGGATTATCCTACATTCTCCTTTCTGTTGACTATGTTTCTAGGTGGGTCGAGGCCAAACCCACTAGGAAAGATGATGCTCAAACTGTGAGTGAGTTCCTCAAAACCCATATCTTCCATCGATTCGGAACACCACGTGCTTTGATAAGTGACTTAGGAACTCATTTCTGTAATAGAACCATGGAGTCACTTTTGAAAAAGAATGGGGTTGTACATAAAACATCCACTGCATATCACCCTCAAACAAATGGAATGGCTGAACTTTCTAACAGAGAAGTGAAAAGAGTGCTTGAAAGAATTGTTAAGCCCACAAGAAAAGATTGTCCCGATAGACTTGGTGAAGCACTTTGGGCCTATAGAACAGCCTATAAGACACCCATTGGGATGTCTTCATTTAGGCTAGTTTTTGGTAAAGCCTGTCATTAACCAGTTGAAATCCAACATAAGTCATTTTGGGCTGTCAAAACTTGTAATTTTGATTGTGAAAAATCTGGTGAAGAAAGATTGTTGCAGTTGACTGAATTGGAGGAGCTTCGACTCAATTCGTATGAGAACTCCATTCTCTACAAATAAAAGGAAAAGTCACTCCATGGTAAGCACATTATTCGAAAGGTATTTCATGAAGTTGAAAAGGTAATGCTCTTCAATTCTCGATTTCGACTTTACCCAGGTAAGCTCAATTCTAGTTGGGATGGACCTTTTATTATTACTAATTTTTACCCATTTGGTGCAGTGCAAGTCCAAGACCCTTCTTCAAAAAGAACATTCACAGTAAATGGACACCGGTTAAAGAATCACCATGAGAGGCCATTCACTTCAGGTTCCACATCGACTTCCATTGACCCACCACTAGATGGAAATGGCGACCCACCAAATCCAAACCAGGGGGCACCTCTTTCCCTTTAACTCTCTCTCTACTCAATCTCTCTTCCCTCTATTCTTCTCTCTATTTATTCTTCTTCCTCTCTCCCTCTCATTTTTTTTACAACATTCTTCCACAACCTTTTTTCTATTTTCTCTTTTGTGTGGATGTGTCATTAAAAATAAAAAAATTAAAAAAAAATTAAAAAAAATGAAAATTAAAAAAAAGGGGTGTCCTAATTACTCATCACCCAATATTGAAATTCTGTCCAACCATTTTGGGGAGTCAAAAGTCTTGTCTTCAACTCAAATATATTGAATTTTTATCTCAAACTTGGGTAAACAATTTTGTGTCAATGACAAACATTTTGAATGCACAATTTTTGGTGGAAAATGATTCTCCCCTACCGTGAGGAATAACATTAGCCTTCATGCCAAGGTCATCTATGGCCATCTTTTTTATTGTGTGTCTTCACCACTGATTGTGAGTCTTGATTTTGTGGACCTTCGAGCTGAATTTCCATCTTTTGTGTGCATTAATATGATAGAGGCATTTCCTGAACCACAAGAAAATCACAATAGCCAAATAGCCTCCCGTTACCCTTACATTGATCCTACTTTTGAAAGCCCCTTTGAGCCTATGAAAACCTTTCTTTTGATAGCCACATTACAAGCCTAATACCTTGTCCCACCCAACATCTTCATGGATTTTCATTGTACAATTTATTGAAATTTAAGTGTGGGGGGAATGGACTTCATTTTTGGGCGTACTTTCATTGATTTCCAATGTGTCATCATATGCTTGAGGGAAAGCATCCATTAAAGTGTGGGGGAGAGGTTGTAATTCTGTGAGCTTTGGGGTGTATATGTGTAATTTTCATTTGTACAAAAGTCATTGAAAAGTGTTCAAAAAAAATGAAAAAAAATTATATTAAAAAAATGAAAAAAAAGGAATGGGTTGTGTCTTGGGTGGGTCAAAAATCATTCATCATCAATCTTTGATCGTGTTATAACTACTAAAATTAGTTCCATGAGAAGATCAAACATGGGTTGGGAGATGATTTTGAGACTTGTTTCAAGCACAACTTTCGAAAAAAAAGAGCAAAAACAGAAAGAAAAAAAAAAGAACACTTGAATCATCTTGTATTGTGTCATTATTGGAAGTCTTCCATGTTGTACATATTCCATCATCTCACCCTATTCCATTTTCTATCTCCCTCACTTTTCATTCATCACACATTCATTCCCTTGTAAATATGTGTTTCTATTTCCTTTCAAATCAAATTTCAAAAAAATGTGCATTGATTTTTCCATGTTGGTGTTTTTAACCCCTCTTTTCCTTTGGACATTATATACCTACCATCCCATAGCCACTGAAAAACCCCTTAAAAGACCTCTTGATTCTTGTACACATTAGATTTGGGAATAGAAGCTGAGAGCTCTTAAAAACTCTTGATTTTCACTTTTTGTTGGTGAATGAGTGAACCTCCTAAAATACATTTTTATCATCTTGAGAGGAGTAAGTTTTGAGTGCCTAAATTTTCCAATTAAAACCTTGAACATGAAAAAATGAATTGTTTCTGATGCATTATTGTGAACCAAATTTGTGATGGAATTCAATATGGATGAGTTAAATAGTCTAAACCTCCCCTGATTGGAGAAATCAAAATTTTAATATTTTTTGGTGAGTGAAAATGATTTTGTCATGTTTTTATATTTGTTGCACATGAGGACATGCACAAAGCTAAGTGTGGGGGAGTTGATGTTATTAATATTTTCATGACTTATTATATTCCCCCTTTACTTATTTTATATGAAATGTGCATAATTTTTGTGAAATATTAATGTTTTAATATTAAGTATAATTTTTGAGCATTTTTAGAAGTAATCCAATTGAGTCAGTTTAATGTTTTAATAATAACTGTCACTATACTGATCCAAATTGTGTGGTTATTGTTTTGTAGGATTCTCCTTTCAATATAAAACATTTCATTATAAGGTACCATGATCCAATTCTACCATTTGAAGGGTCATATGGTCCTCACAAACAAGACCAAAGAACCTGTGAACAAACTGGACCAGTCTTGAAGATTTATTTACTAGGCTCAATCCAGAAGTACAAAAACATTAAATCTCCACCATAATTATGGGGAAACTACATGTCATATTGGATAAAAATTTCAGGGCCCAAATCAAAGTACAATGGGCCCAAATAAAGCTTTGAAGTCCAGCCCACCATTCTGTCCGAGAATTCAAATCAGTATACTATTCATGACATATCTCATGATTTAAGCATCAAATCGAGCTGATATTGTTAAGTGGGAAATAGGATATGTAGGCGGATGACTTTGTTGAAGAAGTCATTTGGATATTAATGCATATTCCTATTCAAAAATCCATTCACATTTTCTCCATCGAAAAATCATGGATAGAAATGGACAGTTTACCTTTGTTTAATAAAACCGCAATAACTTTGGCTCCACTTGTCCAAATGCCTCCATATTTTTCCAGTAGTCGGAAAACTTTATTGTCTATAACTTTTAAGAAGGAGATATTTGAATATTCGGCTGTCTGAATATCAAAATTGGTGATGCAAGTGGAGGGACAGATTGGGAATGCAAACAGTCCACTCCTTGGGCTATAAATACTCTCCCCTTTTCTCCTTGAGAGGGGTTGGCATTTCAGAAGAGAGGATATCATATTGGCACGACCAAAGACTTTCCAAAGTCTTGGGAGGACCTGACATACTCAAGTTTTCACTTGAGATACCTTTCCTCCTCTCTTTGTTTTCACTTACTTTTGTGTTCTTCATTTTTGTAATCTTGTAATTCTCTTTCTTTGTAATTCTGTTTTAATGCAAGTTACTTCATCAATATCTCTTAGTCTCATCCACCTTCTGTAGTTTAATATCTATGTTCGTAAAATAGTTTAAATTCATTTGAATCCCCTTCCCTTCTTTTTCTTCCTCATTCAATCGAAAATCCGTTTTTAATTATCATCATCGTTCGTGTGTGTGTGTCAACGTACCACTCTTTTCTAATCCCTTTCTTTTTATTATATTCTTAATTTATCATCATAATTTTTTTAACCATAATATTAAACATCCAAATGGATGAGTAAATCTCTCATTGGGGTGAGTTATAATTCGGGGATGTTAAGTGATTAAGAGTTTTGCTCGATGAGTATTCTTTAAATTAATATTGTGTATGTTAAACTTAATATGTCATGGATTAATGATATGTTTTGTTTAACGAGTGGTTTCCATGGATTATTGGAACCATAAATACACAACCATAAATAAGTTTTAATTGAGATTAGAACCCTATGTTAAGTTAAGGCTTGGATTAAAGCCTTCACACTTAGGAATTCCAGTCAACGTCAACTTATGACATGGGTGTTAATTTAATGCAATAAAAAGTAAGGCTTAAGGATATCACATGCTTAACTCCCCAATGATGAACTCACCCCAATATTTATCAATTTGGTAAATCAAACATAATCCATAAATCATTTCAATTAAGCTCTGCAAACAAACCCCCCTAATCAAAATACAATCAACTAAAAACAAATGACTATTACAAAGTATCATCGCCGAGGATTTGACCCGAGTGCTGCTATACACATTAGCAGAGCACCAGAATTTTGACCGGTCGATAGGCGACAATCGGCAGTGAATTTCAATTATACATTCCATAAAATTTTGGGGTGTTATATTCTCCTCTCCTTTATGAATTTCATACTTGAAATTTTTCATGAATATTTCCCACTAAACAAATTTGGGTAGTTCTTCTTCATAACATCTTCATGTTCCCACATTTCTTCTTCCATTTTATGTTTTCTCCAAAGAACCTTTACCTCTAGAGTCATAAAATTTCTAAAAACATTCACTCTTATGTCAAGATTCTTGATAGGGTCCTCATAGCAAGACAAATTAGGATACAGTTCTATTTATTTATAAGTGAGTACATGTGTTGGGTCATGTATGTACTTCTTTTATAATTATATGTGGAATACATTGTGAACTTTGGAGAGACTTGGTAGTATTTCTAAATGGTAATCTACAACTCCAATTAATTCCATATTTTCAATTTTTCTAATGTACTTGGGGATTAATTTCCCTTTCTTTTCGAACCTTAAGACACCATTCCATTATGATACTTTCAGAAAGACATGATCTTCCACTTAAATTTTCAAATCCTTTCTCTAATTGTCAGTATAACTCATTTGTATACTTTAAGATTCTTTCATATGATCCTAAATATATTTCACCTCTGACATTTTCTCATCAATCAGTTCTAGTCCTACAAGTTTCGTCTCACCAACTTCAACCCAACAAGAAATATGTTGACATCTCTTCCCATATAATGCTTTATATGGTGTCATTCGAATACTAGAATGGAAACTATTGCTGTAATAAAATTAAACCGAAGTTAAATATTGATCCCAAATAACTTAAAATTTAGTTGATAATGATCTCAACATATCTTATGATGTTTGAATAGCCATTTCAGAATGTATATTAGTTTGATGGTGATAAGAAAAACTTAATAAAGCTCAGTATCCAAATCCCTATGAATAATCTTCCAGAATTTTGATGTAAATCAGGGATCTTTATCAGACACAATTGATTGAGTTGCACTATTATGTCTTAAAAATTCATTAATATAGAGTCTTCCTAGGTTATCAATAGGTAACTATTCTCTTATATTAATAAAATGTGAAGATTTGATAATTCGGTCAATAGTAACCCATATTTCATCATTCCATCTGAGTTTCCTTAGTAGTCCTATGACAAATCTCATAGTAATTTCATCCCACTTCTATGTAGGAATAGTTATAGGTTTCATAACTCCTATTAGATGTCGTATCGTGTCCTTCACTTTTTGACAAACTAGACACCTTGACACATAGTCAGCAATTTCCAACTTCATGTTATCCCACTAAAAATGTTCCTTCAAATATCTATACATCTTAGTACCACCAAGGTGTAAAGAGAAGTTTGAGCTATTAGAATCATTTAATAGTTCCCTTTTTAAATTAGGTATTTATGGGACACATAACCTATTTCAAAATTTCAAAACTTCATCCTCATACATGAAGTCTTCCAATCTTCCATCCTTAATAACTTTGATTTTATTTTGTAAATTTTCACCATCAGATTGAATGCATTTTATCTTCTCTAGTAAATATGGTTTACAAATAATTTAAAAAGGGAGTGATGTTTCTCTTTACTTAATAATTCCCATATCAATTTTTACTAAATACAAAAATATAGGATCCTTATCAATCCTCATTTGGGTCAAAAGTCCATGATCTTTTCTGCTTAATGCATCTGCTAAATTATTTTCCTTTCCTGGGTGGTAGTGTATTGAAAAATCATAATCTTTGATTAACTCAAGCCATCACCTTTGCCTCGTGTTGAGTTAATTATGTGTAAATATGTATTTCAAACTCTTGTGATCCGTATATATCTCATATCTTTCACTATAGTGGTAGTGTCTCCATGTCATCAGAGTAAAGATTACGGCTGCTAACTCAATACCATGAGTTATATAATTTTGTTCATCAATCTTTAACTACATTGATTCGTATGCAATAAAATTATCATTTTATATAAGGACCCAATATATTCCATTCTTCGTTGAATCATTGTATATCACAAACCCTTAATTTTCTGATAGAATAGTCAAAATTGGAGCATTAACCAATCTTCTCTTCAATTCTTCAAAAAAAATTGCACATTATTTTTTCCATACTAACTTAGGACCTTTAAATGTGATTTTTGTTAGTGGGTTAGCTAATCGAACAAAATTATGAATGAAATTCTGATAGTAACCTACTAAACCAATAAAACAACATAACTTGGTTATATTCATTGTCTTAGGCTATTCTTGTATTGCCACTATATTTGCAGGATCAACTGATATTCTATACTTAGAGATAATATGGTAAAGAAAAGAAACTTTTTGAACTCAAAATTCACACTTGTTAAACTTCCCATATAACATTTTTCATATAAGATTCTTCATAACAATATATTAGTGGTTATCATGGTCCTCATAGCATTTGGAGTACACCTAGATATCGTCAATAAATACCACGAAAAAATGATAAATATATTACGTTAATACTCTATTCATTATAGCCATGAAGACAGGGGGTGTATTTGTCAATCCAAATGGAATTACAGTAAACCCGTAACATCTATACCTATTTTGAAATATTTTCTTTGGGATATATTCCATATTTACATGAAACTAATGATATCTAGAAAAAATACCAATATTTGAAAAATATTGAGCTAAATGAAGTCGATCAAATAAATCATCAATTTGAGAAAGAGGATACTTTTTCTTTATTGTAATAGCACTGATTTATCTATAGTCAATGCACAGCCTTCAGGATCCATCTTTATTATTAACAAAAATAATAGGGGCTCCCCATGTAAAAACACTAGGGATAATAAATCCCTTATTACTCAAATACTCTAATTATTTATTAGATCCACAAATTCCACAGTGTCCATTGTATAATGAATATTTGAAATTTTTCAGGAATCAGGGAATAGATCAATGGTAAATTTAATTTCATGATCTAGGGGGTGACCGGGTAATTTCTCAGGAAACACATCAATTTATTCTTATAAAATTGGTATATTATCAATTTAAAGATTAATTTCCACATCACTAGATATTTCTTTCTCTTCCTCTCCAAAAATTTCATTGAGTCGAGCTACTGGGGGTCAATATAGATAATAATCATATGATGAGGTTTCTTCTATAAAGATAAGGGATTATTTATCTTCCTCGAAAATTGTAATTTCTTTCTTCTTTCAATAATTTTTTGCATCATATTTTCAAATCTATACTATACTGAGGATTATATCAAATTCAACCACAGGTATGATGATATTGTTATAAACTAAAGCACATTTATATGTCATAAAGGGGACCAATCGAAACATTTTTGTTGCAATGATACTTCCCTTAGAAGTTTTAACTGAATACACCGTTGTTAAATTAGAAGTGAAAGGTATTATTTTCTTATAAAATTGGGTAGATATAAAAGAGTGTGATGATCCAAAATAAAATAAATAATCGGATATATTTTAAGATAATATTAATGTACCTACCACCACATATTTTGTAATTCCACCTCTACTATAGTGATCGTATAATCTTGGTCATCACCCCTTACCCTCTTCTGTGGTAGATTCCCTTAAGTCTTGGTAAATTTGTTTAAATAATACCCCATTTCATTACAGTTGAAACATTGAACATCATTTATATCTTTAATTTCCTTTCAATAATTATCTAGATGACCCTTTCCTCCACACTTATAGAAAACTCTCATGCCTTTCAATAATTTACCTGGATAATTATTTCCACAATTCTGACATAATTGTAATTTCTTCATTCTCTTCTTCTTTTTGGATGCTTCACCTTTTCCATAGTTATAAGAAGACCACTTCTTATCTTGGTTTCTTTTGACCATATAGGATCTAGAAAATACCTTCTTTATTTTGATGGAACTTAATATTATTTCATCATATGAAGAAAATGTATGAGAAGTCAATTACCCTCATATATTTGACTTAATACCTTCAAATAAATGATCAATCTTGTCTTCTGAGTCACGTATGTAATTTAAATCATATCTTGCTAGTACTGTGAAGGTAGCCTCATACTCTACAACACTCTCTTCTTCCTTTTTCTTTAAGCTAAAAATTTTCTCTTCATTTCAGTTCATTTCTCATGAGGGAAGTATTTTTCAAATAATTTTTATTTAAAATTTATTCATTCTATGTCTTTTATTTCATCTTCATCTATGGAATTTTGGATCAATGACTAACATTGATCAATATATCCCTTAACTCAATATACATCCAGTATTACTTTTTCATTTTCATTGCATTTCAAATCCAGAAATATATTTTCTGGGGACTTAATCCACTACTCAGCTACCACTGTATCAGTATTACCACTAAAATATTGGGTCTTTTTTCATATGAAATGATCCAATTTAGGTGTACTATGGTTAATTTTCATAACCTGGGTAAGATTCCCTAGTATGGACATGATCTTCTCAACTCCAACATTAACTCTGTTGACTTCCTTAGTAGGGAAATCCCTATATTTTCTACAGGAATTTATTTATTTCCTTCTATTAGGCTCCATCAAAAAATAATAGAACACAACAATTTATCACAAAATCAACATGGGAATTGATCTAAGAATTCAATATAAATATTTATTATAATTATCATGTTTATTTAACATCTAATTTCAAAGGCTTCTACTAAACATTCTAAGATACCAATTGTAAGAACCTTGAACTTAGTATCCCATATTTGGTGGTCATTTTATTACAATTTCATAGATATTATAGAACACATCACCACGGATAAATCAGTTTAGTATTCTTGAATAACTAGATATATACATGGAAACCTTATTATATTGTTAATTAGACCTCGAACATAACAATAGAAAAAAAACTTCTTCTTTTCACCGATTCAAAGATTTTATTTTCATAACCTAGGGAAGGAAAACAAATAAAATGGTGAGCTCAAATACTCATTAAGGGTCATATAAAAAAATAAGTTATGTGAAGTCGATAAATAATAGACATTATAGAAAGCTAAATAATATTAAAAACACATGCCATCAATGCAATCAGAATGATAATGCATCCACAGAATTTATCATAGTGAAAACCTCATGTAAAGTAATAATTAAATACTGATTGAAAAAAAATATTATTAATTGGACATCATGTATCCAGTACATAAACCATTATATCATCAAGACAGTTAAAATCTGTGGTTAAAAACCTAACTGATTATTTTTCAAAAAAAACAAAATGGGTTTTACACCAACTATTTTGTCTCATGAGACTTATCGATGCATAAAGGGGATATAATAGGCCAAATCCATCACTGAAAGTCCAAATAATTCGTCAAATATAGATACAATTCATGAATAAAATGAGTTATCAAAATATCTATATTGAGTAGAGGATACAGATTCATCAATATTTCCCTAATTAAAACAATATTTAAATAAGTCACCATATGTAAGAATCATACATGGATAAGGAAATTATAATATCCATGATATATGAAATATTTATATTCAATGAAATATTCTGTTAATTATGATCACAAATTAACAGGAATTATACACACACTACACACAAGTAATAAGTGGAAAAAATAATAACCAAAGAGAATATCATGATGGAGTCCATCAAATAATGGATTTAGATCATACTTGGACATTAAAAATGAAAAATTGGAATATTTTATGTCCAAATGAAGTGAAAAAATATAAAATGAGTGTTTAGGAAACTTAAAAATATACCTTTTGTGCGGTTAAAGGAAAATATTAAAAATCCATTAAAACGAATAAAAGAATTTTGGTTTGTATAAAACCATAAATTAGAAAAGATATTTTTTTCATGATAAAAGGAGTGGTTTTTTAAAAATATTGGTACCATAAAATAGATTATTGATGGTACTTAAAAATGGATAACAAATTGGGAAGTTCACTTTAATCGAGCTTCCTTATCGGGAATAATTAAAAAGATATCCTTATCGAACTTGTATTTCCCATAAAAGAAGGAATAATTGGGATAAACAAATATATTTGGAACATAAATACAAAGTATAGAAAGATTACATAATAATATTTAATAATTACATTGAGGTAAATAGAGAGAAAGCATAACCCAAATGAAAAAATGAAAGTTTAGGGAGAAACCCTTACCATATGTATGAAAATGTTTCGCACTTGCACTTAATATCCTAGATAATGAAATTATATGTATTAATAATTTAAATAAAAACCAATTAGTTATGTATTTTATTTAGTTTAATTTTATTAAGTTCATGTTTGACCATTTTGATGAGTTATAAGATACATTTTCATCATTTAAGAGTGTTCATTTCCTTGGTTTTTAGGATTGTTTCACTTGTATACATGTATGGAAGTTCATCTAAAAATGGGATTAATTTTACAAAATAGAAATTATATGTTATTAATGGAATTAAAGAAGATAAAATAGTATTATATATCATTTTCTACCATACATTATGATGATTCATTAGATAAAACATTAATGATGAACATTAGTTTATTATGGTGAATTTTCAGTTATCAAGAACAAGATTTGTTTTATTAATTAATATTATGTATATATACTAGTTCCATGAAATTATATAAATTATTATACATATAATAAAATATTATTCAATTATAATAATGGTTTTATGACTAGACCTGAATGTGGTAATGGAAAATGAAAATGCATCGTCCATGATGGCGGTAAATCAACACATCACAGACAATATTTTCATTTTTATAATAAAAGAGAGATAAGGATGGATTTTATGATAAATTTTATATTAAAATAATTAAATTACATTATATATTAGATATTAGAGTTATTATGCATTTTTGGATAGAGTAGGTGAGGTTAGGATAAGAAAAAAAATGAAATTTAAAGAAATTGAAAGGGGGAATAAAGGTCTTACCTCTTGAATTCTTCTCCTTTAGAACCTCCTTAAGGGACATGGAAATGGTCTTTTGGTGAGACCAAAGGATCCTAAATGTGGGGAAGAAAATTGGGAAGAATATTGGTCAGGAATTGAAAAAATTTCACGGCTTAAGAGGTGTCAGGAGAAGAGGTGGTGATGGCTGGTATTAATAGTGGAGGAGAGATGCGTTTTCTCATTAATTATTCATTAGTTCATTATTTTTCCTCAAGACTATTAATAGTTTGAGAATAATCACTACATATATCAAAATAATGAATTATATTTTTAGATTATAATTCCCACATCATCCATGAATCAAGGAATAGTTTATTTAATTTATAATGTATATATACAGTAAATTATTGTATTTTACTATTCACCAAAAGTTCAAGTATTTCATAAAATTATCAAAAATTAACCCTAACCATTTCATGAATTTGAGAATTAAAAAATGAACTATGTTTTATGAAAATAATTTTTAAAATATAATAAATTTAATTTTTAATTAAAATCATCATTTACTTAGAAAATACCAATTTTAAAATTATAACTAACTTTATAACACTTTGAAAAATTAGTCAAGGTCTCAAAAAAATATCATATAATCATAAGAAAAAAAGTATTAATTTATGAATATATTTCATGAAAATAAATTTTCTTTTAAATAATTTTATTAATTATAAAATTTAAAATAAACATTTATGTTTACAAAAAATATCAACACTTAATTTATAATTTCTAAAATATTTATAACTTTTACTTTGATATAATTATATCATATTATCATTTATAAGATTCAAAAAAAATATTTATACTTTAATGGGTGAGGTTAATATTCAATTGGCTAAATTATTATCCCTAAGTTTCACATTACTATTCCAAAGGTCAAGTTATTATTTCATTAATATGTGTTTCTTAGTTTCTAGAAAAAACTTTTTATTTCATTCATTTTTAATTTATAAAGTTTCTTTTGTGTTATATATTTGATTTTATATGATTTATACTATATGAGATAATTTTTTGTGCAATGTAAGATATCGAATGAATTGAATTTATTTAAGATTATACAAACCATAAAATCTTGGTGTGTTATACATGATCTAGAATTTGAATTTGGTAAGATATTTTTTTATTAATTTCTTCATGAAATAAGGTTATGAGATTCAAAAAGAATAAAAAGTTTTGCCCCAGGTATATTGTACCATGAAATATTCATGATCGAGTGGGAATGAAATTTTATCACTTCATGTTTTCATTGAACCTCCATCAAGTTCACGATGTGTTCCATCTATCCCTCCTGAGAAAGTGCATACTTGATCAACCATATATACTAAAATCAAAGTCCGTACTTCTAGAGAATGATTTTATTTTGAATAAAAAGTAATATAAGTCCAGATCATAGATATAATGTTCTACGAAACAAGACTACTCACCTGGTGAAAGTTCTCTATAGGAATCTAAAATTTGAAGAAGCTACATAGGAACATGAGGATTTAATGAAACAGATATATCCAAAAACAATTATATCAAAGTGATGAATTTTGTAACAGCCCGAGATTTTATGAAAAAAAATATTCTTTTTAATTTTATTAATGTCTTGTGTTGTACGCTACTCCAAAAGGATCTTGAACAACACACATCCTTGACTATCCTTGCATTACACGCAATCGCAACCTTCCTCGATAGCGTGTGTAGTACGTAATACTGAGTTTCACGAAACAATGATATGCTATTAAAACTAGCCGTTATGAATAGTAATAACCACTTTTTAAATTTTATAAATTTTAGCTCTCAAAATGGACTTCATTTTTGGATTCGGAGTATCGAATTTAGCCTAAGGTGAAATTTTGGTACTTTTCGGATAACTTTCATATTCTGATGAATAGTGAAAATTACTACATTATAATTAAAAACAATTTTTTTTTAATCGAAATAATTAATAGTGATAAAACATTAATTTGAGTGGTTTTAAAATATATTTAGAATATATTTTTACAATTTAATACAATGTTGGTCATTGGATGTAATTTCACATTTAAACCAGACATAAACAAGTGTCAATCTTTTGATAGATATTGTTTCTTAAAAACACGCTATTTGTTTTAACAGCGGGATTTAATTAATTAATGCAACATCTATGTTATGAATATGGTAAAATAGACTTCATTTTTGAATTCGGAATATGAAATATAGCTTAGGATGAAATTTTGGCATTGTTCTGAAAAACATCAATTTTTGATGAATAGTGAAACTACTAAGTGGTAGGTTAAAAACTGAATTTTGCATAAAACTTAATTTTACCACTTCTATGAATGGAATTTCGAAAATCCGAGAGACACGGTTAATATCAAGGACTAAAATGTGGTTCAATGAGATGAAAATAATTTTTTGGTGAATAGTAACTTTTTACTTTTTTACCGCGGTTAATAGTAAATAGGGTAACTAAGGGTAAATATGATATTACTATTACCCTAACACATGTCCTAATTCTATTGGACAAGTGTAATTCGACCAAAAACAAACTTAGGAATATAATATGACCATTTAGGCCCACTTGGATTAGATTAGGACATTTATTATTAATTTATTTAAAGAAAGGTTAAAATAGTTAAAATCAAAGTTTAATAAGTAAATAATTTTTAATATGGGGTTATACATAAGATAAATTCTATTGTAAATATTAATTAGAAATCTAAGAAGATTTCCTACATGATGGTATTTTATTTGTAATTTTTAGACATAAAATAATTTAATTTATTTATGACACAACGATGATGCAGTAATTATCTTATTAATGAAATATTGACATAATTGATGTTATAAACACCAAAATAAATGTAATTTGAAATTTTTTATGAATTACACTAATTTTCTAGGTTACTATGATATATTAATGTTGATTTAATCAACTTGGTTTGAACATTTAATTCTGTTATGACTTTCACAAAAATCATATATCAAATAGTGTCAAAATTGACACAAAATAGTTTTTAAATAAAATATTATATTATTAATTGTTATTGTATTCCTAAAAATCTAAGGTTCGTCCAAATGACTTAGATAAGGATATATATATTAATAATAAATAATTTGGGGTTCGTTTGGCATGTTATAGTAAGTTTATTAACCATATAGTGAAAGAAAACAAAAAGACATGGTAAAAGTTAAATTATTTAACTTAGAGATAAATCTAATTGATAAGGTTAAAATAATATCCTAAACTTGTATAAATTCTATTGGTTGATAGGATTTCGACCCATCCCCACTTTAGCTTCGAAATAAGACCCTTTGGAACCATTATAAACCGATTTTGACTTTAATATAAAATAATATTTTGAGATATTCCTAAGGTGCCCCTCTCCTCCCTTATAAAAGGACACCTCCTCCCCCTTCCTCCTCACACCAATTTGAGCACTCAAGCTCGGCCAACCCCTGCCAAAATCTCTTCTCCACTTCCCTAGCAACATCCTAGAGGTTCTGGTCTTCCTCAAAGACCAATTCTAGTGCCCTAAGAGGAGGTCTCAAAGAGGCGCTTCAAAGAAGAGGTAATTACCGTTACCAATTCTTTTATCTTTATTTCTTCTTCCACTTCTTCTTAGGTTGTTTCATTATGAAGTAATAACATCAGTATCACTCATATACTGATATGTTATTATAAGTATGAAACAACCCTATTTCACTATCTATCCATCCTACGGAAAAAGAAATCACCGCGCGTGCGTACGTACGGAATACCGTCTCCACGCCGTGGTGTAATCTATTTTCCACCACCACCTTACATGGATGGGTATAATGGTGTAAAGAATAACTATACATAGTTATTACAACATCATATTGATTCTGATATATTGTATAATCCACTTCAATTCAGTTCAATATTTATGGAAATGATATCATCGCTCGTGCGTACGTACGGACTACCGTCTCCACGACGCGATGAGATTCATTCTGCATGTTAACCATTTAAGAATGATTATAATGTATATATAAGAAATAATAATGAAATATATGACATTATAAAGCTACTGGATTTATGTATATATACATATGTATGTCATCTACTTACTTCCATTTCAAGACAATAAGGAAAGTAAAACAGCGTTCATGCGTACGTACGGACTACCGTCTCCATGAACGGTGTTTTTCATTTTATTTATCTATCTATTATATATATATATATACTGAATATATATGATATATAAATCATATTTTATATTCTGTAAGTGAGTAAATCATGATATAAGTAATAATGATGTCAAGAACAACAAGTCAAAACACCTAAGATAAATGAAACGATTTTACCCAAAACGCTTCTTTAACATGGAATTTACAAAAGAACGGGTAATATAATGTTATAAGTGAACCATATATGATATCATAACAATGAATATGATTCTGGAATAAGTCAATAACATGATTTAAATCATTATACAGGAGGTTTGGACACTTACAAAGCAAGTCGGACCTAAGGTAAGGGAAATATCACAATCTCATTTTTATCCGAGATTGTTTATTCGTAAGTATTTACTGGGGTGTATTTTATCATCCACATCCATGTTCCCTCAATATGTAATATTATTTCCATCCACCTACAATTGTTTAAATCCAATTTTACCCTTCTATGAGTTTTTAGTAAAGGATATGAAAGGAATCTTTTTTCGTTTTTCGTACGAGGTACTTTTTGACTTTTCCGACAAAAGTACGAAGAATGTTTTTTTTTAACTTATACGGCACGAACGGATTTATACTATTTTATAAAGACTTATTTTCATGAAGATTCCTCTAAAAGATTTAATGACTATTTTCAATAAAATCTCTTTCTTTTAAAATTGCATGATGTTTTGTGAAAAGAAATTGATTTTGAAGAAGAAAGGATATTTTCCTCAAGAATTCAATTCAAGTGTTTTATCAAAATTATTTTCCATATAAGATAATAAAGGGTTCTGTTTCTATCCATATTTTTACATTGATTTGACTATGTTGTGATGGAATTATGTTTATGAATTCCTTTATCTTATATGAATGATTTTATGATGTCATGTTGTTTAAGAATCCCATTTTTATTACATGGGTTATGCAATGATGTATGATTTATGATTTTGTGGAACACATAAGAAAGGATTCATTAAGAGATGGGTGGGACCTATATCTCCCTCCAATGCATTGGGTAAAGATTTTATATCTCATGAGATAGACATGGCTGAAATGGTAGGTTATACCGGTTCAGTGAAACAGGACTGAAACGAGGGTTACTCGATTCAGAAAGGGACTTTGTCCACTAAGATAGTCTTGGCAATTAGTCTTGACTAACAAGAAATGATTCTCTATGATTATGTGTGTATGCCACAAAGTTTCATGTTTTAAGTTATGATTATTTTGATTTCATTTCACTACTATGATTTATCCCATGTTATGAAATTATGCTCTCTTTTGCAGGTTAAGATTTCCAAAAGTTATGTTCTTTTGAATATGATGTGATTGATTTTTATTTTGTATACCCTTACTGAGCATTTGAGCTCACCCTTTTATGTTTTCTTTTCCCCAGGATATAAAGAAAGGTTTTAGGTAAAAAAAAGGGAAGCTCTTTATGGGAGATATTGAAGATCTTTCACCACGATTAGAAGATTACATTCCGAGTTTCCAAAGACACTAAACTATTACGATCCTTGTGTGTGTGTGTTTTTGTTATGTACTAAGTATTCCGCAAAAGTAATGTAATGTCCATGTACGTCAGGCTTCGGGTCTCTACAGTTGGTATCAGAGGAAAGGTTTAGTCAACCTTTGGAAACTAGGATGCGAAAACGTTAGTGAGATCCCTAGAGATATTTCTAAGGTATGTCTAGGGATGTCCCTAGGGATAAGTATACGTATAGGTTATAGTAATAGAATTACGCTAACGATCATAGAATTAAACCTAAGATGTTGGATATTGAAGGCACTCCCCCTTTATTATGTTGTTTTCCCTAGCATGATTTTTACCTCTCACACTATTCTTTTCTGGGTTTTAGAAAATGGCTGGAAACAAGATGATTCACGATAATGGAGGATATGATGGACAATGGAATGATATTCTTCATAATGAAATGGGATTTGGAAGTGTTTTCATCATTATTATGCCGAATCAGCAATCTCATAATATGATCAATAATGTAAAATTTGGTAAGTTTCCTGACTCGGCTAATAAGAGAAAGATGGAGTTTCATGATGATCATAGAGGAAAGAAAGTTCAATTTTCCCTATGTAAATCATGTGGGAAGAG
Organism: Viscum album; assembly: GCA_963277665.1. Taxonomy (NCBI): domain Eukaryota; kingdom Viridiplantae; phylum Streptophyta; class Magnoliopsida; order Santalales; family Viscaceae; genus Viscum; species Viscum album. The sequence continues at coordinate 1,122,255,176 of OY728136.1, read as the reverse complement.
GCATCAAGGAGAATGTTTCAAAGGAACTGGAAGATGCTTTGGGTGTGGAAAAGAAGGACACAAAGCAAGTAAGTGCAAAGGAAAAGGTTCAGTTAACACCATGGATGAGGATAATGGTATTGCTACGACATCAACAATGGTTAAATGTTTTAAATGTGGAATGTATGGGCATTATGCAAACAAATGCCCTAAGGGAAAGACTCATGAAGAGAATCAGTATGGTCATATGGGTACTATTTATGTGGATGATAATGAAGATACTACAAATGATATTTGAGATGAAAGAATTTTTGAAGCTCGGTCAATGGTTTGAGAATGTAGTGGAATGATTACATGTTTATCATGTGTAATTTTGGAATAAAGAGACATCTATGGATTGTTACACTGTTGTCTTTCCTTGTGTTTTGAAAGTGTATGATTAATGTTACCAGTATCCATGAAAGGTTATTCAGATATTTTTGGAATGTAGATGATATGCGCATAATGAAGGGATAAGGAGAAAATTAAATGTTTGATAGTATTCATGAGCTCATGATTGATATAAGGACTAAGTGATATCATGGTTTGAGTATATAGAATTTTGAGGATTTCGGTATGTGAAAAGTGTTAACTTTTAACTGCATTCAAGTTTTCACTAAGGTTCAATGTGTATTCAAGAGAGTACAAGATTAATGCCTTTGAATGTTTGGAATGTGACCAACAAGATATATCTTATGATATATGGGGATCAACGATGGTATTAAATCTCTGGTAATCATTTTCACTTTGTTATGAGAATGGACTGCAGTATTATGGATAAGCCTAAATATTGGAATGGATTATGTTGGACATAAGTTAGTATTGTTTAAGGATAGAAGTTTTTTCGATATTATTGATGGGATGTTATAGTATTATAGTTTTAGAAAAAGGACAACCTGCAGGACGGGCGACAGCCCATCGCTTCGGACAAGGCTGTGGGAATCGAACCCACAACCGAAGTGCGACTGGCCTTTATCGCCTACCACTGACCTACAGGAAGTCCTTGTTTAGTAGAAACTAGTTTTATTATATTAAGCAGTATGATATATGAAGTATAAGTCCATTTTAGGAACCATATATGATTAATCTCACTATAGATCGACTTATGCATATAATTTTTGCTAACCTTTTGTTTGAGACAGATGGAATGACCCGTCGTTCTATCACATAATCTGTTAACACTTCACGAATAACAAATTCAACTTCATTTATTTAAGAGATGAAGTGGAAATTGTTCAAGACACGAACAACAGTGAGATTGTACCAAAATAAATTAAGTATTTATTCTAATTCAAATTTTCAACTTTAGGGAAATGATCTTGAAAACCAAAAATGTTGTCCTAGTGATCTTATACCTGATGAATCTGATGGTACCTTATATCATCACAAATCTATGGATTTGTGATTACTGGCTTTTCCATAGCCATGTTCTCTACCACTCTCCATCAGAACATGATGGTTAGATTTCTCTTCCATATCCATATTTTTTACCTATGTGGAAACCCAACGATTAGTTTATTTGGGTAATCGTTACATTTCATACTTTAGTTTTTAAAGCCAAGTTTTGGTATTCCTTTTTACGATGTGAGATTCTATTAAAGAAGCTTTAGAATAGTAAACCATTTATAACCCCGACAAATTTCGAGGGCGAAATTCATTTTAAGGGGGGTAGAATGTAACAGCCCGAGATTTTATGAAAAAAAATATTCTTTTTAATTTTATTAATGTCTTGTGTTGTACGCTACTCCAAAAGGATCTTGAACAACACACATCCTTGACTAGCCTTGCATTACACGCAATCGCAACCTTCCTCGATAGCGTGTGTAGTACGTAATACTGAGTTTCACGAAACAATGATATGCTATTAAAACTAGCCGTTATGAATAGTAATAACCACTTTTTAAATTTTATAAATTTTAGCTCTCAAAATGGACTTCATTTTTGGATTCGGAGTATCGAATTTAGCCTAAGGTGAAATTTTGGTACTTTTCGGATAACTTTCATATTCTGATGAATAGTGAAAATTACTACATTATAATTAAAAACAATTTTTTTTAATCGAAATAATTAATAGTGATAAAACATTAATTTGAGTGGTTTTAAAATATATTTATAATATATTTTTACAATTTAATACAATGTTGGTCATTGGATGTAATTTCACATTTAAACCAGACATAAACAAGTGTCAATCTTTTGATAGATATTGTTTCTTAAAAACACGCTATTTGTTTTAACAGCGGGATTTAATTAATTAATGCAACATCTATGTTATGAATATGGTAAAATAGACTTCATTTTTGAATTCGGAATATGAAATATAGCTTAGGATGAAATTTTGGCATTGTTCTGAAAAACATCAATTTTTGATGAATAGTGAAACTACTAAGTGGTAGGTTAAAAACTGAATTTTGCATAAAACTTAATTTTACCACTTCTGTGAATGGAATTTCGAAAATCCGAGAGACACGGTTAATATCAAGGACTAAAATGTGGTTCAATGAGATGAAAATAATTTTTTGGTGAATAGAAACTTTTTACTTTTTTACCGCGGTTAATAGTAAATAGGGTAACTAAGGGTAAATATGAAATTACTATTACCCTAACACATGTCCTAATTCTATTGGACAAGTGTAATTCGACCAAAAACAAACTTAGGAATAAAATATGACCATTTAGGCCCACTTGGATTAGATTAGGACATTTATTATTAATTTATTTAAAGAAAGGTTAAAATAGTTAAAATCAAAGTTTAATAAGTAAATCATTTTTAATATGGGGTTATACATAAGATAAATTCGATTGTAAATATGAATTAGAAAGCTAAGAAGATTTCCTACATGATGGTATTTTATTTGTAATTTTTAGACATAAAATAATTTAATTTATTTATGACACAACAATGATGCAGTAATTATCTTATTAATGAAATATTGACATAATTGATGTTATAAACACCAAAATAAATGTAATTTGAAATTTTTTATGAATTCCAATAATTTTCTAGGTTACTATGAAATATTAATGTTGATTTAATTAACCTGGTTCGAACATTTAATTCTGTTATGACTTTCACAAAAATCATATATCAAATAGTGTCAAAATTGACACAAAATAGTTTTTAAATCAAATATTATATTATTAATTGTTATTGTATTCCTAAAAATCTAAGGTTCGGCCAAATGACTTAGATAAGGATATATATATTAATAATAAACAATTTGGGGTTCTTTTGGCATGTTATAGTAAGTTTATTAACCATATAGTGAAAGAAAACAAAAAGACATGGTAAAAGTTAAATTATTTAACTTAGAGTTAAATCTAATTGATAAGGTTAAAATAATATCCTAAACTTGTCTAAATTATATTGGTTGATAGAATTTCGACCCATCCCCACTTTAGCTTAGAAATAAGACCCTTTGGAACCATTATAAACCGATTTTGACTTTAATATAAAATAATATTTTGAGATATTCCTAAGGTGCCCCTCTCCTCCCTTATAAAAGGACACCTCCTCCCCCTTCCTCCTCACACCAATTTGAGCACTCAAGCTCGGCCACCCCTGCCAAAATCTCTTCTCCACTTCCCTAGAAACATCCTAGAGGTTCTGGTCTTCCTCAAAGACCAATTCTAGTTCCCTAAGAGGAGGTCTCAAAGAGGCGCTTCAAAGAATAGGTAATTACCGTTACCAATTCTTTTATCTTTATTTATTCTTCCACTTCTTCTTAGGTTGTTTCATTATGAAGTAATAACATCAGTATCACTAATATACTGATATGTTATTATAAGTATGAAACAACCCTATTTCACTATCTATCCATCCTACGGAAAAAGAAATCACCGCGCGTGCGTACGTACGGAATACTGTCTCCACGCCGTGGTGTAATCTATATTCCATCACCACCTTACATGGATGGGTATAATGGTGTAAAGAATAACTATAAATAGTTATTACAACATCAAATTGATTCTGATATATTTTATAATCCACTTCAATTCAGTTCAATATTTATGGAAATGATATCATCGCTCGTGCGTACGTACGGACTACCGTCTCCACGACGCGATGAGATTCATTCTCCATGTTAACCATTTAAGAATGATTATAATGTATATATAAGAAATAATAATGAAATATATGACATTATAAAGCTACTGGATTTATGTATATATACATATGTATGTCATCTACTTACTTCCATTTCAAGACAATAAGGAAAGTAAAACAGCGTTCATGCGTACGTACGGACTACCGTCTCCATGAACGGTGTTTTTCATTTTATTTATCTATCTATTATATATATATATATACTGAATATATATGATATATAAATAATATTTTATATTCTGGAAGTGATTAAATCATGATATAAGTAATAATGATGTCAAGAACAACAAGTCAAAACACCTAAGATAAATGAAACGATTTTACCCAAAACGCTTCTTTAACATGGAATTTACAAAAGAACGGGTAATATAATGTTATAAGTGAACCATATATGATATCATAACAATGAATATGATTCTGGAATAAGTCAATAACATGATTTAAATCATTATACAGGAGGTTTGGACACTTACAAAGCAAGTCGGACCTAAGGTAAGGGAAATATCACAATCTCATTTTTATCCGAGATTGTTTATTCGTAAGTATTTACTGGGGTGTATTTTATCATCCACATCCATGTTCCCTCAATATGTAATATTATTTCCATCCACCTACAATTGTTTAAATCCAATTTTACCCTTCTATGAGTTTTTAGTAAAGGATATGAAAGGAATCTTTTTTCATTTTTCGTACGAGGTACTTTTTGACTTTTCCGATAAAAGTACGAAGAATGTTTTTTTTAACTTATACGGCACGAACGGATTTATACTGTTTTATAAAGCCTTATTTTCATGAAGATTCCTCTAAAATATTTCATGACTATTTTCAATAAAATCTCTTTCTTTTAAAATTGCATGATGTTTTGTGAAAAGAAATTGATTTTGAAGAAGAAAGGATATTTTCCTCAAGAATTCAATTCAAGTGTTTTATCAAAATTATTTTCCATATAAGATAATAAAGGGTTCTGTTTCTATCCATATTTTTACATTGATTTGACTATGTTGTGATGGAATTATGTTTATTAATTCCTTTATCTTATATGAATGGTTTTATGATGTCATGTTGTTTAAGAATCCCATTTTTATTACATGGGTTATGCAATGATGTATGATTTATGATTTTGTGGCACACATAAGAAAGGATTCATTAAGAGATGGGTGGGACCTATATCTCCCTCCAATGCATTGGGTAAAGATTTTATATCTCATGAGATAGACATGGCTGAAATGGTAGGTTATACCGGTTCAGTGAAACAGGACTGAAACGAGGGTTACTCGATTCAGAAAGGGACTTTGTCCACTAAGATAGTCTTGGCAATTAGTCTTGAATAACAAGAAATGATTCTCTATGATTATGTGTGTATGCCACAAAGTTTCATGTTTTAAGTTATGATTATTTTGATTTCATTTCACTACTATGATTTATCCCATGTTATGAAATTATGCTCTCTTTTGCAGGTTAAGATTTCCAAAAGTTATGTTCTTTTGAATATGATGTGATTGATTTTTATTTTGTATACCCTTACTGAGCATTTGAGCTCACCCTTTTATGTTTTCTTTTCCCCAGGATATAAAGAAAGGTTTTAGGTAAAAAAAAGGGAAGATCTTTATGGGAGATATTGAAGATCATTCACCACGATTAGAAGATTACATTCCGAGTTTCCAAAGACACTAAACTATTACGATCCTTGTGTGTGTGTGTTTTTGTTATGTACTAAGTATTCCGCAAAAGTAATGTAATGTCCATGTACGTCAGGCTTCGGGTCTCTACAAATTTTGAAGGAAAATCATTTTAAGGGGGGTATAATAAAACACCATGGGATTATATGAAATATTTTTTTCAAATAACTCTAATTTCTTAGATAATTTCATTACACACAACACTAAGTTTAAACAAACCATGATATAATACAAAAATATTATAATTTAATGTTAAATTTATCACAGATATATTGGATAGGTGGGTATGAATAGTAAAAGATAAATTATGAAAATAATATGGTTTACCCTTGTATAAAATAAATTATTTGGTTATCAATTAATTACAAATAAAAATAAAAATAATTTTATAATAAAAGTGAAATTTTTATAAAAAAATATTTTTACGCACAGAGTGTATTTTTATCTTAATAAATTAAATTAAAAACAATTATTGAATGATTTTAATGAAATTTATAAATTATAAATTCAATAAAAATTAATATAAATTTAATATGTTTTTCTAAGAATTGGATAAGAATAAACAAAGTTTTATGCATAAAATGAATTTTTTTAAATAATGGTTTTCATATCCTATTGTGTTTTATATTTTTGCAATTGTAACTTGAGAGGTTTTCCACTTTTCAACATAATTTATTTTAAAATAAAAATCTAATATTCAATCAAAACAATGGTTTTCATCACGTTTTTCTTTATTATTTTTAAAATTAACTTCTACAACTTATATAATTTTAATTTTTAATAATTGATTCTATATTTTAAATCATGATGTTAAAATTTTGTAAATAGGTCCCCTTTTTTAACAATTATGAATAATATATATTGTAAAATTTATCACCTTGATATAGGGTAAATCGGTTTTATCAAGATTAAAACTAAGAAATAAATCCATAATATTTCATCAAAAAATTTATTGGATGAAGTTAATTTGACCCTTATAAACTTAGGGTCCTAAATTTTTTGTTTTATAGACACTTTTCCATGAAAAATACATATATAATATTTAAATAAATGAAAGTTTCAAAATGTCACTCTCTTAATTTTAAATATCTATTATGCATTCACTTAGGGAAAAAACTAGTTAAGAATGAATATTAATAGTAGTTTTTTTATAATGAAATTATATTCATTATGGTAAATTTTTATAACTTTTTTATATTAAATACTTACCTTAAATTCTTCTGCAATGCTAATAACAAATTTATTCGATTAATATAAAAAAATAAATGATTTTAAAAATACTAAAAGTAATATAATTTGAGTGATTTGTTTTGTTTCGAGAATTTTTTCTATAATTAAAACATATTATTTATGTGTGAAAGTATTATATTCCAATTTCAATTTTTTTATTTATGTAATTTAAGTCAACTGAAATTAACAGTGTCAAAATTGACATTAATTAACTATATTTTTTTCGAAATAATATTTTATTAAATTATTTTAAAACAGTAAAATTACTTAAAGAGGAAATAGTTGAAAATATATGGTCTAACATGTTATCCCTTTTTTATTTATGAATCAATTTTTACCTTATAATTAAAATTATAACCATTTAAGTGTAAAAAATTTGTTAACCCTTTTGTGGTTAAAATTTGTTAACCAAGCAGTTAATCAAAAATATAAGGTTTAAAATTATAGAAAAACCTATCAAAAAAATTGGATTATGGTATTTAAACCCTTTTAAACCTTTTATTTTAATACCTGTATATTTGGAATCACTTTTCTTGATAATTACTTTATTATATTTTAATCTTTTAAAAAAATTCAAGTGTATCATCTCCCTCCCTTATAAAATAAAACCCATATTTCTATTTCATTACAATAATTGGATCCATATATCTATATCATACCCTTAAAAAATTTCGTATAAAATTACTTATCTATATTCTAGAGGCATTTTTCTTCCCAAATTACATACTCTCGTGTCCTTAAGGGGGTGTTAAAAATAGTTTTTTAAAAGAAGGGGTAATCGCCTTAACCGACCAATTTCTTTTGATATCTTATTTACATCCTAAAAATACACATTATTTATATAAAAATGAAAAATTTAGTATCCCAAATATACTTAAATTTTATTATTATTATTAAATCACCATTATCCACCCTCTTTCCCAAAAAATGGGAAATGAGAGTATCGTTCGTGCGTACATATAGATTATCATCACCACATAGAGATTCAATTCATTTTCCACCACCATATTTCATGGATGGATATTGTGATGGTTTTAATTTATATATATGATACTTATGAAATAATTATACTCCTATAATTATAATATCACATCTAACTTCTTACCTTTTAATCCCTTTGAAAACAATAATATCGTATGTGCATACATGTGGATAACAACTTCCATGAAGTGAAGTGATTTTGTTTTTACTTACATTTTTATGGGATGGTAATAAGGATAGATTAAATATTTAAATATTATATATATTATGTAACAATGATTTTTTTAATGTAAATTAAAATATACCTTTCTTTCATTTTATTTATCAAAAAATGAAAATAGTGTTCATTCGTACATACGGTCTACCGTCTCCATGAATGATGTAATTCATTTTTTTATTTATAATTTTATGGATGAATATAAATATGTATATAATGAACATATATGATATTTATATAATGGTTAAAATTCTATATATGATAGAACCATTATCAAATTATAAGGATCAAAACTACCAAACCAAAACAAACATGAAAACAAAGTAGATATGACCTGAAATAGTGATTTAAATATAGAAGTGTTAATAAATAAGCTATAAAAGGTTGTAAGTAAATTATATAAGATATTATATATATTATTATGGTTATTTAATTTATTAATAATAAATTTATATTTATTATACATGAGTTTTTAACACTTATAAAGGAAGTCATAACCGAGGTAAGGGGTTTTTGTCTCACTTTTATTTCTGTGATACACATGCCATATTCACCAATTTTTCATGTATGTGGTGTATATACTACCCATGAATGTATTTTATGAGGATTATTATTAAATTTATAAGTATTTACATATCCATATAATGTTACTACTTTCATGGGGCATATGATTAAAATGGTACCAAAGAGGTAAAGGTTTTATGTTACAATCTCATTATTAATCTAGATTGTTTATGATAATGTTTACAAAGAATAAATATTATGACATACCTCACATAAAACTCATGAATTTTCAAATCATATAGTTATTTCTTGAGTAAAAAGGTTTTTATTTAATTTTCCTCACCTTAAGTACTCAATATAAATAAAAAAAATAAGGAAAATCGAAATTATTTCTCTCTTTGGTCGAAAAACCATTTTCTTCCATGACCATATTTTCTAAAAAACATTTAAATAAGGTTTTAAATATTATAAAATAATTGTTTAAAATCTATTTTTACCCATTTTTTACTTTTTTACAAAATATTTTAAAAGGAGTATTCTTTTAATTTTCCAAAAGAGGTACTTTTTGAATAATCTACTGAAGTATAAAAGGAATGTATAATTTTAACGTATATGGAATGAATGAAATTTCTTATCATCATGATAGACTAATTATTTGAAGCTTAAATTACAACTTTCCAAGTTTATATTCAAATAAAATGTTTTCCTTAATATTTTTTAAATTTTTATACTTTAAAAACGTTATTTCAAAGTGAAAAGGATATTTTCCTCCATAAATTTTTCAATGATCCTTTAAAGTATATTTTAATCGATTATGATATCCTCCAATGTAACTTATTATTTAATGAGGATGTGATCCAGTGATATCATCTTTATTATCTCTCTAGGGAGTTTAAGATTATAATTATGTGTTATTTATGAAACCCATTTATTTTTCATGGGTTATGTTATAATGTTAGGATATATGATATTATAGAATTTATATGAATGAATTATGATTATGTGAGGTTTGTATCCATTAAATACCTATAATTAATTAGGTAAAGGTGGATAAATAATGAGTTAAATATGTTATGTGTGAACCGGATTTAATGTTCACAATTTCATGCATGGAACTATATTTCATATATATAATATTATGTGTGGACTTGGTTTTCATGTCTATATGTTTATGTATGCAATTGGATTTCATGTAGATAAGATTATGTGTAGACCCAGTTTCATGTCTATAAGTTTATAAGTGGGACTTATATAATTTCCTTAACTTCATGCATGAACTTGTTTCTATTTATACATGTTCAAAATTTTATAATCTTATGTGTATACGAAAAATGCATGTCTTATGCCAATGTTATGATCTCAAGACTTATGTTCTATGATTCCTTCAGGATTCATGTCTTGTGAACTTCCAAATTTTATTCCATGAATAAATATTATGATCTTTGATATGCAGGGTTTGGTTTTAAAATGTTAAGATCATGTTATCAAACCCTTATGCTCATGTTATATCTAAGTGATCATTGATATCGCCTTTTTTTCCCTTACTGAGCATCTGATATCACCCTTTATTATGTGTACTTTTTATCATGTTATTAAGAAATTTAATATGTATAATAATTCTAATAAGGGTTCTAGTTATATTGAAATTAGTGGGAGATGTTGTACTTCATGTATGCACCAGTTGTTTATATATCCAAGTTTCCAATGGAACTATACCTATGTAATTTTCATATAGATCATTATGTTATGTAAGTAATATTAATATGAAGAGATGAAATATATATGTATGAAAAGTATGGGTTTTTATAAAATGAGAGAATGGATTTCTCCATTATGTTATTTAATGGAAGCTGATATCTTATGCCCTTTGATACGAATTGATCTTCTGGATTAAGTAGATGGACTCATAGGTATTTTTAAAAAGTTCATTTATAGAAATTAAAATATAGATACATTGGGAATGTAGTTTGATGGCACCATTATGTATCCTTCTTGATTAATATATGTTGGGATAAAGGGTTAATATTACACAGTGTACCTCTATTAGAGGATACATGTCATCAGGACATTAACTTTTTTCTCTATAGGATCATTAGCTTGTTATTGTACACTAACCTTGGATTTTAGGTGGTGTTTCATAATGCCAATGAGAAAGGGTCCTAGAGGGTACACTCTAAGTGTATTCAAAACCTCAATTAAATTCCTTATGAATTTAACATTTTAGATAAATATTACTCTCGTATGTGGTTTAATAATTATTCATGTTGGTTTCATCATAGTTATTCAGTCACTAGTTATTCAAGGCAATATATATCAGAGTTGAATATTTAATAAATATTTATTCACCAGGTAACTATTTATTTAATTTTATGATCATAGAATATTTATTTATTCTATTTTTTTATAAGGCAACAATATATTTATTTCTTTAGTTACATGAAAATTTAATAAATATTAATTAACTAATTTCTGTGAATATAATATTTATATATTTATTGGTTAAAAATATAGTGGTATCTATTTAATTAAATAAATTACAATTATTCAATGCCCAATAAAAATTGAGGAGGATTTGTAGAGACCCGAAGCTTGACGTACATTGACATTACATTACATTTGCGGAATACTTAGTACATAACAAAAACACACACACAAGGATCGTAATAGTTTAGTGTCTTTGGAAACTCGGAGTATAATCTTCTAATCCTGGTGAAAGATCTTCAACATCTCCCATAAAGATCTTCCCTTTTTTTATACCTAAAACCTTTCTTTATATCCTGGGGAAAAGTAAACATAAAAGGGTGATCTCAAATGCTCAGTAAGGGTAAACAAAAGAAATATCAATCACATCATATTCATAAGAACATAACATTTTGGAAATCTTAACCTGTAAAAGAGAGCATAATTTCATAACATGGGATAAATCATAGTAGTGAAATGAAATCCCAATAACAATAACTTAAAACATGAAACATTGTGGCATACACACATAATCATAGAGAATCATTTCTTGTTAGTCAAGACTCATTTCCAAGACTATCTTAGTGGACAAAGTCCCTTTCTGAACTGAGTCACCCTCGTTTCAGTCCTGTTTCACTGAACTGGTATAACCTACCATTATATCCATGTCTATCTCATGAGATATAAAATCTTTACCCAATGCATTGGAGGGAGATATAGGTCCCACCCATCTCATAATGATACCATTCTTATGTGTGCCACAAAACCATAAATCATACATCATTGCATAACCCATGTAGTAAAAATGGGAATCTTAAACATCGTGACATCATAAAACAATTCATATAAGATAAAGTGATTCATAAAAATATAATTCCATTACAACGTAGTCAAATCAATGTAATAATAGGGATAGAAACAGAACCCTTTATTATCTTAGATGGAAAATAATTTTGATAAAACATTTGAACTCCATTCTTGAGGAAAATATCCTTTCTACTTCAAAAACACTTTTCCTTTCTTAACATGTTGTACAATTATAAATTAAAAGAAGTTGATTAAAAATAAACTGGAAAACTTGTAAAGGAAGCTTCTTTTAAATAATGTTTTAAAAATCCATTCATGCTGTATAAGTTAAAAAAACATTCTTCGTACTTTTGTCGGAAAAGTCAAAAAGTACCTCGTACGAAAAACGACAAAAGATTCCTTTCATATCTTTTACAAAAAACTCATAGAAGGGTAAAATTGGATATAAAATATTGTAGAAGGATGTAAATAATATTACATATTGAGGGAACATGGATGTGGATGATAAAATACACCCCAATAAATACCAATGTAAAAACAATCTCGGATAAAAATGAGATTGTGATATTTCTCTTACCTTAGGTCTGATTTGCTTCATAAGTGTCCGAACCTCCTGTATAATGATTTAAATAATGTCATTTACTTATTAAAGAATCATATTAATTGTTATGATATCATATATGGTTCACTTATGACTTTATATTACCCGTTCTTTTGTAAATTTCATGTTAAAGAGCGTTTTGGGTAAAATTGTTTCATTTATCGTAGGTGTTTGGACTTGTTGTTCTTGACATTATTATTACTTATATCATGATTTAATTACTTCCAGAATATAAAATATGATTTATATATCATATATATTCAGTATATATATATATATATATAATAGATAGATAAATGAAATGAAACACACCGTTCATGGAGACGGTAGTCCGTACGTACGCATGAACGTTGTTTTCCTTTCCTTATTGTCTTGAATGGAAGTAAGTAGATGACATATATATATACATAAATCCAGTAGATTTACCATGTCATATATTTCATGATTACTTATTATATATACTTTATAATCATTCATGAATGGTTAAAGTGGAGAATGAATCTCATCACGTCGTGGAGACGGTAGTCCGTACGTACGCACGAGTGATGATATCATTCTCATGATCGTGGGACTGTATTGGAGTGTATATATACTATTTCAGAATCAATATAAGTTTATAATAGTCATATATAGTCACTATTTACACCATTATACCCATCTAAGTAAGGTAGTGGTGTAAAATAGATTACACCACGGCGTGGAGACGGTATTACGTACGTACGCACGCGCGGTGATTTCTTTTTTCATAGGATGGATAGATTGTGAAATAGGGTTGTTTCATACTTATAATAACATATCAATATATTAGTGATACTTATGTTATTACTTAATAATGAAACAACCAAAGAAGAAGAAGTGGAAGAAGAAATAAATATGAAAGAATCGGTAACGGACATTACCTCTTCTTTGAAGTGCTTCTTTGAGACCTTCTTTTAGGGCACTAAAATTGGTATTTGAGGAAGACCAGAACCTCTAGGATGTTTCTAGGGAAGTGGAGAAGAGAATTTTTTAGGGTTTGTCCGAGCTTGAAGGCTCAAAGTTGTGTGAGGAAGAGAGGGATGAGGTGCCCTTTTATAAGGGAGGAGAGGGGCACCTTTGGAATAACTAAAAATATTATTTTATTATAAATTCAAGTTCGGTTTTAAATAGCTCTAAATTGATTTATTTCGAGGCTAAGGTGAGTATGGGTCGAAATCCTCTTATAAAATAGAATTTAGACAAGTTTAGGTTCCTATTTAAACCTTATCATTTAGATTTAACATTAAGTTAAATAATTTTACTTTTACCGTTTCTTCTTGTGTTCTTACACTATAAGGTTAATAAACTTACTATAAGAAGCCAAAACAACCCCAAATTGTTTATTATTAATATATATAACCTTATCTAAGTCATTTGGAGGAACCTTAGATTTTTAGGAATAACATAACAATTAATAATATAATATTGTTTAAAAAACTTATTTTATGTCAATTTTGACACTATTTAGTAATTGATTTTTGTGAAAATACTAATAGAATGATAAGTTCGAACAAAGTTAATTAAATCAATACTAACATGTCATATTAACCTATAAAATTAGTGGAATTCATAAAAAGTCTCAAATTATTTTTATTTGAGTATTTATAACATCAATTATGTCAATATTTCATTAATAATATAATTACTGCATCATTGTTGTCTCATAAATAAATTAAATTATTTAATGTCTAAAAATTACAAATAAAATACCATTATGTAGGAAATCTTTTTATCTTTCTAATTAATATTTATAGTCGAATTTATCTTATGTATAACCCTATATTAAAAATGTTTTATTAAATAAACATTGATTTTAACTCTTTTAACTCTTCTTTGAATTAAAAAACAATAAATGTCCTAATCTAATCCAAGTGGGCCTAAATGGTCATATTTTATTCCTAAGCTTGTTTTTGGTCGAATTACACTTATCCAATAGAATTTGGACATGTGTTAGGGTAATAATAATATCATTTTTACCCTTAATTACCCTATTTACTTTTAACAGTGGTAAATAAAAGTAAAAAGGTACTATTCACCAAAAAATATTTTCATCTCATTGAACCATATTTTACATACTGACATCAACCGTGTCTCTCGTATTTTTGAAATTCCACTCACAGAAGCGGTAAAATTAATTTTTATGAATAATTCAGTTTTTTTTAACTACCACTTAGTGGTTTCACTATTCATCAAAAATTTAAAGTTTTCAGAAAAATACCAAAAATTAGGCCTAATCTATATTTGATATTATGAACTCAAAAATGATTTCTATTTTACCAAATTCAAAACATATCAGTTGCATTAGTTAATTTAAAAATTAATTCCCGTCGTCAAAACAAAAGGCGTGTTTTTAAGAGATAATAACTATCAAAAGATTGGCACTTGTTTATAACTGGTTTAAATGTGAAATTACATATAATGACCAACATTGTATTAAATTGTAAAAATATATTCTAAATATACTTTAAAACCACTCAAATTAATAATTTATCACTATTAATTATTTTGATTGAAAAAGTTGTTTTTAATTAAAATTTAGTAATTTTCACTATTCATCAGAATATGAAAGTTATCCGAAAATCACCAAAATTTCACCCTAAGCTAATTTCGATATTTCGAATCCATAAATGAAGTCCATTTTGAAAAATAAAATTTACAAAATTTCAAAAATTGGTTATTACTATTCATAACGGCTAGTTTTAATAATATCTTAATAGCATATCGTTGTTTAACGAAACTCGGTGTTGCGTACAATGCATGCTATCGTGGAAGGTCGTGATTGCGTGTAATTCAAGCCAGGTCAGAGATGTGTGTTGTGAAAGCTCCTTTTGGTGTAGCGTATAACACAAGACATTAATGAAATTAAAAAGAATATTTTTCATAAAATCTCAGGGTGTTACATTCTACCCCCCTTAAAATGAATTTCGCCCTCGAAATTCGTCGAGGTTATAAATGGTTTACTATTCTAAAGTTTCTTTAATCGAAACCCACATCGTAAAAAGGAATACCAAAACCAATCTTTAAAAACAAAATTATGAAACGTAACGGTTACCCAAATAAACTAATCATTGGGTTTCCACATACGTGAAAATATGGATATGGAAGAGAAATCTAACCATCATGTTCTGATGGAGAGTGGTAGAGAACATGGATATGGAAAAGCTAGCAATCACAAATCCATAAATTTGTGACGATCTAAGGTACCATCTGATTAATCAGATATAAGAGCACTAGGACAACATTTTTTATTTTCAAGATCATTTCCCTAAAGTTGAAGAATTTGAATTAGAATAAATACTTACTTTATTTTGGTACAATCTCACTGTTGTTCGTTCCTTGAACAATTTCCACTTCATCTCTTAAATAAATGAAGTTGAATTTTTTATTCGTGAAGTGTTAGTATGACAGGTCATTCCATCTGTCTCAAACAAAAGGTTAGCAAAAGTTATTAAATATACAGAAGTCATTCTTTAGTGAGATTAATCATATATGGTTCCTAAAATGGACTTATACTTCATATATCATACCGATTAATAAAATAAAACTAGTTTCTACTAAACAGGGAATTCCTGTAGGCCAGTGGTAGGCGATAAAGTCCAGTCGCACTTCGGTTGTGGGTTCGATTCCCACGGCCTTGTCCGACGCGATGGGTTGTCTCCCGTCCTGTAGGTTTCCCTTTTTCTAAAACTATATTACTATAACATCCCATCAATAATATCAAAAAACTTCTATCCTTAAATAATCCATTCCAATTTTTAGGCTTATCCATAATACTGCAGTCCACTCTCATAATATAGTGAAAACAATTACCAGAGATTTAATACCATCGTTGATCCCCATATATCATAAGATATGCCTTGTTGGTAACATTCCAATCATGTGAATAATTTAATCATGTATTCTCTTGAAAAATGAATACCAATTAAACCTTAGTGAAAACATGAATGTTGTCAAAAGTTAACTCTTTCCACATACCAAAATACAAAAATTCTATATACTCAAACCATGATATCACTTAGTCCTTATATCAATCATGAGCTCATGAATACTGTCAAACATTTCATTTTCTCTTTATCACTTCATTATGTCCATATCATCCACTTTCCAAAAAATATCTGAATAACCTTTCATTGTTACACATAACATTCATCATAAACTTTCAAAACTTAAGGAAATACAACAGTGTAACAATCCTTAGATGTCTTTTTATTCTATAGTACAACATTACACTTGATAAACATGTAATCTGTTGGAATCACCTGTTTTGATAATCCCAAATCATGCTTAAACATTAATTCTGATGTATTAAACCTTTGCATTAATCTTATTATTCTATGCTTAAACGTATTTTATTCTAAACAATTCATATTCTTACTCTCATAACTTTACTGTAATAGCTTACAGTAGTATTTACATAAGTTTGGTATTATTAGCTACCAGTCAGAGTTTTCTTCTCAAAGTCACAGATACAGTTAACTGTCACCTTAAGTTACTGTTGCAAGAAGTTCACAGTTACAAGGTTACTGTCGAAGACTAATACAAGCTTACAGTTACAAGTCTACTGCTATCTATTGTCAAAGCTCACAGATGAAGGTCACAGTTACAAGACTTCTGTTCAAAGTTATCTCTGATCAAGTTCACAGTCGAACAAGTCTACAGTTGAAACAAGTTCGCAGACGAACAAGCCTACAGTCATAAGTCTACAGTCAAGGTTACAGTTAGACAGCTTCTGTCTACTAAGTCTACAGATGATCGAAGTCTACAGTTGACAAAGGTTACAGCTCTACAAATTTGATGTTACAAGTCTACAGTTAGAGGAGGCTACAGCTACATGGAGTAAAAGCTACTATTGCAAGCCTACAGACAGCAAGCCTTTTGTTGAAGTCAGCAGTCAGAAGGAAGTACACAGTTGGAAGACCACAGTTGAAGTCAACAGTGACATACATTCTCGACTCACTGTTTTAATTTCTTTGTTTCCTACATTTAATCTATCTAACGGTCATATCATACATTTTGATGATTTGTCAAATATCTGATAAAGGTTGTCGGATGTCAGGAACCCGTACCTCGTACCTGCTGAAAAGAAATCTTTTCTGTCCCCTGTCGGGAGATAAATACGAGAAGACTACGCTGCCCAAAAAGAATGCGAACCAGAGAAGTGCGTGGTGGACGAAATATACCAGAAACACAAGAAGATAAAAACGAGCTCCATCAAGAACACAGAGAAGCATATAGACAATCAAGTATACTCGAGAAGTGTTCTGTGCATACAAGAAGAACCCTGAAGAACTTCATCGACTACATTCTCACTACCTGTGAACCTGAAGCATACGACACTCTGTTTCTCAAACAGAAACGAGAAGAGGACTCAAACTCTCTTCTGATCGAATACAAGAGCTACACTGAGATCACCAGAACCACTTCTATACTCTACATCTCTTGTTCTGTGATTTATTCTACATTTTGAGCAGTGTGTGTTATCTGCTGTATTAAACACACACACTGACTCCTGTTCTTTCACTGGAGGATCTGTAAATCCTCAGCAAACCTTTTTGCACCCCATTCCCACTGTGGATAGTGGTAGAGGTCTTGTGACCTGGACAGCTTGCTGCTGTTGTCTGTTTTCCCACGAAGAACTGTGGTAGGGGTCTTGTGACCTGGACAGTGTGTTCACTGTTGTTAACCCCGATCCAGGGTGTGGATCATTCTTATATAAAATTTTGAGAGGACTAAGTCTCGGCTTGAGACTGAACCTCTTGGTTAATTTTCTGTGTTTATAGTTATACTCTATATCCATACTATACATATTTATTTCATATTCCGCTGCTATTACTTTGAAATATAATCTATCTTCAAAGCTACTTTGATAATTAAATTCGCAAGTGTTTATATTTGTTATAAATCAGTAAGTTAGTTTCAAAAGTTAATTTAATCATAAGATTAAGTTAACTGAGAATTAATCAATCTTTGAGAAACTAATTGAACCTTTATAATCTATATAAATTCACTACAGTTTAATTTGTTTTTGAAATTGGGGGATTTTAATAGAAATTGTTTTTTAACAGAAATTTTAATTGGAACTCAATTCACCCCCCCTCTTGAGTGTCCACTCCGACCAACATTTGGTATCAGAGGTTGTGTTTATCTCTGTTATACTTGCTCAAAGTTTTATTTTAACTCTCTGTTTTTAAACTGTGATTGTAGTTTTATCTAAAAGATCTTAAATTTCTGTTAGTTCTAAATTTTATCTCTTTAAAACATTTTCTAGAATTTCCTTATGGATAATAGACTAGAAGGTGCTGCTACTAACAGGCCACCCTTCTTTAATGGTGTGAATTATTCCCAATGGAAGCTCAAAATGAAAATTCATTTGGAAAGTATGGGTTTTGATATTTGGACTGCTATAGAGTCTCAATACAAGATTCCAGAAACTGAAAGAATAACTTGGGATGAACCTACTAAAGTAGCTTACAATAATAATTGTAAGGCTGTGAATGCTCTCTACTGTGCTCTAGGAGATGAGGAGTTCAATAGAATTTCTGCATGTAAAACTGCTTTTGAAATCTGGGACACCTTAGCTGTTTCTCATGAAGGAACAACTAATGTCAAGGAAATGCGGTTAAATACTTATACTATCAAATATGATAACTTTAAGATGAAAGCTGATGAACCTATTTCTGATATGTATCTCAGGTTTAATGAGATAGTCAACACAATGAGCTCACTCGGAAAGATTGTTCCAGCAAAGGAGCAAATCATGAGATTATTGAGATGTCTGCCTGACAGATGGAGAGGCACATCCGTTTCAATTAGAGAATCCTGTGATATTGGAACTTTGCCTGTCAAGGAGTTAATTGGTAAGCTGATGATGTACGAAGAAGAGCTAAAGGTGAATAAAGAGGAAGATGAGGAACCAAAACGAAAATCTGTAGCTTTTAAGTCTACTGCATCAAAGAGCAAAGACAAGGAGAAAGTTCATATACCAACTGAAAGCTCATCTAGTGAAGACTTAGATTCTGACAGTGATGCCGAGATGGCACAAATAGCAAGGAGATTCAAGAAGTTCTATAGGAAGAAGAAGTTCTTCAGAAAACCAAACTACAAGGGTAAGTATGATAGACAAGGTAAGTGGAAGAAAGATTGGAAGAACACTGATAAAGAAGAAGACATAGTTTGCTATGAATGTAAAAGGAAAGGACACATCAAAGCTGACTGTCCTAAGTTAAAATTCAAGAAGAAATATGAGTACAAGGACAAGAATTATAGGAAAGCTATGAAGGCCACCTGGAGTGCTTCAGAAGACAGCACAAGTGAGTCAGAGTCCAGTGATTCTGAAAGAAATCGTGCTAATATGTGTTTCATGACAAACACATCTGAGGTAACCTTAGACACTCCCACTTTAAACTCTTATTATTCTGAAGGTGAAGCAGAATCTGGTTCTGATTCTGAAAATATGTCTAAAGATGAATTGATTGAATACTGTAATATGCTGGAAGAAACGTGTAATGAACTAAAGGATAAATATAAGTCTTTAAAGAAACATCATGCTCTTACTGCAAGTGTCAAGTCTGCACTTGATGTAGAAAAAGAGAAAAATGTTCAATTATTAAAGGAGAATACAGAACTGAAACTATCTAATGAACAACTTAGAAAGGACTTAGAAACATTCACAAATGGAAAAGATACTCTAACCCAACTGCTAGGAAAGCAAGTTGCACCTAAGTATGCTACTGGCTTGGGATACCAACCTGGACAAAGACAGTTTACTAAAACCCGATTTATTAAGTCTGGAAAAAATCCTGCTAGTTCCAGTTTTGGAAATTCGTATGCCTCAACTGGTTATTTAAATAGTTGTAGATCAAATAAAGTATATCTCTCTAAATCTGTTGCATCTATTAATTGTATGGGACCCATAAAACAAATCTGGGTACCTAAATCCTTGATTGCTAACATATCTGGACCCAAGAAAATCTGGGTACCAAAGTCATTTCCTGTCTAATCTGTTTTGTAGGAAATCTGTTTGAAAAGCAATTACAAGAAGGTATGGTACTTAGACAGTGGATGTTCAAGACACATGTCTGGGGACTATTCGTGCTTCAAAATCTTAATAAAGGTTGATGGAGGATATGCCACTTTTGGTGATAACTCAAAAGGAAAAATCATCGGCTTAGGCCAGATTGGTAACACTGACTCAGTATTAATTTCCAAAGTTTTATTTGTTGATGGACTTAAGTACAACCTACTTAGCATTTCTCAATTGTGTGATGATGGTTTTAATGTCAAGTTTGAAAACAATTCTTGTGATGTTTATAATTCCAAAAATGCTTTAATATTTTCTGCCTTAAGAAATGAAAATGTTTATGCTGTTGACTTAAACACTTTAGCTAAACATAATGTTACTTGCTTAAATGCTTTTCATAAAGAGTCTTGGCTGTGGCATAGGAGATTAGGACACTGCAACATTCACTCACTTAGAAAACTCTCTAAGAAACACCTAGTTAGAGACCTACCTAAGCTTGAATTCCCAAATGACAAAGTGTGTAATCCCTGTCAAAAGGGAAAACAACACAAAGTTTCTTTTAAACCAAAGAAAGAAGTTTCAACTTCTCAACCACTTGAACTGGTTCACATGGATTTGTTTGGACCATCAAGAATTTCAAGTCTAAATGGGAAGCACTATGTTTATGTTCTTGTAGATGACTCTTCTAGATATACTTGGGTATACTTTCTAGCTCACAAAAGTGAAGCCTGCTCTTCCTTTGTTAAATACTCCAAGTCTGTAGAAAATCTTAGTGGACTCAAGATTAAGACCCTAAGAAGTGATCATGGCCGTGAGTTTGAGAATCGAGAATTTGAATCTTACTGCTCACACAATGGCTATTCTCATAATTTTTCTGCCCCTAGGACACCTCAACAGAATGGTGTAGTGGAAAGAAGAAACCGAACCCTGCAAGAAATTGCTAGAACCATGCTTAATGAATATGACCTGCCAATTTACTTCTGGGCTGAAGCTGTAAATACAGCCTGCTATGTTATTAATAGAGTCTTGATTAGACCGGTTCTTAAGAAAACCCCTTATGAGTTGTGGAATAATAGGAAGCCTAAGGTTAATTACTTTAGAGTTTTTGGTTGCAAAGTCTTTATTCTGAATACTAAAGATAATCTTGATAAATTTGCTCCAAAAAGTGATGAAGGAATTTTCCTAGGTTACTCTATGTCTAGTAAAGCCTATAGAGTGTTCAATAAGAAAACCAAATGTGTGGAAGAATCTGTTCACATCAAGTTTGATGAGACTGATCCACATGAGTCTAAAACTTCTCTTGAAGATGTTGAAGAAGACTTATCTGTTCTGGACCTAAATGACAAATCTAAAGAACCTGTAATCAAAACATCCAGTTCTGGACTTTTTCCAGAATCTTCCTCTGTGGAACCCGAACCTATAAATGAACCTGAAATCTCTAGTCCAACCTTTACTAAATCAACTAGGATTCTAAAGAATCATCCTTTAGATGCTGTTTTTGGTAATCTTGATAGAGGAACACAAACTAGAGCTTCTCTAAGAAATCAGGTTGAACATCAAGCTTTTCTTTCACAGCTTGAACCCAAAAATGTCAATGATGCTATCAGTGATGAATTCTGGGTAATGGCTATGCAAGAAGAACTAAATCAGTTTGAAAGAAACAAAGTTTGGGAATTAGTGGAAAGACCTAAAGACACTCTTACCATAGGCACTAAATGGGTGTTTAGAAACAAAGTTGATGAGTTTGGTAACATAATCAGAAACAAAGCTAGGCTAGTTGCACAAGGGTATAGTCAGGAAGAAGGAATAGACTATGAGGAAACCTTTGCACCTGTGGCTGGACTAGAGGCCATTAGGATATTACTTGCTTATGCTGCTCATCTGAATTTCAAACTATATCAAATGGATGTTAAAAGTGCTTTTCTAAATGGATATATAATTGAGGATGTATTTGTGGAACAACCTCCTGGATTTACTGATCCCCATTTTCCAAATCAAGTTTTTAAACTTTCTAAAGCTTTATATGGTTTGAAACAAGCTCCAAGAGCTTGGTATGATAGACTTAGCAATTTCCTTATTTCAAAAGGTTTTACTAAAGGGATAGCTGATCCTACTCTTTTTATTAAATGGATTTCTAAAGATGTCTTAATAGTACAAATTTATGTGGATGATATTATTTTTGGATCTTCTAAAAATTCTTTATGTGTTGATTTTTCAAAAATAATGCAAAATGAGTTTGAAATGAGTTTAATGGGAGAACTCAAATTTTTCCTTGGATTTCAGATCTTTCAAAATAAAAATGGTATTATTTTGAACCAAAGTAAATATATTAAAGATCTTCTAAAACGTTTTTCTTTGGATGGCACCAAAGGCAGTGACACACCTATGAGCACCACTTGCAAGTTGGACAGTGATGAAACTGGTGAACCAGTGGATCAAACCAATTACAGAGGTATGATAGGTAGTCTACTGTACCTTACTGCCAGTAGACCTGACATCATGTTCAGTGTATGCATGAGTGCTCGGTTTCAAGCCAATCCAAAAGAGTCTCATTTGAATGCTGTTAAAAGGATTTTCAAATATCTAAAACATACTCCCAATTTGGGATTATTTTATCCAAAAGGAAAATCATTTGATTTATTAAGTTATTCTGATGCTGATTTTGCTGGCTGCAAGTTAGATAGAAAGAGAACCTCTGGAACATGTCACATTTTAGGCAAGTCACTAGTATCTTGGTGTAGTGAGAAGCAGAATTCTGTTGCATTGTCTACTGCCGAAGCTGAGTATATAGCTGCTGGTAGCTGTTGTGCACAAATCTTGTGGATGAAACACACTTTACTAGACTATGGATATCAATTCAAAAATTTCTCTATAAGGTGTGACAATACAAGTGCTATTAACATTTCTAAAAATCCAGTATCTCATGCTAGGACAAAACATATTGATGTGAGACATCACTTTCTGAGGGATCATTATCAAAAAGGTGATATCACTCTTGAGTTCATTGGCACTGAACATCAGTTAGCTGATATTTTTACAAAGCCTTTGAATTCTGAGAGATTAAGTTACATCAAACATGAGTTAGGTATGATTAATTATAGCACAGTTGAAACCTCACAGTTGAAACCTCACAGTTAGAACCTCACAGTTGAAACCTCACAGTTGAAACCTCACAGTTGAAACCTCACAGTTAGACCTCACCGGTGTACCTCACTGTTACATCTCTCTGTAGGCTGTTTCGCTGTTTAATCTTATTTTATTTTGCGGGAATTTGAACCGTTTCTTTTCTTTATTCTTTTATTTCTAAATCCCTAAATGATAAAATTGAGAACATCGAACATATCTCAATCCACTCATCTCGACCCTTGCTCTCTCAAGTCCTAAACCCTAAACCTTCAACCGAACCTCGAAACCTCATTCAGTTCCAATGGCCAGAACAAAGCGACCCCCGACTGTCAACGAAGATGCACCAACGCCAAAGAGGACTCAAGTCGAATCCAGTGGCACCGGGAACGCCTCGATAAGACCTGTCAATCCACATCTGACTAAGAGAGAAATAGTTGCTGAGAAGGAGCTAAGTGAAGAGTGGATTTTATCGAGCAGATCATTAGTACTGGCAGTGCTTAATGAGCAAGGATGGACTGAATGCTTCGCAAACAATAATGGACCGTACTACCCGAAGCTGGTGAAGGAATTCTATGAATATCTACAGTTCGAGGAAGAAGATGATCTGCATAAACTGGTATCCAGAGTAAATGGTAATGAAGTCAGTTTTTCATCAGTTGAATGGGCTGCATGTTTAAGAGTTCCTCATGAGGGTATTTACAACTACTATTCTGGTGCGGCTCCTCCAAACAGTAGAATCTTTGATCATGAGACGGCTCTGGAAGAATTGACAGGTAATGGCACAGTAAGGAAGATTATTGCTGTTGAAATGAATGGAGAGGACAGGCTTCTGTTTAAGTTTATTCAGCATGTACTGAGTCCTAGAAGAGGAGATTTTGCAACTCTGAAGCATCAGGATATTTACTTGATGTACTTATTAAAACATGGAAGGAAGGTCAACCTTTGTAGGTTGCTGATGGCTCAGATGGAGGACATGATAAAGGCAAGCTCAAAATCAAGTGCCTTGTTCCATGCTAAACTCATTTCGGTTATGTTGAAAGTGAAAGGTGCAGCTGGAAGTCAGGAAGAGTTGATAGTGGCAAAGAACAGTGTATGTATCTCGAAAGTAATCTGCAAATTCATGAAGATCAGTTGGAATCCCTGGAAGAAATCATGGGTGAATGATGAGGAGAGAATCTATGAGAAATTTAGCCCTTCTACTCATCCCTCTAGACCGAGAGATAGGAGAGATCCAGGCTTAAAGCCTGATGAGCCTGAACCTGTATACTCAGATGATGAACAGACTGCAGTAGTTGGTGACTCTGCAAGAGAGAACACCCCAATTGATGAAGGGAGTGATCCTGATACTACTCACAGTCCTGTCAGGACAGTGACGTTTGGAGCAGCAAGCCCTCCAAAAGAACTACCTAGTAGAGAACCTATTCTAAGAGACAGTGAGACTGAGTCTACAGAAGAAGAAGAAGAATATCAGTATTTTGTCAAGGACACCTCTGATGAGGGTGATACAGTCGAAGCAAAAGAGGCTGGAACTTCAAATGAAAATCAAGAAACTGTTGCAGAAGAACTTAGTATGAGCCCTCTGATAGGGTATACAGACAAGTCAGTGTCTGACCAGGAAGCAGGAGTGGTCTCTACTACTGTTGTCATGGAAGTGGTTGATGACCCAACAGAGAAGGAGGCTAACCTCACTGCTGAACCTACAGAGAAAGCGAGTATGGAACCTGCTAAAGCTACAGAAGAGAACTTAGAGTTACCCAGAGTTGAGCAGATAGTAGAAAGTGTTCAGGAAGGACCTCCAAGTGAGGGGGAGCGTGTTGGTTCAGTCTCTGTACTGTTTGATATAGAAGGATGGACCTCAGATCCAGGATACATGGTGTTAGGACTCAATTATGAGGATTCAGATGAAGAAAACCAACCACCAAGAAATCCAGTCATCCTACCTAACAGCTCTCCAGTGTTAGAAACTGAAAGATTGGCCACCAAGGAAGACCTTGAATCCTTAAAGAATGAAATGAAGGAGACCATCAGACAGTCTGTTGCTGAATTGAAAACCAGTCTTTTTGATGAGCTGAAAAATGTGGAACAATCCTTAGAATTATCTCTAGGATGTGTTGTGGGAAGTCCAATCAAAGAAGTGATGGATGAAATGAAAGTGTGCCACACTCAAATTGAAAGCTGGACTGGAGTAGTAGTGGCCCTCAGACAATCAGTTGCTTCCTTAACTGCCCTGAGCAGTTCTCAGACACAAGTGGCCAGTGAGATTCGATACATCAAAGAAGTGGTCAAGCAGTTTGTGGAAGTATTTGAGGCTTTCAAGAAATCAGTAAAAGAACACTTTAGCAATCAGGATGCTGTCATTCAGAAAGTGATTGGAAATCTGACTCAGTCTTTCAAGGAGACAGTGGCATTCTCAGTCAACTCCCTTCCTTCATCTAGCTCTCCTGTGGACCTTGAGCAGTTTAGAAGCCTGCTCAGAGAAGAGCTTACTCAGGCTCGTGCAAATGACACATCAGACCTACAGATCCTTGCTACTACCAGAGAAGTCAGTGGCTTTGTTCGTGAGCACCTGCAGGCTGCTACTGCTTCTCAGGAGGCCATCAAAAGTAAAGTGGATTATTACTTTGATCGGATTTTCACCAAGCATCAGTTAAACAATCACTTCAAGCTCATGCTAGAAACTATGAAGCTGCCTCCTGTAACTCAAGCCTTCAAAGAACAAGTTAGAAAGCTACGAGAGTTGACCCCGGCTTTGGATAAATTCTTGGAAAACAAAGATGACTTCTTATCTGCCATGGACAAAGGAGGAAACATCATAATGGATTTCAGGAATCTGCTCCTACCTTTTCTTCATGTGGACTGCACACCTGTTATAGTTCCTCCTGCCCTACCTGTCTCTAACCCCAGTGGTTCTTCCATAATGTCTCCTGCTGATGCCCTCAGAAGCCTTAGACCACTGATACCTCAGCAAGCTACTCACTACAGGCCTTCAGGAGCATCTGTTGCTGCCCCTCCAGACATTCCTGCTGCCATTCCTCAGCCTGTTGATCCTTCACCTCCTGCTCCATCTTCTTCCTCCAAAGGAAAAGATCCCTTACCTCCAGATGAAGAGGATTGAGTCTGTTTATGTTTTTTTGATAGGGATCATGTATTCACGTTTTGGTTCATGTAATGTACTCCTTATTAATACAATGTTTATTTTCTCTCTCTCTGTCTTTCTTTTTGTTAATCACAAAGGGGGAGAAATAAAGAGAAATAGATAGGGGGAGAAATGGGGAGAAATAGGGAAAACTCAAGGGAGAAATGAACCTATACAAAGAGGATAAATCCTTTCGGATTATACCTAATTTTTGTGCTCATATTGCTAATACTGTGTTTTGCACACTTCTCTCTGATACTTCTATATTTCATACTGACATAATTTGTGATTATCAAAAAGGGGGAGATTGTTGGAATCACCTGTTTTGATAATCCCAAATCATGCTTAAACATTAATTCTGATGTATTAAACCTTTGCATTAATCTTATTATTCTATGCTTAAACGTATTTTATTCTAAACAATTCATATTCTTACTCTCATAACTTTACTGTAATAGCTTACAGTAGTATTTACATAAGTTTGGTATTATTAGCTACCAGTCAGATTTTTCTTCTCAAAGTCACAGATACAGTTAACTGTCACCTTAAGTTACTGTTGCAAGAAGTTCACAGTTACAAGGTTACAGTCGAAGACTAATACAAGCTTACAGTTACAAGTCTACTGCTATCTATTGTCAAAGCTCACAGACGAAGGTCACAGTTACAAGACTTCTGTTCAAAGTTATCTCTGATCAAGTTCACAGTCGAACAAGTCTACAGTTGAAACAAGTTCGCAGACGAACAAGCCTACAGTCATAAGTCTACAGTCAAGGTTACAGTTAGACAGCTTCTGTCTACTAAGTCTACAGATGATCGAAGTCTACAGTTGACAAAGGTTACAGCTCTACAAATTTGATGTTACAAGTCTACAGTTAGAGGAGGCTACAGCTACATGGAGTAAAAGCTACTATTGCAAGCCTACAGACAGCAAGCCTTTTGTTGAAGTCAGCAGTCAGAAGGAAGTCCACAGTTGGAAGACCACAGTTGAAGTCAACAGTGACATACATTCTCGACTCACTGTTTTAATTTCTTTGTTTCCTACATTTAATCTATCTAACGGTCATATCATACATTTTGATGATTTGTCAAATATCTGATAAAGGTTGTCGGATGTCAGGAACCCGTACCTCGTACCTGCTGAAAAGAAATCTTTTCTGTCCCCTGTCGGGAGATAAATACGAGAAGACTACGCTTCCCAAAAAGAATGCGAACCAGAGAAGTGCGTGGTGGACGAAATATACCAGAAACACAAGAAGATAAAAACGAGCTCCATCAAGAACACAGAGAAGCATATAGACAATCAAGTATACTCGAGAAGTGTTCTGTGCATACAAGAAGAACCCTGAAGAACTTCATCAACTACATTCTCACTACCTGTGAACCTGAAGCATACGACACTCTGTTTCTCAAACAGAAACGAGAAGAGGACTCAAACTCTCTTCTGATCGAATACAAGAGCTACACTGAGATCACCAGAACCACTTCTAAACTCTACATCTCTTGTTCTGTGATTTATTCTACATTTTGAGCAGTGTGTGTTATCTGCTGTATTAAACACACACACTGACTCCTGTTCTTTCACTGGAGGATCTGTAAATCCTCAGCAAACCTTTTTGCACCCCATTCCCACTGTGGATAGTGGTAGAGGTCTTGTGACCTGGACAGCTTGCTGCTGTTGTTTGTTTTCCCACGAAGAACTGTGGTAGAGGTCTTGTGACCTGGACAGTGTGTTCACTGTTGTTAACCCCGATCCAGGGTGTGGATCATTCTTATATAAAATTTTGAGAGGACTAAGTCTCGGCTTGAGACTGAACCTCTTGGTTAATTTTCTGTGTTTATAGTTATACTCTATATCCATACTATACATATTTATTTCATATTCCGCTGCTATTACTTTGAAATATAATCTATCTTCAAAGCTACTTTGATAATTAAATTCGCAAGTGTTTATATTTGTTATAAATCAGTAAGTTAGTTTCAAAAGTTAATTTAATCATAAGATTAAGTTAACTGAGAATTAATCAATCTTTGAGAAACTAATTGAACCTTTATAATCTATATAAATTCACTACAGTTTAATTTGTTTTTGAAATTGGGGGATTTTTATAGAAATTGTTTTTTAACAGAAATTTTAATTGGAACTCAATTCACCCCCCCTCTTGAGTTTCCACTCTGACCAACATAATCATTCCACTACCTTCTTAAACCATTGACCGAGCTTCAACAATTCTTTCATCTCACATATCATTTGTAGTCTCTTCATCATCATCAACAAAAATACTACCCATACGACCATACCAATTCTCTTCATGAGACATTCCCTTAGGGCATTGGTTTGCATAATGCCTGTACATTCCACATTTAAAACATTTAACCATTGTTGATGTCGTAGCAATACCATTAACCTCATCCATGGTGTTAACTGATAATTTTCCGTTGCACTTACTGGATTTGTGTCCTTATTTTCCGCACCCAAAGCATCTTCCAGTTCCTTTGAAACATTCTCATTGATGCCTCTTCCCACATGATTTACATAGGGGAAATTGAACTTTCTTTCCTCTATGATCATCATGAAACTCCATCTTTCTCTTATTAGCTGAGTCAGGAAACTTACCAAATTTTACTTTATTGATCATATTATGAGATTGCTGATTCGGCATAATAATGATGTTTGGACTTCCAAATCCCATTTCATTTGATTGCTTATGAAGAATATCATTCCATTGTCCATCATATCCTCCATTATCGTGAATCATCTTGTTTCCAGCCATTTTCTAAAACCCAAAAAGAATAGTGTGAGATGCAAAAATCATAATAAAGGGGGAGTAACTTCAATA
Organism: Viscum album; assembly: GCA_963277665.1. Classification (NCBI taxonomy): domain Eukaryota; kingdom Viridiplantae; phylum Streptophyta; class Magnoliopsida; order Santalales; family Viscaceae; genus Viscum; species Viscum album. Next base: position 1,122,225,434 of record OY728136.1, on the reverse strand, counting down.
TATAACATCTTAGGTTAAATTCTAATATTGTTACCATAGTTCTAGGACTATATCCTATATGTATACCTATCCTTAGGGACATCCCTAGACATACCTTAGAAATATCTCTAGGGATCTCACAAACGTTTTCACATCCTAGTTTCCAAAGGTTGACTAAACCTTTCCTCTGATACCAACTGTAGAGACCCGAAGCTTTACGTACATTGACATTACATTACATTTGAGGAATACTTAGTACATAACAAAAACACACACACAAGGATCTTAATAGTTTAGTGTCTTTGGAAACTCAGAGTATAATCTTCTAATCCTGGTGAAAGATCTTCAACATCTCCCATAAAGATCTTCCCTTTTTTTATACCTAAAACCTTTCTTTATATCCTGGGGAAAATTAAACATAAAAGGGTGAGCTCAAATTCTCATTAAGGGTAAACAAAAGAAATATCAATCACATCATATTCATAAGAACATAACATTTTGGAAATCTTAACCTGCAAAAGAGAGCATAATTTCATAACATGGGATAAATCATAGTAGTGAAATGAAATCCCAATAATCATAATTTAAAAAATGAAACATTGTGTCATACACACATAATCATATAGAATCATTTCTTGTTAGTCAAGACTCATTGCCAAGACTATCTTAGTGGACAAAGTCCCTTTCTGAACCGAGTCACCCTCGTTTCAGTCCTATTTCACTGAACCGGTATAACATACCATTCCAGCCATGTCTATATCATGAGATATAAAATCTTTACCCAATGCATTGGAGGTAGATATAGGTCCCACCCATCTCATAATGATACCATTATTATGTGTGCCACAAAACCATAAATCATACATCATTGCATAACCCATGTAGTAAAAATGGGAATCTTAAACATCGTGACATCATAAAACAATTCATATAAGATAAAGGGATTCATAAAAATATGATTCCATTACAACATAGTCAAATCAATGTAATAATAGGGATAGAAACAGAACCCTTTATTATCTTAGATGGAAAATAATTTTGATAAAACAATTGAACTCCATTCTTGAGGAAAATATCCTTTCTGCTTCAAAAACACTTTTCCTTTCTTAACATGTCGTACAATTATAAATTAAAAGAAGTTGATTAAAAATAAACTTGAAAACTTGTAAAGGAAGCTTCTTGGAAATAATGTTTTAAAAATCCATTCATTCCGTATAAGTTCAAAAAAAACATTCTTCGTACTTTTGTCGAAAAAGTCAAAAAGTACCTCGTACGAAAAAGGACAAAAGATTCCTTTCATATCTTTTACAAAAAACTAATAGAAGGGTAAAATTGGATATAAACTATTGTAGAAGGATGGAAATAATATTAAATATTGAGGTAACATGGATGTGGATGATAAAATACACCCCAGTAAATACTAAAGTAAAAACAATCTCGGATAAAAATGAGATTGTGATATTTCCCTTACCTTAGGTCTGATTTGCTTCGTAAGTGTCTGAACCTCCTGTATAATGATTTAAAAAATGTCATTTACTTATTAAATAATCATATTCATTGTTATGATATCATATATGGTTCACTTATGACTTTATATTACCCGTTCTTTTGTAAATTCCATGTTAAAGAGCGTTTTGGGTAAAATTGTTTCATTTATCGTAGGTGTTTGGACTTGTTGTTCTTGACATTATTATTACTTATATCATGATTTACTTACTTCCAGAATATAAAATATGATTTATATATCATATATATTCAGTATATATATATATATAATAGATAGATAAATGAAATGAAACACACCGTTCATGGAGACGGTAGTTCGTACGTACGCATGAATGTTGTTTTCCTTTCCTTATTGTCTTGAATGGAAGTAAGTAGATGACATATATATATACATAAATCCAGTAGATTTACCATGTCATATATTTCATGATTACTTATTATATATACTTTATAATCATTCATGAATGGTTAAAGTGGAGAATGAATCTCATCGCGTCGTGGAGACGGTAGTCCGTACGTACGCACGAGTGATGATATCGTTCTCATGATCGTGGGACTGTATTGGAGTGTATTTATACTATTTCAGAATCAATATAACTTTATAATAGTCATATATAGTCATTATTTACACCATTATACCCATCCAAGTAAGGTAGTGGTGGAAAATAGATTACACCACGGCGTGGAGACGGTATTCCGTACGTACGCACGCGCGGTGATTTCTTTTTTCGTAGGATGGATAAATGGTGAAATAGGGTTGTTTCATACTTATAATAACATATCAGTATATGAGTGATACTTATGTTATTACTTTATAATTAAAAAACTAAAGAAGAAGAAGTGGAAGAAGAAATAAAGATGAAAGAATCGGTAACGGACATTACCTCTTCTTTGAAGTGCTTCTTTGAGACCTTCTTTTAGGGCACTAAAATTGGTCTTTGAGGAAGACCAGAACCTCTAGGATGTTACTAGGTAAGTGTATAATAGAATTTGTCAGGTTTTTTCCGAGCTTTAAGGCTCAAAGTTGTGTGAGGAAGAGAGGTAGGAGGTGCCCTTTTATAAGGGAGGAGAGGGGCACCTTTGGAATAAATAAAAATATTATTTTATTATAAAGTCAAGTTCGGTTTTAAATAGCTCCAAATTGATTTATTTCTAGGATAAGGTGGGGATGGGTCTCAATCCTCTCATCTAATAGAATTTAGAAAAGTTTAGGTTCCTATTTTAACCTTATCATTTAGATTTAACATTAAGTTAAATAATTTTACTTTTACCGTTTCTTCTTGTGTTCTTACACTATAAGGTTAATAAACTTACTATAAGAAGCCAAAACAACCCCAAATTGTTTATTATTAATCTATATAACCTTATCTAAGTCATTTGGCCGAAACTTAGATTTTTAAGAATAACATAACAATAATAATATAATATTTGTTTTAAAAACTATTTTATGTCAATTTTGATACTATTTAGTAATTGATTTTTGTGAAACTCCTAAAAGAATGATAAGTTCGAACAAAGTTAATTAAATCAATACTAACATGTCATATTAACCTATAAAATTAGTTTAATTCATAAAAAGTCTCAAATTATATTTATTTGAGTATTTATAACATCAATTATGTCAATATTTCATTAATAAGATAATTACTGCATCATCATTGTGTCATAAATAAATTAAATTATTTAATGTCTAAAAATTACAAAGAAAATACTATTATTTATGAAATAGTTTTAGATTTCTAATGAATATTTATAGTCGAATTTATCTTATGTATAACCCTATATTACAAATGTTTTATTAAATAAACTTTGATTTTAACTCTTTTAACTCTTCTTTGAATTAAATAATAATAAATGTCCTAATCTAATCCAAGTGGGCCTAAATGGTCATATTTTATTCCTAATCTTGTTTTTGGTCGAATTACACTTATCCAATAGAATTTGGACATGTGTTAGGGTAATAATAATATCATTTTTACCCTTAATTACCCTATTTACTTTTAACCGTGGTAAATAAAAGCAAAAAGTTACTATTCACCAAAAATTATTTTCATCTCATTGAACCACATTTTACATACTGAAATCAACCGTGTCTCTAGGATTTTTGAAATTCCACTCACAGAAGCGGTAAAACTAAGTTTTATGAACAATTCAGTTTTTTTTAACTACCACTTAGTGGTTTCACTATTCATCAAAAATTGAAAGTTTTCAGAAAAATACCAAAAATTAGGCCTAAGCTATATTTGATATTATGAACTCAAAAATGATTTCTATTTTACCAAATTCAAAACATATCAGTTGCATTAATTAATTTAAAAATTAATTCCTGTTGTCAAAACAAAAGGCGTGTTTTTAAGAGATAATAACTATCAAAAGATTGACACTTGTTTATAACTAGTTTAAATGTGAAATTACATACAATGACCAACATTGTATTAAATTGTAAAAATATATTCTAAATATACTTTAAAACCACTCAAATTAATAATTTATCACTATTAATTATTTCGATTGAAAAAGTTGTTTTTAATTAAAATTTAGTAATTTTCACTATTCATCAGAATATGAAAGTTATCTGAAAATCACCAAAATTTTACCCTAAGCTAATTTCGATATTCTGAATCCATAAATGAAGTCCATTTTGAAAAATAAAATTTACAAAATTTCAAAAAGTGGTTATTACTATTCATAACGGCTAGTTTTAATAATATCTTAATAGCATATCGTTGTTTAGAGAAACTCGGTGTTGCGTACAACACACGCTATCGTGGAAGGTCGTGATTGCGTGTAATTCAAGCCAGGTCAGAGATGTGTGTTGTGAAAGCTCCTTTTGGTGTAGCGTATAACACAAGACATTAATGAAATTAAAAAGAATATTTTTCATAAAATCTCGGGGTGTTACAGGATTTGTGGTCCGAGTTTAATGGTCTATTGAGAAATGACAGATAGTATATTATTTTAATGAATGTTAATTTATTTATTAAAGAAAAATAATATTTATTTTATCTCCGATTTTCATGTATTTCAAGTAAATATTAGTAATAATAATATTATTTGAACATGGGGATCCATAGGAATTAATAAAATAATAAGGGCTCTTTCCCAATTATTTATTTTCAAACCTTAACACTATATAAACTTAGATATGACATTTTTTGTAGGATAGAGCCACATATTTCATTGTGAAAAATGAGTTCTAAATAAAATCATATTAATAACTAGAAATATCCATCCCTAAAATGAAGAGTAATTATCCTCCTCTATCATAATGAATATATTTTCCTTTTAAGGATTCAGTTCTGATCGGTATCAATCATCGAAAGCAATATATTCATTTATGATAGCACCCAAAGAATTCTACGATGATGATCATAGATTCAAAGAGCATGTGTGGATCACTGGAAGAGAGAATCTACCATTAATTCTTATGACACAATGATGGTATGATAATATTATTCTATCAATTCATCAATGGATAAAAAATTCAATGAAAGATAATTCTTTAATTAAATAAATTTATTATAAATTATATATGAAAATATCCTCTCTTTGTGGATTCTGAGAAAAAAAATTATCTCGTTATGAGGATAAATATGAAGATGTTGATGGAAAATTTTTATTGTGCACCACCTGATATGATTCAATTGAACCCTGAAACCATAAAGTGGTATCAAATAAGTCACATAACAATTTATAATAATTTATTATTCATTAATAGATTATACATAATTATTGTTAGTTTTTCAATTCTATTTTATTTTTTCTTTAATTTATAGTTTAATTAACATAATTTTGACATATTAATTATCTTTTTTCAAGTTTCATATATTATTAAATAGATTAATAATGGATGAATAGTGATTGGAGATGTCATTGAGAGGTACGGAGGATTTTGGTTGGTCGATATAGATAAAGGGCATATGATTGAAATTACACATCATGTTCCCAAGTTCACTACAATTGGATATATTGCAGGATACATGATGTGTCAAGAAGTAATAAAACATGGTTTGTTTAATTCATACCATGTTTTCACTATTACTTCTTATAACAAGGTCTATTGGACCACACAACATGTATTTGGCATGAACATAATTTCATATACAAGGTTTAGGAGTGAAATTAATTCAAAATGTGTGGTCAAATATGTGGAATAACACTATGTGAGACTGATATGATAGATCATTACTGAGATACGAAATTTGAAGATGGTGTAAATGGATTGTGACTCATTAATACTTACGTTTGAATAATATGTCGATTCCACCAGTGGGTTATGTTGACACGTGGAAAGCAGAACACACAGTGTGTCCCTCGTTAGTACACATCATGTAAAGTTTTCAAGATATATTCCAATTCCATAAGAATTTGTCCTGGATATATGGAAATCAAAAAACATGGTGTGTATCTTGTCAATACATGACATGTAATCTCCTAGTAAATAACAAAACTAAATTGCATAAAAATAATTAGTTATAGTATAAAAAACATAATTACACTAATAATATCTCTTGTTTTAACTATATAATAAATTTTACATAATTAATAAATGACCAATTAATTCCATTTAATTATCTATAATTACTTGTCAAGATATTTATTTTTTATATTGCATTTATGATGGGTATCTACAAGTGACTTAATATAAACATTAAGTTAAACATGATTTTTTTTAGAAATGCAATATTTCTCATATGACAAATTCTCCTTTATATAATAAAACCAATGTCATAAAATTTTTAAGTAAGTCCTTTTACAAAAAAAAATTAAAAGAGATAAAATAGTTCATCTAGAAAAATATTTAACCATATTAGTTTAGTAGCGTCCATCCCTTTGTTTTCAAGCACATTGACCACATGACTATCTTCATAATATGTATGTGTAATGGATTAGCTGGTAAGGACTTAGGGGGGTGATTCCGTAAGGGGCACAATGCTTTAGGGTTTCCCCCTCGTCGCTGCTTCCTTCAGCTCAGGTTGAAGTGGTGATCCACCCTATGATCTATGATATGTGGAGGCATTCCCCTATTTTGGTGGCTTCATGGACTCAGTCGTCTCCCATTTTCACCATTGTTAGCCCCTCCTTGCTCAATTCCTTTCTTACCAGATAGGATTCCCCAAGGTGGTGTGGTGCCAGTCCGAGGCCGAGTTCCCAGATCTAGCGGCCTAGGGATCTGCCTTGTCTCTGGTGCATGAGGTTGGTGATTTTCTTTTGTCTTCACATGCGTTTGGGTTGGCGGCAATGGGATCTGGGCAGCAGGTATCTTTCTGGAACAATGGTTTTGTTCTTCTTCTTTTTTTCAGTTCTTTATGGTCTGGGATGATCAGGTTCAGTTCGTGATGATGGTTTTCTAAATCTATGGTTTGGTACTATTTTTTGGATCTTTGGATTCCATGAGCCTATCCCTGGTTCGTTTTCCTATTTGGTATAAATGATGAAGAGGAAGTTAAATAAACTTTGGAGGCTTCTATTGATCAAACATTCAGAGGTGATGTTGACACACATAAAATATATGGAGAGCTAGGTGTAGTTGTTTCTGTTGAGGGTGATTCAAATTCCTATAAATTTTTAATCTATAAAGGATTCTAATTTTTCTTTTGATGGAGTTTCTCATGAATATTCAAAGTCCTCTTATATGAATTTTATTAGAGAAATGATATTTGAAGATCATATTTACTATGCAATGTGGTTTGGTGTCAGAGGGTGTCCCATGGAGGTCTATAGATTCGGTTCCAGTGAAGGGTTGCAGCATTCAGTAGAATTTGGATGGTTATTTCTGTTTTTGGTGGTTTTATATGCTTGTTTTTCTACTGGGCATAGGTAGTGGAGTGTTTTTATTGTTTAGAAATCGGTGGTGTGGATGTGTGAATATTGCTTGTTGTTTGGTTTTTGCTTCGTGTTATTTTATTTTGTTTTTGGCCTCAGTGGTCCACTGATCAAGGGATTTTTCGATAAATTTTCTAAAAGGAAGATGTTTCAAATGAGGTGCAGGGCAATGGTTTCCACTGTTTCATGGCTATTCAGAATCGGATTTTTGAGAGGGTAGGGCCTCAACCATCGGTTCCAGGCCTATGAATTTTTCATAGGACAACTATCCATCTAGATTTGAGATAGAGGAAGTAGGATTTAATGTTTTTTGTTTCTGGGTGAAGCTTCTATTTTTTAGTATAGGTAGCTTTTGGTCTTGAGATTTTGTTCATTTGGGGCCATTTGTTTTCTTTAAGTTGATAATGTCATCGGTTCCCCCTCACCACTTAAAAGGGGGGTCTCTCTTTTTTAATTAAAAAATTAATTTTTAGTTAGTAATGTATTAGCTCATCGACAAAAGTGATTCCATTCATTTGATCTATATTGAAGTTAACTTCCAAGAGAGATATATGGTACCATTTTTGATAGCTCTCACAATGGTGGTAGAGTCACATTATAACCCCAAATTTCATTGACCTAATTGTCTTTCCATTTTAACCACATTGATCATGTCTATAATTTTAGCATCAGTAGATGTGGCAGCTCCACATATCCCATAGAGACATCCCATGACATCACCATTGTGATTTTTTTAAACAGTTCCATGGCCAAAAGGTCATGGGTTACCACTAAGAACAATCAATTTTTTACGTAATCCTTCTATTAAATAGAGGGATCCACATTACTTCAACATTTTGAGGAGGATAAAAATTACCTATGATTCCAAGATTCTAAAAGAGCATGAAATCATGTACATAGTTATTACAATAACCATTTTAAAGATATTTTTTATTTTTTACTACAACCATAGTCTAAACAAGTGTCAATTGAATATTGAATAGATCATGATAATGAATCATTTTGTTACAACTATTACATATAACCATGATCTTATACCATCTTGTATATGTGATTGGTTAATTTAATTTATTATTGAACAGTTTTGGTAATTATATATTAAATAAAATGATGTCCTATAAGTCATTCCACTCCTCTCATTATGTAAGATCAGGTGTTCCCAAAGTTTATTTTATATACCCCCCCCCACCAACCAATTATTTGTTTCCTCTCACCTATGTGTAAGTAAAATTATGTGATGGATGGACCTCACATGTGAGTGGTTCCAGTTCAAGTTTGGAGTTGAGGCGAAACCAATCTAGGAGGTACACAAGAGCACGGGTGGAATATTTCAACACGAACGAGGCATGGTTTTAGGAGTTAATTCATTAGGTTCAAGGGTTCGCTTATCATCTTCTAGATAAACCTACCATTATAGAATCTCAGGGTTATAGCATTATTTTTTTATTTTTTTCAATTTCATGGTTAATTATTTATAGATGTATAAATAATTAAATAAATTAGTTATAAATCATGCAATATGGAATTAAAATAAATATTATATTATATGTAAACTTTGTCTAGACATGGTCAATAAATTAAGTAAAATCCATTCAATATTAACAAGCATGTGATGGAAAAAATTAAAGATTCGCACATAAATATAAAATCCATCAAATAAAATATTAAGTCTATATATCCTTATACTGATTAAGTTAAAAACAAAATATAGTTCAAAGTGCTTGATCAGCCCAAGTTAGGGGGCTTTCAATTATTAGGGAAGTCTAACTTGATCTTTTGGGCTGACTTAACTTAGTTCACATAAAGGGTTAACTATTTAAGCAAGATATAGTATAAATAAGAGGCAAAGTATTAAGTAAATTCTTAACTAGGATTTTAGGATTGGGGAATTCATTTAATAGATCAAGGAGTTGTGAGTTAGTGTAGTAGGAAAGTTATGCATACCAAAAACCCTTAAAGTAACTTTTCAATCCTAGGTATGGGTTATGATAACAAGAATGTGAATCCTTGCATTAGAATATTCACGAGATAAGATATTCCAAAACTAATGTTGAGGGCTATTGGGTTTTCATAAAATAGTGGGAAATTAATATTAAATTAAATTTATTGTCTAATATATAATCCAAATAATCTACTAAAAATTTTCTATTACTTATTATAGAAACAGATACCCATACGAATTTTACTATATCACTATGATCCATTCTATAGAAGGGTAACCATCTCACTAGCTCGAATTTATAGGAATGGTATAGGTGTTTATGTGATATACTAGGATATTAATGCAGATTCTATGTGTTGAAAAAACCTTATTCTTGAGGTGCCTAGAAAATTCTCCAATGAGTAAGAATTGTATCTCTATATGTAATATTTTGATGATTCCACATATTTTTAATGTTTCATGTTATTTTCCATGTGTAGTAATGTTTAAAAGAAACCCAGGGATATGTATGTGTATAGAATTTTGTCTCACCTTTATGATAATTATCAGGAGAAGGTGAGACGAGAGAGATATAAGATATACAATGCACTACTCACGTACAAACATTGAGAGTCAGTGTAAGTTGGACCTCATATATTCAAGTTGATTGGCCACATTCATTTCTTTTATATCTTGGGGTTTACGATCCCTAATGCGTTTTACCCAAATCTTCATAAGAGATTATCTATTTTTATTGATAATTATAATATGAGAGAGAGTGGTAAGGCTCTATCAGAACTATTCACTTTGATTCACCAAGTTGATATGCACATGAGGTATGGAAAAACTATGTTCCTTATGGTGAATAAGAGTAAGAACAAGGAAAAGGGACCCCAAGAATATTTTCAAGTTTAGGTCCCCAAAGAACCATCCTTAAAAGAAAAGGAATATCGAAATATAGGTAAAGGAAAATGAGGTAGTATGTTTCTCATGTGGAAAGTTGGGACATTATAAGAATAACTACACCCAACTAAAGAATTAAGGGTAACATTTAGGTGTTTTAATTATCAAGTGCAATATTTCTATATTTACACAGTGGATATTATATATAAAATTTGGTGATCACATCTAAATTTAAATATAGGAATCCATTATATTTCAAAATTTTGATAAAGGATCGGTGGATTTATGGGTGGCCAATAGTGTGAGGATAGATTCTATAGACATTAGAGACTACCACCTTATCTTTCCACCAAGTATGGTCTTAGTTTTAAAATATTGTTACTATGTACCAACTATTAAAAAAAAACACAATTTTTTACCCTACCCAGATATAGATAGGTTTGTTTTCAAGTTCATAGATAAAAGATGTTTCTTTTATAAAGATAGTATATAGTATGGTATGTAATTTTTAAATAATGGTATTTGTGTTTTAAATTATGAAAACCAAGTATTGGAAATTAATAATGAATCGATTTCACATGACTTTTCTCACACCCTACTGTGGCATTACCATCCTATTCATGTAAATAAGAATCATTTTACAGAGCTCTATAAATATGGTTACTTAGAATATTTTTAGATATTGATAGATTTCACTTTTTTTTAGAAGGAAAAATGACTAGGAAACCTTTTAATTGACAAGGTGAATGGGTATAGTGATTCTATAATTTAAACACACTGATGTGTATGGACCATTTCTAGTAGAAAATAGTGGTGGTAATTATAATTTCATTACTTTTACTAATGATTTAATTGGATATGAATATGTCTACTTAATGAGGTATAAGTTTGAATCATTTGAGAAATTAGAAGAATTTAAAAATAATTTAGAAAATCAAATTGGTAAGAATAAAAAAAATAGTTGATCTTATTAGGGTAGTATGTATTATAACCATGAATTAATTTAATTTCTATGGGAGTGTGATATTATATCAAAACTCACTCCTCCTTATACTTTAAAGTGGAATGGTGTTAGTGAAAGTAGGAACTATATCATTCTTAGCATGGTAAGGATGGTGGTGATCCATGAAAGTCTTCCAATATCCTTTTGGGGATATAAAGTATATGTTGTATCACCCAATCTAAATATAGTACTAACTAGCGCAGTAAACAGGATACCATATGACTTAATATATAGATAGTAATTTGTGTTGTCAAATACTCATGCATAGGTTTTTGAGAGGTATGTTAAGTCCAAATCAAGAAAAAAACTAACACCCCATGGAATGAAATGTATCATTATAGGATATACCATACAAATGTGTAGATACTATCGATAGAACCCCTCATATAAGAAGGTGTACATCATAAGGCAATCAATTTTTCTTAAGAGGGAGAACATCATCAAAGAGGATAGTGGAAGAAAGATTGAAATCAATGAATTTGATGCTCATGATACGCAACAGCAGGTACAGGAATAGATTTCACATTTATTCCTAAAGGATTTTGTTCATGAAAGATAAGTAATATATAAGAGCACTAGATATGTTATATAACTAGAAAGATATGTTTTTCTTTTCTTAGATTATGGGGACTCATTATTGGTTTGAAATAATGATCCTCTTTCCCTTAAGAAGTAAATAGAGATCACATAAGATTCGATATGGAAAGAATACATGAATTATGAGATGTATTCCATGTATCTAAGATCCAATTGTGAGTATGGTTAGATCCAACTGTTTATATAAATATCTTTAGCTGAAAATGGTTATTTAATATAAAAAGGTACATGTAAGGTAAATTAAATACCCATAAAGAAAGTCTAGTGTTTAAAGGGTTTAAAAATCATTAAATAATTTCCTATGATTAAGACTTTTCTTCAGTACCCAAGTTTAAATCTATCATGATTATAATTTACAAATAAGCCTTCCATGATGGTAATATTTGGTATATGGATGTTAAAATGGATTTAATTAAGAAAAATTTTCAAGAATATGACTCTATGGAATAAACTAAAGGGTTTTTGAGTCTCTGAAATTTCAATAAGATATGAAAGATGTAGAATTCATGTAACGCCCTAAGATTTTATCAGATGTCTCTTTTTATAATCTAACTTCTTCAATATCTTACATTACATAGAAAACTAATCTTAAACAAATAATTAAATATTATTATTATGACCTAGCCATTAGAATGGCAGGAATAAAATGCATTGAGTAAATTATGAAATTATAGTCTGCAAATGTTTATAAAATGAATTCATTGGATACCAATTAATTAAAAATGAAAATAAAAACCAATTGAACATAAAGGATGTGTTTTTATAAAAAAAAAATATATTTAATACCATAATATAATTTTATCTTTAATTAATCACAATTATTTAAATATCTTAATTAAATTTATATATTAAATATTCAATGCCTAAGATAAAAATAAACCCAATTTTAATATTCAAAATATATATTTTCTAAAAGGAAAATTTACCAATTTTTAATGGAGAACATGTTTAAAAAATATATTTTGTCAAATATATAAATTCTACTAAACAAAATAAAATTAATTTTTTAAATTTTAATGTCAAAAATATCTTACAGAAAAATTTTGGTATTTTTCTGGAAATATTTATTTTCCGGTTAATAGTGAAAACCCCAATTTTTATAAAATTATCAATTTTATTATATTAAAAGACTCTTTATGATTTTCATAGTAACCTCAACTAAAAAATTTTAAATAAAATTTTGGTATATTATAAATGAAAATATGATATATTTATATCATGGAATGAGTAAAATATATGTTTTAAAAATAATAAATTAAGTGTTAGAATATTAGAAAAGTGTAAATGTTTATTTACAATTTAATAATTAATATAATGATTTTATTTTCAAAACATTGATTCATAAATTAAATTTTTTATCTTATGATTATAAGGTAATTTTAAAATACCTTAATTAATATTTCAAAGTGTCATAAAATCAGTTATAATTTTAAAATCGGTATTTTTTGAATAAATGATGATTTTAATTAAAAATTAAATTTATTTTAATTAGAAATTTATTTTTATAAAGTGGATTCTATTTTTGAATTATACATGTCAAAAATTTGTTGGGGTGAATTTTTTTTTATTTTTCTAAAATAGTTGATTTTTTTGTGAATAGTGAAATACAATAATTTATGGTATTTAACATTATAAGTAAATAAATGAATTATTAAGTCATGATTGATTTATGGATGATATAAAACCCCATTTTTTTGAACTCACATGGACTAGATATAGAATTTATTCACAAGACTCAACACTATTTACAATCTTGATCCAAAATAATAAAATAATGAAAAAAATAATCAAAAAACACTTTTCTCCTCCACTATAAATATCACCCCAGCTCCTCACACCTATAAATCCTTAAATATTTCTTATATTATTATAAGTTCCTCTCCCAACCCTCTTTTCCACGTTCTCGTCTTTTTGGTCACACTAAAAGACCATTCATGAGTGCCTTAAGGGGGTTATGAAGTAAAGAAGTTCCAGAGGTAAAATCCTCTTTCGTTTTCTTTTAATTTCTTTTCAATTTATTTTATTTTCCTACCCTTTACTCACCTACCTATACCAAATTGTAATGATAAATAAATTATATTTTACATATTGGAATTTTATCTTTATAATGGAATATCAACCATCAATTCTCTTCACTTCCCCTTTTATTTTAAAAATAAAAACAGCATCCATGAGGTGTCGATTTACCACCTGCGTGGACGGCGAGGTTTCATTTTTCAATTATGCCTTCAGGGTTGGTCATAAAATAATTTTTTTAAAAAAATTAATATAATAAATTTATTAAAACATATTTAATTTTATGTAACTAGTATATATACATAGTAAAAATTAATAAAATCAAACTAGTGTGTGATGACCGAAAAAATTCCAAAATAATATAAACGATTATCATTAATGTTTAATCTAAGGAATAATCCTCATATCAGGAAAAAAATGACATATAAGACCATTTAATCTTCTATAAGTTCATAAATAACATATAATTTCAAATCTGTATTATTATTCCCATTTTACATGATCTTTCATACATGTATACTAGTGAGTCATTCATGAAAACCAAGGAAACAAACACTCCTAAATGACAAAATTAAATCTTATAACTCATCAAACAGGCTATAAATGAGAATAATAAACTATAATAAATAAAATATATGTGTAATAGGTTCTTAGTTAAATTATCAATAAATCTAATTTCATTATCCCTAATATTTAAGTGCATGTGAAGAACAGTTTATGACATAAGGTGGGGGTTTCTTCCTAAACCTCCATTTTCCCTTCGAGATACACTTTCTCACTCTTTACCCAAATATAATTCACAATTATTCTTATGTAATCATCCTAAATTATATTTATATGTTACAAATATGTGTATCTATCTCTATTATTCTTTATTTTATGGGTGATTACATGCTTTATAAGGTTCCTTTTTCAATTCCTCACGATAAGCAGCTCGATTAAACGCAACTTCCCAATTTCTTACCCATATTCAAGAACACTCCATAATCTATTTCAAGCACACAATATTTTTCTAAAAACACACTTTTTATTATAAAAAGACTATTAGTTAATTTATATTTTTATTCAAACAATTATTTCTTTGTTCACTTTAAAGACTCTTTTAGATTTTCCCTTAAACCGCACTGAAGTGGCTCATTTCTAAATTTTCTTAAACACTCCTTTGACATTATTTCACTTAAATTGAAAAATTAAAGTATAATTTTTTTTTAATATTCCTCAAATAAAATTTGATTCTATTTTATTTTTTGAGGTATACAAGTTTACAATCTAATTTTTTAATGAAAAATACAAATGATTTTCCAAAATAACTCTTATTTCCAAAGTAAAGGGGTATTTATATCAAGAATGTATCAATAAATTTATTAGAGTATTTTAACCTATTTAAATTGCCTTTTTGAATCTTATATATAATTTATATTGATATCTAACATTACCATATACCATATTTTATTGAATGTCTTATTATTATTTTGACTTGGGATGTATTGTCTTGATACCATTCTCCATATTATTATGAATAGTTTACTGATTAGGGATATTACTTACATTTCATATGATATATTCATAATAAATTTATATGTTGATTATGATTTTCCACTTTCATATAAGGAATTGATTAGACTTATTAAGTGATTGGTGGGGGCCAATATAGCCCCTCGATGCATCAGTAGATCTCATGAGACAAAATATATCTGGTTTTTACCCTTTTATGTATGGTGTCTTGGACAAAGCCTTTATTATATGTTTATGATGTCTCAAATTATGCATTTCCTCATTATGATATTATTAATTGATAATCGATGTAATTATTCTACTACTTGAATATTCATGGCTAAGTTTCATTCTCAAGAGATTAATTATATGGCATTATTTAATGATCTTTTATTCCTTCCATATTATGCTCAAGATTTGTTTTAATGTCATTTGTTTTTAGTTATTACCCTTTCCTTATTGTTTATATTTATGATATCTTATACTGTATTACTTAGAATTTATGGGCATCTATCCTCAACACTTTCTTATGTATTATTTTTCCCCATGATGAGAAGATGTATATTATGAATGAATTACAGGGATAATCTAGGATTTTATGGGTGTTTCCAATAAATATTCTATGTTTTTTCACTATCAAGTTGTAATGTAACAATTATGGTTGTATCTAGTTTTCAAAATCTACTAAACTATTCGGTCTTTTGGGATTTCAATTCTTTTTCACAGTACCAATGTAACAAATTAAGGCACTGTCTCTAGGAAACTGGGTTTAGGGTCTTTAAAGTTAGTATTAGAGTAATTTTTGTAGAAACCTAGGAAACTATATTTAGAAAACATATATTTGTGAACATGAACCTAGGATATACTTTGATGATAAGAATATAATAACATCCTAGAATTTTTTTAAGGTATAGATTATATGGGTCTTCTTATATATTTATCCCTATATTGATACAAAAAATATGCTTGGTTTTATAAGAGATGTACATAGGGGTAACAACTCTAACAAGGTGTGTTGGGCCTGACTTGTCATAACCTAGTACATGAAAACAGGCCTTATTGTGCACCTAGTTTAACACTTCCGGGGGATATTTCTAATATAATTCACATTTTATTTACAAACCATTATAATGGATTTAAAAGTAAATATATCCCTAAAGAAACCATGTTTAATATTATGAGATTAGTTCTCCATAAATTTTAAATTTATGTTAAGTTTTTCTATATTTTGTAATTATGAATTATGAGTAATAACCTTATTTAGTATATGTCGTTGTAAATAAATAGCACCTAGTGGAAGTAATGGGAACATACCAAATGCACGTGATCTAAAGTGTGAGGATAAAAATATCTTATATGGTCTTATTCCAATATTTCTAAGGGAGCAAGTCACTTAAAATTCTCAAAATATGTGGATATTGAATCATGTGATATCCAAATAGAGAAATAATTCTCTATGTTTTATGAATTATAAAGGTAGTAAAAGAAGAATAGGACAGAAGATAATATGATGGATAAAGTGGAATGATTATTATGAATGTGTTTGGATTCAATAATTGTGTTATTTGATTATTTTATCAATAATTGTTTGGTTATAATAATCATGGTATATATAAGAATTGTATTGTAGTACTTCTTCTTTAAGGAATTGGAGGCATGTGATGATTAGCACCAATAATCAAGATGAGTGATTATGTTATAAGTTAATACTTATAAAAACATGTGAATTGGGAAAGAAAAAACTAAATATGTTCTTGATATTAAGATAATAATAAATACAAATTTATGAGATAATATTGGGGATCATGAAGGTGTTTAATGACCTCATGGTTTATGTTATGTTGGGATTATTAAATGTTTGGATTTAAGGACTTCATTCAACAACATGAGATTATAATCAATAAAGCATGAATGTTTTATAAATTTTTAAAGGAGATTAATGCATTAGTATATTTGGTATGTGACAATAAGAGCTACATTATTTTGGGAATCTTATGTTAAGTTGATTTCGGAAATTTATTGACCTTCCTTCTAAATTTTTGTCTTTGAACTTGGAAAGACATGTTTTTTATGAGTCTTGAATTTTACTACTTGTGGAATGTATTGAGGATATGATTAATTAAGATTAAATTATAATTTATTATATTGGATAACCCATGTTAACTATATTATTTTCAGTAAACATTTAAATGGTGGAGGATTGAATTGTGGATCTTATGATTCATAAAATTATTTCTGGTATAAAAATTTGTCTTGAATAACCATCTACATATTTAAGAAATGAAGTGGAGATAGATCAAATCAAAACCATGGATTATATTATGAAATAGAAAGGAATCGGGTAATTTTATCTTCCCAAGTTCTTTTCTGGAAATAAAAAATAAACCCTCTATTCTAGGAATATGATTTTAGAACAAAAATAACATCTGTTTACTTTGCCTTTTGATAAATCAATGGTCTTTTAACTAATCAAAAATTTACTATTTTTCAATGCTATATTTTATAATGGCCATGTTTTCAATAACTCTCTATAAAAACATGATAGTTGTATTTCTCTTCCATGACCATATTTTCACAAATGCTCTCCTATTTTGGAATCTTAGTTTGGTGGTGACCTTCACATTTCACGTTACCTATTTTTAAGAGGAAGCTATATAAATCCTTTTTACAATGTGGTATTTCTGTAAAGGAATTTTCAAGTATAAAACTTTATTCTTTGGAGTAAAATGTAAAATTAAGAGGATGAAATTTATTGAAGTATGGGAGAATGTAACACCCCCAGATTTTATGATATGTCTCTTTTTAAAATTTAATTCTTTGATACCTTACGTTACACAGAACACTGATATTAAAAAAATTATTAAATATTATTTTTTTACCTAGCCATTAGAATGGTGGGAATAAAAGAGATTATGTAAATTATGAGAATATAGTTTAACCATGTTTAGAAAACAAATTAATTGGTTACTAATTAATTATAAATGAAAATAAAAACCAATTGAACATAAAAGACGTCTTTTTATAAAAAATTATATTTATGAGAATAATGAAATTTTATCTTAAATTAATCACTATTATCGAATTATTTTAATTAAATTTACATATTACATATTAAATCAAATATTTTTAAATTTAATCAACAAGTTTGATAGGCTTGAGATAAGAATAAATCCAGTTTTAAGAATAAAAAGATACATTTTCTTACAGGCAATTTTACCACCATCTAATATTTTACATGTTTAAAAACCAAATTTTGACACTTTTAAAAAATTTATAGAACAAAATAAACTTCATTTTTTAAATTTTAATGACAAAATTAGCATAGGGTGAAATTTTGGTATTTTTTTAATATATTTATTTTCCATTGAATAGTGAAAATCCCTATTTTTATAAAACTGCCATTTTAATAATATTAATATTATATTTATAATTTTAATAGTAACGAAAACTATGAAAGTGTAAATAAAATTATTTATCTTATAAATAAAAAAATGATTTATTTATATCATGTAATAAGTATAAAAATGTTTTAAAAATGATAAATTAAGTGTTGGAATTTATTTAAAGTGTAAATGTTTATTTAAAATTTTATAATTATTATAATGATATTATTTTAAAACAACATTTATAAATTAATATTTTGTTTTATTATGATTATAATATAATTCTATGATACCTTAATTAATATTTACAAGGTGTCATAAAATTAGTTATAATTTTTAAATCGGTATTTTTCGAATATATGATAATTTTAATAAAAAATTAAATTGATAATATTTAGATAATTATTTTCATAATACTGGGTTCATTTTTAAATTCTAAACATTTAAAATTTTTAGGGTTAATTTTTTGTATTTTTCTAAAATACTTGAATTTTTTTGAATTGTGAAATACAATAAATTACAGAATTTAATATTATAAGTAAATAAATGAATTATTGAGTCATGAATGATGTATGGATGTGGTAAGAACCCTTTGGTTTCAACTCAAATGAAATTTGTTCTATATTTAGTCACAATAATCAATAATATTCATAGTCTTGATCCAAAATAATAAACTAATGAATAAAATAAACAAAAACAGCCCTCTCCCCACTACAAATACAACCCCTCATCACCCCCTCCCCTCACACCTACTGATCCTTGAATATTGCTTACATTATACCCAATTTCTCTCCCAACATTATTCATCATGTCCTAGTCTTTATGGTCTCACAAAAAGACCATTCTCATGTTCCTTAAGGAGGATATCAATGGGAATAAGTTCAAGAGGTAAAATCCTCTTTCATTTTATTTTAATTTCTTTTCAATTTATTTTATTTCCTTATCCTCTACTAAACTCTCTGTAGAAAATTGTAATTATAACTCAAGTATATTTTATATAATAGAATGTTATCATGATAATTTTACATCAATCATCAATTCACTTCTCTTCCCCTTTTATTCTAAAAATAAAAACACTGTCATTATAAAATATTTATATTTTGAATATGTGTATACTAATCAATGACATTTTCAGTAAGATTTATTGGTCACTGAATATTGTTTACCTTGAGAAAAATTATTTTGCTCGAGTAGGAATAAAAAGGATAGAAGTGAAGTAAATGCAAAAACACAAGAAAATATTGTAAGTTTTTTATTTATATTTCAAATATTTATATGAAATGAATAATTAAATATCTTTTTTATATTTTAAATAGTCTTACCTAGAGTCTCTAGGTGATAAAGAAGATGACAACTTCAATCCAAATGATCATTTGAGTCGGGTATTAGGTGATAATCACCATAGGAGAGTCTATTGTCGACTAAGGAAAAATAACACCCCCTCTATGTATTAATCTGCATCAGTATTTTCTCAAGCCTTTCGGACCCCCGAGATGTAAAGTGCTCACGCAAAAGTAGCTGAGGTAAAAAAAATATCTTTAAAGGATCAAAAAATAAGTAAATAGGAGTGTGAAAGATGTAACATGATCATCAAAAAATCCTAAAAGTTATGTAAGTTATATGTTAATTGCTTCCATTAGAGGATTATGCTACAATTTATTCATACATGGAATCAATGTTCTCTATAAATGATTCCCTAAGATATGCCAACAAGGTTTCTAGGGGAGATTGAGTTGAAGGTCCTAGAGATGATGTTGTTGATGTTGTTGTTGCTCCTGATGATGTAGTAGCTACTCTACATGATGTTGTTAGTGATGAGTATGTTGCTAATTCTGATAAAGATGAGGATGAGTTTGTTGAAAATGGGGGAGATTTTGATCCCCTCCCTTTTTTGACTTAGCAATAAGGAGACTTGTGAAAGTTCTTTAATGACTTGAATTGATTGGTTTTATGGATGTAATTTTATGTTTTAGTATCATATATGGTTTGAAAACTATTAAAAATAGTTGTATAAATGGTAAATATAAAATATTTTTACTTAATTTAATGTATATTATTTGTATTATTTTATTTACAACTTCAGGAGTTTGAGGATGAGGTGTTACTATAGTTGCTACCAAATGCATGCAAGAACCTATACCCATAGTTTGGTGAACTGTGGGTATAGATTCTCTACTGAGATAAGTTATACCTACATTTCATTAAACCATGTGTATAGATATAAACCCATGGTTTAAAGAAAACCATATGTGTGGTAGAATATGTAGGACCTATACCCAGAGTTTGTGTAGAAACCATGGGTATATCCCTATATCGACTCCTCTAACTCCCACAGTTCTTAAAACCATGGGTATAGCCTATACCCATAGTTTTAGGGGCTATACCCATGGTTTAAAACTGTGGTAATTTGTGAATTTTCTAGTAGTGCCAATATCAATGGGTAAAACTCAATGAAGATGATAAACACACCCTATAATTTTATTGATAGGATCTCACACATTTAATTTATGATTAATTTTAAATTATAATTAATTCAAACTCGATAATAATTTTGATCAACGTTTTGTTCCTACTCGCATTCCATTTCTAATGCATAGGTAAATTCTAGAAAAAAATTCCTTAAGGTGTATCCACACATACTCCATAACACTTTGAGTAATGTTCTTGGAGTTCTAAATGTTACTATGGGGAACGAAGCATTTCACTCCATTTTTTATTGATCACGATAAGATGGTCTCTTATTCTCTCTACATTATTGACTAGGATTATAGAAGGACTATTATATCTAGGATTGAAATAATTATATATAAGATTGTTATATATAAAATAAGACTTTAACCCCTCTCAAATGATATAACTTGGAATTTATACTTAGGTTTAAAACAATTGACAATTTCATAATTTTTGTTTATCAATTTATTTATTATAAGTATTCCCCAGGTCAAATAATAATAATAATATTATTATTATTATTTCCAGGACATGTGTTTATTAAAATATAATTTCTTATTTAAATAAATTAATATGTATTTAAATTATATTAAATAAAATATATAATTTCCAATGAAATGTTGACTTGGATCATTATTCTCCCAATCTATTTACCGAACCTTGAATAATAAAATATTTATTTAAATAAATATTATTCATTAGATAAATAAATAAAAATTATATTCACTAAACTCATTAATAAATATATAATTTAATTTTTAGGTATCTAAATAAGTATTTATATTGATTTATTTTCTAAACTAATGAATAAATAATTATTTATTTTTTACCATATGAATAATTCTATAATAGATAAAATTTAATTCACATATTATAAACTCAAATATATCAAAATGGAATTTATGTGATAAAATTTACTTGAATAATTATAATTCTAAAAACTAATAATAATATTTATTTTTAATATTAAATTCACTATAATTTAATGAGATTCTAGATACACTTAATGTGTGATGCTCTAGGCCTCTTTGTCAATGGGATTAAGTGGTCTTACCTAAAGTCCAAGATCAGTATCTAGAAACTTGTAAAGGCATCCATAAATAAAAAGTTAATTTCACAATAACAACAAACTTTAAATGAATTTCAATGTTTAATATAATCTCTTTTTCTTGATAACCAATTACGTAGGATGCATACTTGTGTCATCACCCTATATGGTCAATTTATCTTTTTAAAATTTTAAAAATAAACTCATATATAAACAACCATGTCCAGGTATTTAACCAACTGATTCAATTTCTATCAAAGGGTTAGAGATATATTATTACATTAACTCAAAAATGAAAAAAAACATTGTTGAATTATTCAATTAATATCACATACCTTATGATGCATAGAATGAATTATACCTCATTAAGGTCCTATGTCATCATGGTTTCATCCATGATTTAAAGTATGTGATTCATGATACACATTAATAATAATATTTTATCTAAGGACCAATAAATGCATTCATAGATAAGAATATCCAATGAAACATAAACATGTGAAATTGTTATTTGTGATTTCTTCCTCATAATCACTCTTCTTGTAGATCTCTAAGTGTGAACCTTATGAGAAAAAGTCTCAATGTTTTATTGTGACATCTCATGCCTATCTCACTCCTAAGTAGACAAACTTAGTTTTCCACATGGACTCAATCCCACCTCCCCATATGTTAAAGGTTGTTGACTATCAGTGAGGGTCTAGGGTGTGATAGTGTGGATTCTATGCCCCCTGTTCAGAGTGGAGCATAACGGTGATATAACATGAAAAATTAAACAGAAGTGGTATAATAACTAAAAAAGTAGTGAAAATAAGTATAAAAATATAACAGCAATAATCAACTCGAAATATGAATTAGAATTATATAAAAAATGATGATGGAATGTCTCTATAAAAGAAAAACAACTATAAATGGTAGTAGGAAAATGGAAAAATACATGCTATAAAAAATAAAAAAATAAAAATTATCCAAGCATCCCAAGAACGAGCTCAGTCATATGCTACTAAGATCCCATCCTAAAGAATGAAATTCAGGTTCCC
Organism: Viscum album; assembly: GCA_963277665.1. Taxonomy (NCBI): domain Eukaryota; kingdom Viridiplantae; phylum Streptophyta; class Magnoliopsida; order Santalales; family Viscaceae; genus Viscum; species Viscum album. Next base: position 1,122,202,270 of record OY728136.1, on the reverse strand, counting down.
AATGTGGGACACTTCCATTTTTCCACACCTAAAATCATATAATCTGCTCAAGAACCAATGGAATCCTAGATAGGGTGTGAGAAAAATCTATGTAGTCCACCACCAGTGATTTCTATAAAAATTATGTCAGAGAATATAAATAGAAATAGTGTGTAGTTATATAAAAGTAAATAAGTAAGGAAATAAAAAACCCATAAATGTTTCAGCCTCAGTTGGTAATATGCATTTCTTTTACTAATTATAATTTAGTTTATAATAAGGAGATCATATATAAAGTTTTTATACTTCTGTGATAGGAAATAATAATAACAGAGGATCCAAGGGGAAACCAAGGCATCTTTTACCTCATTGGTCGATCAAACTCATAGTAGTAACACATGTAGTCTGTAAAAAAGGTTTTGAGTGTAGTCCAAGAGGTACACCCAAGACATTCCACTGTAAAAGAGTCCAACTGAGTCTAAGGAACTTTTCAATAGTAATCTCAAGCTAAGCATGACTCGGACCAATGTGGTGAATTCAAGGAACCGTGTGTCTGAATACATCAATCCAAATCCAAGGAGTGTTTCTATGGAAATCTAATATCTAAAAAATATATCAAGTAATCCATATGTAAATCATTGATGTATTAAAATAATAAGAAAAGGACTATATTTTGTGTTGGTAATATGCCACAATAATCTGCTCAATGAATTGGAATGGAGACCTCTAAGTTCTCAAGGAATTCCCTCAGTAATACAAGGATAACTCAAGTTTTACCACTCAAATAAATATGAAGAAGGTCCAAAATAAGTAGTCACTATATATATTTTATATAATTTAAGTCATTTTGGCCATGTAATAGTCATTAAATATAATCATTCAATAGGTTAATTCCATTAACATTCATTAAACATGACAAGGTAAATTAAGGAAATGCGATTAATATCAATTAAATTAAATTTTCCAATTCCAAGTGATATATATATATATATAATTTATATTTTACAATTTATAATTCATTTATTTAGATTAAATCACTTACCTTATCAAATGCCAAGTAGAGCACACCAGAAAAATGTCCCAGTAATCTCAATATAGGTCACTGAAGGAATAAATAAAGATCTTAACCAACTTAGGTGGTCCGCATTGAGGTCTCAACCTCCAATAGTGTGAAGGGGTCTCACTAGGGCCATAGAATACAATTTAGTCAATTTAATTTAAGGCAGATGTATTAAAGGATAAATTCCTAGTGAAACAGGCATACACACAATAGTGATAGTTTATAAAAAGTTTATAATTTTGGGGAAAATCATGTACCACCTACATTATGTCTGTAGAAGATGCCTTATCTAGTATTGTCCCTTAGTTCGGCCTAGATCAGAAAAAAATGGAATAACATGTGAACACCCTGAAATAGGGCATATGAGATTGCACCAAAATAGAATCATATATATAAAGAAAAATTATTAATGGAGCCTAAAGATTGGATCACTTACAAATAGGAATTTAATGAGATAAACATAAGTTGATTCAGATTCTAGATGGAAGATTTATCTAAGAACCTACCTTATGAGGATTGAGGATGCTTCAATGGGATAAAAAGTAAGGGTTTTGTCCACTGGAGGAGGAAAAAAGAAATAAGGGTTATGTTAATAAGAGGATATATGAAAATAGACATTTTCTATTTTTAACTAGGTCATATAGTTTGGCCAAACGGTTGTCCAAACCATGCACCAACTATGCATGGATTAATATTAAAGGAGGGGTCTCACACGATTCATGCACACAGTTCGAGAAAATATGAAAAAAAAAACTATGTCCTTTGTCTTTATTAAAAAAACTATATAAAATTCATGGGAATGAAACATGGATCACATATTTGGGTAAAACCATGTGGCCTTATGTTGTGCACTAAAACACCCCACATGTTTCACTAAAACCATGCAAACTAGGCTACACAGTTTCTATTAACCATGTGGCTCAGTTGTTTCATCCACCGGTCGGGGTTCTAGGCTCCGAACAACCCCCGAACACCCTCATTTCCTTTGAGAATTAATTAATAATCCATATAATAATAAAACCAATAAATTAAACTAGAATTAAAATGGTCCATACCTCAAAGAAAAACCAATTTCATACAGTCTTCCCCCTTAAAGGAACTTGTTCTTGAGTTTCCATTACAAGGAAGGTAATGTTTCATCTGAGAATAACTCCGGCCACTAAGCATGTATTTGTAGATGCCAAAAAGTGTGTAAGCACCATAGAAAGTTCCGAAACAAAAAAAGAGAAGTCATATTCAGACCCGGATGCCCGGTCTAGAGGGCCCAGAGGTGTTGCACGAAAAAAGGGTGAAGTGTGCGAAAAAAATATATCTCGCACAGAAGGTACCGGGATTTGTGAAAAGTCCTGGCGTCGGCACGAAATAATTTCACACTCGTACCCCACGCGGCTGATATTTCATGCCACTGCCTCTATAGCACAATTATTTCACCCAACCCTATATTTCTCACCCCGGGTTGCCTATAAATAGAAGGTGACCCCCTTTCTTTTCAGGACTGAATAATTCGAACCACCTCTCGTGCACGCATGCATGCAATATGGCCTTCAGGTAATTGTCTTTTTCACGCCAAGTCGCCACGGGATCCACCTTCATGTGAGATCCCCCTGGCTTAGACTAAACCTTCAGGGTTTACCCCTTCCACGCAATTCCTTCCATTACGCACAGGCCCATCAGTTGCGCACCATCCCTGCATTTGCGCGCCCCCTTTCCTTACGTGTGGCCCTTGCCTCCTGCGCGTAAATATGCCCCCTTGTGCGCAATCCCTTCGAGTCGCGCACAAAGCCTCAGCCCCCTATTTCGCGCAAGCAACGCTAATTTTTCGCCAACCTGGGGATTTTTGTGTTGGGCTCCAATTATTTCGCACAGCCCCAAGGGCTGCGTGAAATCCTCCGGTGCCCTTCACCCCGGTGCTCCCCGGGCACCCCCTTTGCGCGAGCACCCGATGCCCTCTTTCCAGGTGCCATTCGCAGGTGTCTTGTACACCCTAAGCATTCGTATCATACATGGTTTTCCCGTACGGCCTTCTAGGCTCGTACGAAGTAACTTCAAATTCTCTTGAACAATAATTCCCATTGCATTGCTCTGCCTCATGCTTCTTCGCATAGGCACGCTAACAGCTATTGCTTCTTCGCATAGCTACGCTAACGTGGACCCCCGATGGTTCGCCCAGCAACACCAAATCAGTATGGCCTTGTCAATGCCTTCCCTTCCATAAGGGGCAGAGGGCACCGGTTATGTAATTCCTAGGGGTGCGGAGCCAACCAACCTCATCCGAGCTGCAGGACGTTAAACTGCCAAGCACCTCGTCCTCAACACATGACGTTAAATTGTGACCTGGCCTCGTGCCTTTCACGAAGGGTCCCCCTGCCTCCGATATTCCCCACGCCCACTCATCTCCACGGGGATGGCGGGTTCATCCCTCATAGGGGTGATTTATTGGAGTGTCGTTGGTCCATGGGGAAGGGCAGCCACCATGGTGTAAGCCCCTAACCATTCTTACAGGAGGCATCGCCCCTATTCCTCCCCACTCCCTCGGCGCCAAGGCCAGCCAAGGGCGTGGTGTGGAACAGTGCTCCCTCCTTTCATCTTCGGTCCCCAAGGCCAGCGGAGGACGTGATAGGGAACGGGGCCCCTCCTCTATTCCTAGGTGCCAAATCCCTCTCCTACTGCGCTTTGTTGCCCTCAGGCCTCCATCCTGAAGTAAGTCCTGGCACCATGGGCCGCTCAACGCATAAGCCCCTCTTCACTTCCCACGAACGCACCATTCGCAACGTGATCGTCAGGTCCCTGCAACCTCTTGTTTCTCACACTGAGCATGACTCCTGTGAGCTTAGAGTGGGCACCAACCATGGCACACCTTGGGTCGCCTCAGCGCGTAACCCCAAATTCCCCTGTCCCGCATGACGTTAAACTGTATACTCAAACTATGGGGACTTTGATCCGTGCTAAGGCATGGTACGTAGGAAGCCTCCATGAGGTTCAAGCCCCACCACTATAGGCCATCTCAGAGCGTATTCCCCATCCAACCCGAACTACGGGGACTTTGATCTGTGCTAAGGCATGGTACGTAGGAAGCCTCCACGAGGTTCAAGCCCCACCACCATGGGTCATCTCAGAGATTAATCCCCATCCAACCCGAACTATGGGGACTTTGATCCATTCTAAGGCATGGTACATAGGAAGACTCCACGAGGTTCAAGCCCAACCACCATGGGCCGTCTGAAAACATAAGCATCATCCAACCCGAACTACAGGGACATTGATACATGCTAAGGCATGGTACGTATGAAGCCTCCACGAGGTTCAAGCCCCACCACCGTGGGCCGTCTCTAAGCCCCATCCAACCCGAACTACAGGGAATTTGATCTGTGCTAAGGCATTGTACGTAGGAAGCTTCCATGAGGTTCAAGCCCCACCACCATGGGCCGTCTCAGAGCGTAAGCCCCATCCAACCCAAACTACGGTGTAACTTCCCCGACCCGGAAGCCAATAAACCGGTGCTCTGAGCTGGGTGGTTACATGACCTTAAGCATGCCTCCTTGTACGCCAAAGGCCTCCAACTAGAAGCGGGGGTCTATGTGGTCAAGTGGGGAGACTATACCCCATTTTTTCAGAGTAAGCCACAACAGGAATGAACCAATAATGGAAAAAATAATCAAAAAACAAGGAACATTTATAAAAACCATTTCCAACGATCAAATATGTCATGTCAAACTACAAGTGCAAAAGTGGACAAAACCCCAAAATAAAGACAACGGTCAAAATCCCCAAAATGGTCCCGACTCCTAGTTTGGATCCTCCACCAAGTGCTACCCATGTTCACTCATCTATCTAGCAAGGACCCTGGCCCTTCTCCTATCCTGAAAACATGAAGTTTTCTCGGGTACCCAACGGTGGCCCGAGCATGGTGTGAGTACAACTCAGTAGGCCACCACTGACGATTTATACAAAATATCAAGTCTAAACAGATAGTGCATGCAAAGGAATATGAATGATAATTGCCAAGTAATTATTTAAGGTACCATTAACCAGTTTAGATCCAATCCATTGCCACTTCCATTACCATCCATTACACACCCATTATCACTATTTACCATTTCATCACATTTCCATGGGTTAATAACATACATTATGTTACATGGGTCTAAGGCCAACAATCACATGCAAGAGGGTAAACACATCATTATCCTATCTCACTAGGACTAACCCCTCATAGAAATCATAACCTCACCTCGAAGCCTCAGTCTCGGTGGATGCAACCGTTAGGAGAATTGATCGTTAGCCCACTTTCAAAACTCGTGCATTTAGGGTGGATTTTAGAACCTCAGTCTTCACTAGACCCACGGGTATAGATCCTCAAGTAATACCCCACTCTATGAATCCATGTTCACATGCTTATATATAAGTAACCATCAACCATCCAAACCATTGCCCTTCGGCAACCACTATCCACAACAACCTACCTGGGAATCCACATCATGCCTTAACCCATTAACACATTACCATTTCACATCATTTAACCATTCAACCAATTCCAATATGTTATGCCTGTCTCACCAAGAATTCAACATTAAACCCATAATTTATCCCATTAGGGTCTTTAATCAGTTTACACATTAACCCATTTAACCAGTTCATCATTTTCATGAATCAAACATTTATTCCATTTCAAATAAACCCTAGGTTATTATCAAGTCTAGGTGCATCACCTAACTTCTATTCCAAGTTCAACCAATCATTCCAACACATTTATCAAGGTCTCTACAATTCATTACAAAAAGGTCACTTGTTTAGTAACAATCCCAAAACCCGGGAAAAGCTAGCACATCTCATGGATGGCCCTAATTAGGTCAAGACAATCCCAACACATCCCACGGGGATCGTGAGGGTTCACATTTTCCATTTTAAACTCCATTATTACCAAACATGCCAAGGTTATCCAAAACATAACCAAAGGAAAGAAAGAACACAACTAAACATGCACAAATACCCAAATAACTATGGGAAATCACTTATAGACCACCTACTACGAAACTGTGGTCGAACGCACTCTTAATCGAGTCCTTAGACCTCGATCCAACCAACCTATGGAGCTTCAACCTAAAACTCAACGAGAGGGAGAGAAGATACAGACCCTAAACCAAAAAGAGAAGCAAGGATGGGATTAGCCTTACCCGGAGCTTCGATCCACAACCAACGGCACCAAAAACGCCTTAAAATTGAAGGAGATTAGTCTCTTGGAGCCTTTGGGAGATTTTGTTCATGCCTAGGGTGGAGAGGGAGGAAATGAGAGGAAATCCCGAGTGGGGTTTTAAAGCCCGGAGTGGAAAAATTGTAATTTTTCCCAACTTTAAGTGGCTGCATGGTTTGTCTGCACGGTTTGGCAAACCGTGCGCAAACTGTGTGCATGCCACTGTCTGGAGGAGGAGGGGTCGCACGATTTATCCACACGGTTTGGAAAACTGTGCGCATGCTTCTGTCCGGAGGAGGAAGGGTCACACGGTTTATCCTGGGCAGGCCGCATGGTTTTCCTGGCCGTGCGCAAGTCGTGCGCCCTGGCCTGTCTTGCCCAGATTTCCTTTATTCCGTGCCCCGGGCCCCCGGAACACCCCCAAGGCCTCTCGCACTTTCAGGAAACATCCCTAGAATCCTGAAACAAGGGATTCAACCAAAACATAACGAAAACATACCTTTCCAAAAACTAGGATCTTACAATCTCCCCACCTTATAAGGGATCATCCTCAAGCCGAGTTCCCAAGCCTCATTACTCCACCGAAGAGAAGAGTTTGGGCCATTGAGCCCGCATATCCGATTTCAGCTCCCAAGTTTCTTCCTGAACTTTATCATGTTGCCACAGTACTCACACTAATGGTACAACCTTGCCTCGCAAGACCTTTTCACTACGATCCACCACACAAACTGGATGCTCCTCAAAGGACACATCAGCCTCAAGCTCCACATCCTCAATATCAACCACGTGAGATGGTTCAGGGTGATACCGTCGAAGCTGTGACACATGAAACACATCATGCATCCCACCATACCATTGTGGAAGAGCCTATCAGTATGCCACTGGTTTGATCCTCTCCACAATCTCAAAAGGTCCCACATACCTGGGCACCAACTTACCCTGCTTTCAAATCCGTCGGTGACCCAACCTTAGCGACACCCGAAGGAACACTTTATCACCCACCCCAAACTCAATAGGTCTACGCCTCCGATATGCATATGACTTATTCCTACTCTGAGCCATAGCCATCCGCTTCTTGATCAACTTAATTCTCTCTAAAGTCTTCTGCACGATACTTGGCCCCAACAATTAGGATTCACCGGTCTCTAACCAACCCAACAGAGATCTACATGGCCTCCTATAGAGTGCCTCAAATGATTCCATCTGAATCGTAGCCTGAAAACTATTGTTTTAGGCAAAATCAACTACCGATATGTGTCTCTCCCAAGAACCACCAAAATCCAAGACACAAGCTCTTAACATGTCTTCCAACACTTGGATCATACGCTCCGACTGCCCGTCCGTCTACGGGTGGAAAGCCGTACTCAAAAACACTTGCGTACCAAGCACCTTCTTCAACCCTTGCCAGAAACACGATGTGAAACGTGGATCTCGATCCGAAACTATGGTTCGTGGAACACCATGCAACCGCACTATTTCCCGAACATACAGCTCACCCAACTGGTCGACTGTATGGGTCTCCTGAATCAGTAAGAAATGAGCCACTTTCATTAACTGATCCACAACCACCCATATTACATAATTCTCCCATGGCGTCCTCGGAAGACCCATGAAAAGATCCATTGTCACATCATCCCACTTCCATTCCGGAATGGTAAATGGATGCAACAAACCACCTGGGCATTGATGCTCGGCCTTCACCTGCTGATAGGTAAGGCACTATGCCACAAATCCCGCAACTTCCTTCTTCATCCCAGGCCACCAAAACTGCCTTCGGAGATCAAGGTACATCTTGGTCAAACCAGGATGCACTGCCCACTTTGATGTATGGAACTCGTGCATCAACTCTTCCCGCACACACTTTGGAACAACAACACGATCATGAACACGAACAACATCGTCCACACCGATAGCCCAGTCAGAAGGTAGCTCCCCACCTTTAATATTTTCCTTCATGATCAAACACTCAGGATCAGATAACCTTCCTTAACTCGACTTAAAAGAATCGACTCCATCGTTAAGGTAGCAAGAGTGACCTGACCATTCTCCTCCTGCACCTCTAGGTGCATATGTGCAAACAAAGTCATCACCTTCCACTCGATATTGGATTCTTGAAACACCTGATTCTGAACCTTCCTGCTCAGAGAATCAGCAACATTGTTTCCCTTTCCCGGTGTGTACACCAACTCAAAGTCAAAATACTAGAGATATTCAACCCATCTTCACTGCCGAAGATTCAGATCCCGCTGTGAGAAGATGTTCTTTAAACTCTTATGGTCGGTAAACATGGTAAACCATTCTCCCAAAAGATAGTGCCTCCAACACTTCAAGGCATACACTACTGCAACCAACTCAAGGTCATGATTGGGATAATTCCGCTCATGGGGTATCAACTGCCTTGACCCATAAGCCAAAACCCGCTCATCCTGCATCAACACATCCCCAAGTCTGATTCCGGATGCATCACAAAACACGATGTACTTCTTACCCGGATCAGGTAAGATCAAGATAGGTGCGGTTGTCAACCGCTTCTTCAACTCTTGGAAGGAATTATCACAAGCCTAAGACTATTCAAACCTGATTCCCTTCTTGGTCAAGCCCGAAAGTTGTGCTGGCAAGCGAGAGAAGTCCTGAATGAACCTTCAGTAATACCCGGCCAAACCCAGAAAACTCTGAACATCAAAAACACTCTTGGGATGTTCCCAAGATACAACTGCCTGAACTTTCTCTGGATCCACTGACACACCTCCCTCTGAGATGATGTGACCCAGAAAATGTACCTCACCTATCCATAATTTACACTTGGATATCTTGGCGTATAGCTGGGGCTCTCTTAGCATACCCAAGACGATTTCAAGATGTTGGGAATGATCGTCGTGAGTTTTAGAGTACACTAAGATATCGTCAACAAAGAAAACCACAAACCGATCTAGAAAGGGATGAAATATCTGGTTCATCAAATCCATAAACACCACCGGTGCATTGCTCAAACCGAAAGGCATTACCAAAAACTAAAACAACCCGTACCGACTCCGGAAAGATGTTCGCGGTATGTTGGAAGACCTCACCCTCAACTGGTGATAGCCCGACCTCAGATCAATCTTAGAAAACACTGATTCACCCCACAACTGATCAAATAGGTCATTAATTCTAGGAAGAGGGTACTGGTTTTTCATTGTCATCTGATTCAACTTTCGATAGTCAACGCACAGCCTTAACGACCCATCAGCCTTCTTTGTAAAAAGAACGGGAGATCCCAAAGGAGACATACTAGGACGGATAAACCCCTTATGCTCTAACTCCTCAAACTAAACCTTCAGTTCCTGGAGTTCTTCCGATGCCATTCAGTATGGCGAAATAGAAACTAGCTTCGCTCCCAGCAGCAACTCAATCATGAACTAAACATCCCTCTCCGGAGGTAACCCCGATAAATCCTTAGGAAACACGTCCTGAAACTGATCCAGCAAAGGAGGGAAATTTTTTTTCCCCTCCCTCATCATCATCAAGAATGAGACATGCCACTTGAGATGCGATTCCACTCATCTGTTAAAAAAACGGAGCAGCACGCCCTGCTCGAACATCCCATTTTCCATGGTGGGCATAGGCGTTACCCTCAAACGACCTAAATGATACTCTGCGATTGTAACAATCTATATGCGCCAGATACAACACCAACCAATCCATTCCCAGGATTAGGTCAAACCCTAACATCTCAAGAATGAACAAGTCCCACAGAAAATGATACCTACCAACCTCCAAGGCACATCCCTTGCACTGCTTGATATCCTCAACCCGCACCCCCAACAGAGTGTCAATTGACATAACTCCACACACCCTCTCCATAGGTAAACCCCACGCTACCACAAGTTGAGTAGAGAAAAAAGAGTGTGTGGAGGCGCCTGTGTCAAACAACTCACTAGAAAGAGTAGAAGCTACAAGGATCGTACCTCGAATAGTCGATGGTCCAGCCTCGCCATCACCAGGCGCAAACTGAACTGCCTGAAGCTGACTTGCCCCTTTACCCTGGGCTCCAGCCTGAACGCCCTGCGCCGCACTACCCTGCTAGCATAAGTGATCATGTCCTGGATTTCCACACCCACCACCCCTACCAGTACGGCCCGTGGAGCTCCAACTACCTGCTGATACGGGGAAACTGATCCCCTTCCTGTATCCGGAACCTACCTTCCACCATCATACTTTCCCACCTGTTGAGGTCTCCTGCAGAACTTCTACACATGTCACATCTGACCGCATGAATGGCACTCAACTAGAGGTCGAGGACACTGACCATGCAAATGCACTGACCTACCACACTGATAGCAGAACACCTGGTTACCACTCTGAGAGGATGACCCTCTCTTCCATCCACTTTTCACACTTCCTCCATGTTGTGAGCTCACATGGTGTCACTTATGACCATTGGTAGCTGCACCGCTCGTCTGTCCCGTTGGAACCACAAGCCCACTACCCAAAGCTCCCTGCAGATTTCCTTCTGAGATCAGTGCCTAATCTACTGCCTATGTGAACCTCTTCAAGAGGAAGATGTTTACTTGAGACCTGATCTCATGTCTCATCCCATCATGGAAACGTCTTGCTACTGCTGCTTCATCCCCTCCTAACACTGGGAAAAAGCGTCTCAAATCAGTGAAGCGGCTAGCATATTCCATCAACGATAGCGATCCCAGAGTTAGGCTCATAAACTCTGCAGCCCGCTCCTGCCTCAAAGTCTCTGGGTAGAAATGATCCAGAAACTTTTCTTGAAAAACCTTGCACGACATTCCCCCATCCTACTTGATTTGAGCCTGAATGTCCCACCAACGCCTAGCCTGGCCCCGCAACATATAAGCATCCAACTTCAGCCACTTTTCGACAGGGGTCTCTAGATGATCCAGTATCGTCTGGACAAACTCTAACCAGAACTTCACTGCCTCTGGCCCACCCTCTCTGGTGAAAGTCGGAGGGTGCTATAGCTGGAACTCCCAGGTCAGCTCAAACATACTCGGTGCACCCCGCCCTGGGTCCCGATCCATCATCTGCATAACGTAAGTCAAGTTATCTCGGAACTGGTCTTCTCTACCTTCATGGATCGCCACATTTTCTTGCTCCTCTACTGGAGGAGTGTTCTCAACAACACCCTCTAGTTTCCCAACTGGTAACCGACGTCATGGTGTCATTTCTCTACATTGCTAAGCACGATATTTAACATGCATACCATAAACTTTGTAACGTCCCCGACCCGGAAGCCACTAAACCCATGCTCCGAGCCGGGTGGTTACATAAACTTAAGTGCACCTCCCCGTACGCCAAAGGCTGCCGACTAGCAGCGGGGGTCTATGTGTTTAAGTGGGGAGACTATACCCCCTTTTTATCAGAGTAAGCCACAACAGGAATGAACCAATAGCGGAAACAATAATCAAAAAACAAGGAACATGTATAACAACCATTTCCAACAATCAAATATGTCATGTCATACTACAAGTGAAAAATTATACAAAACCCCAAAATAAAGACAATGGCCAAAATCCCCAAAATGGTCCTGACTCCAAGTCCGGATCCTCCACCAAGTGCTACCCATGTCCACTCAAATATCCAGCAAGTAACCTTTCCCTTCTCATGTCCTGCAAACATGAAGTCTGGTTGGGAACCCAACGGCGGCCCGAGCAGGGTGTGAGTACAACTCAGTAGGCCACCACCAATGATGTCTACAAAATATCCAGTCTAAATAGACAGTGCATGCAAGGGAATATGAATGATATTTTCCAAGTAATTATTTAAGGTACCATTAACCAGTTTAGAGCCAAGCCATTTCCACTTCCATTATCATTCATTACATACCCATTATCATCATTTACCATTTCATCACATTTCCATGGGTTAATCACATACATTATGTTACATTGGTCTAAGGCCAACAATCACATGCAAGAGGGTAAACACATCATTATCCTATCTCACTAGGACGAACCCCTCATAGCAACCATAACCTCACCTCGAAGCCTCAGTCCGGGTGGATTCAACCGTTAGGAGAATAGACCCTCAGTCCCCTTTCCTAACCCGTGCATTTAGGGTGGAGTTTAGAACCTCAGTCTTCACTCAACCTGTGGGCGTAGATCCTCAAGTCATACCCCACTCTATGAATCCATGCGCACATGATTATATTTAAGTAACCATCAACCATCCAATCCATTGCCCTTCGGCAACCACTATCCACAACAACCCACATAGTAATCGACATCATGCCTTAACCCATTAACACATTACCATTTCACATCATTTAACCATTCACCCAATTCCCATGTTTTATGCCTCTCTCACTAAGCATTCAACATTAAATCCATAATCTATCCCATTATGGTCTTTAATCAGTTTACACATTAACCCATTTAACTCGTTCATCATTTTCATGAATCAACCATTCATTCCATTTCAAATAAAGCCTAGGTTATTACCAAGTCTAGGTGAATCACCTAACTTCTATTCCAAGATCAACCAATCATGCCAACATATTTATCAAGGGCTCTACAATTCATTAAAACATTGTCACTTGTTTAGTAAAAATCCCAAAACTCGGGAAAAGCTGGCACAACCCATGGATGGCCCTTATTAGGTCAAGATAATCCCAACACATCCCACGGGGATCGTGAGGGTTCCCATTTGCCATTTTAAATGCCATTATTACCAAACATGCCAAGTTTATTTAAAACATAACCAAAGGAAAGAAAGAACATAACTAAACATGCACAAATACCCAAATAACTATGGGATATCACTTGTAGACCACCTACCTCGAAACCGCGGTTGAACGCACTCTCAATCGAGTCCTTAGACCTCGATCCAACCCACCATTGGAGCTTCAACATAAAACTCACCCAAAAGTTAGGGTTTTAGAGCTTTGGAACGAGAGGTAGAGAAGATATAGATCCTAAACCAAAAAGAGAAGCAAGGATGGGATTAGCCTTACCCGGAGCTTCAATCCGTAACCAATGGCACCAAAAACAGCTTATAATCGAAGGAGATCGGTCTATTGGAGCCTTTGGGCGATTTGGTTCGTGCCTAGGGTGGAGAGGGTGGAAATGAGAGAAAATCCCGAGTGGGGTTTTAAAGCCTGGGGTGGAAAACTTGTAATTTTTCCAAACATTAAGTGGCCGCACGGTTTGTCCGCACGGTTTGGAAAACTGTGCACAAACCGTGCACATGCCACTATCTGGAGGAGGAGGGGTTGCACGATTTAGCTACACGGTTTGGAAAACGGTTCACATACCGTGTGCATGCTTCTGTCTGGAGGAGGAAGGGTCACACGGTTTAGCTTAGGCAGGCCGCACAGTTTTCCTGGCCATGTGCAGGTCGTGCGCCCTGGCCTGTCTTGCCCATATTTCATTTCTTCCATGCCCCGAGCCCCTAGAACACCCCCAAGGCCTCTCTCACGTTCAGGAAACATCCCTTGAAGCCCAAAATAAGGGATTAAACCAAAACATAATGAAAATATACCTTTCCAAAAATCAGGATCTTACATACGGGGAATTTGATCTGTGCTAATTCATGGTATGTAGGAAGCCTCCACGAGGTTCAAACCCCACCACCATGGGTCGTCTCAGAGCGTAAGCCCCATTCCACCTGAACTATGGGGACTTTGATCTATGCTAAGGCATTGTACATAGGAAGCCTCCAGGAGGTTCAACCCCGACAAACCATCATCCCCAAACGCCTCCGTGTTGGTGGGCCAAGCCCCATTTCCACCTTGGGTCGCCTCAGAGTGTAAGCCCTAATCCATCTAGACCCCAGGTTCCCATTCACATTGGTTCACCACCACCATGGACCACCTCTGAGTGTAATCCTTGTTCTCTTCCCGCATAACGTTAAACTGTATCATCCACCTGAACAACGAAGACTTTGATTCCCTACTATGGGAATACGTAGGAGGCCTCTCGGAGGTTCAATCCCATCACTCATGTCTCATCCTGATCTCTCCCTCAATCCCATGTGTCTTGGGAATCTCATTCCCAAACCTGGAGGTTTTACTTTCTCTGGGTCCCATCCACGCATTCATTCTCACGGGTCACCTCTTTAGGTGTCCCACCGTATCATCGAACTACGCGGACTTTGATTCCCTATCACGGGGATACGTAGGAAGTCTCCTCAATGCTCAATCCCAAAGCCACCATCCATCATGATTCTTACTCAGTCCACCACATCCTGGTGGGATCATGCCACTTCATTCTACATTCCCCCCACAGCAATTGGGAAGCCGCCCACATGCTGGCCCCAATGTCATTTTTCTCTCCAGGGGGTTCTTTAATTTGATCCACTCTAGCTAGTGTTTTGATAAGTCTGATCCATCTCCGCTGGATGTTAAACTTGTGGCATACCCTGTGTTAAACATGGGAAGATGAGGAAAACCTCAGATACATGCATATGGAATACAATTCCCCACCTTCGATGTGGGATTCCTCGGGCTTCCGCGCCCTTGAGAAGCCCTATGATAAGGGACAGAAGATAGACATGCCAATCCCCTGTGTCAAGACACACCAATGATGCCCCAACACGACTGCTCACCTAACCAAAGGTTGCTGCCCTGACAGGACCCCTTGGAAGGTCCTGACAGAAGCGGCGTAATTAACTGGTGTCCATGAAGATAAGGTGTCGGTAAGAGCTTCACGAATTACGTATTAAAACTATGAGGGAGACCCGGACTAGGTGACGAGCTCCGAGGAGGAATCCACAGAAGGAAGAACTGACATACCATCATCCTATTTCGATCAAGGAGCAGACATCCCTGAATAAGGAGCGGATGCTGGCCGCCTTTGTAAAGCGAGAGTGCGGGGTAACAGCAGTGTGTCCTCTCCATGACGGATGTGTGCACCCTGGTGAAATCATCAGAAACAGAAAATGGTGAACCCGATTTAAATATCATCTCCTCAGATTGGGGTCTAGTAGCGTTTGGGACATCAGTGGATAAGCATGTAATCTGACCTCGTCATCTGGTACCAGGTCCCACCGAGCAGGCCTGACGTGAAACTCGCCAGAAGTTGGGACAGTCAGGACGTTGGCCATTCTGTTCTGCGATGTTGTCAGGGTGGATCCCTCTTGCCGATGATGGAAGACGGAATGGTGCTGGGGCACTGGGTGTTGATCCCTTTTCCTATCAGTATTAATGAGTTCCTCTCCCTGCTTCAGGAATCAAGACGTTGCATCCGGAGCTCGATCACATGCCCACCGTCGCAGAGGTAGGGGTAATATCAACACAGCTTCCTCACGTGGTTCTACCTTTTCCATGACGGCCGTGACCGCCACAACTGTTGGGTGCCCATGCCCCCTCTCCCCATTAGAGATCATCCATAAAAGGTTTATCAATGACCTTGTATGCTGGTACGAGGAGGAGGGGGTCATCCCCAACAGGGATATGGCCCGCCTAGATCTTGAGGAAACTGCGCCTCACTATCCACACTGCCCGCCGAGGGCTACACAGGGAGCCACTGCTCCCCACCCCAACATTCAATCGCTTCGGTAGCTTGTCCTTGGAGCACCTCGACAGCTCCCTCCCCTACGCCGACAAAGTAGGAGGTATTCGGGCTGGCCCGATCGGAGTCCCGCTTCAAGGACTCCTAGTGAGGGCCCCCACCAGGGAACATTAGCATCACCGCCCGGTTCCCCGAGCCGAGGAGTAGGTAGTGCACATGCCTGTACCACTGGCTCCAGTCCACCTGACCTGACACCAGTGTCGGGCACGAGCAGAAGAATACGCCCGTTGTGGGGCGTAAACATCCATGACTAATGTGGCCCAAGACACCGCTAGTTCATGTTCCCAAATCCCTTCATACGTCGAGTAGGGGAAGCTATATGCCTGAACCGAATCTAGGCCCCAACCGCCCCACGAGTAGGTTTGGTAAACTCTCTCGGTCGCCGGAACAGGTGATGGCCACCGCAGAAAAATCTGTAATAGTTCTTATCAGTGTGGAGGCACACTCCGCACCACCACTATGGAAGGTGCGGGCCCTCCCTGCTTCCAATCTCAGCTTGGAGGTCTACCCCATTCCACCTTAAACCCAGGCGAGGGTCTTCCCTGTGATAGCAACACTCTATATGGGGGTCTCTCCCACGCTCACTAAACTGGGTATGGGGTCACTTCCCCTGCCGCGGACCGCGAGCATGGAGATGTTTAATTTCCGGTCACTCTCCATCATGGAGTTCCTCCCCATGTCCCCATGCTGATCAGTGAAGGTCCTCCTCACCCCAGAAATTGGAGAGGTGGAAGCCAACTCCACTTCACCAACACCCAGCACAGAGGTCCTCCCCATGCCCCTTTCGACATTTTTCCTTGTGCTCCTCGCACCCCAGCTTCTTCGGGTTGAAACTTTCTCCGCCCCGAAACTAGTACAGTTGGAGGATCCTACATCAAAAATCAGCCCTGCCCTGAAGAACCATCCAGAGGTAGGAGAGCAGGTCGTTGCCGCCACAAGAGGAATTTTGGGAAAGACCGGACGGGAATCAGGCCAGTCCTCTTATCAGACTCTAAGGCGGAGTACGATTCAGCGCAGGAGCCCTCCCCTCAGTCCTCCGAGTCAAGGGTTGGGGTAGGAACGAGGTGCATCAGCCTCGTTCTCCCAAAATGTGAGATCCACAGGATCCCTACTTCCCTATGAAGTTATAACCAGGAGGACGAGACCCTGACATGCTTCCAGGGGCTGACCGCGCAGTCGCCACCATCATCTCCGGAAGCGCCCTCTACCTCAGAGCTCTTTTGGGGGTCAACGATGGAAGAGTCGGGGCGTAACCCACCACCAGCAGACACTATTGCTATGTTAGGATCTCTGGTCTCCAGTCTATCCTATTGTGACATGGCGTTCAGGTCGCTGTAATCTTTAGGGAATATCCCAAGATTCAGCGGCCAATCATCCCGCTCGCCATATTCTCCATCGGCCAGCCTGCCATCCCAGTAGTCCGCCTCAGCGCCGCTTCCAGTTCTTCATCCACCCTTAGTTGATGGGTGGGGAAATCAAAGGAAAGAACTTGGATCTGA
This sequence comes from Viscum album, assembly GCA_963277665.1. Taxonomy (NCBI): domain Eukaryota; kingdom Viridiplantae; phylum Streptophyta; class Magnoliopsida; order Santalales; family Viscaceae; genus Viscum; species Viscum album. The sequence goes on along the minus strand of OY728136.1, from coordinate 1,122,185,023 downwards.
TCTGGGGAACTTCTGGACCATCCTCACATTGGGCCACTTCCCTGAGAAGTTTTGGCTGGTCACAGGATCGAATTTTGGTACGCCAGAATCACTCACCCTAAAAGAGTTTGAATGTTTCGGGCAGACCCTCCGGGCGACTCACCTCCATCTTCTCCAACTTATGGTGAATTATCCCTAGAGACAGGATCACCTTGAAGGCATCGTTGAACAATGCCTCCTGGTTGACCTGGCCACACTCCCTACGGTCTGACACCCAGAGTCACCTGGCCACCACAGGGCCCTCCAACAACAGTGTATTCAGAGTTTTCAAGTACTCCGTAGAGTTGTCAAGGAGGCTACCCCCCACATGCAAGTCTGATGGCTGGGGGAAGTATTCTACCCTCCTCTTAAGTGCGACTCACTGGCATCCTAACTCACTTGGCAGTAGTGAGAGAAAGCCCCCAGGAAGAGTGGCGGTCAACATGATTCATCTGACATGAGAGTCGAACGAGCTGGGACTTCTCGATGGTGGCATACCCCTGAGGATGTGCTTCCATTGGACCCATCAGGAAGGATTAATCACCAGTAGAGGAACCTCCAAGGTATCCCTCTACCCACTGAAGCATTGGTACAAATTCGAAATGTCAGTAATGGCAAAGAGCATGTTGGAGCTATCAAGCACTCTGACCCGTCGGCCTCAGTGCAGAAGATGGAAGAGGACACTGAGAAGGCTGTGCTGCGTCAGCAGCTTGCTGAGCAGAAGAAGTTAGTTGATAAACTTATGGCTGAATGCATTGCAGAGCGGTGACCCAAATATGGTGATCCTAGGCCAGGGCAGCAGGGGCAGGAACAACTACCCCTCGGCGAGATTCTCCCAGGCAACCCTGATCATACCGTATTCGCTGACAGGGCAGAAGCTGGATCCCATGGCAAGAGAACGCGGTATGTCCTATCGAACCCTTCTGAACGACGTGACCACTCAGGGAACCACATCCGGGCTCCTCAAGCAGCCCCAAGGGTCGCTCCACCAGTCTCTCCATGAGCCGCTGAGTTTCTCTACTGCGTTGAGGATCCCAAAAATGTGCTCGTGGTTAGGGATACCCATCAGGACAGGGACCCACGTCCAGATGATTTTATGGCAGCACTCATTGCCCGCTTGGAAGCTTTGGAAACATTACAAGTGGTTGTCCCACCTGATGGCAAGCCATACCAGGCATGGGTGGATGAAATGTCGTCACCCCCGGGATTTGGAAATCCCACTTTATCCCCCTTTAATGGGACGGGGGACCTTCTGCAGCACCTGGCCCACTTCAACACGAGGTTTGGGCCTATATTAGGGACTTCAGTGCAGTAGGAGGCCACCAAGCTCCATTGCTTTGTTCAGACATTGGAGGGGCTGGCATTCGTTTGGTACAGTCATCTCCCCGTTGGATCTGTGACAAGCTAGGAGGATCTCCGCAGGCAGTTCCTTTACTAGTTTAGCTCTACCACCCAGAAGAAGAACATCGCAGACCTCTTTAGGTGAAAGCAAAGGCCCGATGAGCGAGTCACGAACTATATCGCCCGGTGGAAGGGGCTCACATACTTCCTTGAGATGTCGCTGACTCAAGAGAAATTACTGAAGATGTGTGTGGGGAATGTCAAGACGGAACTGGTTCCCTCCTTGATCACTCAGAATTATCCTAGAGGGTTCCAAGACATCTCGGATAAGGCCCAGCACCTCGAAGAATACCTACAACAGGCTGGCCAGGCACGCCTACTACCCCCTACAATTCCAGCAAGGAGAGCTGCCAGAGCCAAGCCCGCTACTGTGGCCCAGATAGAGGCCCCCAGGCAGCTATAATTGCTACCAGTGGAGCCAGCTCTGCAGCCTCACAGAGGCACTCCACCGTGGGCACAGTTTCCAGCCCAGCAGCGCCCACCCCAGAATCGGCAGGCTCCTCTGTGTAACGCGCCGCCGCCGCCTAGGAGAGATAATCAAGTTCTACCTCCTCGGAAGGCTCCTTCAGCCCCCCGTCAGGGTCAGGCTCCTAGAACACCCTTTCCGGATAGAAGAAATTAGACATACATGTTCGATGAGGCTCAAGTCCATGGCTACTTCCGCAGCGCCTTGGAGCAGAGAATCGTACGACTACCCGAGTACCAGAAGCCGAAAGAGGCTCATTTCACTGACCACCCCAACTACTGCCCATATCACCGGATCCTGGGGCACACCATCAAGAAAGGATATGTGTTCAAGGACTAGCTCCAAGACCATATTAACGACAACATAGTGGAGTTGGGCCCAACCCCGGCACAAGTGGCGGGTCTCTTTCTGAGATCAGATAGCAGTAGCGACGACGGAGGCGAGTGGCAGCAGGTTTCTGAACGAGGTCCCCAGAATTATAATGACTGGATGGATTGTAGGATGGTTACCCATGCCCATGGAATTATCCGTGCATTCTTGAATCAACCGGAGCCTTCAGAGGTTGTGGCCACCACTTCTGCATCATCATATCATCCAGCCTCTTTCTAGAAGATCAAGCATCGGTGGTGTAAGAAGAAGCAACATGCCCCGCCAATGCCATCGTCGTCCCACACTCTCGGAGAATTCATGCCCCTGAAGATGGGCATCCCTCCTAGAATCCTCCCAGAGGTGGATAATTTTTCAAATGACAGTCAGGGGTACGCTTCGGTTAACACCGTCGAGTTGGTAAATCCCTATCTGACTCCCAAAGAAGGGGAGCGCTAGACGATCCTCCCCAATGTCCCCAACCGATGCCAACGTCATCGGAACCGCGGCCATATGGATCGCCAGGGAACGTCAGTTGGCACCTACAGCTAGGTCGTGCATTCCACTGAGACCAGACAGCTGGTCCAGTGCAAAGCTCAGCACGCGCAGCCTCTTCATCCAGTGTCGACAGGCCCGCCTCCTCCACCATTTTTGCTACTAGATCAGGCAGAGCCACTTCGGCCATACCGAGACCAGCTTCTCCCCTCTACAGGTCGATCTCATTCGCCCAGTCCTCATCCGACATCTACCCTCTGAGCTCCGACTAGTGAGCAGTGGGATTTCCCCAGTACCAATCAGCCGCTGGTCCAGCCGACAGGGTCCTCCATGCCTCCAATTGTCGAGCGGCCTCCTGTAAGCAGAAGTTTACACCTGGTGTGGAAGTATGATGTTCTGAAGCAACTCTCCATCATCCCAGCAAGGCTCTCTATCCTTGAAGACCTTCTCCTATTTCCAGATATGCGTGAAGCACTCGCTGAGGCTTTAAGAAACCCCCTCAAGTTTGAGATGGAGGTAGCAGCTGTAGAAGCCTTCCATGCTGAAACAGTTGTGAATTCTGAATGTCATGCCATCATCTCATTCTTGGGAGAGGATGAAGGATCCCCCATACAGGGTAACATCCGCCCGCTGTATATCACTGACCAATTCAATGGTGTGGAGGTTCACCACTGTCTCGTTGACACTGTCTCTGGGATCAACCTTATCTTGACACGGACACTGCATGAGCTAGGGTTATCTGAAGATGACCTGACTCCCTCCGATTTAAGGATCTAGGGATATGACAGGATAGAACTGAACCCATTCAGAAAGATCTGTGTGAAGACCCAGTTCGGTGTCTTAGTTTCTAGTACTGAATTTATGTTTGCCTCTCTAGACACCGCATACAATGCATTGATGTGTAGGTCATGGCTCCACTTGTACGTGGTTTTCCCCTCATCATATCACCAATGCCTTAAGTAATCCCTTAATGGTCGAGTAGGCGTACTCCAAGGTGATGCATCTTCTTTCGCCTCTTTCAAAGCCCGCTAATTGGATGTTTATTATTACAAGAGAAAGGATAAGAAAGTCCAGACAAGTGAGGTTGATCCCGTTGCCACTACGACAAACCCTTGGATACTCCTGAATGACGCCTATATCTTCCTAATCCAGCAGTTGGTGGCCATGACCCATGATATGGGGTAGTTTTTTTTCATTTCTGGGATAAGGGGGAATCATGCTCCCAAATCTAGGTGGCGTTGAAGGATCAATTCATATTATTATACGAACCAGGCTCCAGTGATCCCAGAGCCTCCCACTCCCATCAGGTATCGAGACATCTGGCTCATGGCAACGGCAGTCCGTCATACTTGTCTGTTTCGCCGAGCTGGGATAAGTCAGATCCAGCCGATGCACCACTACTGCTTTGATATTATCAAGCGTGGCCCCTTGGGCCGAAGACCTGATGCGATCGGGTCGACAACCTTCATATCCATGGTCTCAGCAGCACCAGAGTTCCCTAATGCAACGACCATGGCCGCACAAGCTGGTAGCAGCTGCCCATCAGGGTTTGATAGCTTAGAAGAAACTCCCCCTACAGAGGATCACTCCATAAGTGGAGAAGAAGATATAGAGGATGCTCCCCCTGCCTTTGAGGAAAGCATCTCAGCCACGGTCGATGAGTTGGTACAGGTAAACCTCAGAAGCGAGACCAATCTGAGACCCACATTGATCGGTGCTGTTATGTCTCTCAAAGAGCAGCGGCGGTACGTAAGCTTTCTCAAACAGCACTGTGATGTATTCTCCTGGAGTTATAATGAGATTCCAGGACTAGATCCTCAGGTAGTCGTCCACCGCCTTGGACTTCCGGCAAACCATCGCGGGTTCAAGCAGCCTCCCAGAAATATACATCCATCTCATGGTTCCATGATAGAGGCCAAAGTTGACAAGTTTATCAAAGCCAAATTTGTCCAGGAGGTTCAGTACCCCAAGTGTTTATCCAACATCGGGCCAGTCAGAAAGAATAACGGTCAGATCAGGGTCTGTAACGACTTCCGAGATCTCAATCTTCACTGTCCGAAGGATGATTTTCCCCTTCCAATGACAAAATTGTTGATCGACACTGCGGCCGGATTCCAAGCCCTATCTTTCATGGATGGTTACTCTGGATATAATCAGATCCAGATGGCCCCCTAGGATGAGAAATCTACTGCTTTCAGGGTGACCCAAGGTACTTTCTGTTACCAGGTTATGCCATTCGGCCTGAAGAGTGCAGGTGCCACCTATCAGCAGGCCATGCATCACATATTCAAGACAATCCTAGGAACGTTGGTGGAATGCTATGTGGATGACCTGGTGGTCAAATCTCGCCAGCGCTAGGACCATCTCAAGGACTTGGATAAAGTGTTCGGTTTTCTTTCTTCCCACCACCTGAAGATGAACCTCTTGAAGTGTGCCTTCGAGGTCACCTCCAGGAAGTTTTTTGGATTTTTTTTTTTTGATAACAGGGCATCGAGATCGACCCAGAGAAGATCAAGGAAATCATTCAGATGCCTCCCCCTAGCAATATTTGGGAGCTTCGAGGTATCCAAGGACACTTAGCCTACATATGCCGATTCATTGCAAATCTGGATAGAAAATGTAATCCCTTTTCCCAGCTCATGAAGAAGGGCACCATTTTTTAGTGGAATGAGGAGTGCCAGACCACCTTTGAGGAAATCAAGTAATATTTTCTCCAGCCTCCGGTATTGATGCCATCCATCTCTGGGAAGCTGCTGATTCTCTATGTCACCGCCCTGTAATGATCCCTTGGCGCCCTTCTCGCCCAGAAGAATAATGAAGGGATAGAGAACAGCCTCTAATACCTCAGCTTCATGCACCTTGATACGGAGACCAGGTACTCCCCCATCGAGAAAAGCTACCTTGTGCTTGTATTTTCTATGAAGAAACTGCGGCATTACCTACAGCACCACGAGGTACAGTTGGTCTCTCGAGTAGACCTACTGAAGTATATTTTGAATCGCCCCATGTTGACTGGCTGACTAGCATGGTGTGTGGTGATCCTCTAGCAGTTTGACATCAGGTTCATGCCCCCGAAGGCTATCAAGGGGCAATCATTGGCAGAATTTCTAGCTGCCCATCCAACCTCTGCGAACCTATCCCTGGACCTGGATTTTTCTGATGAGGCAATCCTCTCAGTCAATCAAGTTGTCCCATGTTGGAAGATGCACTTTGATGGTGCCTCCCGGAGCCCCAATGGTAGGAGACTCAATGATCCTAGGCTCAACAGAGTGGGCATGTGTGTCGTCTTCATCACCCCAGCACAAGACATTCTACCGTACTCATTCCTGTTGTCAGAAGGCTACAGCAACAACGAGACAGAGTATCAGGCTCTCATTACTGGTCTTGAGCTGTCCCTTGAGATCGAAGTGCCCCATTTTCATGTGGAAGGGGATTCCAAGCTAGTCATCAAGCAGTTCAATGGAGACTATGTTTTCAGGAAGATAGAGCTCGTACCGTAGTTAGAACGCACTCTCCAGCTAATGGCCCAGTTCCCTTCTCGGCCAGAGGTTATCTGTGTCCCTCGGTCACAGAACGGTCGAGCAGACGCTTTGGCCAGCCTGGCCGCATCACCTGTAGAGCCCGAACAGGATGATCTGATTATCCACATAGCGTACTGGAGAGTAATTTCTCCTGTCACCCCAGAGGATGATGATGGACCATAGGTAAACCATCTTACCGCTGGTGCCTCTACGTCAGGAACCTCAGGTTCTTCAGATGCGGTGATCGAAGTAATTGCTCATTGGAGGAAACCCTTGGTCAAATACCTCCAACACGGTAATCTCCCGTTAGACCGGGCCGAGTGCGAGTGAATCCAATGTCGCGCACTACAGTTTACCCTTAAGAGTGGTCCCAGCCTTTAGAAGATCCTATATAAACGCATATTTCATGGTGTTCTCCACTGTTGTCTTTAGGGAGTTGAGATTCCACAATTCATGCAGGAGGTTCATGCCGGTTCTTGTGGTGCCCATTAGGCTGGGCCACAACTGTCTCACCAGATTCAGAGACTAGGGTATTTTTTCCCCTCCATGATCCGCGACTACATCGAGTTCACCAAGAGGTTCCATGCGTGCCAAGTTCATGCTAACTTTGTGCATCGGCCACCGGAGCCTCTCCATACTACCAAGTACTCTTGGCCATTCGCAGTTTGGGGGTTAGATGTCATGGGGTCATACCCACCGGCAACGGCTCACTAATGCCGATTTATCCTGACTGCTATGGATTTCTTTTCCAATTGGGTAGAGGTGATTCCGCTCAAGGAATTAAACGCCCATTCTATCATCGACTTCATGAGTTATAGTATCATCTATCAATTTAGGGTACTTCACACTATCCTCACCAATAATGGCACCAACTTCCAAGTAGACATGCTGAAGAAATTGTACGCCACGTACAAAATTCGCTCCAACCATACCTCCCGCTATCACGCGAAAGAAAATAGAGAGATTGAGGAGTTCAATAAAACCCTCTCTAACATTTTGCAGAAAATGGTTGGTCAGAACAAGAAGATTTGGTCGGATAAGCTCCCCAATTCCCTCTGGGCTTATCGGATGACGACCCGTAATTCCACCCAAGTGACCCCATATTCCCTGGTGTACGGAACAGAGGCCGTCCTGCCCATCGAGATTCAATTTCCCTAATTAAGCACAGTGTTCTATGACCAGAAAGTGCCAGATAGAGTGGCTGAATTCCATCTAGCAGAATTGGAAGCACTGGACGAGAATAGGATTTTCTCCTTGCACAACCTAGAGAGGCATCAGAGTAGGATGGCTCGATCTTTCAACAAGAAGGTTCACCTCCACTCTTTCCTACAAGGTGACTTGGTATTATCCCTCACAGCATCAATGATCCCCGGCAGGAAACCACCCAAGTTGGAGCCCAAGTGTGAAGGGCCTTTCATTGTTCATAAGGATTATCCCAATGGAGCATACTCCCTAGTGACTATAGATGGTGATAGTATAGCTCCTCCCACCAATGCCAAGTTCTTCAAGAAATACTTTTCCTAATGTATTTGGTCCTGGATTACCTTAAACTTCGTTTGGTCCAACATTCGGGCCCCTACGGTCCTGCATGAAATTAAACTGCACGCTCATCCTGTATGACGTTAAACTGCAAGCTAGTCAGGCCTTCCTAATCGAGGCCCAGCCTCAGGACCCTTGGCCTTCTTAGGCTCTATCCCCAGTCCTTCCCGGAGTGTACGGTGTGGTGTGGTATTATGTCCTCACCATGTAGGGTTGTCCGATCTGTCGTACACCCCCCTTTGATAGGGTATCTTACCCCTGGGTGTCTTCCAAGAACTACGTGTGGCTTGATTCCCATTCTTATGGGATATGTAAGACCACCTGAACGTCTAGATTTCAAGTCCATACCATCTCTTAAGAGGTCTCTCGATCTCCTGTTCACCTAGGCCCCTTGGCATGTCCCTCTCCATAAGGGGGATATATAGGTGTGTTACAGGGTTTTTGGCGCCATGCCCCCCCTTATCCAAGGAATCCGCCATCTCTTGGTCGCTCTCAAATTGATCCCATCAACCCTTTGCAGTGGTCCTCCAATGTGTTCAGAGTACTCTGGTCTAAGACCTGGAGTGTTAGATTTAGGTTAGGAAAGTTCCTTCCACTTGTAAAGATTTATGCTTCCCCTCATTTGGGCGTCGTTATCTCTCACACCTGAAGGGACCCCCAAAAAAAGGCCTGGATACCATGCCTAAGGATTCTCCTACCATTACGGGCCAACACCCCCAAGGGTCTTGGATGACAAATTGATACAAATCCCGCATTGTGAACATGGTCAGCAGTCGATACTCATTTATTTGTCCCCATTTCAGGCTAACGTGACGGGATGCTGTGTTGCGAACATGGTCAGTAGTAATCCCCCATCATCACGCCATCCCCTTCAAGCCTTGAATGTTGGTTGCATGATTCACATTATGTCCCACCCCATCATGCCCTGGTGGAATCTCGACACTCTTGGCACTGTCCCTCAGTGCACCTTCACACATCAGGGGGAAAAAGATGCAATACGGTGTCCTTCGGGGCTCCCACGGTCCAAGATCTAAGACCATAAACTAAGATCTTCATTAAGGGCTATGTGTAGCTTTATCCTCATCCCCATGGGATACGTGAGATCACCCGAACATTGTGCTTCCGGTTCCAGCTCAGCTGGGACCTAGTCTCTCCTTCCCCTTGTCCTCTGGCCCTCGCCGACCTCTTGGCCCAAGGATCTTTTCCCAGAGGTGCAGGCAGTGACGATATGGACCTCGTCCACATTCATGTCAGGAATTTTTTATCACGTCGCGCGCATTCCCCCAAGTCCAAACCATATAAATTTAAACGGTGCTGTTTGGTCCTACCACATGACCATAAACTGTGATGATATCGTCCCGGTCGCACGACGAAAAACAGCACAACATTGTGATGACATCATCATAGAGGACATCACGTTGGGTATCGATCATTTACCATACCATTTTTCAATTCCTGTATACGGCTTGATCATTGTGGCGATGCTAGGAATTTCTACCCTAGGTCGGTCGCTCCACAAAAGAAATATCATTCACCTTAAAGGACAAACAAGATACATCAAATGCCACTTCTTTTGGTGCGAGGGCTAGACCCGTACACCCCTTTAATCCTTTGCGTAGGTACCTTACTGTGTCATGACACTCTTCCAAGAGCTATGTATGTCTAGATTCTCATCCTCATGAGATATGTAGGAGCACTCGGGAACTTCCCCATGGGCCTAGCCTAACTTTAGGGTTTGGTCCCTTGATCGGAACACTTCCCCAGGGAACACATCGTAAGTAGGGATTATGTCCTCATTCATGTTGGGTTTCATAACCAACTTACCATGTGTCTTCTTCTCTTCTTTCCAGTCTACAGTACGAGTTCTAAGACCTTAAACTAATATCCTTTCCAGAACTACATGTGGCTTAATTCCCATTCTTATGGGATATGTAGGAATGCCCAGACATTTCATCTCGGGTCCAGCCCCGGGAATCACAAGTCTATCCCCCCTCACTGTCATCGCCTTGGCCTGACTTCTCGGGGAATTGAGTAACTATAGAATTTTCCCCGAACAAATTTGGGATGCCCCATAATGACACTGGGAAGCAACAGTTCCCTCATTAGAGAGGTCCTGTCTAAAAGTAGGGATTATCCATGATCAGATTGATGTGTCTACCTAATGTGCTTCAACCATGATGGAGTAATCTTGGGAGTGTTTTATTTCATGAGAACAAACCACCACTTCTCTTTCTACGCATCGCGTTCCCCTTTATTCGGATCTTCATCCTCTTTCACATTTGAAGGGACCCCCTAATAGAATGGATGCCTGACCTATGGTCCGCCTGCTGTCTTGGGCCAACATTCCGGAAGACAGATAACGTTTAGAGGGACCCCATAATAGTATGGATGCTTGACCTATAGTCTGCCTACTGTCCTGGGCCAACGTTCCGGAAGACTGATCGATGATATTTGAGTTAGGCCCCGTGTTACGAACATAGTCAGTGGTCGGCCCTCATTTGTTGTCCCCATTCTAGGCTAGTGCAAGGGGGATGTTGTGTTTTGAACATGGTCAATAGTCATCCTTTATTACTATGCCCCTCCCATAGTGTTCTGGATTTGGGTAATTTGATTCATATTTCTCATTCCCCTATGTTCAGACTGATTCTAATGCCCCTGGCATTGCCCTGCTCGTGCACTAGAACACATTAAGAAGACGATACATATATTGGTCTGAGTTCCTCTTCCTTTGGATAGTCCTCCCTCTTCTCCTCGAAAATCCGGGTTCGAATTTCGAATTTCTGAAGTTTGGTTGACGCTCCCATGATCAAACGAAGTGATAGTATGAGCCTCTTTTGTTTCTCAAGACCCACGTGAGCTTAGGGATGGATTTCTATTTATTTTGGGATTATGGTTGAGAATGATAATCCAAAGGGACAAGTATGTTAAGAAAAATAGAAAGCAATACAAACAGTTCAAAAGAACAGAAATCATTAAGGTGGGACAAGTGTAGGGGTGTGGCCAAAATAGGGCCCCTAAGGGTCATATTCCAAGATAGATCTCTCCAACGCCACCACCTTTTAGCTGGTGGCCTCCAGGACTACCTCCCGTCCCCTAAGAACTCTTTCTTCATCAACAGCCACGAAGTGCAGTTCATTGGCCCTGGCCTGTGCCCGTGCCTGTTCAGCTTGGAGATCGGCTATCTGATGGCTCGCTTCTATGATTTGATCTTGAGAATCCTCTAGCTGGGCCCTCAACTGCTCCACGAGCTCAGAGAAATTTAAAATGAACACCTTCTACTCCTTCGTATGTTCCTTGAGGCGTCGGACCTCCTGCTCCTCCCTCAGGAATGCCCAGATACTCCCCGACTCCTCCTGGAACCAGATGACGTCGGTGAACTAGCTTCTCTCATGCATCTTCTTAGCTATGTACTCACGGACCGTCAGATGAAGAAATTGAGCATATGTCCCTCCAGTACAGAGGAAGCACAGCCAGGTGTGGACGGACCCCATCCGCTTCAGCCATTACCCCTGGGGCTGACTGAGAAAATGTCGGATTCACTTCCATCCCTTGTGTCATGTCATCCGGATATCCTTGGATGCTTCTGAATCTAAATCATCAATTTCGTTAGGATCAGTGGGCTGATAGATAGGGAAGACAGCCTACAGGGAAGCAGCAGGGTCTTCCTTAGAGATTCCTCCTAGGGGAATAAGCTCCTCAGCATCTGGGTGACCCTCCTTTCTCCCCTAGGCCCTAGTAGTGCTCGCGTCGATTTCCGACCCTACCCCGACAGAAGCACCACTGATGTATGCTGCTCCCTATTCACCAATTGCTGGAGCCAACTCAGTTTGGGAGGCATGTTCTGGATGGGGTGGCACGTTCACCATCGGCACACCAATAGATGGTTTGGGCTCAGCAGCCCGACGAGCCTCCAGCGCCATTATCACTATACAAAAAAGGATCACCCTGATCCGTTGAGTCCTCCGATAGTGAGTGCTAGTATTAAATTAAGGAACTCACAGGAACCCAAGGCATCGGCCTCTAGTGCTCTAGCCACTATAGGAGCTGTCGCGGCGGGGGATCCCTCAGCACTTGTCATCTCGATAATGAGCGTTGGTGCCCCGCCTTTCCCTATTGACGCTTCCTCCCCTCCTCTATCCAGAGAATCTTGGTCAGCACTGATGTTCTCCTGAGTAAGATGAGGAAGGTGGGTTAAGGGTTACAAAGTAAAGAGAATACAGGAGAAGAAAGATAAGGGTCAGAGCCTACCTCGAGCAGTTCGGTCACAACCATGTCAGAGCCGACAATCTAGCCGCTTTCCCGGAGACTCCCTTGGTGGGACGCCCCATGCGACCCTTCACGATCAGACTCCCCTTCTCCATATTCTTCACATCCCCCTTCTCCTTCAACCCACTCTCCTGTTTCATCGCCCTCTGATTCATCGATGTCATCTTCCCCCAGCGGCATCCTTTCCTGATCATGCTCCTAGCCGAGAAACACCTTCACCAAGAGAGGTGGCTCCACACGCCGACCCTGTTGACATGTGTATGCGTCCATGGCTGTCAGGTATGCATGCTATCGGTGGAATTACACTCTATCAGAGACCCAGACAAGCCCGACTTTCAGCAGCAGGATCCCGTCTCGCACTATCTTCTACCAGAGGGATTCAGTACTCATTGACAGACGTAGGGTTATCCAAGCCGACCACAGTGCAGGGAAGACGACATCCTAGTAAGGTTGAATAAAATATCTTATTTTCTTCCCAGGAAGTTCTCTGGCCACCTTGTGGGGCCCTCCTCTTCCAGGAAATTAGGGTGAGGCCACGCCATGTGATTCCCTTGCTGCTGAGGTTCGGGTCTGTGCAGGCTCTGTTTCGTGAGGAGCTTCTCGTCCTCCTCCTCTAGCGGCACCCCGCCTGCTCTCTCATCATCGAGGTTCCACACTGACGAACTTGAGATGTTGGACTCGCTTCCATAGAATCCCCTCAGGGTATGCTATGGTCTAATGTTCAGCATACTCAGTTGAGAGGCGCGTTGACTCCAGTGGCAGGAAAAGTGATTATGTCGCCGGAGCTGTAGGTTGTGAACATCAACCACAGCTGACGAAGAACACAGGGATACCTCTCCTATGGAACATTTTTGTATACTCCCTTCTACATTTTCTGGAGGTATCTGAACTGCCTAGAGAACCGGGATGGCACATAAGGCTCGCAGAGAATCTTCCCATCAATCCGGGCCACGAGCACCCCGCCTCTGATGCTTTGGAAGTACTCCTGCTCCAGCGAGCCTTGCCCATAGTCTATCAGCTGACTAGTTGGGGTGGGGTATGGGCTTAAGGTGAAGTTGTCATGGTTACCAATCCCGATCTGTACCCCCTCTTCATTGAGCGTCATTGGCATGAACCCGGAAATATTCAGCAGAGAGGGTCGCAGGCCGTTTCCTGGGGGACGAATGGCATTTGGGAAGGTGTAGCCGCCACAGTGAGCCACAACCTAGCCGTGGAAGATCTGGAAGGGGCCACATACTCTCCTAGGTGATCCCCCTATCGAGATGCGTCCTCAGATGGCGTATAGCCAAGCCAGCATGGGCACCCCCAGGTTGAACCTATTGTTGGAAGCCATGATGTCCTCCATCACTAGAGTCGTTGGATGGACGCCCATCCTTGCGTACCGTACCGACAAGAGCCACCCGCTCAGGAACGCGGTGATGAATCCGAAATACCAGACATTCGGGTCTCGGGCCTCATTAATTTTTTAGCCCCATGACTGGTATTTCCCCACCTCCAGGATCCTCCAGTAGGATCCACTCTTGCTCTTCCGAACCGCGGTTGGACACCGTTTTCCCCGCCCGGGATCTTGACCTCCGGGTCCTTCTCTAAGAACAGGTTCAACTAGTTCTTGTAGTAAATGTCATTTAGGAATTCTTTGATCTTCAGCCTCTCCTTGTCCAACTTTAGCAGGTGCCACGTCAGTATGGGGGTTTGAGACCTATCACCCCAGATATTAATCAGTGGGAGGAACTCGTCATATTGATGGACCTCCAAAGGGATGCCTCCAATGAAGTGGATGTCCCAGAGACTGATGTCGACTTCCCCAAGGTGAAGATGTAATGTGTTAGTATCAGGGTACCACTGGGTGAACAACTCCGGTCCAAGCTCACAATACCAGTCGAAGTTAAACTACGATGTCCAGACCGCCTCGAACAGACCAATGTGCCGCAGCTCGGCCCCAAATTGGTCTCATGTGTGGCGAACCCAGTACACCCAGGCCCACTCACTGGTAAAGTTTCCTCCGGACCGCAGATCCCAATCCTGCAGCCAGCCTTTGGTCCTGTCAGTGATGCTCTGACGGAAAGTGCTCGCGTAGAGGGCCGGTGAGCTCTCCGCAGCAGGATCACCCACAGCAATGGTCCTGGTCCTGTTATTCCGAACATATACTTCCATGTTCTCGGTTTCTCTGGAAGGATGACCATTTTTGGTGATGTTGTATCGAGGAAGGTCGTCTTCGCGGGTCACCCATGACTGTGGGGTATCAACCTCGAAGCCCAGCAGGGGAAACTCCTTCAGAATGACGAAGTCCCACAACGACAGATTATCAGACAAGACATACTCTTTCAGGGCAGGATTTAGCATGTTGAAAAGGATGTGGTTATTAGAGACAACCCTCTTTGCACCATAAACCTTAGGGTTCGCAGCCATCTCAGCCCTGCGAGCAGTGGCTTCCCCCTCATCAGCACGGTGGGCGGACATCTTCTTCCAACTAAGTTTTTTGGGAGTTGGGTGCGAAATCAGGAAGGTTAGTGCAGAATTTGGTAGTTCAGCATGTAAAATCAGCAGGTTGTGATGAATTTCATAGCGTTGCACGAAAAATCCCGGGTTTGCGCGAAAAATGCCGCTAAATCTCAGCGGAATTACGTGTAGCCAAGCAGTTTTCACACAGAAGCAGAAACAATTTCGTGCATGAGAGCTCAATGCTTATCACGCAAGAAATTTCGTACGGAGCATGGGACACGCAGCGGATTTTATAGACTAAGTTGGGGTTCTGTGCTCAAGCGAATAGAGGATTTCCTTCCTGACCCGGTTTTTCTTACCGCTTGAGTTTTTGCGCGCCAGGGGCCCACGAGGCCTTGCATTTCGGCGTTTCCCTCGAAATATTATCGTTGTGACCCCTCACTGATCCAATTTCGAGGGGGGCAGTTATAGATGCCGAAAAGTGCGTAAGTACCGGAGAAAGTTCCCAAACGAAAAAGTGAAGTCATATTCTGACCCGGAGGCCCAGTCCGGAGGGCCCGGAGGTGTTGTGCAAAAAAAGGGTGAAGTGAGAGAAAAAAATATATCCCACGCGGAAGGTACCAGGATTCGCGAAATGTCCCGGTGCTGGTGCAAAATAATTTCTTGCCCGTGCCCCGCGCGGTTGATATTTCGCACAGCTGCCTCTGTCGCGCAATTCTTTCACGCAACCCTGTATTTCACACCCCAAGGTGCCTATAAATAGAAGGAGACCCCCTTCATTTTTAGGGATGAATAATTTGAACTGCCTCTCGTGCTCATAATGGTAATTTTGTGCACGTGCAATATGGCCTTCAGGTAAGAGTATTTTTCACACCAAGTCGCCCTGGGATCCGCCTTCGCGCGAGATCCCCCTGGCTTAGACTAAACCTTCGGGGTCTACCCCTTGCGCGCAATTCCTTCCATTGTGCGCAAGCCTGTCAGTTGTGTGACATCCCTGTAATTGTGCTCCCCCTGTCCTTACGCACGGCCCTTGCCTCCTGCATGTAAGTCTGTCCCCTTGCGTGCAATCCCTTCGAGTCATGTGCAAAGCCTCTGCCCCCTATTTCGCGCAAGCAACACTGATTTCGCACCAACCAGGGGCTTTCCGCGCTGGGCTCCCTTTATTTCATGCATCCCCAAGGGTTGCGTGAAATCCTCCATCTCCCTTCACCTCAGTTCTCCTCGGACACCCCCTTTGTGCGAGCACCCGATGCCCTCCTTTCGGGTGCCATTCACAGGTGTTTTGTGGACCCCGGACATTCGTATCATACATGGTTTTCCCGTACGACCTTCTAGGATTGTACGAAGTAACTTCAAAGTCCCTTGGAAAATCCTTCACATTGCGTTGCTCCGCCTCATGCTTCTTTTCATAGGCACGCTAACAGCTATTGCTTCTTCACATAGCCACGCTAACATGGACCCCTCGATGGTTTGCCCCGCGACACCCCCTCAGTACGGCCTTTCCGATGCCTTCCATTCCACAAGGGGCAGAGGGGACCGGTTATATAAGTCCTAGGGGTGCAGAGCCAACCCACGTCATCCGAGCTGCAGTATGTTAAACTGCCAAGCACCTCATCCTAAACACATGACGTTAAACTATGACTTGGCCCCATGCCTCGCACACAGGGTCCCCACGCCTTGGATATTCTCCACACACACTCATCTCCATGGGGATGGTGGGTTCATCCCTCATAGGGGGTGATTTATTGGAGTGGCGTTTGTTCGCATGGAAGGGCAGTCACCCTGGTGTAATCCCCTAACCACTCTTGCAGGAGGCAGCACCCCTGTTCCTCCCCACTCCCTCAGCGCCAAGGCCAGCCAAGGGCGTAGTGGGGAACGGTGCTCCCTCCATTCATCTTCGGTCCCCAAGGACAGCAGAGGATGTGATAGGGAACTGGGCCCCTCCTCTCTTCCTAGGTGCCAAATCCCTCTCCCACTACGCTTTTTCACCCTCAAGACTCCATCCTGGAGTAAGTCCCAGCACCATGGCCCGCTCAACTCGTAATCCCCTCTTTTCTTCCCATGGACGCACCCTTCACGACGTGGTCTTCAGGCCCTTGCAACCTCTTATTTCTCACACTGAGCATGACTCCCATGAACTTAGAGTGAGCACCGACTATGACACACCTTGGTCCGCCTCAGCGCGTAATCCTCAAATGCACCCGTCCCGCATGACGTTAAACTGTATACCCGAATGACGGGGACTTTGATCTGTGATAAGGCATGGTACGTAGGACGCTTCCACAAGGTTCAAGCCCCACCACCATGGGCCATCTCAGAGCGTAATCCCCATCCAACCCGAACTATGGGGACTTTGATCCATTCTAAGGCATGGTACGTAGGAAGCCTCCATGAGGTTCAAGCCCCACCACCATGGGTCGTCTTAGAGCTTAAGCCCCATCCAACCCGAACTACGGAGACTTTAATCTGTGCTAAGGCATGGTACGTAGAAAGCCTCCACGAGTTCAAGCCCCACCACCATGGGCCGTCTCAGAGCGTAAGCCCCATCCAACCCAAACTACGGGGACTTTGATCTGTGCTAAGGCATGGTACGTAGGAAGCCTCCATGAGGTTCAAGCCCCACCACCATGGGCCCTCTCAGAGCGTAATCCTAATACAACCTAAACTATGGGGACTTTGATCTATGCTAAGGCATGGTACGTAGGAAGCCTCCACGATGTTCAAGCCCCACCACCTTGGTCTGTCTCAGAGCGTAATCCCCATTCCACCTGAACTGTGGGGACTTTGATCCGTGCTAAGGCATGGTATGAAGGAAGCCTCCACAAGGTTCAAGCCCGACAAACCATCGGCCCCAACTGCCTCTGTGTCAGTGTGTGAAGCCCCATTTCCACCTTGGGCCGCCTTAGTGTGTAAGCCCCAATCCATATGAACCCCAGGTCCCCATTCACATCGGTTCACCACCACCATGGGCCACCTAAGAGTGTAAGCCCCATTCTCATCCTGCATGATTTTAAACTGTATCAGCCACCTAAACTATGAAGACTTTGATTCCCTGCCATGGGGATACGTAGGAGGCCTCCACGAGGCTCAAGACCATCACTCATGTCTCATCCTGGTCTCTCCCTCAAGCCCACGTGTCTCGGGAAGATCATTCCATAACCCGGAGGTTATACTTCCTCTAGGTCCCATCCACACGTTCATTCTCACGGGTCGCCTCTTCAGGTGTCCCACAATATCATCAAACTATGCGGACTTTGATTCTGTACCATGGGGATACGTAGGAAGTCTCTTCGAGACCCAATCCCAAATCCACCATCCATCCTGATTCTTACCTGGGCTGCCACATCCTAGTGGAATCATGCCACTTCATTCCTCATTCCCCCCACAGCATTTGAGAAGCCGCCCACATGCTGGCCCCAACGTCGATGTTCCCTCCATGGGGTTCTTTAATCTGATCCACTCTAGATAGTGTTCCGATCAGTCTGATCTGTCTTCTCTAGATTCTAAACTTGCGTCATACCTTGTGTTAAACATGGGATGCTAAGTAAAACCTTAGATACATGCCTATGGCATACAATTCCCCACGTTCGATGTGGGATGCCTCAAGCTTCCACGCCCTCGAGAAGCCCTATGATAAGGGACAGAAGACAGACATGCCAATCCCCAGCATCAAGAAATGCTAGTGATGCCCCATCGTGACTTCTCTCCTAACAGAAGGTTGCTTCCTTGACCAGACCCCTTGGAAGGTCTTGATAGAAGCGGCGTAATTAAATAGTGTCCATGAAGATTTGGTGTTGGGAAGAGCTTCATGAATTACACTTTAAATCTGTGAGGGATACCCAGACTAGGTGACTAGCTCTGAGGAGGAATCTACGGAAGGAAGAACTGACATCCCATCATCCCATTTTTATCAAGGATCATGCATCCCTGAATAAGGAGCGGATGCTACCCACCTTTGGAAAGAGGGAATGCGGGGTAACAGCAGCGCGTCCTCTGCGTGACGGATGCGTGCGCCCTAGTGAAAGTGTCAGAAATAGTATGGCATCCTCCTAATCCCATGTTTTGTTCTATACACAATCATGCTGCCATAACACCTGTACTAAAGGGGTATACCTTCCTCAAAAATAATTCATAATAACATAGATGATGTGTTTAGGATACTCCCCAAAAGAAGCACTGGTGCCCAATTCAACATCCTCATGATCAAATGTATGAAATGGGTTTTCATGGTAATAGTGAATCTATGAAACAAGGAATGCATTGTTCATGTAATGGTACCTCTGAGGTAACATAAATAATAGCTTACTTGGCTGACTCTATCCAAGATCTCAAAAGTCCAAAAAAAACAAGGTGATAGCTTTACTTTCTTTTATATCTGTCTATGAAAAAGTCTGGGTGATACTTGCAAGAAAACAAGATCTCATACCTCGAAATATATAGGTTGTAGATGGTGATCAATGTATGATTTCTTTCTAGACTGAGTAGTAGACATCCACTTTCTGATCAGGTGAAGCTGCTCTGAAATCTTATACACAATATGAGGATCTAGTAGTACTACCTCCCCAGCCTCTATCCAACTCATAGGTGAATAACATGACCTACCATACAAGGCCTTATAAGGATCCATTTGTATTGTATCCTAAAATATATTATTATAGGAAAGCATGATGAGTGGGATATGCTTCTCTCAAGAACCTATGAAATCAAGTACACATGTTTGGAGAATTTCCTACAAAACCTATATCATCCATTCCAACTGGTCATCGGTTTGAGGGTGAAAATTTGTTCTTAGAATCACCCATGTACCCCAATATTTCTATAAAACTTTCAAGAACCTTGATGTGAAACAAGAATCCCAATATAAAACAATAATATGGGGGACCCCATGTGGGTGTATAATCTCACAAACATATAGTATTCCTATATTTCAACTGATAATTTTTTCTGAATGCGAAGTAAGTGGGATACCTTCATCAGTGGATCCATGACTACCCAAAATGTGTCGCTACCTAGAGGTGGCCTTGGTAAACCAATCATAAAATCAATTTCATGGTCATCCCATTTCTATTGTGGGACCAATAATTGTTGTTACATGCCAATGGGTCACTAGTGTTCCGCCTTCACCTTCTGATAGGTGGAACACCAAATAATAAAACCCATAATATGATGTTTCATCCCACACCACCAATACTAGTGACTCATATCACTATACATTTTAAAGATACCTAGGTGTACTGCCCACTGAGAA
Organism: Viscum album; assembly: GCA_963277665.1. Taxonomy (NCBI): domain Eukaryota; kingdom Viridiplantae; phylum Streptophyta; class Magnoliopsida; order Santalales; family Viscaceae; genus Viscum; species Viscum album. Next base: position 1,122,165,261 of record OY728136.1, on the reverse strand, counting down.
GTATGGGATTCTCATATCATATTCTATCGCATGTCAATAGAAACCTAGATAAACCAATGTCTATATAGGATGTCATCTCCATCAACAATCTAATCTAAAGATGGGTATTTAGCTAAAATACTTTCCCATAGGACCAACCCACCAGGATCTGAAAATTACCTTCTCTTCACCTTATCCATGAGTAAATAGGTAACGATTAAGGTTGCAAGAAAATTCTTCTCATGACTCTATTGAAATTATATATTCATCTTAGAAAATAGGTCCACCAACTTCCATTAATCATTGGATTCTTAAATAGATTGTGCCTGTGTTTTCTAACTCAGCACATCAGCTATCGTATTTCCATTTCTAGGTGTATAAGTAATCTCAAAGTCAAAACACTTAATGTATTATTCCCATATTTTCTATCTAAGATTAATGTCACACTGTGTAAAGATATACGTGTGCTCTTGAGGTCTGTATACAACACAAAGTTCTCTCCTATGAGATAATGCCTCCAGAAATTAAAGTCATGAATAACCACTGCAAGTTCAAGGTCATGCATCAGATAATTACACTAGTGAGGCCTCAACTGGAGATACTTGTACGCAAAAACTCAATCCTCCTATATCAATATTGCACCCAAACCAATTCCTGATGTATCAATGAAAACTTTATAACCTCTTCCATGATTTAATGGATTAGTGCTGAATTAATTTTTCCTATCATCTCCTGAAAGGCCATCTTTCAAGATTCATACCATAAGAACATCACACCCTTATTTTTCAGACCGGTAAGAGGCACTAAAAGGTGTGATAAGTCCCATATAAAATACCTATAATAGCCATTCATTCCCAATAAAATTTTTATATAAAATAAATTCTATGGATGCTCCTAGGATACCAGAGCACACACCTTCTATGGATTAACTGATACACCTGATTCTAAGATAATATAACCCAAGAAGAGAAACTTTTCAATACAAAAGTGGTACTTTGTGAGCTTATCATATAATTGATACTCTTTCAGTGTACTTAATAAATTCTTAAAATGTTTGACATGGTCGTGTATAGTCTATGAGTACACCAATATTTCTTCCATAAACACCACAATAAAGGAATCCAGGTATGGGTGGGAAACCCTATTCATCAAGGCTATGAAAATTATGCACATGTTTATAAGATTTAAAGGAATAACTAGGTACTCATATAAACCATGCTAAATTCTAAATTTCAAAAATGGTATATCTGAAGTCCTGAATCACACCTGATGATAGGTTGATCTCATGTCGATCTTCGAGAACACTCTATATCCTCAGATATGGTCAAAGAGATAATCTATTCTAGATGAAATATATTGGTTATTAACCATAAACTAGTTTAACCATTAGTAATCCATGAAAATTTTGTGGGTTCTTTCTATATTCTTGTAAAAAATGATAGAAGAACCCCAAATAGAAGTACTGGATCGAATAAAACCCTAATATTCTAAATCCTTCAACTATCTATTTTGCTCCTAAATCTCAGTATATTTCTTTATTTATATAGGAATAGATACTGAAGATACTACTGTAATAAGATATATTATAAACTCTACCTATCTCTTGGGAGGTAGTCTAGAGATGTTATCTTGGAAAACATCTCCAAAACAATCTACCACCACAGGAAAATCTTTCAGATGCATCATATAATCATTTAGAAAAAAGGCTAGTAATCTACATTTTCACTCCTCCTAGACCATGATGTTTTGGTCCATATTGATCAACCTATAAACTCTGTTTTCCTTTATGTACATATTTACCTCCCTTGGGGGATATGAAATTCACCCTTCAATGATAACAGTCAATGTGGGCATGATAAGGCATGACCTAATCCATCCCAAGTATGACATCAAACCCTATAATCTCATAGATAAATAGTTTTCAAGAGAAGTGGTAACCGAAAATCTCAAGAGGATAGTCCTTACATGGGAATATTCTCTGTAACTGTACACCTAATGATGTTTCCAAGGTCATCACCCCACAAAAGTACAGAATTTCCATCCCAAGTTTTTTCATGGTCGATACTAAGCTAAAGGAGTGAGAATAACATGTATGAATAAAGTAGACACGATGATAGAGTCTACTAAAATAGTAAATGGTCATATAATATACTTCTTGGGTATCTGTTGTAATGCATGCAACTAACTTGATCCATGTCCCTAAGAAACAACTAGACTACCCTTACCAGGTCTACTTTGTTAGTGCTGAAAATCAGTAGTCTCACAACCTCGGCCTTGACCTCCACCACATCTTGTTCGGCCAGCTCTACTCCAGCTTCCTACCTGATGTGGAGTCACTAATTCTACTCCTAAAGGTGGACCTAGTGTGGGTCCTATTTAGAGAGAAATATGTGTAATTGTTAGGTAACACCATTGAATATAACCCACCTAGAAACAAGCATGACACTTCAATACATCTTCACCACATTGTGGGTTTACATCCCCTCTTCCATACACATTGATGGCATACAACAGAGATACTAGTGTGGAAATTTTTTCCACCACTACTCTGATGAGAAACCTCAAGGATACATTTCCTACCACTAGAATAACTACTACTTTGTCTCAGCATTGATCCATTATACCCAGTATTATTAGCTTCCCTAAAGTTTATCTCGGTGATAAGAGCTTGGTTCATGATCTCATAAAATATATATAACCAAAATAAATATTCCTAAGAGTGGATGGGATACTAGATCCCATCCTCAAAGCATATTTCTCATCATATCTCATCATCAGCAATAAGGTGTGAAAATAATTTCAACACAGTGAAATGCACTGAATTGTCCAAAACGGACATAGAACCCTGCTCTAGATGCCTGAACTCTCTAGCTCAGTCAACTCTCAGTGTCTAAGGTAAAAATTAATTGTATAAGGAAGTCTAGAAGTATGTCCAGACCATACCCTAATGAATACCATCCTAGTTAATTACATCCCACCAGTGCTTGGTAGAATCATGCATTGAGTAGGTTGAAAGATTGAACCTCTTCTATATAGGCATATATAGATGTTTTAAGATAGATAAAATGGATTCTATCCATGAATCATTAGCTTGAGGGCCACCATTATACGAGAAGATGGGATGATTCTACTAATGGAACTCATGATTCATATAGCATCCCGCCTTTTTATAACATAAACTTTCATTACATTACACAAAACTGAGGATCTTTAAGGTTTAGTGTCTTGGAAACTAGGAACATAATACATGAAAACAACATAAAACATTCCTCTTAAAAACTTGAAAGGCTTCTCCTTATGTTCATCCTAGGTTCATTACTGCATCTCATAACCTGGGGACATACATCAAAAGAAAGGGTGAGAAAAAGGCCCAGTAAGGGAAACAAGATGAACATTTTACATGTGAACTTGAGATACTTCAATAAGGACATGAAAAGAACTTTAAGGCATGATAAAGAAATCATGAGGTATTTCATAATAAAAATAAAATTTTTCATAACTTGAAGATTTGGCTGCAACATTTAATATTGACAATCGTTTCGTTTCACCAAGTTCCATCCCCAAGGTGTCATTAAAAATTACCAAGGTTATTCACCAAGGCGTCGTTAAAAATGGTCATCTCTAGAGATTAAGTCTTTACCCAATGCATTGGAGCGCTATCAGGGATCACCCTTAAATTTGCCTTTATTATCATGTGAGCCACATATATCATCATCAAACATTTCATAAAGAACCCATGTAGCACAAAATAAATTGGTTTCATTTCGTAATCATAACGTTTTAAAAACTGCTTTAAAGACATGATCTTTACATCACTTTAAAACCCACAGAAAAGGAAGGTGGGTCTCATGTATGTAAATCCAATAATTTAAAATAGAACATTTTGGTATATATGTGAATACCCCTTTAGAAGAAATATCTTTGAGTATTCACTTAATAATATAAAAGAACTTTAGAAAAAGAGAGAGACATTTTGAGATGGAAATTCTGCAGCATAACGGCTATGTTACGAGGTTTTAGAAGACATTAAAAAGAGAGGGAAATGGGTCAAACATTCATAAATGACCCATAAAACAGAAGATGGACAGAATAAGAAGGAAACATGATCATGGTAATGAAATTTCAAGGACATACCATTTGAAATGAAAAACATGGAAGAAAGACAAAAATTAGATTTCTCTTATGAAAGTTCGGCAGCCTAACGACGTTACTTAAACTTCAAACACAATGATTTGAAAAGATCAAATAGGGTCTCTCATCATGTGAACATAAGAGTTCAGTATGATAGATATAGATATAATGCCCCAACATAATTAAAAAGGAACTTGAAAGACTTGACATGAAAGTAGAACTTTGAAAAGAATGAGAAGGGTGAAAGAATCCCCTAAAAATTTGGCAGCCTAACGGCGCCACTTAAAACTTCAAAATACTGAATTGAAGAGATCAAATGGGGTCTCTCATAATATGAAAATAAGAGTCCAGTATTATAGATATAGAGATCATACCCCAACATAACAAAAAAGGAACTTGAAAGAATTGACATGAAAGTAGAACTTTGAAAAGAATGAGAAGGGTGAAAGAATCCCCTAAAAATTCGGTAGCCTAACGGCGCCACTTAAAACTTCAAAAAACGAAATAATGAGAGTAAGAGGGGATCTCTCATTATATGAACATAAAAAGAGCAGTAAGAGGAGTATAAAAGAACATCCTCCGACATAAGAACATGTAGCATAAAAGGAATGACATAAAGAGATTACTTGAAATGAAAGAGAGAGGTCGGATCCCTTACCTTAAAACGTGACTCTTGAAACTCAAAGTTTTGGACCTTGAGGGCTTGGGGGCACCTTGGGAGGACTCCTTGGGAGGTAAGGAGACCAGAACTTTGTTGGGGGAGAGTTGGGAGTGAAAACCAAAGGAGGAATGGGTGGTTATTTATAGGGAAAGTGAGGGGACAAGGCATTAATGGCCAAGGGACACCTCATTAGTGGTTTTGGCAAAACCATGGGCTTGCCCATGGTATTTGCCCATGGTATTGGCCACTTGGGACACCTCATACCCTATCTTACTATTCACAATTCGACCATATTGAATATATACTTAATAAATCATTTAATGATGTCATTAGACACCCGTAACTTAAAAACTGTATTTTCACTATTCATCGAAAATTCAACTTTCTCAGAATAATCCCAAAATTTCACCTTAACCAAATATCAACGCTCTGATTACAAATATGAACTCCATTTTATAAAAATAATTTTCTAAATATTTTTAATTTAATTTTTAAATAAAATCACTATTCACCGAAAATTCATTTTTTCATAAAAAAACCCCAAAAATTACCATAGCATAATATCTGTGCTCTGAGTTCAAAAATGAAATCCGTTTTATAAAAATATTTTTATAAATATTTTTAATTAAATTTTTAATTAAAAAACACTATTCACCCGAAAAAACTAATACTAGAATAATAATTTATGAAACCGTTATTTAACCATTTTATTGAATCACATTACTTAATCAAGGTGCCTAGATTATATTAATACTTTCTTTAAGTGAGATTACTAATCCATTTGGTCACATTACTAATCCTAAGCGTAAAATCACTATTCATACTTTACTATTCATCAAAAATCAAGTTGATCTTATTAGACTCTAAATTTCGTAGTGAACATAATTGTAGAAGACCATTTTTTGAAAATCATTACACATTTTAATTTATTTAAGGTTTACATAAACATTTTTAAAATATCCTTTCTCTAAAATTTATCAAAAATATGCATACTATATTTGAAAATTCATAAACTTCATCATAAAAAGAAATCCAAATTTTTATTTAAAACAAAGGATTACACAAGGCAATTACGGTCTCCTTACATAACCCCTTATCACACCAGCATAGGACCTAAGTGTAAGGTGTGCTAAGGTGAGAGAATCCGAGGGAGGCTCGGCCAACATCGCACGAGTCGTAATTTCTATTAGTTTGAACTTCTCGCGAAGGCGATCCCATTCTAGCTTCACACGATGAAGTTTAGCTTGGGTTTGGTCCAGAGCAAAGCCCAGTGGTGCTACCTCCTTCCCAAGTTCTGTTAGATGGGCTCCGATCGGTCCAAGACTACTGGGTGAGGCCATCGAATCTTCTTTCTATATTAATTAACCAAGATTGCTTGTATTTAGAGATAGTAATCAAAACATTTAGTTTCCAGTGTTCATATTGACCAATGGTCAAATAATAGTCAAAACCCAACAGTCTCATTTTAATTATACTCATGTTATCAAATGAAACATTTTTTTTGAGTATAAAAATAAAATAAAATAACACATAAAATTAGGAAATAAGATTTATTCAAAATTTCGGGTCGTTACAATCTTCCCCCCTTAAGAAATTGCATCCTCGCAATTTTTAAAATTGGGTTTTGAAATTTCATTGAAAGTCCCACATCGGAAAAGGAGTCAGTAAAACTATTACTTTAAAAGAAATAAAGGGAAGTACAAAGGTCACCCGAGTTAACCCATACTAGGATTCCATGGAGGAAAACATGGACATGGAAGAAAAACAAAGGGTCAATTTCTAGGGGAGAGTGATAGAGAACATGATTAGGAGAACGTTAACCATAAGAAAATCCCAAACATATGATGTGTGTAAACGGTCTTTGATTACCAAGTAGGGAACGTAAACCAACAACGTTTTTGTTTCACGTTCCTTTTCATAATTTTTAGGAATTCATTTACAACATAAAACAAAAACATAAGAAAATATACCTCTCTTCATGTAGAGTTTCATCCTTTAATAAGTTTCTACCCAAAACTAATCTTTTATCCAAATTATGAGCATTCAAAAATACTTGGTCTCATCAAAACACAAGAATCATCTTCATAATCCACAAAAGATTAACTATCTATTTCTTCTATCTTTAAACATTATCCCAAAAACAGAAAGGGTAAGGTAAAACAACTCTTCAAAAAGAAATAATCCCATAGGAAGGGAAACTACTTTTAAATCTTCAAAGTTCCATGGTACTACCCAAAGTTCATCATAGTCCATTCCATAAATAATTGTCCTTAAAAAATCCTCAAAATAAACCAAACTAAGATTGAAACCCAAATACAAGAAGGATTTGATAACATAGTCTTCCAAGGTAAACTTTATCATTCATCTCCAAACAACATCAACCACTCCTAACATCTTATAAAAAAAGTAACTAACCTAAACATATTTACCCCAAGATAGGTTAATAATTTCCATAAGTAACCTAAATTACTATAATTCCACCTTAAATTCATCGATTCTTCAAAATATAAGTCAACCCTACTCTTCAATGAAAATATCGTAGTAATCTATTTACCTCGATCATATAGGGTCCCCAAAATAGTGAAAATATTCCAAAATAATAATCATATTTTAATCCCCTAATCATCCCTGTCATATTAATACGAAAATAGTCGCATTTCCTATCACATTGGTTGTTTGGACATGTTCTTCCATTTCCCACCATTAACTATGAAGAGAAAGCATAATTAGGGGCTTAAGTACTTAGCCAATAATCATGAAAAGGAACTGAAAGCATATAAGGATAACTTGTAGAAGAAAAGTATACCCTAACTTGTGATCCCCTAGGTTCCCATCTAGGTTATCCATGATCATATATTATTATGTGAATCTTTATTTTATTTTATCTTTGTTCCTTTAACAATGGTTCATACTAAGCTTATGAATTTACCAAAGCATATCCCCTGGGAGTGTCGTAACCAAGAGTGCAGCAAGGCCCATTGTTGTGAACCAGTTCCCATTCGAGTCTAGCTCAAAGCGGTGTTTTCGGGTTTTACCCCTATGTACATCTGTACCAGAGCCACCTCTACCTGCTCGTATCCAGATAGGGATGTATTTTCTTGGCAACCCCTTACTCAATACTCACCAAAATACCAGGAAGATTTCCTATTTTTTTAACTTTTCTATAGGGTTCTTCCTAGAATTTTCATATCCTAATTTCCACAAATAACTAAACCATCCTTTGATACCAACTATAGCATCCCGCCTTTTTATAACATAAAATTTCATTACATTACACAAAACTGAGTATCTTTAAGGTTTAGTGTCTTGGAAACTAGGAACATAATACATGAAAACAACATAAAACATTCCTCTTAAACACTTGAAAGGCTTATCCTTATGTTCATCCTAGGTTCATTACTGCATCTCATAACCTGGGGACATACATCAAAAGAAAGGGTGAGCAAAAGGCCCAGTAAGGGAAACAAGATGAACATTTTACATGTGAACTTGAGATACTTCAATAAGGACATGAAAAGAACTTTAAGGCATGAGAAAGAAATCAAGAGGCATTTCATAATAAAAATAACATTTTTCATAACTTGAATATGTAGCTGAAATATTTAATATTGACAATCGTTTCGTTTCACCAAGGTCCATCTCCAAGGTGTCATTAAAAATTACCAAGGTTATTCACCAAGGCGTCGTTAAAAATGGTCTTCTCTAGAGATTAAGTCTTTACCCAATGCATTGGAGCGCTATCAGGGCACACCCTTAAATTTGCCTTTATTATCATGTGAGCCACATATATCATCATCAAACATTTCATAAAGAACCCATGTAGCACAAAATAAATGGGTTTCATTTCGTAATCATAACGTTTTAAAAACTGCTTTAAAGACATGATCTTTACATCACTTTAAAACCCACAGAAAAGGAAGGTGGGTATCATGTATGTAAATCCCATAATTTAAAATAGAAAATTTTGTTATATATGTGAATACCCCTTTAGAATAAGGAGCTTTGAGTATTCACTTAATAATATAAAAGAACTTTAGAAAAAGAGAGAAATTTTGAGATGGAAATTCTGCAGCATAACGGCTATGTTACGAGGTTTTAGAAGACATTAAAAAGAGAGGGAAAATGGGTCAAACATTCATAAATGACCCATAAAATAGAATATGGACAGAACAAGAAGGACACATGATCATGGTAATGAAATTTCAAGGACATACCATTTGAAATGAAAAACATGGAAGAAAGACAAAAACTAGATTTCTCTTATGAAAGTTCGGCAGCCTAACGATGTTACTTAAACTTCAAACACAATGATTTGAAAAGATCAAATAGGGTCTCTCATCATGTGAACATAAGAGTTCAGTATGATAGATATAGAGATAATTCCCCAACATAATTAAAAAGGAACTTGAAATACTTGACATGAAAGTAGAACTTTGAAAAGAATGAGAAGGGTGAAAGAATCCCCTAAAAATTCGGCAGCCTAACGGCGCCACTTAAAACTTCAAAATACTGAATTGAAGAGATAAAATGGGTTCTATCATCATATGAACATAAGAGTACAGTATGATAGATATAGAGATCATACCCCAACATAACAAAAAAGGAACTTGAAATAATTGACATGAAAGTAGAACTTTGAAAAGAATGAGAAGGGTGAAAGAATCACCTAAAAATTCGGCAGCCTAACGGCGCCACTTAAAACTTCAAAAAACGAAATAATGAGAGTAAGAGGGGATCTCTCATTATATGAACATAAAAAGAGCAGTAAGAGTATTATAAAATAACATCCTCCAACATAAGAACATGTAGCATAAAAGGAATGACATAAAAGAGATTACTTGAAATGAAAGAGAAAGGTCGGATCCCTTACCTTAAAACGTGACTCTTGAAACTCAAAGTTTTGGACCTTGAGGGCTTGGGGGCACCTTGGGAGGACTCCTTGGGAGGTAAGGAGACCAGAACTTCGTTGGGGGAGAGTTGGGAGTGAAAACCAAAGGAGGAATGGGTGGGTATTTATAGGGAAAGTGAGGGGACAAGGCATTAATGGCCAAGGGACACCTCATTAGTGGTTTTGGAAAAACCATGGGCTTTCCCATGGTATTGGCCACTTGGGACACCTCATACCTTATCTTACTATTCACAATTCGACCATATTGAATATATACTTAATACATCATTTAATGATGTCATTAGACACCCGTAACTTAAAAACTGTATTTTCACTATTCATCGAAAATTCAACTTTCTCAGAATAATCCCAAAATTTCACCTTAACCAAATATCAACGCTCTGATTACAAATCTGAACTCCATTTTATAAAAATAATTTTCTAAATATTTTTAATTTAATTTTTAAATAAAAACACTATTCACCGAAAATTCATTTTTTCAGAAAAAAACCCCAAAAATTACCATAGCATAATATCGGTGCTCTGAGTTCAAAAATGAAATATGTTTTATAAAAATAATTTTCTAAATATTTTTAATTAAATTTTTAATTAAAAAACACTATTAACCCGAAAAAACTAATACTTGAATAATAATTTATGAAACCGTTATTTAACCATTTTATTGAATCACATTACTTAATCAAGGTGCCTAGATTATATTAATACTTTCTTTAAGTGAGATTACTAATCCATTTGGTCACATTACTAATCCTAAGCGTAAAATCACTATTCATAATTTACTATTCATCAAAAATCAAGTTGATCTTATTAGACTCGAAATTTCGTAGTGAACATAATTGTTGAGGACCATTTTTTGAAAATCATTACACATTTTTATTTATTTAAGGTTTACATAAACATTTTTAAAATATCCTTTCTCTAAAATTTATCAAAAATATGCATACTATATTTGAAAATTCATAAACTTCATCATAAGAAGAAATCCAAATTTTTATTTAAAACAAAGGATTACACAAGGCAATTACGGTCTCCTTACATAGCCCCTTATCACACCAGCATAGGACCTAAGTGTAAGGTGTGCTAAGGTGAGAGAATCCGAGGGAGACTCGGCCAACATCACACGAGTCGTAATTTCTATTAGTTTGAACTTCTCGCGAAGGCGATCCCGTTCTAGCTTCACACGATGAAGTTCAGCTTGGGTTTGGTCCAGAGCAAAGCCCAGTGGTGCTACCTCCTTCCCAAGTTCTGTTAGATGGGCTTCGATCGGTCCAAGACTACTGGGTGAGGCCATCGAATCTTCTTTCTATATTAATTAACCAAGATTGCTTGTATTTAGGGATAGTAATCAAAACATTTAGTTTCCAGCGGTCATATTGACCAATAGTCAAATAATAGTCAAAACCCAACAGTCTCATTTTAATTATACTCATGTTATCAAATGAAACTTTTTTTTTGAGTATAAAAATAAAATAAAATAACACATAAAATTAGGAAATAATATTTATTCAAAATTTCGAGTCGTTACAATTCAGATCAAACATCATAGGTACTGGTCATGGAGCACCCCACATAGACTGCATCAATCATAGGAAAATATATTGAAATTGAGAGTTAGTGTCTAGTTTAAAAATATAAGGTGGTACCAAAAGTGGAACTTTTGGAGGTACAACTTGTATATCATGACCCACCATCTCTGGAACATGATCGTTACCACCATACTAGTGCATAAATTTAGGATGTCATGGAGGAATAGCTCTAAAAATTCCAAGAACACAGATTATAACAAGATATAAAATAAGACAAGGTCACTAAATAAAGTAGAATAAAAAAAGGGTTCATAACCCAAAACATAGCCCTAACTACCCACTTAGAGGTCCAGGGTATTGGTAAGTGTTTAAAATTTGATTTACATGGGTGCTGATATATGGAGTATCAATTGCAATTTAAGGAGTAAAACACTCTTTAAATTTTAATTGTCCATCTCATTTACAGGAAACCATATCACTTATAATTCATAGTTTATAGTTTAAGTTCATGTGTGAGTTTATATATAATAAAAGGTTAAATTGAAGATATTTTCATTCCAAGATAATAAAGTTCCATACACTTTATAAATTAAAATTTACACTCATTTAATTAAATCCATCCCCATTATATTTGGTCTAAAAATGTAACGAGTAAAATGTGATGGCTCAATTTTGATGAATGACCATTTAAAATTTATAAGTGCTCATACACCATGTAAATTGAAATTGGTAGTCATGTAATAATATCCAAATACCAGCTCATGTAACCAAGGTTACAAAGCTTACATGGGTTGAAATTGTCTATTTAAGATTATACATCAATCTATACAATAAAACACAATTTATTTTTATGTTGAAACTTTAAACAACCAATTACCTTACCTGAAAAAGATGTTAGTAACATAGTCATATATAAAAACCATGTCTCACTCAACAATCACAAGTAACACAGGCAATGAAAGCAATAAAATTCACTTAGATTCCATGCAATATACATGGATTGTGGCTTCTAGGTGCCTATAATGATGCATGAAACAATGATCCTTTCCATACCAGGCCAAGTTAAAGAATCCATAAAGCATATAAAATACCAAAATTCATGTGTATCACCCCACAGTGAAAGTGTATCAACTATAATAGGCGAAATATAGAACAAAAATTTCTCATTCCAAAAATATTTAGTGTTTACTCTGAACCTGGGTTAGTTACTCCCAGGTGAAACTTATAACAAAGTTCCAACATGTTCATAATCTCCTTATATCATCCCAAAATAGTAAGGCAATAAAAGAGGTTCTGATACAACTTTGTGATGTCTCGGTCCTAGATCACTCCTGAGTAGCCAAACCTGATTGGTCACATGGCATCAAGCATGCTTCCCTATTCAAAAAAGGTTTCTGACTAGTAGTGAGGGCCTAAGATTTGATACTAGAGAGACTTTGACCCTTGGTCATAGTGGATCATAGTGGTGACATAACATGAAAAATTAAGCATAATCAGTATAATAATGAATAAGTTAGGATAAATAAGCACGAACATCCAAAAATAATAATCAAATCAAAAGATAAATCATAATCATATAAAAAATGATGATGGCATGTCTCTATAAAAGGAAAAAAATCATACATAGAAATATACAGATAGTATAAAATATTCTATACAAAATAATCCAAAAGGGAAAAAATTATCCAAGAATCCTAAGCACTAGCTCCTTCATCTACTACCAATCTCCAATTTTAAGGCATGAAAGTCAGGTTTCCAAAGCAGTATGATTACCTTTGGTCAAACCTAAAATCATATAATATGCTTGGGTACCAATGGAGGCCCTGATAAGGTGTGAGATAAATCTCTGTAGGCCACCACCAACGATGTCTACACAAATCTAGTTAGAGAATATAAACTGTAATATTGTATAGATATATAAAAGTAAATAAGTGTAAAAATAAGTAACTCATACCTACTTCTACCTCATATTGGGTCTAAACATGCATTTATTTAGCTAATTACAATTCATTTTATAATAATGTGATCATATGAAAAGTGTTAGGGGCACTTTAATAGGAAATAATAATAATAGAGGATCCAAGGAGAAACCAAGGCATCCTTGACCACAAGGGTCGATCCAACTCATAGTAGTAACTCATGAAGTCTGGAAAAAAGGGTCTGAGTGTAATCCAAGGGGTAAACCCTAGTAATTACACTATAAAATAGTATAACAGAGTACATGGATCTTGTCTATAGTAATCTTGGGCTACGTATGATTGGGACTAATGGTGTGAATCCTTGGTGCCTCATGATTGAAGACATCAATCCAAATCCAAGGATTGTATCCAAGGAATTCTAATATGTAGAAATATTTCAAGTGAATCAATGGTACATCGATGAGTCCTCGAAGTAATAAGACAAGGAACAGATTATGTGGTGGGTATCCCCCCATGAAAATTGGATCCCTAAATCGTAATTTCATCCTCTGAGTGCTCAAGGAATTCTATCAGGAATCTAAGGCTAGCTCAAGTCTGACCACTCCTATAAATTTGAAAAATGTCCAAAAGAAGTAAGAACCTTATACATTTAATATAATTTAAGTCATTTAGTCCCTACAATACTCATGTCATATAATCATTCAATAGGTTCATCCCATTACCTTTCATTAAACATGATAAGGTAAACTAAGGGCATGCAACAGTATTAGTTAAATAACATTTTCTAAGTCTAATAGATATCTATCTATATATATATACACTTTTTATTTAACAAATTATAATTCGTTTATTATTTTAGAGGACTTACCTTATCAAATTTCAAGTAGTGAACACCCAAATGGTGTCCCAATAATATCAACATAGGTCACCAAAGGCATAAATAATGATCATGAAAAACAAGGGTGGTCCTTGTTGAGGTATCAACCTTCAATGGTGTCAAGAGACCTCACTAGGTCTATAGCATACAATTCAGTCAATTGAATTTAAGGAATATGTATTTAAGGAGAAATTATCAGTGAAACCAGTATGTGAATAGTGGCGACAGTTTATAGAAATGTGATACTTTGGGTGAAAATTCATAAACCACCTACCTTATGCCTTTAGAAGATTTCTTGTCCAAAATCGGCCATTAGTTTGGCCTATATCGAAAGAAAATGGAAGAATAAATGAATGACATGAAAATAGGTCATATGATCTCACACCAAAATATTGGCATCAATAGAAAGACAAATCAATAATGTATTTAGAGGATTGTATCACTTATCGAGAGGAATCCAATAAGATAAATGGATTTTTATTCGGAGTCCAAAAGGAAGATTTATTCAAGAACCTAGACTAGGAGGATTGAGGATAATTCAATGGGATAAAAATTAAGGATATTGTCCATTGGAGGAGGAAATAATAAAATATGGATAAGTTAATAAGAGGAGAGGTGAGAATAGAAATTTCTCCATTTTTAACTAGGTCTCAAATTTAGGCTGCATGATAGGCCAAATTGTGCACCAATCATGCATAGCTTACTATCCAAGGAGGTGGATCACACGGTTCATGTGTATGGTTTGCGAAACCTTTCCCAAACCATTTCATTTTCCTCTATTAAAAATAATACATAAAATTTATCGGAAGGTGGCCTAGGTCGCACAGTTAGGGAAAACCGTGGGTCCCTCTTCTATGAACTGATACACCCTGCAAGGTTTACTCAAACTATGAGGAATAGGCTACATTGTTTATACTAACTGTGAAGCCTAGTTGTTTCTTCTATCGGTCTTGGTTCCAAGCTATGAACAAGCCTTGTACACCCTTGTTTCCTCTGAGACTTAATTAATCATTCACATAAGGATAAAACAAAAAAATTAAACCATAATTAAAAGGGTATTTACATTAAATAAAAATAGGGTTCTTACAATTATGAACCTATACCACCTAATAGTCAAACATCATTTGTGTCGCAACAAATTAATGTATATGAACAATAGGACTTATTTAAGAATATCATTATATCATCTTTAGGTTCTCATTCAATTGGGGAACTTTATAACCTATAAATGAAAAAATACTATAAATTATCACATTAATGTTACATATAATAACAATCATTATGTGATAGAATATTTATATATATTCTAGTAATCAGAAGAAAAAATTTTATTGGCTCTTGGGAAGGAACTATAATAGTTTTAGGATTCATGCATGGTTTATATAAGGGTTTGAGGTTTATAATTCATTATATTATATTGAACAAATGTTGTTTGATCCTAGTAAAATCATCATATGTTGAACTATTATTTATTATTCTTGATTCCCAAAGTTTTATAATGTAACATTATTAAGTTGTGATCCTTGTATTATGTTATGATATTGATATTGGTTTTAACTGAGATTAAAGTGAACCAAGTTGGGATACACATATTTTGGAAATTAATGGAAGGTTTAACATCGATATGATGATTTATTTCATTGAAATTTTTTATTTACATAGTGATGCATGTTTTAAAAAATGTAATTGGCTTACATATATTTTTTATATATCATGCATGGGGGTGAATGGAAGTGGTTTGGGGTAATCCAACAGAAATTGTTTTTACTCACTGCTATATGAATACCTCAATGTGCATGTAAATGTGATATATCATGATATAGGAAAAGTGAAAACATTTTTTTCTTTAATGATAAATCCTAGGATTTTTAATGGAGGAGAAATGTGTTAGTGTTCATCTATATATCGAATGAGGAGTTATAATATCCATGGAGGAGAGGTGTTTGTCATATTTTATTAGTTTTTTATGACTAGATACTTGGTTTATTTTAGTTCTATTATGATAGATATTAATTTAAAGTTTCATAGTATTATAAGAACCACTGATATAGGGGGATTAAATCAGTGGTAATATTTTACAATTTCTTACCTCTTTGAAATTAAACTATATAACTTGTTAGAGATTTACATCCTTTTCAACTTTATAAAAATAAACTAAAATTTTTATTCTATTTTAGGAAAGTAAACCAGAGAGCATGAGATTTACATAGTTATCCCCCAGTGTGTGTGGCTATATCCTTTCTATGGAGACTCCCATCAGTCCATGGAAATCCACTATAATATCAAGGGAATAAAATCTAAGCTAACTTTCATTAAACTCATTATATTAGCTGATGGAAAAGTATAAAAACTCCCATTAGTTACAAATTTTACTTATTTGATGAGTTCAAAATAAGATAAGTAACTTTTCTTAATAGATCACTAAAATTTGTCTAGAAATTATTCATTCAGTGTCACCATCAATTTTTTTGTCTGGTTCACCTTCTTCCTTCATCCTCTATATTTAATATAGTTCACCTCACAAGAATGTGCCTCTAATATATGTTTTTTTATGGTGAATAAAATAATTTTACCTCACAAACTATTAAGAATCTATATCCAATACATGATTTATTTAGTATCTATGATAGATACCTCTGACTAATGTCTATGATCAGCACCTCTATCTGGTACCGCTTCTCACTACACTTATATCTAGTGTACTAATACTTAAAAAGGTGTTTCATTTGTTGTAAACTCATCCTTCTTGTAATTTTTCATCACAACACCTTTTTTCAAGTATAAACTATGTTTGTATGAGTTTTACGTACACCCCTTTTTATAGATGTGCACCTGGGGTAAAAGGTTGGGAAATAAAATGTGTTTTCCTTCTCCATCAAAAATAAAATTTTGAGTATCCAACTCAAATCAAATTCATTGGATTCCTCTGGATTATTCTAGAACATTATTTAATCTTCTTATAAACATGACACTATCTTCACCTCTTCGGGCATTCTTAAACTCATCATTAAATATCTTCTTCAAACTTCCTTAAACATTGTAAAAAAAATAAATGTTGAATGTCCATAGTAGTGATGTCATGGTTGAGAAATTTATAGAGATTTAAAAATATTCTAAGAACTCCATCAGAAAAGTGTTATTTTGATGACTTTATATGATTATTCTGTCTAGTTTATTATTACTCATCTAGTGAACATTTATTATCTCTACGACCTATAAACTACTATATTCAACTCACTTCGGATTGATTTGCACTAACTAATTGACTCAGTCTGATAGATTCAATACTTATTTGACTAGTTCCCATTGTATGGTTTACTAATAAATGTATGGCTTGTCTTGCATCCATCTGGTAACTCAACCTCGGATAGAACTATATACATGATTTACAAATTAAAAACAAGTAAAAATTCAAAATATCATCCATCTGATGACAACACCTTGACCTATCTGATTTTCATCCATCAAATGAATCTTTTTATAACTTTTTTGAATGATGGAACTTCAATTGATGTATTTGATCTAATAGTATGCATACAAAATCTTCCTTATACTTCATATAATTCTTTCTAGTAGAACTCTATTTCTTGGCCATTATGCATGTATATCTGATGAAACTAAGAGTAAGTTGTCTTATGGACATCATAATGATATATATGACCACCTCTTTATATGAAGTAGCATATCCTCTATCAAAAAAACACGATCCAATGGATTTTTTTTCTAATGGAATCAATCTGGTATCCTTTATTCAATAATATCATCCCAGAATTTCAAAACATTTAACTTTATACAATATGGATATTAATCTTCATAACACTTTAACATTCAAATTTGTTCACCCTTTTCATCTATAACTCTTCTTGAACTTTGTAATACTGCTCATACTTCATCTTATTTCAAGTTTTACTAGTCCCCCTTTATATTCGTTCACTTTTTACAAATGAGTAAAAACTCAAAAACCCAAACTACTTGCAAACATCTATCTGATAGCATCGAACCCAGTCCAAAAGGTAACATTGTATGACCTCAAAATTTGTACAAAATCATCTTGGATCATTATAATCTTCATGATGAAGGGAATTTAAGATCAGAACAACATCATATAACTTAAGAAAATTTTCCTAACATGGTAAAGGAACTTTCTTATCCTCCTCCAAAACTTCATAAAAACTTTCTTAACAACTCCAGAAACTCTTTATTATCTGATATAAAAAAAATTATTCAAGATAGGATATAATAAAAGAAAATATAAAACATGTTACAAAACAACCCAGAGTATCTTTATTGTCCCGTTTTGTATTTATCATTAACATTCACAACAACTTTTAACATTTTTTAATATTTCTCTTTTCTCAACATTTTATTAAAACACAACCTTTCTCATAAAGAATGTCCTAACACCAAACTACTAGATAAAGTAATATTTTTGGAAGAATTATATCCCTCAGTGAAAAGAAATTATATATCCATGATATGACAAACTCACTCTTTAATGTTTTTCTCCCACTCCAATTTTTATGATAACAACATCTTTGGATTCATAAAAGAAAGAGTTGTAAAACTTCTTACAAATTTGTAAATTTTTTTGAAAAATTTAGGGTCAAAGGCCTTTTATTAAAATAATAAAAAATATTGTGGATGGGTAAGAAAAAGATAAACTTCCCTCATCATAAAGAAACTATTCACAGACTAATCTTTTTTATAATCTCAACTTGATCATCATGATACTCTTTATGAATAACCCTCTAATTATTTTGGCCACACCCATGTCCTCAGTCTCTTGGATAACGACCTATCCAATAATTCTTTACTTGTTTCCAAGGTCAATCTAAGTTTTTTAATTCCTCATATCCCCTTCCATTAGCATCTTCCCACACCTACTCCCACTAATAGGGGTCAATCAAGAAATATCTACCACTTTATCCCCTTATGGGGGTCTAAATATCATGGGAAATAGGCTGGACTTCCTCCACTCTTTCAATAACATTATCTGAGCCAAGCACTCATAAAATATTGGATGTAGTCACATAAGCCTTTCTTGGGTTTTATTAATTGGATTCTTATGGATAGGATTCCCTATCAACTTCACTCACTCCAGTAGCAAGGCTCAGTATGATCAAAATTTCATCATTATCTCTAGGAGAATGAGTCATAGTTGATTTCTTAGACATTTTCATCATCTCAATGACCAGCGGGATGACTATAAGTTTATTGACAGTGGTTTTATTCTACTTATAGGGTAGGCCAAGATCATAAAATTGATTAGAATCCTACTCCACCTAAAAAATAACCCTTTCAGTGGCTTCATCGATAGGGAGTTCTGAAGAGGGGCCTCCTAATGATGCTTTTCCTTTTTTGGTGATATCTTTTGGAGAATTAGCGGTCATCCCAGACCTAAACCATGTATGATTTTATATACTATCCATATAATTAGTTTTGTTTTGACCTATTTTTAAATTAATTAGGGAATTCACCACTTTCATAAGTCTTTTTCCTTTACTATCACTAGAGTTAATAAACAAAATCTCATGATGATGATCATAATCCATCTCAACGTCATCATATGAGGACTACATATCATTAGTGGAAGATTCATTAACAATTCCAAATGGGAGGACCAACCCATCCTGAATACCTAAACGAGATTTCCATTTTTACACTTTTTATGGAATATAAACCCATGGCTCACCTTCTTCCAATAATTTTATTGGCAATTCCATATCGAAATTATCCTTATACAGATCCTCTAAACCATGAGGTTCAAATCTTCAAGAAGCAAATTCCTTTCCTAAATAACTAGGGCCTAAGACAACCTTATTTTCTATATTTTTAAAATATTTATTAACAAAATTACCTTCAAACCCAAAATAGAAACAATAAATTATCTTATGAAAACCTTTATCATCCTGATTTATATGATTTCAACACATACAATATGTAGGAACTTTTTCAAAATCAATATCCTGATCAAATAGATAATCAGTGGAAGTCAACATAATTTTTTTAATCAATGGAGAGCTCAGATCCACTCAACTAGAAAGATAACAAAGTGACAAAGTCTAACCTACTCAACTTATTTATCCATCTTGATAAAAACTCTAATAGATGAAGCAATTTCCTAAATAATTTTTAGATTCTTGAAGAACCATATCAACCACTAGATTTGAATCCATACATGGGTTATAGAATTCTTGGAAACAAGGGGATTAAATGAAGGATCCTAATCCTAGATTTTGAGAAAAATAATCTTCAAATCGATAAATTCTTTCGCACATGTTTTTTATTTCATGTCTGAATAAAGAAATACAATATGAAAAAAAACTTTCCCAATGAAATTAGATACTAATTATCAAAGCCCCAAAAGCTAAGAATCCACCTTCTAAGATCAAGAAGACTCCATTTTTATTTGATGGATTTTGAAGAAAAATGTGAATCAAGGAATATTTACATTAATTGATTTGTTACAAGAAAATACTATATGAAGTCTCGATTAATAACATATCCCCCATCTTCTTGGTTTACTGGGAAGACGAGTCGGACCCTCCATAAAAATCATCAAAAAAAAAACTAAAAACAGATTTGGAAACATGAGAATGGATAAGAACCAATGGGGGACTTAAATCTGCACATAAAATTTACCCCTATTATCATAAGATATAGGAATTGAATAGTTGATCAAAACCTATGTATAGGAGTCATAAACCCAAGATTTTGGATCTTTGGAAGAAAAGGGAACTAGATTAGGTTGAACCAAGGACACATCTGGGATAGAAAGAGTACGTGAAACATCACAGTATCCCATTAAATCCAACCAATCCAGATCCAGAATAACATAGCACCGATCTACATAGAATCTCCCAAGAAGTTATCTCATGCTGATCATCATCATCTACTTACAAAGTTGTACTTTATCTCCCCCTTTAATAATAAGATCCAAATAACTTTGGTGGATATTTCTTTATGAACTTCATAAAGTCATTTGTAGTGGATAAACATGTATTTTATTCCATAATTCCTCAAATATTTCCCTTAATATAGATTTTGTGAAAATAATCATCAATTTGGTACATTTTTTAAATATAATAAAGTATAACATCTACACCATCAACTTTCTCTAAATGAAATGATATTTAATATTAATGTGTCTTAATCTATAATATTGTATAGTATTTTTATAAAGGTCAATGGTAATTTTATTATCACAAATAGTCCTTAATGGTTTAAAAATATTCACTCTCAAATATTTTTTAGATGAACTTTCATCCACAATATTTGTGCACAATCTTCGGTGGAAGCAACATTTTCTTCTTCTACTATGTTTAAAGTTATAGAAATTTGTTTCTTATTATACCATCTCACACAAAATACTCCCAAAAATTAGTTTCCTCCCAATATTTATTTTATATCATTACGATATCTATCCCAATTAGAATTATTGAACATAAGAAAGTTCATCTCATTTCCTCTTTTATACAACATACCATAGTTTGATTTTCATTTATCATAATTGGGAATTATTTTAGCTTCCAAAATGTGTGATTCCTTTGGATCACTCTGATATTTTACACATAATGTAACATCATATAAATTATATGGTCTTGAATAAGTGAGATAGAATAATATTATTATAAACCTTAGAATGTGTTTCTTATTCAAATGGTTTCTAGTATCATATGTACTAAACTTCATGACAACAAACATAAGAGTATAAAAATACTTGGTATCTTCCAAGACAAACTTTTGTAATGACACTATAGTCTAATTTTATAGAGATATAAATATTTATATCCACTTTTACTGAACTTGTAATCCCATAAAAAATTTAACTCTCCAAGAATAGACATTTCAAAGTTCTTCTTTATTTTCTCAGATAATTTTTCACAATAATTATCCCTATAACTTCAAAAATCATATAATAAATGTAAACATTGATAATTAGGGTACTTGTGCTCATCTACTTAATATAGAAGTTGTTACTTTTCCTTTGTAAAATCTCACCAGCTTTAGGAAACTTTTAAGTTTAGTGTACCATCCACAAGGATCTTGTTTCAACCCATACAAATATTTCTTCATCTTAAACACCATGGTTACATCTTTATCAAGTAATAACCAACTAGGTTTCTCAATTTAAACTTCTTTTCCAATTTATTTATTTAATAAATATGACTTAACATCCATCTAATAGACTTTGTAACAAGGATGTGTATCAACTACAAGGAATATTTTTACAGTTTCAAGTATCATAATAGGAGAAAATATTTCTTCAAAGTCAAAACATTCTATCTATGAGTAAACTTTGAAAACAATTCAATATTTGTTTCTAGAAATTTATCCATGTTCATTTAGATTGTTTCTGAATGCCTAATTTTTTATATAAAATTATTTTCTTCTATTCTTGGAATAAGTTACTAGGTGTAATTTTTTTCTATTTGATCTAACACTTAATACATAGCATTTAACCACACTTTATATTCAAATGTCTCTGAAATTGATTGTGGTTCCACCTATGAGATAAGTGATGTATTATTCTCTAATATTAGCTTCATTCTAGTATGAAATGGATCACTATAATTTCAAATGATGTTTTTATATATAAAATATTTTTTCAAGTATGAAATTTAAGATATTTTTCTCCAATCTCACTTTTTTCATCATAAGATTCATATAAATCCTATTTTAAAAGTTTTGGATCACATTTATCTTCCATTTTATTATCTTTATAAGAATTAATTAATATATATTTTGTAACATATTCAAAAAAAATTAAGGAATTTAGATTCTCAAAAAGTTTCACATTATAGGAATCAACCAACTTCTAAAGTTTTTTATTCCAATATATGTATATTCTTCTATATGGTGATTAAACCATGAAAATGTATTCCTCTGCCTTCTCATAAAACATTAAAAGATCTATATTTTTTATCTTTACTAAGAAATGATTCTTGAAATTTTTTAATTATATAATCATTCTACTTTTCTTATACCACATCTCATAAGGAATCATCTTTGATTCTAGCCATAACAAACATCTGTTTTGAACATGAATAGTTTTACTTAATTCTTCTCTCCATAAGAATTAGAAATTTTATAATCAACAGGAGAACTTTTAAAAATTTCATATAAACTTTTTTCCTTTCCACTACTCTATTTTTTTTGGAGTGTATGGAGCACTATATTGGTTTTTGATTCCATGTTTCTTCAGGTATGACTTGAAAGAATTTCTCCTTAACTATATTCCATTGTTAGTTCTCAGATTTAGTATGTGAGAAGAAATTTATTTATCAACATCCATTATGAAACTTATAAAAATATATACATCACATAAATATCAGATTTAATGAGATAAAAAGGTTTGGTGGATTAGATTTTAACTTTATCATATATATTACTAACCATTATTCCTTTCAGGAAAGTTGTGCAAATAGAATAATTATTCCTTTTTATTTATGGTGAGTTTCTTATATAATATTCCTTATAAAGTGTTCCGATTCTTTTCTAGTCAAGATTCCCAATTCTTCTATGACACTTCTTATTTCAACCCTCAGCACTTAAGTAACATAACTTATAAATATCTCCAATATAGAATAGATTTTCACTAGTTCTTTCTCCCATTGTAAAATTTTTTCCATATTTCAAACTTTTGAGGATAGAATAATATTTATTGAATATAACTTCCTTATAATCATCATAAATTGTGATAAAACTAAAAAAGTTTTTCTTAATCCCATCAACAAACCAAACTTCCTTCAATTCTTATTTCTGAGCTTTAATCTCAGTTTTTCCTATTCCTCTAATTTTTAAGGAACTATCATTGAGAAAAGTAAATTCTTATTATTCATGTTACTCAACATATTTTAAGATATTTATGTCACTTTTCATATGTGAGGAAACCACAACTATAAATAATCCAAGTTTTATTCCATTTTAGATTTTATATTAGTCTCAACAACAAAATCCATTTCCTAGATATTCTTATCTCTGGATTCCTTTTATTTTCTTATATGGAAAACATATCTAGGAATTGTTCTCATATATTATTAAGTATAGTGACCTCGTTGGTCACACCTTCCATAAAATTTCTCCAGAAAATAAAATTCATTTTTTATTGTAAACTTTCTAACATATAATGACTTTCCTTTTCTTTTTTCATTCAATTTAAGAAATTTGCACCCTTTTCTTCCACCATTTATCCCCCTTGATTCATTTCTATATTTAGGGAGATACGTGTTGTTCCATTAATTATATGGATTATTCCCATATATACCACAACACTAATAATATCTACTAAACCTTTATCATCTACAGATAAAATACCTTTTCTTATAGTTAGTTTGTGGAACCCTTTTCTTTGAGTTTGTCTCCAAATTATGTAGATGTGATGTTTATCTCACATCCCTTATCAATAAATTTTTTTCTCAAAACATGCCACAATTTCTTATCCCATATTATATTCTTTGTAGGTTTCTTAACCTTCTTCTTCTTTAATATTTGAATAATCTTCCATTATCTCAATATTAGAAAATAAATTTCTGAAATTCTAAATATTTTAATACTCTAAATAATTGTTGTCAATATAGTCTTAATCAATTTTCTTATTGTGTTAAAAGTTTAGATTCATCACTTTCTAACCTTGGTCATGAAAATCACAAACCACTTCATTAAAGGAATTACTTTACTAATTTTTATACTTCCCAAGTGTCTTAAGAATGTTTTGGAAAGAAATTTATTTCACCAAATATAAAAAGTTCATACCATCAGGTAGAAATTTATACACATTTTCAGAATGAAGGAAATTGGATGGAACCTTATTAATCGAACAAACATGTAATTTTATATTACATGAACGATTACAGATTAGGAAGATAGTGGTTAGTCTGATATTTTTTATCAAGGTTTATTGAGTCTAGGGAAACAAAAAATATTCTCATCTTAGTATGAAGAGATTATTTAGTAATGAAATAAAAACATTTATTGTCTTTATAAACCCATGGATATCTTGAGTTTGATTAAAAATCACTTTACACAAAAGGTTAAAGTATGGTAACATTCTTAGGAAAGTTTTTATAATTTTTCTTTTATCCCTTATAAAAATTGTGTTACTTGGTTTTTCTTATTAACTATAAGTTTATACATATTTTCCATTATGAATAAATTAAGGAAATTTTCATACTCTATGTTATAAAATTTTCTTAGCATTGATAATATTAAGTATCGATACAAATTTTTTTCGGATTACTTTATTATAAATTTGAAAAAAATATTTGCTAAAAATACCTTCATAAATTGGTTAAGTAAATTTTATTTTTTATTTTATAAAATATAATTAACCCCCCCCCCATCCTACATTAAAACTATACTCTTTTAATCCTACCTTTCTTACACAACATACTTATTCTATTATTTCTGATAAACTCTTTCTTAATTCTAGTGGATTTCCTAACTTCATTAGAAGTTTTTCACCATTTCTTCTACTGAGGTTTTTCTTTAGAATAATCTTCGTATTCTCTAAATTTATTATCAGTAAAATTCATAGGAAAATGCTCAATATTTCCATACCCGAAGATTTTAATTATAGGTTTTCCTTTGTACTTTCCTCTACCTTTCGGAATTTTTTTTGGGTAATTGACACGATTACATCATTTTCTTCAGAATAAAATTAGTTATCATATAATTTAATAAGTTTTTAAAATCATTACAGTTCATCAAAATTCAACTTATTAATATATTGAAAATCCATTTCTTCCTTGATCTTCTTTCTGAATTCATGAGATTTTCTCATCTCATAAGAAACAATAAAGTTATGCAATTCATCAAGAGATAAATCATCTTTTTCTTTCAAGGAAGAAGTTTTAGAATAAAAATATTTGAAAAGTTACTTATGAGTTTATTAACAGGGATATAATATTCTAGTACATCTTCAAATTCTATTATATTTCTAAAAACTTCATTATCTCTGGTGAAGTACTCATCAATAGTTTAATCATATTCCATTATAATATCTTAAAAATTGATTTTCTAGATTTGTAAATTTTCTTCCTTTACTTTGAAATTTCCCTCAAAGATAATTTCATGTTTGTCCCAAATTTTCTTAGTTGTATTGAGAATCATCACCTTTATATAAAAATTTGCTGACAAATACATAAGAATAGAATTTTGAGCTTTCCCATCAACCTCAATATTTCTTTTTTCATCAAATGTAATAAAATCATCTTTATCAATGTGTAGAAACCCAATTATAGTTTCATCACAAATATATTCTAAAAAATAAAGAAGATTTGGTGTCATTCTATTTTTATAACCATAATAATTTTTTACATCAAAGTTAGGAATACCATTGTTGTTAATTGAGTTCAAATTATCCATCATAAAGATAAAATAGTGGAAACATCCTCTAATACTACTTGAAGTTCCTTAGGATCTTCATAACCAATGAGAAAGGGGTTGAATTCGTCATAATATTTTAAAATTACTTCCCTCTTTGAAATTAACCCATGAAACTTGTTAGAGTTTTCTATTGTTTTCAACAATATAAAACTCAACCAGAATTTGTATTATGTATTAGGAAAGTAAAGAAGAGAACATAAGATTTAGAATGTTCATCCCCATTGTGGGTTACTACATCCCTTCCATGGTGACTCCCATCGGTCCCTGTAAATCCACTATAATATCAAGTGAATACAATTTTATATAATTCCCATTAGACTCTTTCTATATCCCAATAGAAAATTATACTAAATCCCATCAGTTATAGAGTTTTATTATGTAACTAATCCAAACAAGATACGTAAATTTTCTTAACAGATCATTGGAATTCATCGGTAAATTATTTGTATAATGTCTCCATCTGGTATGTTTATCTAGTGAACCTTATGCCTTTGTCCAGTATACTCTTTATGATGAACCTCACAAGATTGTGACTCTAATCTCTACTCTATCTAATGAAAAAAAAAACAACTACACCACACTAACTATTTGGAGACTACGTCTAGTTAGAAATTTATTTTTTATCTTTTATTGATACCTCTAACTGGTGTCTCTGATCAGCACCTATGTCTAGTACCACCTCTTTATACACCATTTTTTAGTGTGCTAATACTTCAACCAGGTGTTTCCTTGGTTGTAAACTCATCCTTCTTGGATTTATTCAGCACTTTTACTTTTTTCACATATGAGTATTGTATGTATGAGTTATGTGTACACCCCTTTTTATAGGTTCCCACTTGGGGTAAAATGGTCGGAACTCAAACAAAATTTCCTACTCAAATAAAAATCAATTTTTGAATCTCCCAATAAAATCAACTTCACTAGATTACTATGTAGTATTCTAGAACATTCTTTAATCATTTTTCAAACTCATCACCATATTCATATATTAGAAATTTATTAAACTCAGTGTTAAGTAACTTCTTCGAACTTTATTAAACTTAGCAAGAAAAAAAAAATTGAATGACTAGATTAACATCTCCCTTGTTAATAACTTTTAAAATATTTTTAAAACTTCTCATAACTTCATTTGGTTAGTGATTGTTTGATGAATTCATAATAATGTTCCATATGGTTCACTGTTTCTATATCTGGTGAACATCTGTTATTTCTCTAATTGGTTAACTACTCTGTTTGACTCCCATCTGTTAGATCTTTAAGGATCAATTGAATCGATCGGATGGATCCATCACTTCTTTAACCAGTTCTCTTCATATTTTTTATCTGACCAATGTATTACTTATCATGTCTCTATCTATTCATTATTACTCAGCTCTAACTACATAAATTATTCACAAATAACATATATGTATAACTTCATAATATTTTCCATTCGATGAAATCATCTTTCTCTATATGATGTTCATCCATATGATGAATTTTTATACAAACTATTCAATCGATGGAACTCTAAATCATTAATTATATATGATAGAATACATACCACATCACACTTACACCTTGTTTACATCTTTTTGTTATAACTTCAATCATTAGAATTCATACATGTCTAGCTGATGCAAGAGAGATTCTATCTTTACAATGGTCTTCATAAAGATCAATGTAAACTCTTTTTCACATGGAGTAGAAAAGACTTTTTCAAAAAAAAATATGGTTTTATAGATCTCCATATGATAGACTCAATCCAATATCCTTTATTAAAAAACATCCCCCATGAGTTTCATAACTTTAAAATTTTTATATCATGCATTTTTAACTTTGTAACACTTGAACCTTTAACTTTTTTTACCCTTTCATTCTAAAACTTCAACTTGAACTTTTTACTATAGATCAAACTTAAGCTTCTTGAACTTCTAATTTCTCCACATTTTTAGTTATTTAACTTTTCAAAAATGCATACAAAATTAGTAAAAGAGAATATGTGACAACCTCTATCTGATAGCATCATCCTTGTTCTATCTGGTAACATTGTATATCCTAAACCTTAGTACAAACTCAGATTGGATCATGAGAATATTAATGATGTTATTAACATGAAGATCATCATAACATCATTTTATTTAAGTAAATTTTCCTAATAAAGTGAAGTAAAATTTTGTATCCTCTTCCAACACTTCATAAAAAAAATTAACAACTCTAGTAACTCTTTCTTACCTGAGATACAAAATCATTCACAAAAAGATATGTTGATGAAAAATACAAAACACCTTACAAAAAATCGCAAAGGTTCTTCACATTTAATGATGTTTTAAAGTTTTTTTTTGGGTTTTAATAAAAAATTACAATTCATTTCATATAGTTGTTTAGTTGGTTTCTTTAAGGGTAAAAATTTCCCAAGTTGTTTATATATATCTGTCAACACTATTTTTCATCCTATGGAAATTATTGAGTGATCTTGAGACCATGTAACTTTACCCAACATGATTATCAAGGTGCTCATTCATGTTGGAGTGTTACATAAAACATACACTACTTTATTACTTTCTCAAGTGAAAATATTTTTTTAGACTATAAAGTATTCATCAAGCATATGAAAAAAAAATAACAAAATTTAAACCCCTTAACCCACCTCACATTCATGTGATCGGATAGTTTTCCCCCTCAAATTTTAGAAAACTCTAACAAAAAAAGTGTTAAGTTTTTCAGCCCATGACTCATATACCATTGGATCACTTTACTTACCCTCTATTGAGAAATCAGTGGTGTATATTTCACTAACATATCTTCCTTATAATTAATTATATAATGAAGTATTTATCATGTAAATATAGTTCAAAATAAAATATTCCATCAAACTTAGTCCAGAATATAATATTTTATTCCTCTACTTGTATATTGTTGACATAGAATCAATAAACATAATAATCATGGAATAACTAAAACTATATGATGATGTAAATATCTACTAAATATAAAACATGATGTAGTTTTATTAACCATTTCATGTTTTTATTATAGTAAACCACATTTAACCGATGGTCACGACATTACGATTTAGTTTATGGAACAGGAAGTGTTACGTAATAAAAAATGACTACGTCATTAATTCTATGTAAGATATTATATATAATTTTAAACACCATTATATGGTGTTTAATGGGTTTCAAATATCTATATTAACTATTTAAATGTTTAATAATTAAGTATAAATATGAATCACAAGTTATAAAGTTGAAAAATTTTGAAACATTTATGAAAAAACCAACCATGGATGAAAGTTTATGAAATATTTTGAGTTACACAGAGTATCCTTGTAGGTCTAATGGGTTTTTTGGGATATATTTATTCCCATTAGCAGTTTAAGTAAACATGAAATCCAAATACAATATCCTACTGAGATAAAATAGTATAAAAAAATGATAATCCATGCATACCTCTCTATACATAATTTTTATCTTCATTACTAGTGAGTTTGATTGTGATATCTAAGAAACAACCAATGGGTACTTGCCTCTAAATATATCCACCAACCACTATAATCACAAAAAGATTTGAAAATATCACATTTATCCAAATAGTGTGATAGCCCTTATTCTTTGAGAGAAAATAGAGATAAGAGATATTGAGAGATTTTTAGTGATGAAATAATAATTTTCAAGGTCTGGTAACATCTCAATGAAGTGATTTAACTCCATTTTATAGGACTCATTCATAAAATGCACATTCCCAACAGAATCTGATAACATTTTTTACATTATGAAACATACAAAATCTTTATCTCCCCAAAATTGATGACTCAAAACATTTTAAACACTTTAAAATTCTTCATTTAGTTTAAACATCATCAAATTATGTGTTGTTAGGTGAACATGATTGATAATCACTCTAAAAGAATCTTTAGAATGGTATCTCATACCATTCTCACATGAACCACAACATGGTGAAAAATATATAATCAAACATCCACCACACCATGGGGACCATCACCACACCATGATTTATTCATTAGTGTATAGTATTCATCAATATACCACCTACACTAATCCCTTTAGGATCTTATGAAAAAAATTCACAACTCATTGTAAATCCATCCAAACTACTTTGGAAATGATTATCATAATATCTCTCAAATTTTCTACAAATGTTTTGTACCAAAATCAATCATCATTATAGGAAATTAGGTGTGACCCTATGAGACTATGTATCATTACAAACAATTATGAATTCCCTAATCCAAAATTATAAACAAAGAGTGGCCTATAGAAAAAACATTAGTACTACTAAAGATACAAATAGGTATAACGTGATCTCAATCAAACACACTCATATATCCATTTGAACATTTCAAAAAATATATATATCTATATACATTATATTTATTTTTATATTAAAAAACACCCTCAAGATAAGTAGGAAATCATTGAGGGTAATCCATTATTACAATTACTTTTTAAGTTTCATCTTGAAACAATCACCATCACTTATTAAGGTGAATTAATATGATTATTTTCACACACACCATCACAAAATCATAGTAGTCATAATAAATTTTATAATTTTTAACTCTAAAAATAAGAATTACAAACCTTGGAATGATCAGAATTCACCTAAGATCATATACTACACTATTTTCATCATTTTGATTATAAATGAGATGATTTTATCCTTGAACTAACATTACAAATAAGTATCTCACCTATGTATAGTGCTCCCACAAAATCAAAAATATTTAATCTCATTTGAAAAAAAGTGTATGAATTCAAACTAGACTTCCATAAAGTTATTGTTGTACTAATTCTTTTTATTTTCCTACACTTCATGTTTCACCTACACAATTATACGTTTTCTCCTATATGATATACATAAAAAAATATACTCTCAATTTTCTTTTCACATCACACATACAACTTTCATGAAAGATCCATGTTTTTATTTTTATATTGCATAATAAGATCCCTACATTTAAATTTTAAATTAAAATTAAAATTCAAACAAGTAACTTCTTCTCAGCTTCTTTTTTAACTTACATTCCTCTTCTAACTTTTTTTTATTTGGTTATAGTCATTTAATCTATCCAGATTTACTCTGACATAACTCATAGCACAATAATATATAATATTGAATTTTAAAATAGTTTCTTTTAAATTGAAACAAAACTTATTCTCCCTTTTTTGTGCAATATAATTTTTCTAGGAATGAACCTTACTACTTGCATAGAACAGCATGACCCTTATTTTAAATGTATGATCTTCATGATGAAATATCTTCTCTACTTATTTATGTTTTCATAGTCACGAAATAGAATTTCCTTCATGTAATAAACCATATTTTTCTCATGATTGAATAAAAAACTTACACTATGATATTTAACCCATGCATGCACAGCTTCATCATCATTTCATTTTAACATCTTGATTTACTATAAATTTCTAGAAATAGTTCATCTTTTAATTCCTTATTAAATTCAATAAATACCAAATTTGACTAATATAGAACTCTCTTTTTCTTCGAAATCACACTTATAAAATAAGGGAAATACCCTTATGAAATGAAAATGACCCTTACAAAATGGTAAATTACTCTTATGAATCTTACATAAACTTATCTCTTTTATATATTTACACACCTAGATGACTCTTACGGAATATATAATGAACCTTACACAATTAGAGTTATTCTTATGAATTCTATAATGATTATTAAAAAATCACAGTTACTCTTACAAAAATTTATTTTTCACATATACAATCTTACAAAAAATTATAATTACTCATACAAAATGGGACTTAGATAAATTTTATCTTATATACATAGAGTTACTCTTATGAAATATATATGATCCTGATGAAATGATCAGAATAGATATTATGAGATTATTAAATTACTCTTTTGAAATCATGTCTTTTCCATTTTATTAGAGTTCTATATGAAGTCACTTATACATAAATCATAATGAACCTTACAAATTTGGACTTAGCTATTTTTCAGTATAAATATGATCATATCTAAAGATACTTTCATATTAATTCCAGACATCTACAAAAATATTTTAAACTCCTCCAAACTTCCATAAATTCTTCACCTCACATAATAAATATTATTTTATATGAGTTTAGATATTATTTATGTATTGAAAAAGAAACCAACACAATAAACATATCCACTTCAATTTTTTCAATCCTTCTATGCCAGAAAAATACTAAATGCAAGAGGAATATTCTAAAAACCCGAATCTAAACTAACTCACCTTGGGTCTCAACAATCTCCTCAAAGTCTCAATATCTTACAAAACAACTCATGGTTTTAAAAATCACCCCCTTCAAAAAAAATTATCAAAAAATGAATATAAATCATTTTCAAACTCATTTTACTTGTAAATGAATCATCATTCAGTAATTTTAATCCTACTTGAGTAAACTTAGTGTAGGAAATAAGAATATTGAAAAATAAAAATATTATGTTTATAAAAACATGACTTATATCCATATATTTATAGTTCTTGATCCTCTCGATAGCAATTGAAAATAAACTTTTCTCAAACCTTGATACCACTTGAGATCAGCTTAAACTTCTTAAAAATATTCATAAAACCTATGAATAACAAGTTCCACCATTCATGCGAGAAATAATATACACATATCTTTAAATCTATTACTTTATATATTTTCAATATGAATTTACAAAATGTATTTACGATGGGGGATAAAACCATTTTTATATAGAATATAGATATATGTGTTTTAAGTAATGGGGATAGATATCTTAATCTTGAGGAGAAAGTATTTGAAAAGAGTTATTTAATGGGGAAATTGTGAGGTCAACATGCAAGTGTGTGATTTTTTGTGATTTGTGAACTGTTCCACCATTCATGCCTATTAAAATGGTTAGAACAGTTCACAAATCACAAAAAATCACACACTTGCATATTGACCTCACAATTTCCCCCATTAAATAACTCTCTTTAAATACTTTCTCCTCAGGATTAAGATATCTCTCCCCATTACTTAAAACACATATCTCTATATTCTATCTAAAAATGGTTTTATCCCCCATCGTAAATACATTTTGTAAATACATATTGAAAATATATAAAGTAATAGATTTAAAGATATGTGTATATTATTTCTCCCCTGTTTATAATAATATCATAAGAGAAACTAAGACATAGGATGGGAAACACTATACCTTAGCCTTGAGAGGAATGTGATTGAGCTTCCATCATCAACCTCGATCATTGAAATGTATCTTTTGGTAGTAGTTTACTAAATACATTAGTTATTTTCTTATTTTTTAGAACAATTTACAATTTCAACACATTCTACTCAAAAATACCTATGATAAAGAGATATTTTATATAAATTTTCTTTTATTAAGAAGGAAAAATTGAGTTTCTTAATATATTGATTGAACTATAGTTATCACAGTCTATAAGCATTGGCAAATTCACTTCAATTAGTAGATCATCCAACTGAATCCTCATCCCCATCAATTGGGTTGTATCTTGAGTTCCAGCCACATGATTTTCTTTATTCATACTCAAGGTCACTACGATTTGCTGCTTTGAGTTTATAAAGATACATTTTTCACCGATGAAGAAGAATCTACTAAATTTACACATTCTATCATATACATTTCAATAAAAATCCACATCTATATAACCAAGTAGATTAAGCATTTCACTAATGTAATATTTAAAACCATACTTTATCTATCCTTTTAAATACCATATAATCCTCTTTATAACCATTAAATGAGACTCATTTGGTATACTTTGATATGTGTAACATATGAAATAACATATACAATATTTAACCTTGAAGCTATCAAATAAAGTGAGGTTTTAATCAACTTCTTAAATTCCATTGAGTTAACTTCATTTATTTTCTCATCCTTGTACAATTTGGTTCCCTCTAAAATAAGTGTATAAATTGGTTTTTATTCCTCCATTTAAAATTTCTTTGGAAGTTTCTGAGCATAATTCTCTTGATAAACAAAGAAACAAACTTCCTCTTGAGAAATTAGTAAACCCAAAAATATATCATTTCTTAAACCATGGATATTTCAAAAAAATTATTTATTTCCAAATAAAAATCACCACAATAACCTTATTTAATTCTAGTAAAATAATATCATCTAAATAAAGGATAACAATAAGTGATACCTCCTTTTTAACTTAATACAAAAAAAATTTCCACTGTACCTTTCTTAAATTTCAATTTCACAAAGAAAATATCTAACATGGAATATCATATTCCTAGGGATTGTTTTAGCCCATATAGAGCCTTCTTTAACCTGAAAACATAATTTTCATTTTCTTAAAATAAGAAACCATTGGGTTTATCAATTTAAACTTTTTATTCCGAATCTCCATTGGGAAAGGTATACTTGAAATCCATTTGTAAAATCATGAATTATCTTTATAAAAAAAATATAAATAAATATCCAAATTGTATTTCTTCTAGAAACTAGTTAGAATGTATCATAAAAATAAATTCCTTTAACCTGTGATTACCCTTTACAAAAAAGTCTTTCCTTTCTACTTACAACTTCTCCTTTTTCATTCAACTTGTTTTGAAATATCCACTTACTACCAATAACATTATTATTTTTAATATTGGGTACAAAATTTAAAGTTCTATTCTTCTTTAT
The DNA here is from genome assembly GCA_963277665.1 of Viscum album. Lineage (NCBI taxonomy): Eukaryota > Viridiplantae > Streptophyta > Magnoliopsida > Santalales > Viscaceae > Viscum > Viscum album. The sequence continues at coordinate 1,122,130,223 of OY728136.1, read as the reverse complement.
ATATTCTAATTATTTATTCAAAGCATTAACCCGCTTGTGATGATCTAGTGCCTTATTCATATCTCTTGGTTAGACATGTGAAAAAAAATGAGGTATCTTTTGTTGTCCTCAAAGTTATACTTGTATAAACCTACTTTTCTTGATATCCAATGATATTATGGGACTATAAAAACATTATTATCCTTGTATGAGATTATATAAGTTTCTCTTTATCACTTTAAATGTATAAATCCCCATCTTCTACTTGCACTTCTTTTAAACTCAAATTATTATCAAAAACACTTTCCTATTTTTCAATAATAAAAAATATATCATCATCACTTCTAGAAAATTTTTATTGATATAAAATGTCTTTGTGGATTTTTACAAAACCTTTACCTCATAAGTATCAAAAATATTCCATGTTTGTTTATTTTAGTTGAAATGCCATCTTACAGTTAGAGGTAACCTAGGAAGATACCATCAACTCCTCTCTGTTGAAAGTTCCCAATATTTTTAAATTTAACTTTAATTGCACAAGGGATTGCAAACACTATTAATTATTACAAAAATATGGATTTATTATAATAAATCTATCATGGTGATATATAAGATTTTTTGTATATAAAAAATGGTTTTGAATGTGAACTATTTCACTAATTTATCTTATCTAAAAATATTGAGAAGTATTATGCTCAATCAACACGCTACAATCCATCTCTACAGTACTTTTGTTATTATGATTAGAAACACAATTTTAATATGGTGTTTATGGTGTACTAATTTCATGGTTAATATAATACTTCTCAAGATATAAATTTAATATTATATTAGTATATTATACACCATTATCTATCCAAATATTTTTCAAGGGAAAACCATGATTCTTTTTACCACTCCTTCTAAAATTATAAAAAAAATAGACTTTATGAAATATGATTCATAAATATAATTCAAGTAATATGATAAAATTCATGAATAAAGGAAATAAAACACTTAAATCTAGTTTTTGATTACTTCCTCATAGGCCTATAAATTTCTGAATGGATAAACATTAATGGATAAGATGTGTGAATCTCACCTTTCTAATGTGTGAAATTAATAATATTTCCCTTTTTACATGTAGATCACATAAATTTTATCTCCAATTTCACCATAATTATATCACAAACATTATATCCTTAGGTAATATTTCTCATGTTATTTTGGCTGAGATAACCAATCATTCTATATCACAATTTTTTTTCTTATTTCAAGCTTAAGTAGCATGAATTATCAACATCACCAACCTAAAAAAAATTGGCCATTTTTTTTGTCCAATTTTAAAATCACATCCATATGATAAAATCTTAACCAAGAGCCCATATTTCTAGAAAAACTATTCATTGCCTTCATTACATAATTGAGATACACTTACCATAATGTGTTTTAGCACATAAATATATAAATAGTTCTTGGACTTCAACTTACTCTTTTTAGTTAATGTTGAACCAAATCCTTTAGTTTTAAGTGACCCATCATTTATAAAGGTTACTAAATCTTAATTTTAATTTTATTTAAAAATATTTAAATTTTCTTAAATTTTTGAATAACTTACACAATAAAAAATCCATGTACATTCCCCTTTGGATGCTTTAAGTGTAACTATAACAACAAAAGCTTTTACCTTGCCTTTATTTTTCTTATTCTGAGACTTTTGACTACTAGAATTCATATGAAATTAATCAGGATAAATGGGGAGACAATACTCAATAAGAAGACCTAGCAGGTAATATATTTTGTAAGCTTCTCCTAATTATTGAAATTTATTCTCAACCTTTTTTCTATAACATTTAGTTTTCTTATATACATTTATTTTTTGAGTAGGATGAATCCCCCTAAAACTCAATCTCATAAAATGTAAAATTTTAAATAGTGGTAATAAAATCAAAAATTTCTTACCATATTCCCAAATCTTCTACAGTGCCAATATTATCCATCAAAGGAATATTTAATTTTGAAAATATATTATTTTCTAGATGTTTATAGGAACATTTTTTCCATATTTAAGACATAAATTTTGGATCCTTTTTTATAAAAAAATTATTCTAGACTCCCAAAACATTCTTCTCAAGTTTAGGATTCTTTATAGATATTTTCCAATCACTATTTAGAGTTGTTATTTCTTTCAAGTATGTGTTCTAAGAACTTATAGATTTTTGAGAGTTGATTTTTTCAAAAACATGGTCTTATTTACCTATGTATTCAACTCATACTTTCCACCAAAACTTTCAAGATATTTCTCAACCATTTAGTGTGATATTTTTTGTTCAACTCGAGCCTCAACATTTTTTGAATCTTCAAAACTTTTCATAGAATTTTTCTGTGAATTTCACCAACTTCTTGAACAAAATTATAAAGTTTAAATTAATACTTGTCCAATTATATTTAATAATTTTTCAAATAAAATAATAAAATATAAATATCTATCTCCTTCATTTTAAATCTTTCACTTATTTTATTTTTTATTATATTTTCCTTAGTAAGTAACTTCCTTAAAAAATTATAATATTTCAACAAAATTGATTCTTCTTTAGAATTGAAAAATTATTTGTTACTTATAGATTAATTATATTTATTTAAATTTTTAATCTTTTTATTAAAATTTTATATTTTCAAAATATAATCCTTATGTTATAATTATAAAAAAAACTCCATTTTTGTCTCTTCATCACTCCCAATATCACTACTTCCATTTCTTCTAAATTCTTTCTCATTAAAATTAGGAGTCGGGAATTTTTCATCATTATCACTGGAAATATCTAATTTCGAGTCATCATTAATACTTTCATTATCATCAAGATTTGATAATAAATTTCTATTTTTATATTTATAAAATTTATTACCATTACCTTTTAAAGAAAACTTTTAGTTATCAAATTGTTTTACTTTATTATTAGAAAATATACTTAACCTCTCATACTCATCTTCATTAAAATATCAATCTTTCAACTTTGGAAAATTTTATATGAAATATCCAATGTCTTCAGGGATGAATAATTTAAGCCAAATATTTCCCTTTATCACTTCAATACATATTCTCACACTTCTTGAGATCAAAGACAAAAGTTTATCAAACTATTCATCAAAATATTCTTATAAATATAAACAAAAAACTTCATGTTCAATAACTTCTTTCTTAATATTCTCTTTATTTAAAAATTTTATGGAAATTTCCATATCAACCTTGGATTTATTCTTGTAAAAATCTCACTTTTTCATTTCATATGCAATAAGTATGATATGTAAATCATATAAAGAAATTATATCAGGATCATGGTCTTCATGTTTTGATACCTTCAAATCAAATCAATATGGTATAGTGTATATAATATTTTAAACAACCATTGAATCCTCTATAATTCACAAAAACTTATAACAGTGTTCAATGTTTCATTTACTTGAGTAAAAATGTTATCTAAATCTTCATATTCTATTATTTTTAGTTCCTTATGTATAAACCTCAAAACTTGTATTTTATCTTTCTTACCCTTTGAGTTTAAATCAAAAATATTTTTCATTTTATCTAATATGCCTTTATATATCTTGATTCCTTTAACATTTGGAATTTATTTCTCTAAAATAGATTATATAATTGAATTCTGAACACAACCATAATTCTATAGGTTTTTTCTATTAGTTTATTTCCCGACCACACCTTTAACATGAGGATAAAATCCATTAGTTGTATCCTTCAATACATGAAAAATAATTGAAAATAAATAAGAAAACATGTGATCTTCAAAAATATAGTAATTATTCCAATAAAATGAGAAATCTCCTTATTTTTAACAAAGTTAAGGTTTTCCATCCTAACAACCAAATACAAACCCCAACTCTTCTTATAGATAGAAAATAAAACTATTCAAATAATAAATTAATTATGAAGGTAACCATATCAATGATACCACTTAAAAAGGTCCATAAAGATTAGTGGGAAACCAAAGAGAGTGTGGGTTAATTAGATATTAAAATTACTTTTTAAGTTTCTTCTTGAAATAATATTTTTCACCTTGTGAGGTGATGTAATATGATAGCTATCACACACACCAACACACAATCATAGTATACAAAAAACAATTTACGATGTTCACCTATCAAATTGAGAAGGATCATCCATGGAAAGATCTATATTCATCTAAAATTGTATAGTACACTAGTTTCATAATATAGATGACAAACCAGTAGGGTATATCCTTGAACTCACATTACATATAATTCTATTGCCTTTGTATAGTTCTCCCAAAAATAAAAATATTTAATCTATTTTAAAAAACAAAAATATTTTCTACCTTAGAATTATACTTCCATAAAGTTGTTGTTGTGATGATTCTTCTTATTAATCATCCTGTTATTGTTCTAATTTAATATTATCAAGTTTCCTCCTATATTTTTTACTTAAAAAATATATTCAATATTTTATAAACACAAAACATAGACAACCTTAATGAAAAATCCTAGTTTTTTTATCTCTCATAGTAGCACCATCAAATTTAAATTTGAATTTCAAATTAAAATTTAAAAAAATATCCTAAACTTCTTCTTCAAATTATATTTTTCTTCTCACTTATGTTTATGAAATTTTAGACATTGAATTTATCTTAGTAGACTTTGACATGACTTTTTGGTGAAATTTTTTGCAACATGATGTGTAAAAATAATTTTACCCAAATTAAAATGAAACTTATTCTCCCATATTCTATCAATAGACTTCTTCATAGTACAAACCTTCTATTGATCCCAATAGATATTTTGGGAATATTTTTTATACTCAAGGTGAATTTTTTGAAATAATTTTTAAAATAAGTTTTCTATATCAATTAGTATTTTTAATAAAGAATAATAATCAAATAATATTTAGTGGATATGTTTATTGTGATGGATTTTGTTTTCAATACATAAATCAAATTCAAAATTACTTTAAATAAGGTTTATGAAGTGAGATAAATTTTATTGAGAATTTTAAAGGTATTTGTAAATGATTTGGATTTTTTTTAGTTATTTTAGAATTGACTTTGTAATTGAGTATATTTGGATTTAAAAATGGATAAGTCAAATTTCTATATGAGTCGTTTTTATCTCTAAATTTAGGGGTTGGATAAAGGAATCAATACCCTAGATTTTTGTAAGAATCATTTCCAATTTTATAAGATTCATCCAAAGTAGCTAGCATGAAATATGGAAAAGTAATAACACTATATAAGAGTCATATTAAACTTTTTATGTTTCCATTGATTCTATGATATTTTTTTCAACCCCATAAGATTCATTTGAATTATTACATAATAGACATTTCGGAGTTTTGAGTGTGAAATTCAATAAACAGAAGACATCGGCCAATTTTTTGAGGGTTTAAATGTGTTGGAAATTAGATAATGGATAGATTTAATGCAAGGTCCACTTGGTCAAATACCCTGATAGGGGGTTAAATCAGGGTATGATAGATTAAAACAACTTCCCCTTTTGATCTTGTTTCATTGCTAAACAAAACTCTCTTCTCTCTCCAACCTACAGTAAATTATGAACATAAGTTAAAACATGAACAAGACACAAAAAATTTATTTGGTTCACCATATATGGTCTACATCCAAGGAGAATAAAATGGAAATATGATGATTTAACAAATCTTATAAAAGAACACTATTGTTTACAAAGTTCAGAACAGACTCAATGTCCCTCTTGGTTTACATCCAAGTACAATTTGAAAGCTCACTACTCTCTCAACTGAAGTGTGATCACTACTTCTTTAGAATATCCCCTCATGGTTTATTTAAAATTATGTCCCTTGATTATTTAAAATTAATTCATCATACACTATATGTAGATGCTCTATTGATGTCCCACTTTTATCCACTGATTAATACCACTTTACCACAGATGTACTGGGCAGCTTCCAACTTTTACACAACCTTAGGTTGACTCGCATTCTAATTTAAGCATGGAGTGAAAGTTTTTCCTTTATAATATAAAAACAAACTTTCACACTAATCAATACTTATGCAACACACCCTTTTTACACCCAACTCACTATTGGCGTGCAACTCATTTCTCGAGCGCAACTTCTATGTAACTCTCTACCTGCATGCCCTCACCAGTTGCGATACCATAGATCTGATTCTCTATAAATTTTGTGATCCTATAAAATTAGGGGATTATCCACCTATTTATAGGAATTTTTATGACCCTATTCAAGAGATGCATCACTTTCCTCAGAATGTGCAAGCCTCAACCACCCTTGCCACCGTCGCGCAACTTACCTTACACGCCAAACCATAACTTGAACACCCTTCCTTCCTTTTCTATATTTTGAGGATATAATCTTGAAAAATTGATAGAGGGAAACTTTCCAACCCTCCTTAACACTATCACACAAATCCCTTTACCAAAAACACATTTCAATATTCTCCAATTTTTAGAACCAAAAATTTGGAAAACACTGGAAAGTGGGGCCACCTTATATATGATCTTTTTGTACCACCTCCAGATCATCCATTCCTTTTTCATGGATCCTTGTCAACATAGTTTATCAAAAATAACTCTGAAACTTTACAACTATCCTTAGTAACCCTCTTTTTCAAGAAACACAATCAACCCAAAAATGCATCAATGTCACCTTGAGGGATTTTTTCCCAACAATCTCCCCATTTGGGTTTGTTGAAAACTCGTTAGACTTTGATACCTCATGAAATATTCTTCCATATTATACCATATTTCACTTATTATGATTTAGATATTGATCAAAGACTTACTCAACACACACTCTAAACCCACATGATCCATGGTCGGTGTGAGAAACAAGATTATAATTAAAAGCTTATCAATGAACCACTTCATTCCTGAAACCACTCAATTACTTTCATCATGAACCTCATCTTTTCTGATATATAATATTTGATCAATCACATATAGCATCATCAGATTGAAAACTCCTCATATCTCATTGATCCCCTTATCTCATTGTTCCACCTATAAGTTGATCCCCATTTCTTGACTAAGATATTTTCTCCCTTCTATAGCCATAATTTATCACCCTTTGTCAAAAAACCAGAAGGTTGCTTCATCAATAAACCTGAAGGTCATGGAATTGTGTTATACAATTGGGTAAATAACACATATCAGTACATTACAGAAAAACACACCATACCTTGAGGAGATGAGGGTTCCACAAACACACTTTTTCAAGTGTGAAGAGTTAACTGAACTCCCATAGCTAGTTGATGCCTCTCAAACACTTCTTTGGGTAAGGCCTTTTTTGGAATTTCTGAAACTTGTAGTTCTATAGGCACATACTTCAACTTCACAAGCCCTTGCTCTACCTTCTCCTTAATAAATTGATATTTGATTTCAATGTGCTTTGTCCTTGAGTGATGGACTTTATTTTTTCTAAGATTTATAGCACTCTAATTATAACAATTGATTCTGATTAGAGACTTCTCTACAACTCCCATGTCATCAAGTTATTACTTTATACACAATAATTGTGTTCACGCTTGAGTGGCTACAATGTACTCAGATTCTGCAATTCTCAATGAAATGAGATCTTGTTTCTTAATAATCTAAGAAATACACAATCCAATAAGATAGAAAGCACCTCTGAATGTTGATTTCCTATAATCTGATAATCCGATCCAATCTTCATCTATATATCCCAATACCTCTGGATGAGATTTGTTATTATACATCAGACCAAAATACACAATTCCCTTAATATAGAAAAGTTTTATTTTCACTGCAAGATTGTGACTTTCTTTTGGATTGCTTTGATATATCACAACTTGGAAAGTGTAAAAGACAATATCATGTCTTGTCACTATCAAGTATAGTAAACATCCAATGATTTTCCTATATTCTATGATATTAACTACCTTACAATCATCATCTTGTGAAAGTTTCATCTGACTAGCCACTAGAGTATTCGTCTCCTTAGAATTATCCATTCCTAATATTCTTAAAACCTCATTGGAATATTTAGATTAAGAAATTAATGTTCCATTCCTCCCTTGGGTAACCTGTAGACCAAGTAAAAACATCATCTCACCAATCATTGACATTTCAAACTCACTTTTCATGAATTCAGAAAACGTTCTGCACTTTTCTTCATCTGATCCACCAAATATAATGTCATCGACATAAACTATCACCACCATCCTTTGATTACTATTATTGTTGACATAGATATTGTAATCAAATACACCTCTCCAAAAACCAAGATTATTCAAGAACTGATTTAGTCTTGAATACCAATCTCTTGGTGTTTTCTTCAAACCATAAAGCACCTTCTTCCGCTGAAAAACTATGTTCTGATATTCATGAATGAGAAAACCCTCTGGATGCTCGATATAAACTTCTTATAAAACCCCATTTAGAAATTCTAACTTGAAATCAATATAGAAAACTTTAAACTTTCTTTCCACTGTTATGGCCAAGAAATATATGATTTTATCTAACCTGGTAATAAGTGAAAATGTCTCATCTGCATCGATACCCACTATCTAGGAGTTCCCTTTGCACACCAGTCATGCTTTGTTTCGAATTACTATACCATATTCATTCATATTTTTGAGAAATACCCATTTAGTGTTGATGATATTCTAATTTTTTTGTCTCAAAATAATCTACCATGTCTGATTCTTCTAAATTTGGTCAAGATATTCATTCATAGAATAAAAATAGTTTTCATATCTAGCTTCATCAGTAGAACATTTAGTCTCTACCTAAGATAGAAAATATGTCTGTTGTAATGAATTCATTATTATTGTTTGAACTAGAACTATCTGGTCTCCAATGATATTTTTTCTGACAATTTCATCTTGACTCTTTGGATTATTCATAAATACACACTTTAATTTCTCTTACTCATCATCAGTATCTTATTCTGAGTCAGTATCTTCCACGTATGGTTCCCCTACGTTGCTTACCTCCTCATCACATTCATCAAGAAGATGTTCACTATTTTTTTGAATATTCTCTTCATTTTATACTACAGTGACATCATGGTTCTCAATGACTTTTTTCAGCCTCTTATTAAAGCATTTATATGCTTTTTTCTGAGTACCCAAGTAATATCCTCTTATCTTCACATGACTAAAATTTCCTTTGTTTTTCTTTGTTGAGAATAAATCACATACTTCCAAAGATTCAAAAGTATTTCAATGTTGGATTCTTTCTATACCACATCTCTTGTGGATTATTTCCTTCCTTTGGACATAATAGAGCCCTGTTAGAAATGTAGACTATTGTTAAGACTGTTTCCTTCTAAAATTTATCCGGTATTTCTTTTTCAATAAGCATCATTTTGTCCATGTTTTTGATGATATGATTTCTCCTCTTAACCACTCCATTATATTAGAAGTTATTATTGAATAAAATTGATGCCTTATCCCATGTTTCTTGAGAAAGTCTTCCACTTGACTATTTGTGAATTCTATACCATTATCAGTACAAAACTTCAAAACTCTATATCCAATCATCCTTTCACATTCCCTCTGGTGTTGTTTAATGAAACTAAACACATTGAAGTTGTGAGAAATAAAAAATACCCATGAAATTCTGCTATAATCACCAATGACAAGAATGTAATATCTTTTCCTATCAATGGATCTTAGTGAGATAGGTCTACACACATCAGCATGAACCAATTCAATCACTCTAGTCGATTTCTGTTCATTTTATTTCTACATGTTTCTGATGATATTCCCTCATTGACATGCATTGCATATATGATTACAATCACTTGATATCCTAGGGAGGTCTCTAGATGTATCACACTTTACCAGATCTTCAAGATATGGTTGGCATAGATGACTAAGTTGTTTATTCCACAACTTTTTTCCCTCCTCTCTCAACAAAAAACACATATATTCTTCCCCACTTAAAAGGTAAAAAATTATCTTTGTTCTTTTTCCCAATAGAAGAACTGCATCATATATTCTGTTGATGATATACAACTTCTTATTAATTTATATAGAATTCCGTGAGTCATATAGTTTATTGACACTAATGAAGATGGGACTGAGACCTTTTAATACTAAGACATCAGCACATCTCTTTTCATTACCACAAAACCTGGCCTTTCTTGGTCTAATTATCTTCAGGCCTTTATATTTTTAAAATATGACAAATCTTTCCTTGTTTTATTTTAAACCTATAACAAGATCCTTTTTTATTTCATATGATATTTTCAACCAATATCAAGGATCCATACACCAGAACGATATGATGATTTAAGGTAAATTTCCACAACCATTTCCTTCTCAACTCTTTTCTTTTTTATCCATGTTTTTTACTTCACACTCAGAATAGATTTAGAATCTTGATCTTCCTTGGAGTATGATGGACCGGATTTATCTAGTATAGATATAAATACATTTTTCATTTTCATCTCACCTATTGATTCTTTGATTCTCTGCTTGCGACCACTTTGGTTTTCCTTTGGCATTGTCACAAACTGAATATGGTCACCATAAAAATAGCCCCCAAACTAGCCCATGGCAAGTCCTGAAGGGAATTCCCGATCCCCAAAGGCTAGAACAGGTGCCCGGGTATCATAAAATAAAATTTTGGAATTATTTACCTGAGTTTATAAACATAAAACAATAATTGAATCCCATAAAACAAATCTGTATTTTTCAAACCAAAAAATGATTTACTAAATTTTAGAATTGAATTACACAATTTAAAACAATGTTTAAATACTATTAAAAAATAACAAAACCAAAAATGACATCCCAAGAACCTCCCCAGGGAAAGAGCCACCGCCCTCAAGCTATCTCCACAACACTGCATCACGAAGGACCACTAGAAATATGAACCATTGGCACTAAAAGCTTTACCCAAACCTGAGACAAAATAATCAAGTCTACCTACACCCATGGTTGTAAGTAGGGTGTGATACAAATCCCAATAGGGTGCCACCGCAAAAAAGATTCCATGTGATCATAATTATCAGACATAAATCTTGCAAGTTTTGTAAACAAGAAATGCAAGTAACAATTTCTAAAAGAACCAACTAACATAAAAATAGTTTTCAAGTGGTCTATTTTAAACAATGACCACTTTTAAATGAAACGCACAAGCTACTGAATTTATCTAGCCAAAAACACCGTATGACGAAGATAAGTGTAAATTATCTAATGAGAACTAGCAATGGGAAATACCCCTAGGCACTAGCTCGTTGTGGGTCCCAGGTACCTTGTAACTTGGTGAAAGTAACCATAATAAATATATGTTCTCGTGCACACGAGCCACTAGTAGGGAGATTACCCATAACCTAGCGGTCCCCCAATATCATCATATTAGTATATTTAGTGTTTTCATGTCAATATTTTTACATGAAATAGGGTCCAAACCAGACCATATCACTAGCATACTAGTACACGTCCACCCACCTAGATATCAGGGTTTTCCCCCTTGTACTCAAAAAAGTTCCATATCATATAAATTACCATTTACACTTAAAATTCCATTTAAAAATCACATACACATCAAACATCCCAAATTTATATCACACAAGTGACATAATCCCCTTTTTCATTCAAATTCATTTTGAAATCATACTCACACCAAAACAGCCCACAACATGTTTCGCATCTCTTTCACACTTCAATAAATACTTTAAAAAATTTATTAAATCTTTAAAAGATAGTAAACATTACACAACATAAATTCCACATTAAAATAGACCATTTCAAAAATACACTCCAACTAAAATAGTTTGGTAACATAGTTGCACCTCTTACATTGATCAAGAAACCACATAAAACCTTCATAAAACAATTCCAAGGAGCGTAACCAAGTTTTTCACATAAAATCCTTCTAAAAACCCACTTTTGATACCAAGGGAATTCCAATATACCATAAAACAGATTTTTAAGACCTATAAACATTTAATAAAACCATTTCAGGAACCTTGGAATAACCCCACTTGATAAAATATGAAATACATATGAAAAACACTCATTTTTACACAAAGTTGCCAATTAAAAATCAACCGCTTAACAACTACTACCAAATATAATTTTCAAACCAAACAAAATAGAAGATAAGCATGGTAAAAATATAAATCATTCAGAACTAACTCATCCAATAATTCTTACACATGGAATCACCTAGAATTTGTGCCAAAACTCCAAATCTTTGTGTGAAACTTCAACCACACCACCATTTCACCATAAGAGAGCTAAATTGAACCCTAATCCACAATATTTCACTGAAAATACACAATGTTCAACCTAGGAAAAAACCCTAGCTGTTGAAAATTAGGAACTTCAAGAAAATATGGTTGAAACCCTAAGCAAATGGGAGGAGGAAGTAAAACCCACTTACTTGATGGATCTTGAATAAATCAACCAAAATCCACCAATAGTTGAATCTTGAAGTATCCAAAACTAGTAGGGAGGATCTAATAAGTCTTACTAGGTAAATTGTGGACTGAAATGGGGGGAAAGAGTGAAAATTGAAGGAGTTATGAAAGAAACAAGTTACCACTTCAAATCTGGATGATTTGATAAATCCAAAGAAGTTTTTCCCTAATTTGCAATGAATATGAGATCCAAAGAGGGGGGAAAGATCATGGGGGTGAACCTTGGTAAAGTGGTCTTGGGTGAGAGTTTGAATTACCGAAAAACATTAAAATTTTAATAAGATATTAAATAATTAAAAAAAATTAAAGTAGGAAATGGGCTTATGGGCTCACCTAATACCTTAATAAAAAACTCAAATCCATCATGATTATGGATTCCTATGAGTTCCAAATGGATATGGTGGTCTCAATATAATAGGGGATGAAAATTGGGAAGTGTAATGGGTGTAAAATTTTGAAAAATGAAGGAGTTATAAAAAATAAAATTTATTTTTAAATTTGGAAACGGGCTCACGGTTTGGCCCAAATGTTAAAAACCCACCATTTCCACCAAAATGCATGGAAAACACCAAAAACAAATAAATAATGGAAAATAAATGAAAAATACATTTAAAAGAAGTCATGGATATGAAAATTATCTCCACCATAAAAATTCATGCCCTTGGAAAGCCACAGAAAGGCCAAAAGCGAAAACCAAACCCAACCGAAAAGCCGAAATGGACTCCTTTTCCAAGTTTCACCCACCCCCAAAAGTCCAAAACACCTCAAATTGATCAATCAAGGAAGGAATACTCTCACCAACCAAAACATACACCGCTTCCTAAAAAGATCAAGCATATTCAAACTATATATCAAAACAAGACACCTCAAACACTATCTGAAAAAGACTCAAGCAACTTACTTAGAACAGAAACTGAAACGAACGAGGTCATTGCAGTCTTACTTCAACAAAACTGTTGGATGCACTCCAATCCCAACGTTTACTCAAGGAGGAAGTTTTTGATTAAATAAATCTGAACGATACTACCTCTTTCCAGACCAACACTAGGGACACTGTAACACCCCGGTAAATAAAGAATATAACATTTCATATTTATCCATATTTGTGAATAAAATATTGAAATGACTTTAAAGGGGACGCTATGCTCGATGGCGTACCCAACACGCAACAACGAGTTTCTTGGGAATCTTACGTTGCACTCTAATAATAAAATAATATTATTTTAAATGGTAGTTAACATGTAGCCGTTGTATTGGCGGGAATGGATAGAAATAACTAAAATATGATTATATATTTTTTTAAATGTTTTTACATTTATCCAATAAAAGATAATGGCTTAAAATACGGAAAGAATTCAATTTTCGGCGTATATGCCCTAGTTTTCACTAAAGGTTCACTTATCACCTTTTGATGGAGAACCGTCATTAAATATAGTTTTGTTCACTCTTATAAATTATATTGGACCAAATAAAACTCTTCTTAAGAATCGGGACATCAAAATTTACTTTGTGTAAATTTTTGGTATCTTTCCGATAATGTTCATTTTTTTAATGAATAGTGTAAAATGTTGTATTTTAATTCAAAACCTCTTTTTAATCTAATTTATTTATATGATTAGATTATTTTTTGAATTGGTTTTAAAGTGAAATTAGAAAATATTTTTACCATTAAATCCAATAGTGGTCGTTGGAATTAATTTCACTTTGAAATCAGACTTAAACTAGTGTCAATCTTTTGATACTTATTGTTTTATAAAAACACGCTATTTGTTCTGACAGCGGGAATTAATTATTAAATTAATTAATGTGACTAATATGTTTTGAATTTTGTAAAATGGACTTCATTTTTGAATTTGGAATATCAAAAATAGCTTAGGGTGAAGTTTTGGTATTTTTCTGAAAAACTCCAATTTTTGATGAATAGTGAAACCACTAAGTGGTAATCAAGAAAACCGATTTTTCAGTTAAATGAAAGTTTACCACTAATGTGTATTGAATTTTGAAAATCCGACATACATGGCTTTCATTATTATGTAAAATGTGGTTCAATGGGATGAAAATAATTTTTTGGTGAATAGTAACTTTTTTTCATTAATCGCGATTAGAGGTAATTAGTGTCATTTAAGGTAAAAATGATATTATAAGAATGTGAAAACACCATGACACTTGTCCTACACCTATTGGGTGAGTCATGGCAGACCAAGGAAAGCCATGGGACAACTTGGGGACCCCATGGAGCCACTTTAGTTGGAAAATGACAATAATATATTTTTATTTAAAGTTAAAATTAAATTGACACAAACATGAGTTGTTTTACTAAAACAGTTTTTAAGTGGGGTATCACAAGTCAAAATTTTGATTATAAATAGTCATTTGAAATCTAAAAATATTTCCTACATCATAGTAATTTTTTTATAATTTTTAGACATTAAATAAAATAAATTATTTATGACATTATAATGATGCAGTGATGACATCATTATTTGACGATTTAAATAAAATGGAAAGATGATGTAAAATCTATGAACTACACATGTCCAAAACTTATTGTATGGGTGGATTTTGAACCCTTATCACCTTATCCACGAATTATATCAATTTGGGACCTTTTAAAACCGAAACAAATTTTCAAATAAAGTAATATTTCTTACTTTCCAAAAGTGCCCCTCCTCTCCTCTTATAAAAGGCCCCCACCTCTACCTCATTTCACACACTCCTCAAGCCTTTTTCTCGGCCATACCCTGCCCATTTACTCTCTACACATCCCTCTCCTCATCCTAGAGGATTCCCTTTGGGCAGAATCCTTTCAAAGGAAGCCTTTAGGCTCAAATCAAAAGGAGTTACACTTTTAAAGGTAATTCATTCTCTCATGTTCATTTGTTTTATTTTGCTTCTCCAACCCCCTAAACTCTTTTTATTTATTTCTTTTGTAACAACACCAGTATCTTCAATATACTAGGATTTTGTTATAAGATTTATTCGAGCTACACTCTCACACAACTACATCAAATGGTTAAAGAACATACGGTTTCTGTGGATGGTGAAATTGTGCCTCCCGAAACGATGATTGTTCAATACTCATTTAACACCTTCAAAGGTGGCCATTATGATGTCACTATTTTTATATATGATATATAATATGTTTATGTTTTACTTATTCTTCTGTATTTTTCATTTGTGTCTTACCTTTATGGCTTCCATTATGGGTATACGCGATATCATCATTTTAGGAAGTGCGGACTACCGCCCCCTCAAAGTGATGTGATTCGTTAATGCCATACATGGGATGTATAAAGGATGGATTTAATGTTATTATATATGATGTTATAATGGAATTATTATTTAACTCTATATCATTATTATTTCATTCCATTAAAGTATGAGATAGAAATGAAAGTAGCGTTCACGCGTACGTACGGTTTACCGTCTCCATGAACGGTGCATTTCATTTCTTATCCACAAATGTAATGTACTATTATAAGTACATATATATAATGAATATATATGATGTATGATACATCTAAATGATTAATATAATTCTGGAATTAAAATATACATACCTCTCATATAGTTTTAATTCCATTAATACGACATAGAAATGAAAGTAGCGTTCATGCGTACGTACGGCTTATCGTCTCCATGAACGGTGCATTTCATTTATTTCCTCTAAATGATTATGTGATTTTATAAATACATGTATATGATGGATATATATGATATATATGATATCCAAATCAGGAATTTCATTTTTGGATATAAAGAACCTTTGACCACACGAACAACATGTAATTGTATGAAGTCCACTTTCGACTTAAGAACCAAATATCGACAAAACAATCATTATTAACTTAATGATTAAATAATGTTTATAAAATGGAAATAAGTGATATAAAAGGAATAATAAGCTTGAAAAAGGTTCTTAATAAAGTAGAAATTAACTCAAGTTTATTATTCAGGATATTAAAGAACGATCGAGTCAAGTCGGACCCGAGGTAAGGGATCCTACAACTCTCTTTCTTTTTAAGTACACTCTTTTATGTCATTTCTTTTAAGCTCATATTTCTTATGATTGGGATGTTCTTTTATATTAATCCTACTTTAATTTTTATGTTCATGTGATGAGAGAACCTATTCTCTCTCATCAATCCATTTTGGAAGTTTTGAGTGGCGCCGTTAGGCTGCCGAACTTTCGTAAGAGATCTAACCTCTCTCTTTCTTTTTAAGTACTATCCTTTATGTCACTTCTTTTAGGCTCCTCTTTGTAATGTTGGGGGATGTTCTTTTATATTCCTCTTTCTGTACAATTTATTGTAATGTGATGAGATACCCTATTTGATCTCATCAATCCATATTCGTAAGTTTTATGTGGCGCCGTTAGGCTGCCGAGTTTTCGTAAGGGATTTTTCATATCACTTTTATTCCCGTGAGATTTATGCTACATTTGCCACAAATTCCATTGAGTGGTGTATGTACTGCCCATTATTCTACTCTTTTTGTAATATACTTTCGTTTATGAGTATTTACATCAATGATCTATTGTCCTTCTTTCATGGGGTGTATGTTTTGAAAGATACCCAAGTCGGTAAGGGAACCTTTCACCCTCTTTTTTTTAAAAGACTTCTTTTATTGGGTATTTTAATTTACATATTTTTATGTTGGGATATGTTCTCATATATCCTTATTGATGTAAATTTTATTTCCAAGTGATGAGATACACTTTTTATCTCTCATCAACTCATTTTGATGTGATGTCGTTAGGCTGTCAAGGGAACTTTTAAACCCAATTTCGATTTCTTTGGATTCAACTTGTAGTCATTGAATATGTCATCCATTGAATATGTGTGAATGACCTTTTATTGTTTTACACTTAATATCCACTTATATTGGGTGTATTTATATTTGTCACACATATTTTTGAGATTGATTTGTCCTTAATTTAAGGATACCTTCTTTATAAGGGATTTCATCACATTTGACTTTTCTATTGAGGGTTCATTGTTGTTATGCACCAATTCACTCTTATATGGTGTATATACTGTCCTTTGGAATATTATATCATGAATCCATTTATTCTCATGATATTATAAAGTTCTGACCAAATGTTATTCCTCAATTATTGTATTCAAGTGTCTCTAATTTTGGTAAAACCCATTTAACCAAAATGTCATTTTAAATGTTTTAATTATTTGTTCTTTTTAATATCCATGTTTTGAAAATGGTTTTAAGGATTTATTTATATGGATATTAATGGTTTAAAATTTTAAGCTTCAAGGTGGTATGGGACACTTTGATTCAAAAATCTCTTTATTAAATGTTTTAAATGGTTTTGAAAATGGTTTTGATAAAGGATTCTATTATGATATATTGTGATGTGGAAATGTTATCATTCCTTTATATTGGTTTTATGTTTTATGATTTTATATTGATACTTGGACATTTTAACGGGTGGTTACGTTATAAACCATATGACGGGTGGTGCCGTGAATACCGGGACGGGTGGTTACGTTATAACCTCTAATGCATTGGGTATGGAAGTCGGCCGTATGGCTATTACATTAAGTATGTATGGAAATTGGCCGTATGGCTATTCCATTAAGTGATATGTGTGGAAGTCGACCGTATGGTTATTCCACTTAAGTATGTTTATGTCCCAAGTTACCTTTATATATGTTATGTGTTCTTTATATGGGTTTTATGGTAATCCTTTGGTTATAGAAAGGTAAGTAATGATACTTTTTTTTCAGTGAAGAGTTTTTACTACTTCATGAAGGTGAAAAGTATTACATTGATAAAGTATTCATGGTTTACTTGTTGTTTTGAAAAACTAGCAGTTCTCATTCTTTGTGTATCCCTTACTGAGCTTCTTATGCTCATCCCAAGTTTTTGAAATGTTTTTCATAGGACTTAGTGTGGAATAGGGTCAAGGATGGGATCAAGGGAAAGTCATGCTACCTAAAACATGGAACTATACATGTTTCTTTTAAAGAGTTTTTATTTTATGATAATTTAGTAGAAGTGACTACTTTGTAATATTTTGAGAAGTAATAGTTATGTCCTAATTCTCTAAAACTCTAAACCTGAAAAGATCCTCAAAGGGAATTACTCATTTAATTCAATATTAAGTAAGGTTTAAGGTTGGGGCCTTATAGACACAACCAAGTTACTAATATGGGGAGACACAAACAGACACCCCACCACAAGGGGAAACTCAATTTTTTCGAGATAGAGTCGGGACACTAATAGGGGGAGGCCCGAATGGACTCCTGGCCTAAGGGGTAGAAATTCATTATAATTTTTCAAAAGAACTTACATGAGACTTGTAATGGGTCTCCCCACCATAAGAACCAACCATCTTAACTGACCAACACAGGTCAGCATGAAAATACCCCAAATTTTAAAGAGTTGGCATAACCGCATGGTTAGTTTTTACAGTTTAGGAAACCATGCGCTAACCATGTGGACCATTCTGTCCAAAGGGGAAGCTTCGTACGATTACATGGGACAAGGCACATGGCCATGTAGAGGCTGTGCAGTAGCTATTGTATCTTATCACACAGTTTCCTAGGTTGGTGCACGATTACTACTAACCATGCGCAAACCGTGTTCTTCAATCTACCAAGCCCAAATTTCATCATTTTCTCTAAAAATTCAAAGGAAACCCAAGGGAATAACATGAACTTAGGATATAACATGAAAACAATGTCCTCCCACCTCTACCACCGAACGAGTACAACTAGAATAAGATGATGAAAACGGATGTTTAAACTATTCCCATATTTCATACTGAGGATAGGACTTTGACCAAAGGTTTAAGTGACCCCAATATTTCCCCTGACTACGTGCCAGCTTCACTTTGGGATCTATGGAAAGAGCTCATGTAACGTCCTGGCCCGGTTGACCATCTACCCGGTGGCTGGACTGGTGGGTCACATGGCCTCAAGCGCGTCTCCCCGTACGCCAGAGGCTTCCGACTAGCAGCGAGGGTCTCGAGAGATGATATTGGGGAGACTAAACCCTTATATCAGAGTAACGCAGTGGTATTATCAGAGTAAATATTATTCAATAGCAGAAGCAGTGAACAATTGAAAGAACAAAGTAAATGACAGGTAATAACCATTTTATAAAATGTGGTGAACGCAAGTTTACAAATCATGCAAGTACAGATGATGTTACATTTATGAAAGAAGGAAACATTACAGCATGCTTTACAAAAAATACAAAAAAGAAAAGACAGAAAAGCCCGATGGAAAATCTCCTGATCATCCTAAGCTCCTGCCTGGTCATCTGCTCCTAACTCCCCAGGTACACATAGCACAGCACACAACCTAGGTCCTGCAAACAAGGTCTACTCGGGTAACCCAGTGCAATGGCGGCCCGAGTAGGGTGTGAGATATAAATCTTAGTAGGCCGGCACCACCGGTGTCTAACCCAATCCAGACAGTCTATAATAATTAAACAGTTAGTAGGTATGGATAAGTTAAGTAAATAGAATTACATAAGTAAATAACACCCGTCCAGGTTCCCAAGGGACACCTGACGGTTATACCTGCTTTGGCTTGTTGTCGGTAAAGTAACCTGATCATGTCACCATATACTTATATATATAAAAGCATTTAGATTATAGATGTCATGGGGTAAGAATGCCTCCCACCCATTAATAATGAAAACAGCGGGCACGAGGTAAGAATGCCTCTCGTCCCTATTGGTCTACTGGCAAGGGATAAGAATGCCTACCTTTCATAAATCGAGATTAGCGGGCATGAGGTAAGAATGCCTCTTGTCTCTATAAGTCAACTAGAAAGGGGTAAGAATGCCTCCCTTCCATCACATTCATTCAACTGTCATGGGGTATAACTTCCTCCCATCTATCACATTCATAATACCGGCATGGGGTATAACTGCCTCCCATCCAGACACTTAATCATCAACAGAAGTCAACTGGAAAGGGGTAAGAATGCCTCCCTTCTAGACATGTAATGTCACACTGGCATGCATAATAGCTGCCTCCCATCCAACAAAGCAATTTCACATACAAAGCATCAAAGAGGCACCACAACAATTCAGTAGGCAAGCATAAAAAGTCTATTACTAATTTTTATCTTAAAGACGGTGCACCTCTGATTGAAGGGTTTTATTATTAAATCGTTAGTTTAGTGACCAAGAAACCTCTTTTATCTCATTCCTTCAATTAACATGATTTCCACAGAAGCATTTAATCGGAACTAAACTTGCATAATTTAAAAGCTAAGGCAGTGCGATATTAAACTCGCTATTACTTTACTTAAATTAAAAGGGAAAGGAGAGGGACCCTACCTCAAGGTGGATCCATCCGTCCACTTTGGCTCTTGGAGCTTTCTAACTAAGAGTCGCAGGCGAGCCGCCTAGTCTTTGGCAACTCGAAACCACGCCAAAACCTCGAACGCACTATAAAAAATGTGCTAGGAACTCATAAGCATCAAGAGCCCCAATTTTGACAAGTGAAAAACAAATAAAAAGGTGAAAACCTTACCCCGAAACCAAGCCAGTGATCTGAAACCACCAGAACCGCTTCGCCTTCGGCGGCGGTTGTCGGAAAGCACACCAAGAAGTCCCAACGGACCTTCCGCATAACCTAGAACCAAAATAAGACTGAAAATCGGATCACTCTAAACCCTAGGGTGTTCGGCCAAAACTCACCAGATGATGAAGAGGCCAAAATCCGGCCGGAAAACAAGAGGAGAGGAGGGAGAGGGATTACCTTGATGATTTGGAGAGAAATCAAGAGGAAAACCGGGAAGAAAAGGCATTGAAGAGGAGGTTGTATGAGGGGTTTCATGCGGCTCACAGGGGAGAGCCCCTCAGCTTCATGTGGGTCGAGTGAGGGTGAGGGAGGGATTAGATTAGGTTTTTATTTATTTCATTTTATTTTATTTTAATTTTAACCAAAAACCTAAACTCACCCAAGTGCATGGTTTGACCCGCACGGTTTTCCAAACCGTACAGAGTATTCTGCCTCCAAGACATCTGTTGCACAGGCTAGGCACACTATTTGGGAAACTGTGTGCAGCCAGTGCACAAGCCCCTGCCTCCTTCAATAAGGTTGCACGGTTTGGGCCGCACGATTATCCAAACCGTGCGCCAACTGTGCGCCCTCTGCAGCTCTTTAAGAACAAGGGTCTGGCACTTCTGATACCTCTCGGGCCACCCGAGAAACTTAACGGGCCTTCTCCCACGTCCAAAAACATTAAAAGGAAGGGTTATAACCTTCGGAACCTTGTTCTGAAGCTTGGTCTTAAAAATAACCAGTTCAGTAAATGAAAAGTTCAAATTCCTTTAGGTTTCAGTCCGGTTCAAAATGCGGGTCATTAAAACCTTCTCACCTTAGAACTTCTCGTCCCCGAGAAGCCTTCGGGAACAACGTACACATCACCCAACCTACAAGGGACGTGAAGCTTCGTTCAAACGATCCTGTTGCGTTCACAAATTTCCATCACACCCTTAAGCATCCATTAAACCATATGGCACTTAAGCCACCAAAACTCGAGTCGACGCTCATTTCCCAAACGAAACACCAAGACGGCTCTTCCCGAGCCCATCTACCCAGAGACACGAACCCGTTGTCATCTCGCTAAGCATCCAGCAACAGGTAATTCCCAACTTATATTTTTAACGTTAAGAAAGCAACCCCAAACTATGGTTCGGACCACCGTTCGAATTAACTTTCAAAGCATGCCCCAAGCGTTCCCACGACACTCCTAGCGTGATTTAAAACAGATCAAACGGTCGATTCCCCATCGACCTCAAGGCCCAAGTCGAACCGGTTGTTCATATAAGGCATCAGACGACACAAACTGCACTCGCCTCCACTAGACGACATGCCTTAAAATGGTTCCCTGCCAACTGTGCTCATTTAAACCAAAGAGGAAAAGATTCAAGGCTCAACAGCCAACCATTATGAAGACGCCTGACTTAGACGGCTGGCATATTTCGAGTAAAGCCGCAGTGCCTTCCTCCAAGGTACTATGATTTTAGTACAAACACATTCACCGAAGCCTACACCGGACTTCCGGTAACATTTCCAAGATCAAACCATAAAAGAAACCATGAATCCCGCATGCAATACTGAAAGAGAACCATCCGATCAAGCCCAGCGGATTTAAGGCATTAGCACGGGTAAGACCGATGCTCTCTTAGTGCATCTAGAAAGACGAAAAGATAGGGGACATTCTCGTTGCTAAACAGAATACACTAAGAGGTTTGAATGGATTCCAGTTAATCATACCATACTACTGGAAGGATGAACAGTCGAACCTCAACTGGTCGACTTCAAGAAAGGAACTCGACTTCACCTGCTGACACATCCACACGTTTTAAACTCGCATACCTCACAGGAATTCAGACATGATCAACCCATTTCAAGAAGGCATTCTAAGCAGCATCCATTCCATGTGAAAGGACACAATTACCAGATTCCACACGATGCGCTCCCAACCTTAGGAGTGCCCTAGTCGTCGAAGGGAAAGGTGATAACCTAGCCAAGCACAAGCGCGCTAGTACACAAACACCACAAATGATCGTGTGATGCTCCTCCACCACAATCACATCGCCAAACAAACTAAGAAGATCCCAAACAAGGAAACCAGCATGTCAAAACACACGAGTCATTCAAAATCCATCCCGAACATTGGGAAGAAACAATTCTTTAACGTTGGGGCACTCTACTGAGGAGATGACCCAAAGCCGCAACGAAAGTCAAAACCCAATGACCACCCATCTGAACAAGGGTGTCATTTGAAAAAAAAGCGTCCAACAAGGGACAACGGTACACAAACGGCACCTCATGTCAGAAAACTCATGGTACAAGCAAGGCATTAAAACGCTAAGGGCGATACCAACCACGAGCTATCCCCTTACGAAGATCAAACATTGACCCTAATGCCAGGTCATGCAAAACAAATTCGCTAGGCTCAAAATCCATTCATCAAGCCACCACTAAAGAAAACAAATCCTACGGAAACACCTACGGTCCTGTTCCAAGGAAACTCAACGAGAAACTCAAAACTACCCCTTACACTAGGGTTTCAACACACCACTATGTGTTCCATTACCAAGTCCTTAACATTTTATCTCGTTTAACTTTAACCATTTCAAGGTTTCAACTACACATCAAGAAAATCGGCATGTTTCACAAAAGCTTTCCTTTAAAAACACTCACATTCAAATAAATCCCATATTTATCAACCAAATGAGAAAAACAAAACCATTTAAACAAAAGGGTGACCTACTAGGGTCCCATTCTATCCATCTTGAGTTCTTCAAAAAGCAACCCCAAAACAATTAGTCAATTTTCACACTTTTAAACACCCATATTGGGTCATCTCATACACACTTTCCAATTGACATACTTGGGTCCAGTTGCACATGTAAAAGTTAGCCAAAACCTTTCAATTTAGAAATTAGGAAACATTTTCCATTAAATCATTTCACAATTATAGAAAGCCTTTACATTTAATACGGGTTGCCATTTCCCAATTCATGAAGCGCCCATAAAATTCATGGATTGAAAATTGACTCCCCTTTTTATCAAAACCAGATTCCAACCCAGAATTTAACATGCTCACATACAATGGCCCAAGTATATGGGTGGACATCTACCAACCTATAAAGCGCCCATACACTTTATAAATTGTCATTTGGCTCCCCTTTTTAATCAAAACAAATTCACTTTAGTATTTTAAACTTAGCATCCTTTTACTATGGTTCGAATACATGGGTTACCTTTTCCCAGTTATAAGGCACCCATACACCCTACAACTGAAAATTGGATCTCGTCGTAATCGTAACCAACAGTCATCACTCATTCCATAAATTACATGTATAAAATAAATCATTTCACTACAAGAATCTAACACTGAGGCATGTTACAACAAAGAATCACAACACATAAGCAAGACAGGTAGCATGGCATATTATCACTGAAACATGCTATCTAAATAGGCTTGATAATAAATACAAGGCATGGCATGCAATCAAGGCACACAATTCGAATCAACAAGAATCTAAAATTCAACTACATGGCATGGAACTATGCATGGAATGTTAATTTCCTATGTGCCTCATATGATGCATACAATGTGGTTTCCTTTCCATATCAGGCCAAGGGTAAAATTTTAAAAATTTCTTAAACCATAAGAAGCAGAAAATACAACATTCACTCAAGGTGAAATCATATCAACTGTAATAGCAAACAACATGAACAACAATTCCCATCCCTGGCCACTTGGTCATTTCCCATACGTGGGGTGATCAGTCCCAAGCACGGCTATTAGACAAGCATCGACACTTTCCAAATATCCTGTCTACCAACCCAAAATAGTAAGGAAAATAAAAGAAACACCTCTGATACCACTTTGTAATGTCCCGGCCTGGCTGACCATCTTACTGGTGTCCAGACCAGTGGTTCACATGGCCTCAAGCGTGTCTCCCCATACACCAGAGGCTGCCAACTAGTAGCGAGGGTCTCGGAAGATGATAGTGGGGAGAATAAACCCTCATATCAGAGTAACATAGTGGTATTATTAGAGTAAATATTATTCAATAGAGGAAGCAGTAAACAATTGAAAGGCAGAAGCAAATGACAGGTAATAACCATTTTATAAAAGGTAGAAAATTCCAGTTTACAAAGCATGCATGTACAGATGATGTTACACTTATGAAAGCAGGAAACATTAAAGCATACTTTACAAACAATACAAAAAGAAAAGACAGCAAAGCCCGATGGAAAATCTATTGAGCATCCCAAGCTTCCGCTTCGTCCTTTTCTCCTAACTCCTCAGGTACACACAGCACAGCACACAACCTAGGTCCTGCAAACAAGAAGGTCTACTCGGGTACCCTAGTGCAATGGTGTCCTGAGTAGGGTGTGAGATATAAATCTCAGTAGGCCGGCACCACCGATGTCTAACCCAATCCAGATAGTGTATAATAATTAAACAGTGAGGAGGTATGGAGAAGTAAGTAAATAGAATTACATAAGTAAATAACACTTGTCCAGGTTCCCAAGGGACACCTGACGGTTATACCTGCTTCGGCTTGTTGCCGATAAAGTAACCTGATCATGTAACCATATACTTATATATATAAAAGCATTTAGATTATAGATGGTGTGGGGTAAGAATGCCTCCCACCCATTAATAATGAAAATAGCAGGCACAAGGTAAGAATGCCTCTCATCCCTATAGGTCTACTGGAAAGGGGTAAGAATGCCTCCCTTCCATAAATCGAGATTAGCGGGCACGAGGTAAGAATGCCTCTCGTCCCTATAAGTCAACTGGAAAGGGGTAATAATGTCTCCCTTCCATCACATTCATTCAACCGGCATGGGGTATAACTTCCTCCCATCTGTCACATTCATAATAATGGTATGGGGTATAACTACCTCCCATCCAAACATGTAATCATCAACAGAAGTCAACTGGAAAGGGGTAAGAATTCCTCCCTTCCATACATGTAATGTCACACTGGCATGGGGTATAACTGCCTCTCATCCAATCACGTATCTGTCACTAGGTAACCTCAGCATGCACTCACCTTTATTATCATTCATTATGTGGCATCAGCATGTACGCACTCACAATACAAACATGTCTATAGTATACTACTTATGGAATTACCTCATAAGCATTCAAAGAATCATACCACATACACATAATCAAACACATTCATGTCATACTTAAGGCAACCCATCTTAAGTATCTAAAACAATAAATTCACATATTCATCTTACTAACATAAGTCGTGCTCATTATGTTATTCCAAGGCGTGGCCGTACCACCCTAGTCCATTCATCTCTAGTTTGGCTATTTCATCTTAAAGGACAGGTTTATCATTTTTTAACCCTTTGATACCTTCTAGAGGTAACAAGTCATTTAGTCATAAATCATCCCACTATGGTTATCATATTACTCAATTTGACTAAACATGGAAAATTGAACCAAACACAAGGATCACATCCATTTCATTCCCTTTGTCTCAATAAATCAAGTTTACATACAAAGCATCAAATAGGCACCACAACAATCTAGCGATCAAGAATAAAAAGTCTATCACTACTTTTTATCTTGAAGACAGCATACCTATGATTTAGGGTGTTTGGCCGAAACTCACTAGATGATAGAGAGGCCAAAATCTATCCAGAAAACAAGAGGAGAGGAGGGAGATGGATTGTCTAGATGATTTGGAGAGAAATCGGTAGGAAAACCAGGAAGAAAAGGCATCGAAGAGGAGGTCGTAGGAGGGGTATCGCACGGCTCATAGGGGAGATCCCCTTGGCTTCGTACGGGAAGAGTGAGGGTGAGGGAGGGATTATATTAGGTTTTTATTTATTTCATTTTCTTTTATTTTAATTTTAACCAAAAACCTAAACTCACCCGAGTGCACGGTTTGACCCTTACAGTTTTCTAAACCATGCGCAAATCGTGCGGAGTATTCTGCCTCCAAGACATCTGTTGCATGGGCTAAGTACACGGTTTGGGAAACCTTGAGCAGCCCGTGTGCAAGCCACTGCCTCCTTCAATAAGGCCGTACGGTTTGGGTCCCACAGTTAGCCAAACCGTGCGCCAACCGTGCGCCCTCTGCATCTCTTTAAGAACAAGGGTCTGGCGCTTCCAAAACCTCTCAGGCCACCCGAGAAACTTAAAGGGCCTTCACCCACATCCAAAAACATTAGAAGGAAGGGTCCAACCTTCGTAACCTTGTTCTGAAGCCCGATCTTCAAAACGACCGGTTTAGTAAATGAAAAGTTCAAATTCCTTCTGGTTTCAGTCCGGTTCAAAACGCGGGTCATTACAGCTCAAATGATTGAAGCATCTTCGGCCTCGCAGTTAGGCTTTTGAAACCACCCAAATGGAACTTCTCCTTTCTGGGCCATGAAAAACGTACCCGGATCCCAGATGGGTTCACCAAGACATAACACATTCCAAACTCACTTTACCCTAACCTGACATTTCATTGAAACAAGTGCATAGAATACGCACACACATCACCCCTTGTTTCTTCGGATGAGAAATGGAAAGAGAAAAGGATATATGGAAACAACTTCCTATAAACAAAGAATTTTCAGATTTCTCAAAAGGATACACACTTCTGACAAAACAAAGACTCACAGAAGATTGTACAACTTCACCTTTACAGTCAAACAAGCACATGACATCACATGGCATCACCGAACATTACCATTGTGATTGATAGAAACAATACATGGAAATTGACCTTATTCAAAGTCCTCAAACAACACAAAATTACATAAAGTGGCCATAATAGCCTCTCATGACCGATTTTCTATGTGGGTGGTTTAACATGAACCCTTGCTTTGAAGAGACTATGAAGGACCCAGAGGCCCTCTTAGACACCATCCACACTAACAACCCTATACTAATTTCACCTTCGACGAATCAGGTAACTTAAGAAATTATGGTCTCTTTCAACCTTACACAATAAATCTCCTACTACAAGAGGATCCACAAATCCAAGAAAGAAAATGGTGTAGACTCAATCTCCAAAACTTGAAAAAAAATATTCCTTATATTGATCAACTCGAGGATCTTACAACAGAAAAACAATCTAGGATACACTTCATTTGTGCATTAACACTTAATGGGGGTGTAACTTATCCAATGAGAGAACCCAAGGACCCAACCAAGCTAGTATATTGGTCAAAAGTGCCACAAACCAGAACTGAACACATGAGGGGAACCACCGTAAAGGCTTCCTAAACTTTTCTTATAAGATACCACTTACTATCCCTTCAAACCAACTTACCAAAGAAACAAAACCAAAAATATTGTTCAAAAAAGAGGGGTTCTTGGACTCAAAACATCCCACAACAACAAAATTTCCAAAAACACATAAGACACACCACCCCAAACTAGTTATCAAGACATCAATTTTTCTTTTAAAATCATCTCTTTGAAAATAAATTGTTCGGTGGTTAGCATATCCACCAATGAAACCTCAGGGGCGTCACATATACATGTTTTCCTGCCACACCAGGTACCCACCTCATATCCATCTCTTCACTCATCCAGACATTCCATTAACCATCCATCATCCAATATAACACCATGCATGTGGTTTCTCATGAAAATACAAAAGGATAAAACAAAAATTCTTTCCACTTTTCAGAACCAAAACATTCAACTGACACATCTGTTTTCTCAAACCCACTAACCACAAAATCAAACCCAATTTATAGCTTATAAAAATTTTCAAAAAACCACAATCATTCAAATGAAAACTCACTTTCAATCTATTCATATCAATTTAAAAACATCTCAACCCCTTTCAAAACACTTCCAATTTTATGATAAACATAATTTGATCAACACCCATTCATTGAAAAACTTATCTCTTCTTATTTAAAACAAGGTTATAATGATTTGTAAAACTTTTCAAATTCTCACTAGTTACCAAATAAAAAATCCATTTCTAAACTCCACACACAAATTCAAAAACACTCTATTCCATTCAAAAAACTTTTTCAATAATTTTGAAAGTTCCATTTGAAAAATATTTTCAAACTCTACTTTGACATAATTTATACTTTAAAAAGAGATTAAATACACCATTTACCATTTCAAAACAATTATGAAATTTTATTTCCACCATTTCACAAATACAGACATTCCTTCTTTATTATAAAATCATTTCACAAAAATTGTATTCTTAAAACCAAGTCATTTTTTCTATAAAACCAAACTTCCAAGATTCCAAAACTAAAGGACATAAGACAATGCGAGAGGAAACTAGTTTCGGTGGGTGACTTGGAAATATAGTTGGATTCCATATTACAATCACTTCACCATCACAGAGAGTGTTCTAAGGCAATATCCCCAGCTCCACAAGTCTTGTCAGGCCCTACGAGCTCACTGAGACCATTAACCCAACTCTCATTTCATTACCCCTAATCATCATCAAACCAAGAAAACCAAAGGATGAAAATCAAACCTGACTTCACCTAGTGACTTGAATCACGTCACAAGGTGTGTTTTCCAGGAACCCTACTCGTAATCGGAACTTCAAGCCTTGACAATATTAACTCTGGACTATCCCAACTCTTCGCCAAATAACATGACCCAAAGAGTGAACCTGACCCCTTTGATACCATTTTGTCATGAACAGAATCTGGTCGCCATCAAAATAGCACCCGACCCAGCCCATGGCAAGGCCTGAAGGGTGTTCCCAATCCCCACATGCTGGCACAAGTGCTCAGGTATCATAAAATGAAATTTTCTAATGATTTACCTGAGTTTATAAACATAAAACAACAAGTGAATCCCATAAAATAAATCTGGATTTTTCAACCCAAAACATATTTTACTAAATTTTAGAATTTAATTACACAATTTAAAAAAATGTTTAAAGGCTAATACAAAGGAACAAAACCAATAATGATTTCACAATAACCTCCTCATGGAAAGACGCACCACCCTCAAGGCATCTTCACAACACTACATCATGAAGGACCACTAGAAACCCAAACCATTGGCACTAAAAGCTTTACACAAACTTCAGACAAAATAACCAAGTCTACTTACACCCAAGTGTGTAATTAGGGTGTGATCTAAATCCCAGTAGGGTTCCACCACAAAAATATTCCATGTGATAATCATTATCAGACAAAAGGCTTGCAAGTTTTGTAAATAAGAAATGCTAGTAACAATTACTAAAAGATGAAACTAACATAAAAATAGTTTTCAAGTGGGATATTTTAAAGAATCGATAATTTTAAATAAAACACACAAGATAATTAATTTTTTCATTCAAAAACACATCATTCTGATAGTAAGTTTCAATTATCTAATGAGAAATAGCAATGGGAAATGCCCCTAGGCACAACCTCACTGTGGGTCACAGGTACCTCGTATCTCAGTGAAAGTAACCATAATAAATATCTATTATTGTACACATGAGACACTAGTAGTGATCATACCCACAACCAAGTGGTCCCCCAAAATCATCATCATGGTTTAGTTAGTGTTGCCGCATCAATCTTGTTATGTGAAATAGGGGCCAAACCCCACCGGATCACTAGCATACTAGTACACGTCCACCCACCTAGATATTCTGGTTTTCTCCCTTGTGCTCAAAAAAGTTTCACAACATATAAAGTACCATTTACACTTAAAAAGTCCATTTAAAAATAACACACACACCAAACATCCCACATGTACATCACACAAGTGACATAATACCCTTTTTCATTCAAATTCATTTTGAAATCATACTCACATCAAAACATCCCACAACACGTTTTGCATATTTTTCACACTTCAATAAATCCTTTAGAAAATTTATTAAACCTTTCCAAGATAGTAAATATCATATAATATCCCTTTCACATTAAAATAGACCATTTAAAAAATACACTCCAACCAAAATAGTTTGGAAACATAGTTGCACCTCTTACATTGATCAAGAAACCACTTAAAACCTTCATGAAACAATTCCAAGGATCATAACCAAGTTTTGCACATAAAATCCTTCTAAAACCCCTCTTTTGATACCAAGGGCATGAAAATATAACATAAAAAAATAATTTTCAGCCCTAAAAACATTTAATAAAACCATTTCACAAACCTTGGAATAACCCCACTTGATATAATATTAAATACATATGACAAACACTCATTTTTTCACAAAGTTACCACTTAAAACTCAAACTCATAACAAATTCTACCAAATATAATTTTCCCACCAAAAAAAATAGAATATAAGCATCATAAAAATATAAAACATTCAAAACTAACTCATCCAATAATTCTTACACATAGAATCACCAACCATTTGTGCCAAAAACCCCAAACCATTGTGTGAAACTTCAACAACACCCCCGCCACACCACAAGGGAGTGAAATCAAACCCTAATACACAATATTTCACCAGAAAGACACAAGTTTAAACCCTAGCTACGAACCCTAGCTACTGGAAACTAGGAACTTCAAGAAAATATGAATGAAACCCTAAGAAAAAGGAATAAACCCTAAGCAAATGGGATAAGGAAGAAAGGACACCCACTTACTTGATGGATCTTGAAGAAATAAGTCCAAATCCACCAATAGTTGAATCTTAAAGTAGCCAAAACTGGTAAGGAGGATCTAATAAGTATTAGTAGGTTAAGTGGGGATGGAAATGGGGGAAAAGAGTGAAAATTGATGGAGTTATATATGAAACAATTTATCTCTTCAAATCTGCACAATTTGAGAAATCCATAGAAGTTTTTCCCTAATTCACAATTAATATGAGCTCCGAAGAGGGAGAAAATATCATGGGGTGTTCCTTGGTTAAGTTTTCATGGGTGACAGTTGGAATCACCAAAAAACCCTAAAATTTTAATAAGATATTAATGAATTAAATTTTTTTTAAAGCAAGAAATGGGCTTACGGGTTGGCCTAATACCTTAATAAAAAACCCAAATCCATAATTATTATGGATTACTATGAGGTAAAAATGGATATGGTGGTTTTAATGTACCAGGTGATGCCAATTGGGAAGTGTAATGGGTGAAAAATTTTAAAAATTAAGGAGTTATAAAAAAACAAATTTTATTTTTAAATTTGGAAATGGGCTCACAGTTTGGACCAAATTTTGAAAACCCACCATTTACACCAAAATGCATGAGAAACCCCCAAAAAATCAATAGTGGAAAATAAATGAAAAATACATTTAAAATAAGTCATGGATGTGATAGGCACATTCCTCTGAATGGTTTATGTACAATATCTAGTAATGTTCCCAAATCCTCCACACCAAAAATAATGTCCCTCGAAAGACATTCTAGACTATCATGCTCTATTTAGATTAAACTATTGTTCAAGTGAATTTCATTATCTCTTGGATATGGAGTAAATTTTTTTGGAGTGTCCTATCTTTCCACAAAAATAGAACCTAGTGTATGGTGCATTCCTATGTGTCACTTCTATATTACTAGATGTCCCTTGGGTTCTCTGAATCTTCTAATTCTTCTTTGTGCCCAAATCAATCTTCACTATCAGAGTTGGTGCTTGTGGTATGATTTCAATAATGACTCTTTTATGTTTTTTATCAAGCCCCATATCGGCCTTATCATTTATATTTGACTTTTACTTCTATTCTATTGGGCATATATGCTCTACTTCTAACTATTCTATCTTCTGAATGATCTACTTTCTCAATTTCATATTGGGAGTCAAGATTTTTTATTGATCATTAACTTTTTGTTTCATACTGATAACTTTATCTTCATGCTATTCGATATATTTTATTTTATCTCAACTGGTGTTAGTCAAAAAATCAATTTCACCCTTCTTTTACTCAATTTTGAGCTTATACTCAACAAAATTTTCTGAGCTCTCTAGCGTTGAAGACTTAAGTTTTTTAATTTATTATATAATATCATACTTCTCTTCTTCATTATGTTGTATATAGAGTTTGGCATCACAAACCACTTTGTTGGATATTCATTTTGGCTCTCCAAACATCTATATCCTCTTGAGCGGCCTCTATATCATCCTGAAAATCAACTATTCCTTCAACATTTTCTTCATCAATGTTAGTTTCTTCCTTTTCCTGAGCACTATTGATGACTGCCACCATACCATTCTCTCCAAGATCTTTGTAGTTATCTATCTCTTCATCCTCAGAATCATCTGAACTGTAAAATTCTTGTGAAAGAAGATTCTTCTTCTAATATAAATTCCTCTTAAAATTTTCCTTTCATTTCACATAGGCTGAAGACTTCTTCATAGGGATTTCAACTTAATCCTAATTATCTTCTTAGAACTTATTGGGTCACCTTACTACAAGATGGAAAACCTTTCCACATCCAAAAAAAGAAAGTAGAAGTTTCTATTTGAACTTTCCTTTTCTTATTTCTATATTCAAGTAAAGGAATGAAATCACCTCATCTGTCTCTTCTTCTTCTTAATAATCTTTAATGGTGATCTTCGTCGTAGCCTTGAATGAAACTTCTTTGGAATTCCCTTTTTCCACAGACTCAATTTCCTCATTTATCATCTCATATGTGACAAGAGTACTATGTAATCTATCCAATGTGAGCTCTTATGAATCTTTTCCCTCTAATACAAAAACTATCAGATTGAACTAAGGTGGAATTATTCTCAATATTTTCTTGATGATCTTTACATATTCAATAATTTCTCCAAGACCTATCATGTATTCCACAACAACATTTACCCTATCAAATAATGCATTAACAGGATCATTTGGGTTCATTCTCAAATCTTCATACTTATTCCACAGAACCTATATCTTTGTCTCTCTAACCTTTGAATCTCCTTGATAAATATTTAATAGATTTTCCCAAATAGCATGTGATATCTTGAATGAAATCACCTTTTTATATATTTCATTTGATAGGGATCCCTTTAACATATTGATTCCTTCAGCGTCAATATCTAATTCCCTTATTTTAGCTTTTGATAAAGCACCACTATAAATGTTGACTGAAAAACCATGAATCACTATTGTAAACATATCTATTACAAAAGATCTAAAGTATTTATACATTCAATTCTTCCATAAATGAAAATTATTCCCATTGAATATTAGAATCCTTTTGTGATTGATGACCTCCCTTGATAGAGAAACACAGATATTAGCCTTTGAATATGATACTAATTGTTATGTATACTAGTTCAAATGCCCTAATAAGGTGGTGAATTAGGGTATAAAAAATTAAAACAAATTCACCTTTTGATCTTGTTTAATTGTTAAACAAAACTCACTTCTCTCTTATTATCATAGTAAAGTATGAACATAAGTTAAAACATGCATGAGACACAACAATTTTACATGGTTCAACCTCATTAGGATACATCCAAGGTGCATACAACAGCAATGTGCCGATGTACCAAATCCATTAAAAGAAAATTGTTGTTTACAGAGTTCAGAGTGGACTCACTACCCCTCATGGTTTACAATCAATTAAAATTTGAAATCTCACTTGTCTCTCAACTAAAGTATGCTCACTACTTCTTCAGAACATCCGATCACAATTTATAGACTTGTAAGTCTCTTCATTATCTCAAATGAATGCATCCTCCACTATATGTAAATGATCTATTGATGTCCCACGTTCATCCACTGATGAGTACCACTTTACCACAGATGTACTGGTAACTTCAAACTTTCACACAACCTTAGGTTGACTTGTGAACTAATTTAATCAAGGAATTAAAGTGTTTCCTTTTCCATGTAAAACCCATCTTGTGCACTACTTAATACTTTCATGACACGCCCTTTTTATGACCAACTCACTATTGGTGTGAAACTCCCTTCTGGCGTGCAACTTCTGCGTAACTCTCTACTTGCACGCCCTCACCACTTGCATGGCCATAGCTTTAATTATCCCTAAGTGTTGACATACTACAAAATGAGGTGGGGTATCCACCTATTTATATACATTTTGGTGACCCTACGTGCGAGGCATGCAACTTTCCACGGAACATGCAAGCCTCGACCGCCCTAGCTTCTTTCGCGCAACTCACCTTACATTCCAAACCATAACTTGTGCGCCATTCCTTATTTTTCCATATTTTGATGAGATGATCTTGAAAAATGGCTAGTGTGAAACTTTCTAATCCTCCTTAACATTGGAATGATACTCCCTTTTTCAAGAACACTTTTCTATATTCTCCCATTTTTTGACCCAAAAATTTGGAAAACACTGGAAAATAGTGACACCTTTTATATGATCTTTTTTTACTACCTCGAGATCTTCCATTTCTTGTTCATGGATCCTTATCAACGTAGTTTTTCAAAAATTACTCTAAATATTCACAACTAACCATGGAAACATGATTTTTCAACAAACACAATCATCCTAAAAATGAATCAGTGTTACCTTTAGGGATTTTTTCCCAACATTTACTGATACATGAAAGAGTCGTCAGTGAGTTGTAAATTTCCAAATAAAGTGATTCTCTAATTTTCCAAAAGGTTTATTGTGATTCTTTAAGAATGGTATGATTTTTATAAGGGTCTTTATAATTTTTTAAGGGTTATTTTGATTCTGTAAGTATCATTTTTTTACTCTATAAGGATCATTATTTCCACTATAAAATTCATTTTACATCATCATAAGACTTATTTTCCCCACAATTCAAGAGTCATTTACCCACATCGTAAGGATGATTTATGAGACAAAATTAGTTCTATACATAGTTGAATTTGGGATTTCAGTAGTTATATATGGAATGTTTTTGGTGAGTAAATGGGGAATTGTTATAAGAATTATTTTTAGAAATTAAAGAGAATTTAATATATCTAAATTAGATGGTTTGGATAAAATGCTTTCATGGATTGAACATTATAAAGGGATTTTGTGATTCAAACTGATAAAGGAAGATGGTATGCATTATAAAGAATATTTTGGTGCTATAAAGGAAGAATAAAGAATTTATAGTTGAGGATAACTTTTTTCCATGTTTTGATTAATATGGGTGAATTTTATATTTAGTCTAGAGGGAACCATTGACTGAAAAAAAAAGAAAATTAATGGAAATAAGAAGAGATGTTGAGAACTAGTTGGAAAACAATTATTTTTTGAATTTGAATTTGAAATTAAAATTCAAACATGAACATCAAATTAAAATTTGAACATGCTACTACTGTAATATATGAGATAAATTGAAAAGGGTCTTACATGAAAGTATGAGATGAGAAGATGAGTGGTGTGTGTGTAAAAATAAAATAATATATTTAGTACATTTTATAGGTGTTAATAATAAAGGAGATTATTTTCGATAGAGATGAAGTGTTTTGTGTAATTTAATTCAAATAGTAAGATGATATAAGAGGTAGAATACATTCATCAGTGTGATTACAAGAAGAAAAATAGAAAGTGTACACACTGGTATGTGTGTAAATCATTATAGTAGTCTTGTGTGTTGAATAAAAATATTCCACATCGATTATTAATAGATAAAAAGTGTAGGAGAACTATAATATTATTGAGAGAGAATTAATATAGGAATAAAAATATTCCCTACCTCAATCAAATACAAGATATTATAATATATTGGTCAGAAGACTTGATAAAATATTACTGATTTTCTTATATAATCACTAAAGGATATATCATGCTCATTTGTATCTATTACAGTAATTTTAGTCCATCATGTGGTATTATGTGAATACAGATCGTGTCATGGATTATTTACTCATTTTGAGTAGAGAGTATTGTACATCGAGTGTCCCTATTAGATTCTTTCCTAGGTGTGTGTGAGTTAAGAAGTGATATTTCTCACTCTCACTAGTGACTAAGGTTTATTTCGTAATAAATCATAAAAAATAAAAAATAAACCATTTTCCACTAATTTAACCCCCCCCCCACTCTTCTATGAACCTATACCGTGTCTGGGTATATCATTCGGTATCAGAGCCAAGTTCCCTTTAAAGATCAATTAGTTTGTATTTTATTTCTTTAAATATTTTTAAATGTCATGTTGTTTGATTTATTTCAATAATGTATTCCTTTGGGGTTGAATAATTAGTCTCTAAATTTTTTTTTAAATACATAAAACTTGAATTCAATGAATAGAAGGGGTAATCCCACTTTTTATAGAATAATTATTACATTTGTAAATATAAAATACTTCCATATCTTCTATTTATTAGTTTTAATGTTTTTGAGGTTGCCACTAATGGGTTTATTCCTCATGTTTAAGGTGTTGTTATGACAACAGTATATAGGAAGAAAATGGAGAATAATGGTCTTGCTCAAAATTCCATTTTTATCTCTTTCAAAGAAGAAGTTTCCCATGGTCAATGGGGTCAATATAGAAAAATTCATTTTGGATAAATTTTAGAATATTGATAAAGGTAATTCAAAAGTAAATAAATCCAAGCTAATGATTTAGTTATTGAAGTATAAAGATATAGTGATACAATATAACGAAATAGTATATGAATTCATCACATGAGTAAATGAAATTTTTACCACCATCATAGGTTTTGGTGATAATTTAAATGACACTATGGTTATTCAAAAGATATTACATATCTTATCAGATAGATTTGATGCAAAGGTTTCAGCACTTAAAGACTCTGATCTAGGTGTAGTTCAATTATATGATCCTCATAGAATTCATATTGCTTATGAAATGTGTAAGGGAAGTTATTTCAAGAATAAGACCAAGGATGGAAAGGAAATTTACTTAAAATTTAAAAAAAAATTGTAAAAAAGAAGATAAATTTAAAAGGTTATATTTGGGTGAATATGTTGATATGAAGTTTTATAAAATCATGTCACCTATATCAGAAAATATAGAGAGAGGAAAATGTAAGTTTCATGGTAAATTACCTTTGACGTGTTTTATTTGTGGGGTATTATATATTTCTTTTTCTAACTATCCAATGGTAAAAGAAAGTGGATATTAAGAGAGTAAAGATTAAAATCAAAATATAAGTAGTTACTTAAATAAAAAATAATAAAATTATTCTTATAAGGGGAAGGGTAATAATTTATATAAATAAAAATAAATAAATATTTTATTAAATTTTTAAGATCAAAATAGTTGTGATAATGATTAAAATGTGGTGAAAAAATATGAAAAAAAATATTGCAGAGGAGAATTAAGAGAAATTAACAAGTGATGATAGTAGTAGTGATGAAAGTGAGGAAGATACATGGATGGATTTCATTCTAAAATGGGAACTCAAAGGATGTCTCTTACAATTTTCTCACATGGAAAAAGAAAACAAAGTTTTAAAGAATAATATTTAATTATCCACCAATAAGGATAGTGTACATATTGAAAGTTAATTGAGTTTGGTATATAAGATAGAAAATTTGAATAAGTTTCTTGATAAATAAAAGAAATGAAAGGAAAGTTTAAAGAAAATGAGAAGGATCATGAGAATTATCAATAATAATTAATCAAGTAAGAAAAAGAATTTGATAGGTTAAAGTATAATTTTTCAAAATTTTATTCATGAAGTTGTAAAAATCTCAAAGAAGAATATTTTATAAGAATTTTAAGACCTGAAGAATGACGATATTCAGGTTTTTTAAATAAATATCAAATATAATGGTCGATAATGATCTTAGAAGTGTTGTTTAAAATATTTATTCAAGGTCACAAGAGGATAAAATCCTATTTATAGAAGAAAAATGATTCTATAAAACTTATAACTTATAGGAGTGCTGATTTTAAAGAAAAAAACTTCTAAAAATGATAATTTTAAAATTTATGGAAATAAGTCAAGTATTAGTAAGAAAGTGTTGGTAGTCTGCCAAAAAAAATTCAAAAAAAGGATCCAGAATTGATAATCAAAGGATGGAAAAATTATGAGTTCTAATTTTAAGATAGAAATCTATTTTCAAAGATAAATATTCATTATATAGATATTGTTTCCACTATAGAGGTTTTGGGAACTTATAAATAAGATTTTAGTTTAATTACCAATATTATTAGGAGTCTACGTGTTGTGAAATAAAAAACTTAAGGGGGATTCATCCCACTAAATATAGAAATATTCATAATTTGTCTATAAATTCTAGAATAAAAATTGAGAATAAATTCCAGCCATTTAAAAAGGTTTATGGAATGTGTTTATAACAACCCAAACTTTTATAAATAAAATTCCCTTGTGATTGAATTAAATTTCCTATTATGTATTATGGTTATAGAAAACTTATGCACTTATTTTTTTGAAATATTAAATACTATCAGTTTTAAAATATTATTAATTATCATAACCATTGATAATATAGCCATTGAACAGTGATCATATGATTAGTATAAATATAGGGTTTTGATAAATCCAATTGATACAGACAAAGGAAGTGATAGTCTTGACCAATAAGATCATAACCTAAAAATCCCATTTATCAGGGCTTCTGAGGGAGATAGAATCACTATAATTTACCTTCACTAAGACCAAGTTGACATCCAATAACTAAATCACTAGAAAAATCATTTATGGGAAAATTTCAAGCTCATCAGAATCACGACCCAAACCATGTACGTTGAACTACCCCATGAAAATCTCACCATCGTGCACCTTACCCTTAGGGAATTTTCTAGAGTAATAAAGGGTTATGTATTAAGACCCTAATAATATGAATATTTATATTATATTTTTAATATAATAATCATTATATTTACTTCTTATTGTTATTACTTTATAAATGATTTTTATTTTGATATCATAAAACACAAATTGCATTTTTGTAATATGAAATTTTAATTAAAAAAATATTTTTTGATGAATTAATGAATTTTAAAAATAAATTTTATTTTAAAAAAAATAACACAATTAAATAATTTATATTATATATAAATGATAATATAACTTCTATGAAGTTAATTGTAATTTTTTTAAGGGTTCAAAACAGTTATTATTAAAGAAACCAACATTTCTCAATAAATATATATTCTTATATTAAAGGTAAAAATTCAAAAAATAAATATTATTTTTTGAATCATCACACCAAAATTATCTAAGGGTTAATTTTTCATAATTTTCTCAGATAATCTCTTTTTTGGGTAAAAGTTAAAGATGGTATAAAATACTATGTGTATTATGACATCATAAAAGCCTAAAAGTGATATAATAAATGATATAAATGATATACACAATAAAATATATGTTTCCCATTTAAAATAATGTGATTTTGAGGTTTTTCTATTAATTTTATAAATCCTTTATGGATCCTCCAAAACCTATATTATATTTTAATGTTTTAAAATCATTTCTTTATAAACATGACTCACTTCCACATCATCAAGTGTAATATTTTATTAATTACGAACATTTGACTTATAAAATAAATAAAACCGCTTTTATTTGACTAAAACCATGGTCAAAAACCATAGTAATGTTTTTGTTTTTGATTACTTTATTATATAGTCCAAAATCTAAGTTTTGGAAATAATAAAGAAATCCCCTCTCTTTTCCTATATAAACCCACCCAATCTCCCAATAATCTTCCCTCAAAACCTTGGATAACATAATTAATCTACCCTACCATCTCTATAGTCCTTTAAAGGTTCCCCTAACATCCCAATAATCTTATCCCAAGCTTTTGGAATCACCCTTTCAAGGTAAGGGGCCTCTCTCTCTTATTTTCACATTCAAAAACCTTATTTTTATTTAACCTTTTGAATGTCATTTGGTTATGTTTATATGAGTTTATAAATATCCATATAATGTAAAATTTATTTAATAATAATTATATATCATTTATCTCCTCTCGTTATAGCATTTACCTAAGCTATTACTATGTTGAAATTTAGTAAGGGTTTCCCCTCTCTTCTTTTCCATTCACGCACCTTCTTTGTAATTAGTCTTTTGAATCTCAATTGGTTATATTTTTATGACTTTATAAAGATACATATAATTTAAATTTATTTAATAATAATTATATATCATATATCCCATCTCATTGTATCATTTACCTAAGTCGTTTCTAGGACGAAATTTAGTTAGGGATCCTCTCTTTCTTCTCATTATTAAAGCACCTTATTTATGTAATCCACTTTGTATTATGATTCCTATTAATGGTATATAATATTACACATATCTATTAATTACCCTATTATTTCCAAGTGATGGTTTACCCCTTTAACTCCCATTAATCTATCCTATAATTTATTATGTACCCCTGTTACGCTGTCGAAATTATCCAGCGATTTTTCCATGCAAAGTTTTTATTCAAGAACCCAACTTGTATTATACCTATTAATTCTCAAATTTTCATTTTTTATTATGTTATTACATATCCCTAATACTTTCCTTTTTAATAAAAAGTTATGATAGGCCCATTTCTCTCACATTTAACTAATTTATGAATCTTCATGTACTGTCATTTTGCTACCAAAATTTCAATGCAATTTTTCATGTCGAACATTTGTGAGGTGTATAACCGTACCCATTTCAACTCAATGTTATTAACCTAGTTTTACCTATAAATAATTGATTTGTTACCTCCATTTATGTTACCCACAATCCATAATCATTGGATTAAATGTGATTAAATATGTTCTTATGTTATATGATCTATGTGGCACACTTATGCGTGTACATGATATGATTATGATGGGTGCATCCAGATTGCACTCTAATGAATTATATAATGTTTTAGTCTCATGAGATGCCATGTATGATGCAATGGATTTTTTCATAAGCATATTATGTTATTATTACTTGGTTTTTAACCTTTACATGTTCTTATGATGTCATATTTAAAGTTGTTTCCACATTCTCATGTTGTCATTATGTTATCAAGATAATTCATGCCTTGTTCTTCATGTTTGTGATTATCACCCCTTTAATGACCCATTGAAATTATTATTGTATATAATTTAATACTTTATCCATGTGATGGTTTTTTTATTACCTTATTGTTCATTATATCTCACCCCTTTATTATGTATATCCCGAGGTTATCCCATGTAATTTTAAGAATTATAGAAAAATTATAAGCATATTAAGGAAGTTTTAAATAATGCTGATGTAAACCCTATTTTAAGTTGTTATTTAATGTACCTAATTACCTAGAGATACTATGATTCTTGATCTTATAGGTTTTATTATGTGTATTATTATGTAATAAATCCTGAATTAATGTGTAATAAATACAACATTTGTCATAGTTTGTATCAAAGAAAAGTCTAGTTATTTTGGGATTAGGATATGGAAACTCTAGAAAAGTCCTTAGGGATAAAACTAAACATAATAAAAAATCCATAAATTTTGGTAAATTATAGATAAGGTGGTTTACATGTAAATACATCCATGTCTGGATATTAAAAGTGGATGTGGCTCTAGCATATAGGTACCTAGGGGTAATAATCCTGAAAAGGGTGCATTGAGTTGGACTCAATTATCACTTGGTGCATGAAAATGATCCTTGATACATAACTCATTTAACACGTTATGGTTATATGCTTGGTTAAATTCACAAAATCATTATGAACAATTATTATGGGAAAAAATACCATAAGAGTCTATGTTAGGAAATAGATCATGGATAACTTATATTGAAGCCTATAAATTAATAAGTTAAGGAATAAATGTCATTTATAAGTTATCCCTTTAAGGTTATTAGTTTCCCATTTGTGTGATTAATAGTTTAAAACTAACCATCCCAAATTTTCCCTTTATTCTAGACAATGGCTAGAAATAGGAGAAACTGAGTAAAGGACCAATGTGATGGGCAATGTGATGACTTCCCAAATAAGATGACTAGTATGATGGGAGCTCAAGTATAACATATTTTTATTATGCCAAACTAGATATAAAAAATAATAATTAAAAATTGGAACTTAGTTGAATCCTCCAAGATATAAAATAATAAGAGAAAAACATCTCAAGGAATTTCATCTCAAAAAGGTGATAAGGGAAAGAAATCCCAATTTCCTTTGGGTAAAAAGTGTGGAAAGACGCACCAAAGGAAATGTCACAAAGGAACTAGTATATATTTTAAGAGTGGAAAGATAGGTCATAAATCATCCAATTTCCATAGACAAGTGAATAATGTTATGGAGGAAAATAGATGTCAATCTAAGGTACCTTATACAGTTCTATTTCATAAATGTGTAGAAGTTGAGCATTATCCAAGCCAGTGCTCTATTCAAATGGATGAAAAGAATGATGAGAATAAAAAATATATAAGACTAAGGGAATAAGGAAAGTCTTGTGCTGATATGGATCATGATGAATGAAGTACATGTAAACTCTAATTTAGAATTGTGTATGTCATGTTGTATTTCAATACTTTACACAATATCATATCTTGGAAGTTTTATAAGAACATCAAGTAAGCACTCTAAATGATTTTATATCATCAGGGAAAAATTATATGATTATTGTATCACATGTTGAAGTTTGTGTAAATTTATTCTTCAAAATACTATCAATATCCCTTTGGAAGAATTTTATGAAATTATGGTATGGATTTGATTTCTTTACATAGATCTGATATAAATTTTTGTGAGAATGAAATAACCCTTAACATTGAAAATCACCCTCCAAATATATACAATTATAGGGAGGATGAATCATATTTAGTAAAAATATATCTTGTATGGATATTATTTCCTTGTGAGATAGTGTATCTTGCCCAAATGATTGAGATTAAAGAAAATATCATCCTTGTTGACATGACCATTGTAAGGGTATTCCCAAATGTTTTTCCCAAAGAATTGTATGGTCTCCCTCCTAGACGAGAGGTTGAGTTATTGATTGAACT
This sequence comes from Viscum album, assembly GCA_963277665.1. NCBI lineage: Eukaryota > Viridiplantae > Streptophyta > Magnoliopsida > Santalales > Viscaceae > Viscum > Viscum album. The sequence goes on along the minus strand of OY728136.1, from coordinate 1,122,086,610 downwards.
TATTCTAGAACCATGTAACATTACTGGGTCATGTCATCACTATAAAAGGGATATCTATCGACCCATCAAATATAGAAGAAATTGAGGTATGGTTGAGGCAAACATATGTGATAAATATTCATAGTTTTCCTAGAATATTTGCGTATTATCAACAATCTATGAGAAATTTCTCATGATTATCAAACCCTATAACTAAGATAAATCATAAGGGAAGCAAGTTTTGTTTTTGAATAATGAATGTGAATATAGTTTAAATGAGTTGAAAAGGAGTTTTATCACTATACATGTACTTATACTACCAAAAAGTTGGGAACTTTTCATGGAATACCATGATGATTTGAAGAAGGGTTGGCCTATATACTAATGTATAATGATAAAGTGATATTCTATGGAAAAAATTGAAATTTCATGAAAAAAACTACCCACTTCATGATCTGGAGTTGGATGCAGAAACTTTTGCATTCAAAATTTGGTTGAATTATATATTTGAGGGAAAGTTTAAAATATATATGTATCATAATAGCTTCAATTATATATTCTCATAGAAATAGATAAGTATTCAACAGTGAATATAGTTTGAGATGATTAAGGACTATGAATCCTCAATCCACTACTATACTAGGAAATAAAATAAAGTGTTTAAGGCTCTAAGTAGAAAGTATCTAGAAATTTTATCATTGATGAGAATTGAGAGAGACTAATCTTATTAGACTTCAGAAGGATGGAAATGAGAATCATAAATGAGGGAACATAATCAATCCTTTAAAAAATTATTACTCAACCATCCCTTCTAGATAAGGTAAAGGATTATCAAAGATATGATGTGAAAATTCAGAAGAAGGTGGAATCCATAAGAAAAATGAAATCCTCAGAGTTCAAAATTAATGAAGGATTTATAAGATTTGGGTCATGACTATGTCTACCATCATATCCTGAGTTAAAAAAGGAGTTATTTTATGATACACATAGATCAAAATTATCCATTAATATAAGTATCAAAAAAGATGTATTGATATATTAGATAGCATTATTGGTGGGACAATATGAATAAGTAGATTACAGAATATACATCAAGGTGTCTTGTATGTTAGAAAGTGAAGGATGAAAATAAAAAATATAAGGGGATGATGAAACCATTACCTATAACTACATATAAATGGAAAAATATAATCATGTACTTTTTCACTGGTCTTCCGAATACATCAGGAGGAAATAAGGACATATGGGTTGTGGTGGATCATCTTTCAATGACTGGTCACTTCATTGCAATATTAGAGGACTTCTCACTCAATCAACTTGCAAGGATATACATTAGAGAAGTGACGAATCTGTATGAAACACCATTATTTATTGCATCTGATCAAGATCCAAGATTTACCTCTAAGTTCTATAAGTGTCTCTAATATTCTCTAAATACTAAGTTTAACTTCATAATATATTATCACCCTCAAACTAATGGCCAATCGGAGTAGAATATCTAGAAACTTGAGGACATATTGAGATCATTCTTTATAGACTTCAAAGTAGGATGGGATCAACATATTCATTTGGTTGAGTTATCATACAATAATAGTTTCTACTCAAGCAACCAAATGTCTCCCTATGAAGCCATTTATGTGAAGAGGTTCAAAACACCTGTATACTGGGATGAAGTTGGTGAATGAAAATTAATGGGTCCTGAAATGGTTAAGGAAATGGTGGAAATGGTCAAGACTATTCAGTAGCACATCAAGGCTTCTCAGAGTGGACAGAAGAGATATGCTAACAATATTTGATGAGACCTAGAGTTTGAGGCTAGAGATAAGGTATTCCTATCTATATCTATATGGAAATAAGTCGTGATTTTTTTAATAAGGGAAAGCTTAGTACAAGATACATCAGTTTCATTGAGATCCTTCATCGCATAGAATCAGTGTCTTATCGATTAGCACTCTCATCTAACCTATCTCAAGTACAAGATGAGTTCCATGTATCCTTCTTGAGTATGTACATAACATATCCCACAAATGTACTAAATATAGAGGTGGTACCATTGGATAATGATCTTTCATATGAGGAGTATACAATGAAGATCATAGATCATAGAGACAAAGTTCTATGAAATAAGACAATACACCTCATCAAAGTGATATAAAGAAACCATAAGTTTAAATAAGTTGTGTGGGAATCGGAGGAGGTGATTAAATATAAATAACCTCATCTATTTTAGTGTATGAAATGAAAATTATGAGGGAAAATGTTTTGAAGGGTGGAGATTGTAACAACCCAGGATTTTATAAATAAAATTCCCTTGTGATTGAATTAAATGCCCTATTATGTATTATGGTTATTGAAAACTTATACACTTATTACTTTTTAATATTAAATCCTATTATATTTAAAATACCATTAATCTTAATAACCATTGATAATATAGTCTTTGAATAGTGATCATATGATTAGTATAAATATTGGGTTTTGATAGATCCAATTAACATAAACAAAGGAAGTGATGGCCTCGACCAATAGGATCATACCCTATGAAGCCCATTTATCTAAGCTTCTAAGGGAGATAGAATTAAAATTATTTGACCTTAACCAAGACTAATCCGAGATCCAAAAAATTATTCCTGAGTGAAAAAACTTACGAGAGAATTTCAAGCTCATCAAGATCATTACCCAAACAATGTACGCCGAACCACTCGAGGAAAATATAACCATCATGTACCTTACCCTTAGGATGTTTTTTAGTGTAATAAAGGAATATTTATAAATAAAATAATAATATGAATATGTATATTTTATTTTCAATAGAATAATTTTTATATTTACTTCTTGTTATTGTTACTTTATAAATGATTTTGATTTTGATATGATAAAACACAAATTTTATTTCTGTAATATAAAATTTAAATTAAGACATTCCTTTTTGATAAATTCAAGAATTTTAAAAATAAATTATATTTTAATAAAATAATAAAATTAATAATTTTTATTAAATATAAATGATAATATACTTTTTATGAAGTAAAGTAATTGTTTTAAGGGTTTGAAAACTGTTATTGTCAAAGAAACCAGCATTTCTCAATAATTATCGATTCTCATTTTAAAAGTTAAAATTCAAAAAAATTATATAATTGTATTGATAAAATAAATATTATTTTTAGAATCATCACATCTAAATTATCCATTGGTGATTTTTTCATAATTTTCTAAGACAACCAAATTTTTGCGTAAAAAAATAAATACAATGTGTATTATGACATCAAAAAATCCCAAAATTAATGTAATAGAAGATATAAAGGGTATACACAACCAAATATATGTTTAAACTTTAAAATAATTTTATTTTAAGTTTATTTAATTAATTTTATAAATCCTTTATGAAACATCCAAAACCTATATTATATTTTAAGGTTTTAAAATCATTTCTTTATAAACATGATTCGCTTCCAAATCACCAAGTATAATATTTCTTTGAGTTAATCCATTGGCCTTTTAAAATAAATAAAACTAATATTATTTTTCTAAATAAATGGAAAAACTCAAGGTAAGGTTTTTGGTTTTTATTACTTTATTATATAGAGTCCAAAACCTAAGCTCAGGAAATAATAAAGAACTCCCAGATCTATTCCAATATAAACCCACCCAGTATCTCATTCTTATTCAAAAAAAACTTTTATAATGTCCATACTATTACCTTAACTCTATAAAGATCTCCCAATGCTCCCCCCATATCTTAAAAATCTTCTCTTAATCTTTTGGAATCACCCTCTCAAGGTAAGGGACCTCTCTCTCTTCTTTTCACATTCAATCACCTTATTTTTATTTAGCCTTTTGATTATCAATTGGTTATGTTTTCATAAATTTATAAATATCACTATACTTTCAAACTGATGTCCTAAAAATTCATATCATTAATCCCCTATCATTATATCATTTACCTAAGCCGTTACTATGTTGAAATCACTTCTAAAGAGTTATTTCAATGGAAATTCACCAAAAAATCAAAATAGTTGTTCTTAAAAAATATATAGAAATTACATCAAATAATTTTTAATAATTTAAGAACAAAAATAATGAATTTATATTAAAACATTAAAAGAATTCATATTTCATCATAGAAAAAACATTCAAAATTTCCCCATTTGAATCTCATTTTTAGCATTAAATACACCAAAAATCCTTAAAACAAGCGTGGAAAAATGTATTCAATATAGTCCACATCAAATTTCCCTAAACTTATTAGATTGTTTTCCCATAATAAATATATTAATATTTTTATGTGGAAGTAAGAACACTTTCCCAACATCCAAATTAGTTCTCAAAATATAATCAAAGAGAATCCATTATCTAACTTTGTAAATAGAATGAAAGTTGTCACAAATCAGCTCAAAAATAGCATGTTGAAACATTGATTTATTATAGACATGATTTTTATATGGGACAAAATTTTAAAATATTTTCAAACCAGTGATTTCCTAGGTTCTATACACACAAAAGAAAAAAATAAATAAAAGATTGATCCATCATTGAAAATGTTGTGTCTCCTAATTGAATATCACTAATGCCTTCAATTCAAGTTCAAGTTTTAGTTCTAGAAGTTAATATAGATTAGATTTAAGTGGAATTAAGACTTTAATGAAAAGAAATTTTAATTATCACTCCCTCATATTATTTTTAAACCAATGATCCATTTTCCACTTCCATGATATAACTATTAATATTTTCTTATAAGTTAATTTCTCCATTATTTATTTGGGTTCAATATTCTCCTCACCTAAATGAATTAATTTTTTATAATTAGGAACTTTTTTTGAATTTTTTCTGGTCATGGATATGCATAGAACTTATTGGATTTGAAAATTGGTTTTATTTACTAACACACCCAGCACCTAATGTCTAAAATATTTATTGTGGGGTCTTAATTACATATTTTACTCTAGTTTCAAACGACTTATATATCTTTTGAGTTGGATCCCTAAGGTTTTTTTCAAAAAGGGTATGTTACCTAGGTTGAAATTCAAAGATCGGTTTCTCATGTTCTAATCCCGATTCTATAAAGACCCTTCCTATCACACTACCTCTCCTAGTTTCTAAATATAATTCCATAAAAATAGTGGACAATATCATTCCAAAATCAAGCACATCCAAAAATTTAAAACTTGGTGAAATACTTTGTAACTATAATTCAATTATCCACTAGACATAACATCATTTAAAGAAAATTTAATCTTAATGAAACTCAATTTTGAAAAAAATTGAACAATTTTGTGGCATTTTTTATGGGTACATTCATTGAAGCATAGCTCATTACAGTGAAAGACACCTCTCCCCCACACTTAAAATCCAACATTGTCCCCAATGTTAAATCCTAATGTGGGGGAAAATTAAATAAATTTTTTTTCAAGATATATTTTTAATTAAACTATGAGAAGCGATAAACAAGGTTACAATAAATCCCAAAAACATTTTTCCTCACACATGCACAAGATACCTACTTTCCACTACTTAGATATTTCAGTATAGAATATAGCGTAAAGCTTCATGCTTAAACCTTGATTTCAAAAATGACTTTCAAAAGAATATGAATAGAATCATATAATAATTTGATTCATTAATCAATGATCATTGAAATAATAGAAGAAACTAGAATCATACAATAAAATTTGTTTAAAATAATTTCAAAATCAGTAAATTCTCACAAATAAAAAATAGAATATTTCTTATGTATTCAAATGAGAAGAATAAAAAATATTACTTCCCTACTAAAAAATCATTTGAATTTTTTTTCATATAGATATTTATAACCTTTTAATCATTGATAAAGGTTCCTCTAGTCTCCCATTTCATCTCCTAAAAATTTCAAATATAATAGAATATGATTCCAAATATTGAAATTTAATAAAGAAAAATGCTAAAGGTAAGTTGAGGAAAGTTTTATCCAGAAAGACCCAGCTAGTATCTTCTCTATTACCTTAAAATATGGATGAACTTACTCCAAAATATCAGCTTTACACCAATCATTTCACATATACACAAGTTTATAAATAACTACACCAAGCTACCATGACTTACAACCGACCATAGTGTAAAGGAACTAATTAACTGCATGAAGAAAATACGATCAAACCTTGGTATTAATTGACCATTAAAATAAAATTAATGTGTTGTAGGTAAATAAACTATATGAATAGATGGTTATCAAGTATATGAATATAATCAACAACACACTAAAAATCATCTAGGTGATGAATTTACCATAAGAATAAATAATCTAACGCACACTGAAAAACCAAGTGACCATAAGAAAAAATAAGTGATGATGATTAAAATCAACCATAAGAAGAAACTTTGAACTCATATAGTAGTTCAATAATCTGGAAATGTGCAAACAACCACAAGAGAAAAATCATATTTAGTGAAAGGGTAAATTGACTGCATGTCGAACACATTGATCACATGATGAAAATTCAGAAAATATCTAGACTGACCATGCCAACTCACCAAAAGTAAAACTAGTTACTATAAGAAGGAAATGAAGCATGAAAATGTGAAAGTATTGGATTGATCATAAGAGGACATTTCAGAGTCGACTATTTGAGGTGAAGTGAAAAAAAATCCAGTTCTGGGACTAACTGTATCAAGGAATTGACTGACCGTGCCTAACCTACCATGCCATCACACTAAAAAATAACTAAGGACTCTAGTGAAGATAAGAAGAAAAATAAAATTATCATGAATGAATTTAATTAACAATAAATTGATAAGTGACTGTAAGAAGATAAATTTTTTATGGATCAAAGTGACTGTGAGAAGACTCAAGTGACCAAGAAATGCAGAGAACATTGTAGGAATAATTCCTATTGATTAGAAGTAAACAAATACAAGTAACTATGGGTTAGATCCCATGAATCACAGAGTTTAAAGTCCTCAGTTAGACTCATTGTTTTCTCAAATCTCAAGAAAGTATATAGAATCCAATCCATTTGGTTTCTCCTCAAATTAGTGTTAGATTCTCTAACCATTGATTAGAAATTGTTGATTATCCTATCCAACTAACTCAAAATCCACATTGACATGCACTCTAAAAATATTAAAGGGTCAAAATCACTTGGTATTGAGTTTTATTGGGAAAAAAATTCCTATAATTGAATAGAAAGACCCTATGTCCATCCTTAAAGTTCCTATTTTAAATTATAGAGTCATGAAAGGATTTTTATCTCTCCATATATATTTGATCATTCTCATAAGAATCTATTATAATTTCCTTAATCTCACTCATCTCTAGAAACCATATTTCACCAGAATACTTGAAATCCTTATTTTGGGCCTTTAGCGCCCAATATAACATGTCATGAAACTTGACAGGTATATAAAATGTTTTTCCAAATAAACTTTTATAAAGAGACATCCCTATCGAGGTTTTATGAGTAGTCATGTAAGCCCACAAGGCCCCATACACCATTATTACACAATATTTCCTTTAACTATACAATGACTTCTCCAAAATGTGCTTAATATTTTTGTTCAAAATTTTATCTTGATTGTTGGACTATGGGTGATGGGTTATTCCATTTCTCTAAGCACAAATATATTTATATTTTAAATAAGATAACCTAAAATTCTTGAAATGTGTGTCATTATTTTTGATGAATTTATTATAAACTCAAAATCTAGAAAACATATTCTTATTGAAGAACTTGAAAACACTAGTATCTAAGTTTTTTTGCAAGTGTTGCAGCCTCTACCCACTTAGATACATGGTCTAAGGAAATAAGAATATATCGATTACCTTTATAATATGGAAATGATCCCATAAAATCTAGTACCCACACATCAAATATCTCAACCTAAAGAATACTTTTTTGTCTCTCCTACTTCCTATCAACATTTACTAGTCTATGACTCTTTTCACATCCAACAACAATAATTATAGAATCCTTGAATAGAGTAGGTTAGTAGAAACCAACCTATAATAATTTTTGGGCTATCCTATCACCCTCGTAGTTTTCACCACATGGTGAAGAGTGACAGCTCTCAAGGATGGGAATCATTTCTTCCTCATCCACAAATCTACTCAGAATTCCATCAGTACTGTAAGAACCCATATCTTCTTTTCAGATGTGTTTTTCTTTTTTATGGAGTTTTTGAGAAAATAGGAGTTTCTGTAAATTTTCAAATTACACGTCGTGTACTTTATGAGTACACACTGTGTACTCGGTTACCACAGGTAACCATGTGTTGGTCGTGCATCGGCCTTACACACAGCCATGTGGGGTGACTTGGAGGCTGCTTAATGTGGAGTACGAAAATGGAAAGTACATGTCGTGTACTCCAAAAGTACACACCGTGTATTTTGTTTTTTTTATTAAATTAATCGGGGTCACGTCTGATGGATAGAACCGACTCCTTCTAGGTTTGGTTCGTCCAAGAGCGAGGGTACGGCCGTGGATCTTCGACAATCCCCCAAACCTCTATCCTTCCTCCGAATCGAACACCGTCGATTACATTGGAATCGCTTCAATGAGTTCTCTCTTCTCCTAGAGCTTCGTTTCCTGATTCCCCCTCTTTATTAAGTTATACTCTGTTGAACATTTTGGACGTTTTTGTAGATCTTAGGTGTTCTAAGGAGATTAAAGATTTGAGGTTAAACTATATTGATCTCCTAACCCTAAGGTAGGTGGTTTGTGCCTTTCCGTAGATATTCTTTGAGTTTTATGTACAATTTTGTCTAATACCCATGAATGGGATATTGTGTGTTTACCATTTCAACCCTATTGTTTCTCTGCTATACTGGTATGCTTGAGTAGATGATTATTGACTGTGAATAGGGTGAATTTTTGTGCTTTGGATGTATTTCCCATGCATGTTTTTCCTGTTTTGACCTCTGGGTCTTGTTTTCCTATAGGTATCTGTTTACTTTCCCATGCCTATTATTATAGGATGGTGTGGTTGTTCTTCTCTTGTTGTTGTGTTGTATAATTCTAGAGAAGTAGTTCTTGAGGTTGACCTTGTCCGTTATGCACTACTACACTTTCTTGACTTACACAGGGTCGTGAGAATGTGGTGTATATACTATAGGGAGAATGGAAAATTGGGGATTCTCCAGAGTGTCTTTATAAATTACAATATGAGAACATAGGGGGGATTGGCGTTGAGTGCTTCCCCATAGTGTCTTTAGTTCCTCAACACAGGCCACAGGGGGAATGAGATGTTGAGTTTTTCTACAGAGCACCTTTAGTACAGATACGAGACTATAGGGGGAATTGAAAATGAGTGCTTCCTCAGAGAGTCTATGCTTAAGCTAAACCAGAGGGGTTATACTGAGTGTACTGCCCAGAGGGTTGCTTGTACTTGTTAGATAGGACCATAGGGGATAGGCTGTGAGTACTTACCATAGGGTTATCTGTTGTTTTTATCTTCTTTGATTAGATTTTTCATGTTGTGAGGTGATTTGAATGATTTGAAACTGTGGATTACTTACTACTTAGTGCTTTCCTGTTTACTGATTTCTGTACTTTTACCTTCCATATACTCACTGACTGTTAAGCACAAATATTCGGGTGGTTGTCTACTGAGATTTAGTCTCACATCCTGTTTGAGTCATGATTTTGGGCCCAAACAGATTATATTGTTGCAGGTATAGATAAGGGCAAGCACCCTTCTACTTTAGGTACTTGATTTTTGGAGCTGGAGAGCATGGGACCAAGCTATGCTTGTAATGATGAGGAGTTGTTTATCTTTTATTTTTTACTTTGGTTTAGTACTATTTGTATTCCAACATTGTGACTTGTTTGTCTTATTTTCTAGACATATGTATCATGCATTATTTATATATATGTGCTCGAGTTGTTTCATTATTTCAGTCTTCTATTGTTTACTGTTTTTGGATATTTCCTTCTTCCGCTATTGTATGTATTTGTTTACTTACCTTGTGTACTCTGCCAATGAGGGCATGGTTTCCTCACTATCACACCCAAGTCTCTCGATGCTAGTCGGCAGCCTCTGGCATTCGGGGAAATGCGCTTGAGGCCATGTGACCAACCAGGTACAAGGCGCCTCTGGGTGGATTTTGGAACCAGTACATTACAAATTGGTATCAGAAGAGTTATTTTCTCTTGACTTACTATTTGGAACATTTATCCAGGGATAGGAAGGAATAGGTACTTGGTAATAAGCTATGCCTGGGAGTCAATAACCCGTGTACAGGGAAAATCCAACCTTCCTCATTTATTGAAATTTTTCTGGTTTTTCAAGTTTACAGTTTATATGATTTCACCTTGAGTGACTCACATGATTTGTGCAGTTATTTTTGATGTTATTGAGGTTCTATTTTTGTCGCAACTCGATGAGATGAGGGTATGCCATCTTATGCATCATATAGGCACTTGTTATAAATCACATTTCATGCATTCTTGTCATGTCATCTATGATGCATTAGCAATTGCATGTTGTTGTGATAGATGTTGTGTAGAATATGCATGTTGTTGTGATAGTTTCCTTGAAAAAAAATATTTTTCATTTGATAGGGTGTTTTTTTGTGTAAATTTTTGCTTGATTGGACACCAAGCTTTGGTTCTTGAGGTATTATGGGCCCTCATGGACCAGAATTTGGTGGATCATTGCTCTGGTTTCCTTTTCATAACATGTATAAGATATAAGGCTTTTATTCACGGGAATTATGGGCCCTCATGGATCTGAAATTGGCACTTTCAGTGTTTGTTTCAGTGTTTTCTGGGTTATGGAGTAGTTTCTAAGGCTTACTATCCGGAAAAACCCAGAATACACACCGTGTAGTGTTAAGTACATGCCATGTGTTCTTCTGTTCGGTAAGAAACAGTTTTTCTTAAGTACACGTTGTGTACTTTATATACACGCCATGTAGTCTCTAACCGTGTCATAGGCTATGTGGGTAGATACACGGGATGGGGAAGGTCCAGTGGGAACACACCGTGTACCAGTATAACACACCTTGTAGTGTTGACCCTGTGTCCGCCCGTGTAACTAACAGCACATACGGATAAACCTTGTGCTATACACGTCGTGTCCACTTTGAACATGCTGTGTAGTCTGACCTAGGTACCCGGCCGTGTCATGAACAACATGAGTCGGTGTTATCCCTTCACATACACGCTGTTTCCACCATGAACATGACGTGTTGTGTGATCCATGTGTTAGGTCGTGTCACTAACAACATGGGCTAGGTGAATCTTGTCTAGTACATGTCGTTTCCATCTGGAACACGCCGTGTAGTCTTTCCTTAGGTGAGCTATGTGGCTTAACCATGTAGAAGGACTCGGGTAGGGGAAGATGATTCAAGTACACTCCATGTGTTAAGATAACACGTTGTGTGTTTGGGGTGTTAAATGATCAGTTTAGGTAGGAGTACACGCCCATGTGAATGACTTAAGGGAACACGTCGTGCAGGAAATGTACACGCCGTGTAGTTATGTTTTTTAAAACTTGAATGCCTTATTTCTATTTTTCCTCTCTTACACTCCTTGTTTTCAGTCCTTGATGACCTTGATCAAAAGGTGTGTGCTTGACCTTGTAGAGTCATGCCACCAAGACGTCCTCCGGGTGTGCACCAGTTTCCAGACGGCGATCAGACACCAGACATGGCGGATCAGGGATTACCTGTAGATCCTCAACTTGTGCCAGCCTTGGCACCTACTGTTGTACCTGACATAGGTGCGGACGCACAATTCAGGGAGGGATTTTTAAAGATGATGCATACCTTTTAGGGAGTACTCCCTCCTGCCCCATTTATGGCTGATTTGACGCGGGTTTTCCAGCAACAGCATCCTCTCACTTTCTCAGGGGATGGAGAACCCCAGGCTGCAGAGTCATGGCTAGAATCCATGTTGACAATATTTGAGAATCTGGATATGCCTCTATATAGGAGGGTCAATCTCGCTACCTATATACTACGAGACTCCTCCAAGAGGTGGTGGGATGTGATCTCACAGGCGGGACACCAGAAGGTCATGGTGTGGGATGAGTTTTAGCACATCTTTTATGACTACATCTATCCAGAGACCTTGAGGGCTGATCGATCCTGAGATTTTATAAGTCTGGAGGAGGTTACTCTTTCTGTTATGGATCATTCCTCCTGTTTTACCAAGATACAATGCTTCACACCTTTTTCAGGAGGTGATCAGTTGCTCATGTCAAGGAAGTTTGAGGATGGTCTGAGGCACAACATCTGATCATAGGTGAACATCTTCCAATTAACTTCTATCACTTCTATAGTCAACCAGGCACTAATCATAGAGTGAAATCTGAGGGATTTCGGAGTTGTGAGCCAGGGTGGCTCAGCATCTAGAGTTAGAATCCCTCCTACTGACAGCAAGAAGCACCGCAGGGAGTCTTCGCGTGGTGATTCGAGGAGGCGAGACACTTTTTCTGGTAGCCAGGTAGTGTGATACCAGTGTGGAAGGGTTGGGAATACCAGGCCGTAGTTCCAGAGAGACCAAGTGGAGTGCCGATCTTGCATCAATATGGGTCACCTTCAGCATTTCTGTCAGATCTTTTCACTATCAGCTGGTGACAGGGGTTCTTCTATGACTCCTCGTTCAGGAGAAGCACCACTAGTTTCTCACCAGTCTAGGAACTTGAGTTCTTCTGGCCATTTAGGCTGAGGTGAAGGTCGTGGTCGTGGTGGTCATTCATCGGTCTTTTAGCAACAGCATAGTGGATCAGCTCAGAGTGGTTAAGAAGGGTCATAGGGTCGCGATGCAGGCTAGACTTTTGCAGTGGAGCAGACCCAGCAGGAGCAGGATCCCGAACCCTCTATAGTTTGAGGTACGATACTAGTAGCCTCAGTTTTAGATTCTTCTCTTTTTGATACAGGGGATTCCTATAGCTTTATATCTATCACTATCGTAGAGAGCCTTGGGCTCTTTATCTTTTCTTCTGCTGATATCTTGATGCTAGACACTCTGTTGGGAACTATAATGGCTAGTGTACGTCAGTATAGAGAGTTCCCTCTAGAGGTTGGTGGATGTCACTTCTTATGGGACCTCTATTTCCTAGAGATGATAGACTATGATGTCATTTTCAGAATGTACTGCCTAATTCCCTTCCAGGAAATCGTCGACTGTTATCGCTGCAGGGTGAGTTTCACATCACCAGAGGGTGTATCGTTTCTTCATAAGGGCGAATGGGATGTTTGGGCAAGCAGAACAGGTCTAGAGAATCATGGGCTAGGAGGAGTTATAGCCCAGATTTCTAGTTTATATCTGGATGATCAAGGGACTTCACAGTTAGACTTTCCTCCAATGGTGGATCATTTCAGGGATGGCTTCCCAGAATACTTTTTAGGTTTTCCTCTAGAGCGTGAGGTAGACTTATCGATTGAGATCATTCCAGGGGCAGCACCAGTGTCCATTCCTCCTTACAGGATGGCTACACCAGAGTTGCAGGAGCTCAATAAGTAGTTGGAGGAGTTGCAGGAAAAGGTTTTCATCTGACCCAGTACTTCTCCTTGGGGTTCGTCGATCCTATTTGTGAACAACATATACAGTTTCCTTAGGATTTGTGTGGATTATCATAAGTTGAACCAGTTGACGGTCAAGAACCGATATCTCTTGCTGATAATTGATGATCTCTTTGATCAGCTTTGAGGATCCCGGGTGTTTTTGACTATTGACTTGAGGTCCGGCTATCATTAGTTGCACGTTAGACCATCTGATATACCTCTTACAGCCTTTCGGAGTATGTATGGTCTATACGAGTATATAGTCATGCTGTTCAGCCTCACAAACATGCCTGTAGTTTTCATGGAACTGATGAACCGAGTGTTCCATCCATACTTGGATTCCTTCATCGTGGTCTCCGTGGACGATATCTTAGTGTATTCTCACACTCGACACGACCATGATACCCATCATGAGATCGTTTTGATTACACTAAGAGAGCACCAGTTATATGCTAATCTCTCAAAATGACACTTTTGGATAGATCAGATTCACTTCTTGGGTCATGCTATCTCAGAGGCAGAAGTATCAGTAGACCCAGAGAAAGTGAGAGTAGTAGTATCTTGGGAGTACCTGAAGAACTTATTTGAGGTTTTGAGCTTTCTAGGTCTAGATGGATACTACAGACGTTTTATATAGGACTTTTTATGCTTAGCAGCACCACTGAAGAGTATGACTAAAAAGGGTGTGAAGTAATTATGGTCAAGTTCTTGTGAGTCAGCCTTTCAGAAGCTGGAGGGGAGGTTGACTTCAGAACCGATACTAGTCTTTCCAGAGATGGGCAAGAGCTATACTGTTTACTGTGATGCATCAGGTATCGGGCTAGGAGTTTTTCTTATGCAGGGTGATGGAGTCATTGTGTACGGGTCTCGGCAGTTGAGGCCACATGAGAGGAACTACCCGACGCACGATCTGGAGTTGGTAGCTGTTTTTCATGTCTTACGTTGTTGGAGACATTGCCTTATGGGAGAGAATTTTCTGGTTTTCACCGACTACAAGAGTCTCAAGTACATCTTCACTCAGTGTGATCTGAATTTGAGACAGCGCAGGTGGGTTGAGTACCTACAGTACTTTGACTTTGATCTTTCTAATAAGCCTGATAAAGGTAACGTGGTGGCTGATGCGTTGAGTAGGAGGACTTAGATACAGGCAGTTTAAAATGCCAGCAGTGAGTGGTAGCTTATGGATCTGTTCTTTGATATGCATTTAGAGGTGCACGACAGACAGGGGCAGACTTTTCTATCTTCTGTAGCTATTACCTCTACCCTTCTGGATCGAGTTTGAATGAGGAAGCTATCAGATTCTGAAGGCCTAGTCTTACGAGAGAACGTGTCAGGAGAGGACCATATTCCGGGATGGACCATAGGCGAGGATGAGATCTTGCATTTCTAGGGACACGTGTGGGTTCCAGAAGATATACGCGAGGAGCTGATGCGGGATTTTCATTCCTCAGTTTGGGCAGTTCATCCCGGTGTCACCAAGATGTATCGTGATCTAAACCGTCAGAATTGGTGGCCAGGTATGAAGAAGGACTTTTCTAGTTTCTTCATGAGGTTTTCCAATTGTCAGCAGGTGAAGGCAGAGCATCAACGACCAGCAGGGCTTTTACAACAGTTTCCCATTCCTGAGTGGAAGTGGAATGATGTCACGATGGACTTCGTGATCGGTTTTCTGAGGTCGCCTTGAGGGAATTATGTAGTTTGGGTTGTCATTGACATACTTACGAATGTTTCTCACTTCTTTCCGATCAAGGAGACCTTCAGTGTTGATGAGCTGGGACGGTTGTACATCTGAGAGATTATACATTTTCATGGAGTTCTACACTCCATTGTTTTAGATAGGGATGCGCGTTTTACTTCTCAGGTCTGGCAGGGGCTTCAAAAGGATTTGGGTATACAGGTACTTTTGAGTATAGCTTACCACCCCCAGACAGATGGCCAGTCCGAGCATACGATTCAGGTGCTTGAGGATATGATCTGAGCATGCATTATAAATTTTGGAGGTTCTTGGGAGAATCACATACCTCTTGTGGAGTTTTCCTACAACAATAGTTTTCAAGCAACTATTCATATGGAACCTTATGAGGCTTTGTACGGTAGGCCATGTCGATCACCCTTATGTTGTCTGGAGGTAGGAGAGGCATCTTTGTTAGGACCTCGCCTTGTTCAGGACACCGCAGAGTAGATAGAGATGATTAGGAAGAGGATTTCTACAGCATAGTTTCGACAGAAGTCTTATGATAATCGGCGGAGACAACCTCAAGAGTTCGAGGTTGGGGATCATTTTTTCCTATGTGTCACACTGAGGTTGGGACACAAGAGGATCAGGAGACAGGGTAAGCTTTTGCCGAGGTACGTAGGGTTGTTTGAGGTGTTGGAGAGAATCGGGTAATTTGCCTATCGGTTGCAGTTACCACTGAGGTACTAGGCTATGCACGATGTTTTCCACATTTATCAGCTTCGGTGTTACTTTCCATACCTGTCTCATGTCTTTCAACCTGAGGAGGTTGAGATCGAAGTGGATGCGTCGTTCAAGAAGCATCCTATCCGAATTTTCGATCATAGTACAAAGGTTTTGTGTGCCGGTTTGTTCCTCTGGTATGAGTGTTATAGAAGCACGGGTGGGTACAGGATGAGACTTGGGAGAGGGAGGCCGATGTATGAGCCTAGTGGCTGGAACTGCTCGAGGTATCTTCTTCTATGCCATGCTAGGGAAATTCGAGGATGAATTTCTTTAAGGGGGAAGTTTGTAAGAACCCGGATCTTTTTTTCAGGTGTGTTTCTTTTTTCTGTATTTTTTGAGAAAAGCATATATTCTGAAAATTTTCAAAGTACAAGCCATGTACTTTATGAGTACATACTGTGTACTCAGTTACCGTGGGTAGTCGTGTGCTGGCCGTGTAGCGGCCTTGCACACGGCCATGTGGGGTGACCTGGAGGCCGCTTAATGCGGAGTACAAAAATGACAAGTACACACCGTGTACTCCAAAATTACATGTCGTGTATTTTGTTTTTTTTTCATTAAATGCACCGGGGTCATGTCTGACGGACAGAATCGACTCCTTCTAGGTTTGGTTTGTCCGAGAGCGAGGGTACTGCCACGGATCTTCGACAAGCCCCCAAACATTCATCCTTCCTCGGAATTGAACACCGTCAGTTGTGTTGGAATCACATCGGTGAGTTCTCTCTTCTCCTAGAGATTCATTTACTAATTCCTCCACTTTATCAAGTTATCCTCCCTTTAACTTTTTAGAAGTTTTTTTAGATCTTTGGCGTTCTAAGGAGATTCACACTTCGAGGTTCAAGTATATTGATCTCCTATCCCCGAGGTAGGTGTTTTGTGCCTTTCCGTGGATAGTCTTTGATTTTTATGTGCAAATTTTCCTAATACCCATGAACGGGGTATGGAACATTTATCGTTTTAGCCCTATTGTTTATCTATTATGCTGGTATGCCTGATTAGATGATTGTTGATTGTGAATAGGTTGAATTGTTGTGCTTCATATGTATTGCTCATGCATTTTTTACTTATTTTGACCTTTGGGTCTTGTTTTCCTGTAGGCTGTTATTTACTTTCCCATTCCTAGTATTATAGGATGGTGTGATTTTTATTCTTTTGTTGTTGTGTTGTAGAATTCTAGCCAAGTAGTTCTTGAGGTTGACCATGGTCGTTACGCGCTGCTACACTTTCTTGACTTACACAGGGCCATGAGAACCTGGTGTATAGACCATAGGGAGAATGGATGATCAGGGCTTCCCCAGAGTGTCTTTATAAATTATGATGTGAGACCATAGGGGAAATTGACTTTGAGTGCTTCCCCAGAGTGTTTGTAGTTCCTTGACACAGGACAAAGGGGGAATGATATGTTGATTTCTTCCCCAGAGTTCCATTAGTATATATAAGAGACTATAGGGGGAATTGACGGTGAGTGCTTCCTCAGAGAGTCTATGCTTAAGCTGAACCAGATGGGTTAGACTGAGTGTACTGCCCAAAGGGTTGCTTGTACTTGTTAGGTAGGACCATAGGGGATAGGTTGTGAATACTTCCCAGAGGGTTACCTGTTGTGCTTATCTACTTTTATTAGATGTTACATGTTGTGAGGTGATTTGAATGTTTTGAAATTGTGGATTGTTTACTGTTTAGTGCTTTCCTGTTTACTTCTTTTTGTACTTTTACCTACCATATACTCACTGACTATTAGGCACAGATCTTTAGGTGGTTTCCTGATGGGATTTAGTCTCACACCCTATTTGGTTCATGCTTTTGGGCCCAAACAGATTATACTATTGCAGGTATAGATTAGGGAAATCTCCCTTCTACTTCAGGTACTTGATTTTTGGAGCTGGAGAGCATGGGACCAAGCTATTCTTGTGATGTTGAGGAGCTATTTATCTTTTATTTTGTACTTTGGTTTAGTACTATTTGTATTCCATAATTGTGACTTGTTTGGATGCTTTCCTAGACATATGTATCATGAATCATTTATGTATATGTGCTCCAGTTGTTTCATTATTTCAATATTCCGCTATTTACTATTGTTGTATATTTACTGCTTCTTCTATTGTATGTATTTTTTTACTTCCAATGTGTATTCTGCCAATGAGGGCATAGTTTTCCCACTATCACACCCAAGGCCCTCACAACTAGTCGGCAGCCTCCGGCGTTCATGGAAATGCGCTTAAGGCCATTTGACCAACTGGGTATGGGGCGCCTCTGGGTGGCTCCTGGAATTGGGACGTTAGAAGTACATCTCTTAAAGAGAAAGGGATCATCCCACATGTAGTATTTAAGATCAAAAATGAATCTATTTATTTGGCTCTAGTAAAGGCCCTTGGGAATGATTACTATAGCTATAAAATTTCAATATTCTACAAAAAAATAATATTACTTCACTGTAGCAATAAAAAATTATCTATTCACAAAATAAATATTAATCACTTTTTTATACAGCTTGGGTATTAGGTAACTTTGACTATTGTTTAGAAAACCAAATTTTGACATATTTTTTATTCTTTATTTCTGGATTTAACTCTTATAACTGAAGATTCCATCTCATAATCCTTAGTTTAGATTAATTCTTATACAGAATATACTTGAGAAATAAATGATCGGTTAAAATTATAACCTTATACCCTATCAGATATTGTCTAAATTTATCAAGGGAAAACATAAAATATACTAACTCCGTCTCCAAAGTAGTGTAATTATTTTGGGAATCATCTAAAATAATACAAGTATAGTAAATCACATACATCATCTTCTCTTTAATTTTCAATAAAACTACCTCATAGCCGCATCATTGAAGTCACACATTAATTAAAAGGGTGATTTATAATCTAGAGCACTAATAATGGGTGAATATGTGAGATATTCTTTAATATTTTTGAATGATCATAAACACCTTTTATCAAAAACAAATGGAGTATCATTTATAGGTAGTGAGAAAAGGGGGCTGGTTATTTTTTGAAAATTCCTTGATGAATTTTCTATAGAAACTGACAATTCCTAAGAAACTTCAAATTTCTTGGAAATTTTCAGGGGTTTGTAGATTTTGTATCACATCAATCTTGGAATTATCCACATCTATACCCATATTTTAAACTTTTTAACCTAATATTATACCATCAATAACCATAAGCTAAAACTTTTCTTATTTTAAAATAGGGTTTATTTCCGAACACCTTTCCAATACAGTTTCCAAATTTATAAGAGAACTTTTGAAACTACTACCAAAAATTAAGAAATAATCCATAAAAACTTCAATTATAATTTCAATTATATCAAAGAGAATGGTCATCATACTTCTTTGAAAAGTGGTTGGAGAACCACACAAGCCATAGGGCATTCATTTATAGGTAAATATTTCAAATGGGTATGTGAAGGTGGTATTTTTTAGGTCTTTAGATCCTATGGAAATCTGGTTATAACTAGAATAGAAATCAAGAAAATAGAAGTACTCATTTACATCCAACCTCTCAAGAATTTAGACTAGAAATAGAATTAGAAAATAGGATTTCCTTATGAAAGTATTAATATTTATATAATCTATGAAAAGTATCCATTTTTTCATTATTATAGTTTGGATTTATTCATTCTTCTCATTTATAAAAAATGTCACTCCACTATTTGTATGGACCACTTGAACAAGAATAACCCATGGGATGTTTATAATGAGAAATATTATTCCATCATTAAGAAATATTATCAGTTCCTTCCTAACCACTTATTTTATGTTGGGTTTAAGTCTTCTTTACCCATCAACACTAATTTTATGGTCAATCTATATAGTAATTTTATATGTATAGTACGAAGGACTTATTCACTTTATGTCATTTATGGTCCAACTAATAATACATTTAAACTTCCTCAATACATTCAGAAAACTATCCTCTTAAGTTCCTTCAACATTATATGATATTATTATTGGTAATGAAGATAACTCACCCAAAAAGTGTATATGAGATGAGTTGGAAGGGTTTTGAGCTCCCACATGGGTTCTTTTTTACTCAAGTGAGTACACATGATCATAGGAGCTCTATGGTTTTCAATTTACCTCTTAAACAAGGAAATATTGAAAGTCTTCTCTTCATCACTAATTTTCATAGAAAGTTCTTTCTAATATTAAAATTCTATAATTGGGGTTAGAATATTTTATAAGTAAAACTCATCTAGATGCTCTAAGGACTCTCCGAAATGTCCATCTATGGGTTATTCCTCTTGACTATAAAAGATTCCCATGAAAGTTTCAGCAAGAATTAGTTAGTAATATATTTAATCTATCATTATCAAAAACTCCTCCTCTTCTTTATCAATGGGTTATTTTATTTCTAAACACTCATCAATTGGATAGGATTTACTTTTTTAAGGTTCTATAATTCTTTTAAAAACATTGAATTCCGCATTTGTTCTCCCAAGTTG
The DNA here is from genome assembly GCA_963277665.1 of Viscum album. NCBI lineage: Eukaryota > Viridiplantae > Streptophyta > Magnoliopsida > Santalales > Viscaceae > Viscum > Viscum album. The sequence continues at coordinate 1,122,066,232 of OY728136.1, read as the reverse complement.
AATATTGGATTACCCTTTGACACATCTATGACATGTCTTCTTGTATCTAGTAAGGGCATGATAAGGATAATATGAACTTTTCTATTACACTCCATGTAGATTATAATGAAATTACCAGGTAGGTATAGCTTCTCTACTCCCACAAGAAAGTTATTAACCATCTAGATTGGGTGGGTGACATATCGACCTACTAAGTATAGAACAACTATGATGGGTTGTACTACTCCTAATTTCAAGTTTTGAAATAATGAAAATGGGATAAAATTTACACTCTCACAAATATAACATAGATAGTTAAAGATTCCATTATCATATAAGGTACAAGGGTTAACAAAGATTCCTAAATCTTGAAGTTTAATATGTATCTTATTATGAAAGATAACACTACACTCCTCAATGATATTGTATCTATAAAATTATTCAAATGTTTTTTTATTTGAAAAATTTTCTTTAATTATTTAAAATAATATAGAACTTGAATTAAAACATCAAGGAAGTTATTATTGATTCAATGTTTCTTAAAAAGTTCCATAAATTTGAGAAGTTTTGGTTTTTGATTCTTTTTCTTTATTATATTTGGGAAAGGAATGGTTGGAGTTAAATTCTGGATTATGGTTTCCATCCCCTCAATATATTCCTCAATATTATTATTTCCTTTATTATATTTGTTTTTAAGCCTTTATCATTTTTATTTATAGTTGGAATAGTATGTTTCAAAGTTATTTCAGTATTTCTATCCAAATTTACATATTCAAGGTTTTCTAGATTTTGGTTTTCATCTTCATATAGATTTTCATTTTGAGAAAGTTTGGGACCATTATGAACTTTCTGGTGAGTTTTAGAACCACTTCTAGTTGTGATAGCCATTAGATTCTCCCTTGGATTCACTTTAGTGTTTCTTGATAGTTTACCTTTATCTCTTGTATTCATTCCCCTAGCCAACTGCCCCATTTTCAATTCAAGAGTATACATCATAGTATATGTTTGATCTTTATCCAAATAATGTTGTGATTTTTGTTTATCAAACTAATATTTAAACATTTCATATTGATAATTCATTCAACTTAATATGTGATCCATCTTTAAAAATAATTGTCCCTCAAAATTTTCTTGGGGATTATAAGTTGCAACCCTTTATTGGTTGTTAAATTGTTTTCTAGGTAGTTATTGAACCCCAAAGGTATAAATAAGTATAAGAACCACATTTTATTTCTATGAGAGATTTATATGGTTTCTATACCCTTTGTTCTAGGTATTTAAAAATAGACCATCCCTAGATTTTATCTTAGGTGCATACCTAGCATAGTTAGAATTTTTTAAGTGGTAGGGTAGGCATGTCAATGTTGGGATAACAATATTGTGAGTTCCAAACATACCATGGTCATTGAATTTATCTCTAAGTGAGTTTTAGTGATTTTAATCATAAAATTTAGATGGTTCTGATTAATATTATTGAACAAGATTAACTTATTTATAAACTATGGTTATTTTTATTGAAAAAATATGTTGTAAATTTTGATAAAAGAGTGTTAAAAATATGTTTTAGTTCATTAACTGTTTTATCACTAAAATATCCCCTAGAAAAATTATCCATTAAAGTTTTGTTTTATAGTTTGAGATTATTATAGAAAGTGTCCATGAGAAATTTTTGAGTACATTGATGGTTCAGATACTACCTAGGTAACCCTCTAAATCTTTCCTAAGCTTCATGGAATATGTTAGCCCATAGGATATTGTTGGCCACTATCTCTGACTATAATGGTTTTAATTATCACAAATAATTTCATATATTAACATATATCTTACCTCGTGTCAGATCATAGATTATGTTAAATTATTATCTCATATAATAGATCATTTCAATCATATACCTATTTATCTGTGTATAAGTCTAAACAAAATTATAACTAATCATCTATGTGTAATTATGGGTATTAATACTCTTTAACTTTCCTGAAATGTAAGACATAAAGAACATCTAAAATTATCTAAGTATGAGTCACTGACACCAACAGACATATGACTCATCGATTCATATGACTCACCGACAGACAGATGACTCACTGATGTATATGACTTGCTAACACAGATGACCTACCGATGCAATCGACCTACCATCAGTCCAAGTGACCTACCATTACATGGTGTCTCTGTTGGAAGGAATCACCATTGGAAGGACTCCCTGTTGAAATGACTCATTATTGGAAGGACTCACCATTGGAATGACTCACCGTTGATATGAGTCACCAATAGATCAATTTTCTCACCGACAGAAGGAAAAAATCACTGTTGATATGAGTCACCGTTAGATCAATTGTCTCACCAATAAAAGGATATACTCACCATTGATATGATTCACTAATAGATAAATTATCTCACCAACTGAAAGAGGGACTCACCGTTGAAAAGAGTCACTGATGCACCACCTACCGATAGCTTGTTTCAATTTTCATTTATTAATATTATTTCTAACGGTCATATTTGTGTCATTTAATGATACTGAAATATTTTATAATCTTTCTAGGAATTTTAGTATACATTATAAGGTAAGATGAACCTATGCACGTGGAAATAACATGCTCTTTGTCGAACCTCAAAAATAAGAAGCATTTTTAAAGACAGAAGACATACAGAAGAGAGGACTGGCGCATGCATGTGTGAGAGAGAGCGATATGCTGATGAACATCTATAACTCTCATGAAACCACTATAAACTCAAGACCAAAAAGAAGAAAACACAAGAAAATATCAACCAATCTGAACATCAAATTGACAAACTACTTCAGCATATAAGAGAAGTATAAGAATATACCTGCAGAACCATACTTGTATATGGAAGCTAGAATATGATACTCTATTTTTCTATCAACTTCCAGAAATGGACTCAGACGTCATATCAACTACATATAAAGAGTCAAGAGATATATATAAAGACACACATATCCTTCTAAATCATTTTACATATTTATTTTCTCTGTTGTGTTCATTTCTACATACTTTCGAGAAGAGTGTATATCTGTCTATTAATCACAAATTGTATCCTGTATCAAACTGAAGGATACGAGATATCCTTCCACTCATACCTTCTTACACCTTTTTACTCCCATTGATAAGTGTGGAAGAGGTCTATGTGTGACCTAATAGTTTGTACCCATGAAGAACTGTGGTAGAGGTCTGTGAACATGACAGGTTGTGTGCTCTTGTGAACCCTGATCCAGGTTGTGGATCAAACTATTTATTAATTTAAACTGCTTGGTGGCAGGTGATCACCAAGTGGAGAGGATTAGGTCTCTTCTTGAGACTGAACCTCTTGTTTTATTTCTGCTGTGTTTTTTACTTTTAGTTTTACTCTGTTTTATCACATATTTCATAAAACTAAATTGAACTCTGATAGTTAGTATTAGAAAGTGTTTATAATAGTATTTACTTATTAGATTAGTTTAAAAAGTTGTATTAATAATCAAATTGATATAATAGAGAACTAATCAATATTTTGAGAAATTAATCAAACATTCATGATCTATTAAATCCACTACTGCCTAAATAGCCAATTGAATTTTAAATATTGGGGGGACATCAAATTATACCCTTTTTAAAATAAATTTTTATAGATACTCAATTAACCCTCCTCTTGAGTACTCTACACCAACCAACATTTGGTATCATAGGTTTTTTGAATTTTTCTATTTTCAAAGCCTTTTAAAATATTTTTAACTATGATTTTAGTTGTATTTAAAAGATCTTAAAATTTTTATTAATACTAAATTTTTATCTCTTTAAACTCTTGTTCTAAATTTATATTATGGAAAATAGTCTATAAGGTGTTGTTACCAACAAACCTTCATTCTTTAAGGGAACCAATTATACACAGTTGAAAATTAAAATAAAAATGCACTTAGAAAGTATGGGTTTTGAAATTTGGTCTTCAATTGTAGATGAATATAATATTCCTTATACTGTTATAACTACTTGGGATGACCCAAATAAGACTACTTATAACAATAATTTCAAATCCATGAATGCCTTATACTGTTATCTAGGAGATGAATAATTCAACAGAATTTCTACATGTAAAACAGCCCATGAAATTTGGGATACTATGTCTATTTCAAATGAAGGAACTTCTAGTGTTAAGGAAATGAGACTTAACACATATACTATTAAATATGAAAATTATATGATGAAGCCTGATGAGCCTATTTATGACTTGTATCTCAGGTTTAATGAAATTGTGAACACTATGATCTCTCTGGGAAGAGATGTTACTGCCAAAGAAAAAATTATGAGGATGCTCATATGCTTACCTGATAGATGGAGATGAACTTCTTTATCGATTATAGAGTCATGTGACATCATCAAACTACTTATTAAAGAACTCATTGTAAAACTAATGATGTATGAGGAAGATCTGAAAGTCAACAAAGAAGAAGAGGATGAACCTAAGAGAAAATATGTAGCCTTTAAAACCATGACCACTAAGAATAAGAAAAATAGAGAAGGTGTTAGACTCTATTGAAAGCTCTAGTAATGATGAATCAACATTAGATAGTGATAAAAATATGGCTCAGCTGGCTAAAAGATTCAAGAAATTATATAGGAAGAAGAAGTTATTCAGGAATCTCAATTATAAAAAAAGGTATGATTACAAGGGCAACGGGAAAAAGAACTAGAAAAGAAATGAAAACTCATAGAAGATTGTCTACTATGAATGTAAGAGGAGAGGAAATTTCAAAGCTGACTGTCCAAAATTAAAATACAAAAAGAAGATTGAAAATAAAGATAAGAAGTATAAGAAATCTATGAAGGCCACTTGGAGTGCCTCTGAGGATAGCTCCAGTGAATCATCATCATCTCATGATGATAAAGATGACATGGAAAATATGTGTTTTATGAAAAACACATTTAACGTAACCTTAGATTCTCCTACACACAATTTCTATTATTCTGGAAATGAAAGTGATTTTAAAATATGACAAGTGATGAACTATTTGAATATTGTAACATGCTGGAAGACACTTTAAATGAACTAAATGATAAATATAAATCTTTAAAGAAATAACATTCTCTTATAGTAAATATTAAGTCTGAACTTACTACTGAAAAGGAAAATAATGTTCAACTGCTAAATGAAAACAATGAATTAAAAATTTCTAATGAGAAATTGAAGAAAGATCTATAAAATTTTACCAATGGAAAAAAAATACTCTTACTCAAATTCTTGGTAAACAAATGGCTCCTAAGTACACTTCTAGTATTGGATATCATCCTGGACATAGAAACCTATCTAAAACACATTTTGTAACTAAATTTGTAAAATCTATTCTTCTATATAAAAATCAAAATTCTATTGTTAGTTCCAGTTTCGAAAAAACTTTTACTACCTCTAGTTTTTTTAGACTAAATAAACTCTATTTTTCAAATATATTATATAATTCTTATAGGAAACCTATGAAGAAAATGTGGGTACCTAAAGCATTGAATACTAATGTCACTAGACCTTGGGTACCAAAATCTGTTTTTGTTTGATTATTTTGTAGGAAAACTGTTTCAAGAGATCCTATAAAAGGTTATAATACTTGGATAGTGGATGTTCAAGACACATGACAGGAGACTATTCAAGCTTCAAGAACCCAATCAAGATTGATCGTGGATATTTCACCTTTAGTGATAATGCTAAAGGAGAAATAATTGTATTATGAAAGATTGGTAACTCTAACTCAGTTTTAATTTCTAAACTACTTTTTTTTATGGATTGAATTATAATTTACTTATTATTTCACAATTATGTGATGATGGATTTCATGTTAAATTTGAAAATGATGCTTGCAATGTTTTTAACCCTAAAAATGAATTAGTATTTTATGCTTTTAGAAATGAAAATGTATATTCTATTAAGTTAGATTCTTTAGTTTCTCAAAATGTTTCTTGTTTAAGTGCCTTTCATAAAGATTATTGGATTTGGAATAGGAGATTAGGACACTGTAATATACACTCTCTTATAAATCTTACTATAAAAGGACAAGTCAAGGATCTACCCAAAATTGAGTTTCCAAATGACAAAGTCTGTAATTCTAATCAAAAAGGTAAACCACAAAAGATATAATTCAAATAAAATAAAGGAATTTTAACTTCTCAACCTTTAGATTTGGTTCACATGGACTTGTTTGGACCCTATCGAGTGTCTAGTTTAAATGGGAAGCACTATGTCTATGTTCTTATAGATGACTATCCTAGGTGTACTTGGACTTATTTCTGAGCTCACAGAAGTGAATCATGTACTTAATTCACCAAGTATTCTAAAATAGTGGAAAATCTAAGTGAAATTAGAATAAAATCCTTAAGAATTGATCATGGACATGAGTTTGAAAATCAATACTTTGAATCTTTTTTATCACACAATATCTATAATCATAACTTCTCTGCCCCTAGGACACCTCAACAAAATGGAGTTGTGGAAAGAATAAATATAACCTTACAAGAGATAGCTCATACAATACTTAATGAATATGATATACATATTTACTTTTGGGTCAAGGCTATGAATACAACTTGCTACATAATTAATAGAGTCTTAATTAGACCTATCCTCAAGAAGACACCTTATGAACTGTGAAACAATAGAAAACCTAAAGTTAGTTACTTCGAAGCTTTTGGTTGCAAAGTATATATCCTTACTACAAATGAAACTCTTGAAAAATCCGCATCCAAGGGTGATGAAGAAATATTTCTAGGTTACTCAAACCCTAGTAAAGTCTATATATTATTTAATAAAATAACCATGTGTGTGGAAGAATCTATGCATATCAAATTTGATGAAACAGATCCACATGAACCTAAGTCCCCCCTAGAAAACCTTGAAGATGATATGTCAAACCTATACATAAATACAAAATCATCGAATCCTCTTGTCAAGTAATCTATTAAATCAAACAGTTCTAGAAATTCTTTAGAATTTGGACATGATGAACTCAAACCTGTAGATAAACCTGAAATTACTAGCCCCTCCTTTTCTAGACTAACTAGAACCATACTTTAGATGCTATTGTTGGAGAATTAGATAAAGGGATACAAACTAGAGCTTCTCTTAGATATTTGGTTGAACATCAAGCTTTCTTGTCACAGCTTGAACCTAAAAACATCAATAATGAAAATAAAGATGAATTTTGGGTGATGGATATGCAAGAAGAAATTAACAAATTTGAAAGAAAGAAATTTTTTAAACTTCTGTATAGACCTAAAGACACCTTGACCATACAAACTAAGTGGGTGTTTAGGAACAAATTAGATGAATCTGGTAATATTGTTAGAAATAAAGCTAGATTGGTTGTACAAGGTTATAGTCAAGAAGAAGGCATTGACTATGAAGAAAATTTTTCACCCATTACTAGACTTGAGGCCATCAAAATCCTTCTTTCTTATACTACCCATCTAAATTTTAAACTTTATCAAATGGATGTTAAAAGCGCATTCCTAAATGGGTACATAGTTGGGGATGTTTTTGTCAAAAAAACCCCAAGTTTTACAAACCCTCATTTTCAAAATCATGTTTTCAAATTAACAAAAGCTTTATATGGTTTAAAACAATCTCCAAGAGCTTGGTATGATATATTAAGTACTTTTCTCATTAAAAAGGGATTTAAAAAAGGAATTTTTGATCCTACTCTTTTTATAAAACAAATTTCTAAAGATGTTTTAGTATTTCAAATTTATGTAGATTATATTATTTTTAGATCTCTAAGAAATTCTTTATGTATTGATTTTTCTAAAATGATGTAAAGTGAATTTGAAATGAGTTTGATGGGTAAACATAAATTCTTTCTTGGATTTCATATTTTTCAAAATAAAGAAGGTATAATCTTAAATCAAAGTAAATATAAAAAATATATTTTAAAAATATTTGTCTTTGCTAGCATCAAAAGCGATGACACACCAATAAGTACTACTTGTAAGTTGGATCTTGATAAAGATGGTAAATTTTTTGATCAAACCACTTATAGAGGAATGATTAGAAGTTTTCTCTTCTTGACTTCTAGTAGTCCAGATATAATGTTTAGTGTGTGTATGTGTGCTCGTTTTCAATCTAATACCAAAGAATCTCACTTAAATTATGTTAAAATAATTGTTAAATACCTCAAAAATACTATCAATTTAGGTTTGTTTTACCCTAAAGGAAAATCATTTTATATAGTGAGTTTTTTTCATATTGATTTTAGAGGATGCATGTTAGATAGAAAAATAACCTCTCGGACATGTCACTTTTTGGGAAAGTCTATGGTTTCATGGTGTAGTAAGAAATTGAATTCTATTACATTATCTACTAGTGAAGCTGAATACATAGTTGTTGGTAGTTGTTGTTCTCAGATTTTGTGGATGAAAACACTCTTCTAGACTATGGATATCAGTTTAGACATGTACCTATAAATTGTGACAATACAAGTGCTATTAACATTTCTAAGAACCCAGTTTATCATTCTAGAACAAAAAATATTGTTCTAAGACATTACTTTTTGAAAGATCATTATCAAAAGGGTGATATCACTTTAGAATTTATTTTCACTAAATATCAGCTTGCTGACATATTCACTAATCCATTGAACTCTAAAAGAATGAATTATATCAAAAATGAGTTAGGAATGATCAATCTATAAGACCTTGTGTTTATATTCCTTTGATCTTTTTCTATGAAGTTGTCATGACGACACCAATGTTATGTCACACTAACACAGTTGTCATGATAACAACAACGATATGTCACACCAAAATAGTTTTCATGTAGACACTGATTCTATGTCACATCGGCACTGTTGTCATGATAACACCGACGCTATGTCATACTGACACTATTGCTATGCCGACACTGTTATTGTTATACAAAATCTATCATGCTGACACCAATGATTCATTGTTTCTATAAATTGTATGTTTTTATCAAAATGACATTGTTTCATTAATTTTTTTGAACCTGTTTCATGATTTCATGATTACATAATTTCAAAATCCCTAAATGATATAAATTTGAATCGATCCACTCTATTCCTTTACCACAACACTATCTCGACCACTGATCACTCTCTTTACCCCTAACCTTTCACCTTCTGACCTCTAGACTGAACTGATCAGAATGGCACATGTGAAACGAGCTCTTCAAGATGGTGAGGCTCATGATTCTAAGAAATAGAAAGTTGAACCGAGCAAATATGTACCTCCAATAAATCCTAGTCTGGAAACCCATGTTGTAACTTCAGAGAAAGAAGTGCTAGTATAATGGCTCTTAGAGAGAAATTCTTTGTTGTTAAAAGTGCTACATGATCAAGGATGGCTTTATTGGTTCTCAAAAAATGACAGAGTCTTCTACATAAAGTCGGTACATAAATTTAACATGAATATAAAACTTTTATTGGAAGGAATTGATGTTTCCTAGATCAAGTTGATAGTAAAAGGGAAGATAATCTCTTTCTCTTCAAGACATTGAGCTGAATGTCTTAAAGTTCCTCATGAAGGAATATTTTATGATTATCAAGGCACTTCTCCACCCAAAAGTGAATTATTTTGTTATAAGACAACTCTGAAATGGAAAGGGGTGGTTTTCTATACTTCATTACTTTTACCGATGATTATAGTAGGTATGGCTATATCAACTTAATGCGGTATAAGTTAGATTCCTTTTGTTTATTTAAGGAATACCAAAATGAAGTAGAAAACCAACTTGGTAAGAAGATAAAAGCACTTCGCTTAGACCGAGATAGAGAATATCTTAACCAAGTTTTCATTGATCACTTGAAGGAGTATGGGACAGTATCCCAACTCACTCCTCTTTATACACCACAATGGAATGGTGTTAGTGAAAGGAGGAATAGGACCTTTCTTGACATGCTCAGATGAATGATGAGTCATACAACTCTTCCATTATCCTTTTGGGGATACGCCTTGCAGACAGCAGCATACACCCTTAACCAAGAACCAACTAAATTTGCAGATGGGATTCCATATCAGTTATGGTATGGAAAGAAACCTAATCTGACACACATGGGTGTGTGGGGGTGCAAGGCATTTTTCAAGACTTTACCAAGTGACAAATTAGCATCTAGAAGCACTAAGTGCATCTTTATAGGTTATCCTAAGGAAACTAGAGGATACTACCTATATAACCCTTTAGATAGAAAAGTCATTGTGGCAAGATAAGCCACATTTCTAGAAATGGATCACATTTCTATTATAAATAGTGGGTGCAAGATTGACTTTGATGAATTTAATGCTCCAGATGCACAAGAGTTGGTAGAGGAACAATCTCTACAAGAGAAAGTGGAAGAAGAAATTGTTCCTGAGACACAGATACTGCATAGGTCTACGTGAGAGGTTAGAGAACCAGAGCATTATGGTTTTCTTGTCACTGAGTCAGTTGACACAATAGTCCTTGAGGATGATGAAACTCTAACCTACAAGGAAGTAGTAGAAGGAAAATAAGCTGCTAAATGGCAAGAATCCAGGAATTCTGAGATGGATTCCATGTACCAAAATCAAGTTTGGATTTTGGTAGACCCTCCAGCTGATGTAAAGCCCATTGGATGCAAATGGGTATTCAAGAAGAAGCTGGACATGGATGGTAAGGTTAATACCTTTAAAGCAAGGCTGGTTGCAAAGGGTTTTAGACAACGTCAAATTGACTAAGATGAAACCTTCTCACCAGTGGAAATACTTAAATCCATCAGAATATTGCTTGCAATATCATCCTTTTATGATTATGAAATTTGGAAAATGGATGTCAAAACTACTTTTCTAAATATGAACTTGTTTAAAGATGTCTATATGACTCAACCCGAAGGGTTTTTTAAGTCAAAGAATTCCAATAAAGTATGCAAGTTGTAGAGATCCATTTATGGATTGAAGCAGACATCAAGATCATGGAATGTTCGCTTTGATGAGGCCATAAGAGATTTTTGGTTTTGTAAAAAATGAAAGCGAGCCTTGTGTCTATAAAAAGGTTAAAGGGAATGATATCGTTTTCCTAGTTTTATATGTTGACGACATGTTAATCATGGGAAATGAGGTACAAGTCTTACAGTCAGTTAAGACTTGGTTAAATGAATGCTTCTCCATGAAATACTTAGGTGAAGTAGCCTACATTCTAGGCATCAAGATAGATCTCAAATGATATTTGGCCTAATTAAAATTACATATATTGAAAAGGTACTCAAAAGGTACAATATGGAACAATCCAAGAGATGATTGTTACCTATGTCACATGGTGAAAATCTCTCTAAGAAAATGTGTCCACAAACACAGGAGGAGATTGAAAGAATGAGTAGAGTCCCTTATGCTTCGGCATTGGGTTATATCATGTATTCCATGCTATGTACTAGGTTTGATGTTGCCTTTGCTTTAAGTATGGTGGGTAGATATCAAGACAATCCAGGAGAGTTGCACTGGATAGCTGTTAAAACTATTAAGGCGTGCTAAGGATATGTTCCTGGTGTATGGAGGAGATGAGGAACTAGTTGTGAGGGGATACACAGATGCTAGTTTCCAGACAGATCATGATGATATGAAATCGTAGTCAGGCTACATATTTTGCCTGAATAGTGGTGCAATGAGCTGGATAATCTCAAAGCAAGCTGTGGTTGTTGATTCTACAGCAGAGTCTGAATATATTGAAGCTTCTGATGCCGCAAAGGAAGCAGTCTGGATACGTAGCTTTATCTCCGACATTGGTGTTGTACCTAGCAGTGCAGAACCTATTCCAGTATATTGTGATAATACTACTACAGTGGTGCTTTCCAAGGAGCTCAGGTCTCACCAGAGGACAAATCATATTCTTCAGAAGTTTCATCTCTTGAGGGATTTTACTCAAAGAGGTGAAGTGACATTTAGCAGAGTAGCCACAGAGGACAACGTGGCAGACCCCTTGACTAAAGTCATTTCTCAGAAGAAGCATGGTTCACATGTGAGAGCTAGTGGATTGAAACCTGTTAGCAGTTGGCACTACTGCAAGTGGGAGTGTTGAAAGTGGGTACCCTAGACCCAACTTGTATTGTACTTTGATTATTGTTACATGTATTTAGTTTGTTTTTATATATGTGTTTATCTTTCCATGATAGTGTAGATACTTCTGCATCCACTTTTTTAGGGCAATTTCCTTAGATTACATGTCGCATCAAATGGTTATAGCAGGTCCCAGGATATAATGTGAACCCTGAGATGCCATGACATTAATCTTAAAGTAACGTCCTATGGTCCAGTTACATCATTCTGAAAGGACACAGATGATGTGTGACCATCTGGTGTTGGGGGATCATAAGCATTGATACTTCTTCTCATGAAGTTCATACTTGATGATCTCTTATAATTTAGATCATGAGGACAGACCCGCTTAATAGGAACACCACATGTTTATGGTGTCATTGGTCATTCCTATCTACGGACATGTGTAATGGTCTCCTAACTTGAGATTATTATCAATGAATGTCATTTAATTATGTACATTTGATATAAGGCGAAAACCAGGGCGACAAAGTCATGGTGAGGTATTTTGTATCAGGTACGTCATTAATGGAATGGAATTGATTGAATGATCGAGAAAGGATTTGTTGCTTCTGATTTCAGGAAGAGATATCTCGAGCCTGGTTGATTAGGATGGTTGCACCTTCAACAAATCCTTGGCCATGGTAGTCGAAGGTAAGACCATCCGGAAAACTTGTCAAACAAAATAAAGCAAATAAATAATGATGACACTAGTATGCATTCTGCTTTATTGAGATATCGATGACGAATAGATTATATTACAGAGACTGTGTTCGTAGGAAGGCAGTCATTGCTTTGACTTTGCCTTATCTCTATAGGGGCCACGATGGGTTGCTAGACCCCACTCTAGGTCGGTGGTATTATTCACTGCTATTAAGATAAGGGCCTAGAGGGTCACACACAATAGCGCCTTGAGAATCTGCCCTATTTTGGGAATAGGAATTTAGAACTTGGTGGGCCCTGCAAAAGGGTCCAAGCAGTATCCAAGTTCTATGGATCACCAAAGAATAAATAAATTCATTAATTATTCGAGTTTAGAATAATTAGTTGAATTTATTTATAACATGTATTTACAAGTTATATAGTAAATACAAGTATTAATATTATTTGAATGGATTTAAATATCCTAGGTTCGTTTAATATTAGCACGAGTAATGAGTCGAGTTAAAGACTCAAATTTATCACGTAATATATTTATATATTACAAGTAAGTGATAAATTGTAAATATTATTTATGGCATAATTTTATTTGTCATAAATAATTATTTATATCACTTATATAGTGGAAATCTATTACACGGGTTTCGGGAACCAATACCGCGTGTTCTAAACACTCCCTATATAAGTCAGAGAGAGGATATCCCATGATGACTATTCATGTGTCAAGATTGAGAGATTCTCTCTCTTCCTGGAATCTAGAGAGAGAGTCTCTCAAGAAAAGAAGGATCTTAAAGATCATCCATCTCGGATTGAAGCTTCTTCCTTTGTGGTGATCTTCGTTGCACTGAAGTGAGCGCCGAGGATCCGCACTAGCACCTGGATCTTGAATAACGGCACACGAACAGATTCACGAGGCGTGTGTCGATGATCTAGAGGGCTTCGAAGTAGGATTCTTCAAGCAACGATCATCGGCGTCCTGTGGCAGACTTGCACACGTCAATTCTGAACAAGGTAAATGTTCAGTTTAATTTTTCGTGATCTGTTTAAACCTTGCGAGATCCTCAGACCAAGACGGGACAAGATCACCGGAGTTGACAGGGTTATGTCACTCCGATGAAGTAGAAAATTTTAAATTCTCGGCCCACCGGATTCCACTGCACAGTCCCATAACCTAACAGTGTTATCAGAGGGAGCGCAAGGTTTTTATGAGTCAACAAAATTAAAATGCATTAAATTTAATTGCGGGGTGTTAAAACGGTTCATTTGGATTCAACCGCGCATCGTTTCATTTTCTAATGATCAAGTTACGATCATTTAAAAATTTTAATTGGATCGACATCGTGTTTTTTCATTCATTTGATGTTTATCTCAAATTGAGAATCAACATCAAATATATATTTTATTATTATAAAATATAATAAAATATTTATTATAAAATATTTTATTATAAAATATTCTTCCACAAAGGTGTGTGAATTTTTTTTTAATAATAAAATAAGTGGGAAGAAGAGCAAGACCCCAATTTGGGGTCTTATTGCTTTTAAAAAAAATTGGGAAGACAAAGACCCCAAAATGGGGTCTTCTCCCTTTATTTATTATTTTAAAAAAATGGGGTGGCCTTATTCGTATAAAGGAAAAATAAAATAAAATGAAAAAATAGAAGACCCATTTTGGTGTCTCCTCCTTCACGCGGCGCAAGGGGGTGTGGCACCCATTAAGGGTGAAACCCTAGTCGCACGCAGCCGGCCTTTCCTTCCCGCCAACTCCTCTCTCGCTGGACCTGCCTGTCGCGTCACCTTGGACCCCGCCTGGCGCCACTCCTGCTCGGACCCCCTCCGTTCGGCCACCCCGAGCTCGTGTCGACCTCCTCCTCTGCACCGGACCCCCTCCGTCCGACCGCCCCGAGCCCGGGCCAGCCTCCTCCTCCGCACCGGACACCCTCCGTCCGACCACCCCGAGCCCGCGCTGGCCGCTTCCTCCACACCAGACCCCCTCCGTTTGGCCGCCCAAGCCTACGCCGGCCTTCTGCCCCGTGCCGGAACGCATCCTGTCGGCCACCCCAAGCTCACTGGACGAGCCCACGCCGGACCGGGCTGCCGCCTCGCCGGTTCTCTGGAGTAGCAGGCTGCTGGCCATGTGGCTGGCTGGTTTCTTTCCCGGCCTCCTTCCGCTACCCTCGGACCATACCGGAAGATGCAGTCGCAACAGGAGTCGTTGGACACCGTGGTCACGCCGCGGTGAAGCTGCGGTCAAGCTGCGGTACCCTGTTCCAGGACGACATCCCACGGTGGTACGCAATCCTGCTGGACTCCTCTTCGGCTAGAGGTAACCCTGTATTGAATTAATTTTAATTAATTTAGTTTTTTAAATTAAATTAATTGGAATTAATTTAGGGGTTTAAATTATTTTAATCCGAAATATTAATTTAATTTAAGTTTATAATTAAATTGATGGGTTAATTTAATTTTTGGAATTAAAATTAAATTTAACAAATGGAACCGTTAAAATAAATTATTTGAATTTAATCAAATTCATTTAATTTATTGGAACACCTTCGCATTATTTAAATTTATTGAAATTTAATTTTATTGTGCTTTTACCCCAACTGGTCTTGAGCAAGTGACCGACCTGTGTATGTCTGGCATTTATTTATTTATTTATTTATTAAATGTGTGCAATGATTGTAATATTTAATTTGATAAATGACTATCTCCGAATCGTCTTTTAATTCAAATATGTATAAGGTCTTGCGCGTCCATTGCACTATTTGTATTTTGTACCCTAGACCCCCTCACCTGTGTGCGAGTATATTTGTAATTATACAGTGACGATCCGAGTGGCAGACCCCGCCATGTTGAGGCGGTAGTCCAGATAGGAGTTGGGCGCTTTGCACTGGGGCCAGCAGCGACAAGAGTCATGTATTGACTCAGGTATGGATTCCCCTAGGTGATGATTGATCAGTTATCGATCAATCATTATAGAATGCTCAAGACCAGTCAGAATTCATGATTTACTATATGCATGGTTTATTATTTTATGCGTCTGCATGATTATTGCATGATCACATAGAATAGTATACAAGATAAAATGCATAAATATGTGACGAATAATATTATATTGCATGTTCAGTTGTGAGCGCGACAACCCAGTTTGAACATAAAAATAGAAAAGGATTATATTCGTCAATTAATATTAAAAATACCTCAAAGTTATATTAAGTCTAAATACCTTCCATTTCTCACATCTAAACAAAACCAGCTATTTGGGTGCTCGTCAACCTTAGTTGAGAGTGCCTCTTACTACTGGGGCTTTTTCATGAGAGAAATGGGCTGACTTAACTAAAGTGAGTAGTCAAGGATTAGCCTTAGCTAACTTGCTATCACATTAGAGGCAAGAGGTTGAGGGAATCAAGTTCAGATTCCAAAATCTAGGACTTTACTCAACAACACGAGGAACCACAATAACATGTGGTTGGCCATCATAGTGCCTACCTTGAAACCCTCCAAGTAGTGGTGTAGCCCTAGCTTGTAGACTACAAGGGAGGTTTCAAGGATCCTTGATACTAGAATTCTAAAGCGATAGAGTATTCCGAATCTAATAGTGAGGGATATTAAGGTTCATTAAAATAGTGGGAGACATTAAATGATATAATAATTTATTAATCATAAAATGTCAAAAGGTAATCAAGACAAAGTACTAACTGCTAAATGTTTATATGATGTAGATTCAAAATGGAAATCACCAACACCACAAGTACTTTATCACTGTGATCGATCTTGGATGAAGATAATATCTTGACCGGAAATGTAGATACCCAATCTTGACGTACATGGACATTACATTACTTTTGCGGAATAATTAATACATAACAAGTACCAACACTCAAGGACCGTAATAGTTTAGTGTCTTTGGAAACTCGGAACACAACCTTCTAATCATTGTGAAAGATATTCAACATCTCCCATAAAGATATTCCCCTTTTGTTTTCTTACCTAAAACCTTTCTTTAAATCCTGAGGAAAAGAAAACATATAAAGGGTGATCTCAAATGCTCAGTAAGGCTAAGCATGGAGAAAATAAAACAAATCATATACATGTGAACTAAAAAAACATGAACATAAAGTTTAAACATCAAAATCTTGAGAAATAAATCTTGGCAGTACATAAGGAATAGATCATAAAGGAACATTAATCATGATAAAATAGCTTTAGAATAAAACATGTTATTGTGGAAAACCATTAAGGACATGATATGATTTCTATAGTAGCCAAGGCATTGCTGCCAAAACCATCTTAGTGGACAAAGTTCCTTATGAATCGAGTTCACTCCTCATTCCAGTCCTTTATCACTGAACCGCATTAACTTGTCGTTCCAGCCATGTCTATATCATAAGATATAAATCATTAACCAATTCATTGGAGGTAGATATAGGTCCCACCCATCTCATAATGAAATCATTCTTACTTTTACCACAAAATAAATATAAATCACTCATCATAACCCAAAGAATAAAATGGGTTTCATAAACATCATCTCATCATAACATTATCTATATAAAACAAATGGATATCATTTAATCATAAGAAAAGTGAAACCATGTAAATCATATAGACATTATACTTGAAACATAATCATACAAAATAATTTCATCTTATATGGAAAATAGTTTTGACAAAACACTTGAAATGAATTCTTTAGGAAAATATCCTTTCTTCTTCAAAAACATTTTCTTTTCAAAAAATACAATGAAATTTTAAAAGAAAAGGATTTTGTTGAAAATAATCATGAAATATTGTAGAGGAAGATTCATGAAAACTAGGATTTATAAACCCGTAAAAATCCGTTCATTTCGTATAAGTTAAAAAAACATTCTCCTCGTGCATTTTCCGGAAAAGTCAAAAAGTTCCTCGTATGGTAAACAAAAGAAAGATTCCTTCCATACAATGTGGTAAAAGCCAAAAAAGGGTAAAAATGAATTTGAACATAAATTCAATAATATTAAACATTTAATTAAAACATGTTTAGAAAATATGGACATGCATGATAACTATAACACCAGAAAATACTTACAAATAAGCAATCTCGGATAAGAACGAGATTGGAATAATTATCCCTTACCTTAGGTCCAATTTCATATGTGCATGTCCGAAAATCCTGTATAGTGGGTTTAAAAATATTATTAACTTGTAACAGAACCATAATAATATTTATGATATCATATATGATTCACTTATGCCTTATATATTACCCATTCTTTTGTCAATTCCATGTTAAAGCAGCGTTTTCTGTAAAATCGTTTCATTTATCATACGTGTTTGGACTTGTTGTTCTTGATATTATTATTACTTATATCATGATTTAATTACTTACAGAATGTAAAAACTGATTTATATATCATATATATTCAGTATATATATATGTATAATAGATAGATGAATGAAATGAAACACACCGTTCATGGAGACTGTAGGCCGTACGAACGCATGAACGTTGTTTTCCTTTCCTTATTGACGTGAATCGAAGTAAGTAGATGACATATATATATATATATATATATTAGAATTATTATGTTATATATACCATTATTATTCATTATATATACTTTATAATCATTCTTGAATGGTTAACATGGATAATGAATCCCATTGCGTTGTGGAGACGGTAATCCGTACGTACGCACGAGCGATGATATCGTTCCCATAATTATTGAATGGAATTGGAAGGGATGATATAATATATCAGAATCAGTATGACGTTATAATAACCATATATAGTTATTCTTTACACCATAATACCCATCCAAGTAAGATGGTGGTGGAAAAACAGATTACACCACGGCGTGGAGACGGTATTCTGTACATACGCACGCACGGTTATTTCGTTTTCTGTACGATGGATAGAAGGTGAAATGGGGTTGTTTAATATTTATAATATCATATAAGTTTATTATTGATAATTATTGTATTAATTTACAATGAAATAACTAAATAAGATTAAGTTGAAGAAGAAAGAAACTTGAAAGAATCGGTAGAAGAGATTACCTCTTCTTCGACGCACCTCCTTTAAGCTTCCTCTTTAGGGACTAGAGTTGGTCTTTTGAGAAGACCAAAACATCCAGAATGTTTCTAGGTAAGTGGAGAAGATAAATGGGCAGGGTTTGGACGAGATTTAAGGCTCAAAGTGTTCTGAAGAGGAGAGGGAGGAGGTGCCCATTTATAAGGGAAGAGAGGGGCACCTTTGGAAACCTCAAAAATATTAATTTATAATAAATCAAACCCCACATAAAAACCTCCAAAAATTACTCATATTCAAATTTTAGATGATATAGGGTTGTAATATCATCAAACAATAAAATTTAGACATGTTTTAAATTTATTTTAAACCTTATCAACTTGATTTATCCTTATTTAATCTATTTAATTTTATTTGTGGTAATAAGATTCTAAATTTTAAATTGTTGTAAATAATTACTTATGTGTTGTGAATTTTCCATAATTGGATAATTTATGAAATTTTAGACCATATAAATTTTAATTTATAATTTTTAAATATTTTTTTTATTTTTAAACAATTTTATATTATGTTATTTTTATAAAATAACAATAGTGTCAATTTTGACACTATTCATTTATTTGAATTTAAATAAAATCCTACACAGAAGATATGTTTTAAATAAAAGATTTAATAGATTCATAAAATTTAATATTTATCTAGAAAATTCATGGAGCACATTTAATAGTTCATATCATATTTATTTTGAAAAATTTAAAACCATTTATTTGATATTTCAACCAATAAAATAATTTCAACATCACTATTGTGTCACCTTTAATGATAATTATTTAATCCCTAAAAATTAGAAATAAATTTACATGATGTAGGTAATTTTATTATATTTTTTTATACTATTCATTTTCAAAGTTTCATGAAATTTATCACTAAATTAAAATTATTATACTTATAAGATTTAAGAGAGTGACATGTTGTAACTTTCTTTGGTTTTAATAATAATTAAATTATTTTCATGTTCCAAAGTCCATAAAATTAATCTAATCCAACCCTTAGGTGATATGGGTCGACTTTTAGTTATCCAATAGAATTTTTTCAGGTGTTAGGGTAATTTTAGAATCTTATTTTTACCCTTAATTACCCGATTTACCATTAACTGCAGTAAATAAAAATTATCATAGTTACTATTCATAAAAAAATAAAAGTGACATATTAACATAATTTGGACCCACTAAATTAAAATATGGAATCCATTTTTCAAAATTCAAAACACAAAATTTGCAGTAATTAATTTAAAATTAATCTCGTTGTTAAGAAAACGGGTTTTAAAAGTTAAAACATTGCCAAAGATTGAAATGTTTTTACCTATGACTTCAATGTAAAATTAATCGTAGTGACATAAATTATATTAAATGGTAAAAATATATTCTATTTATACTTTAAAAACATTCAATATTATAATTTAACCATATTAATTATTGTGATGAAAAAAAGTTGTTTTTAATTAAAATATAGCATGTTTTTACTATTCATTAAAATATAAAAGTTATCAGAATAATATGAAAAATTTATCCAAAGTAAATTTTTATATCATGATTCCAAAGAAGAATTTTATTTTTTCAAATTGAACTTATAAAAATGTCAAAAACTAGATTTAAAGTGGGTGCGCCACCAAAAGGCGTTAAAGCTGTATTTTTTGAAAAATACTTATTTTACCTAAAAATTTTATTTTGTTCATTCCATGTTCTAAAAAATGTGTAAGATGAATAATAATGTTATAAAATTCAAAATTTAGTTAATACTACTCATAACGGCTAGTTTATAACAATATTATAATCATATAGTGTTGTTTAGTGAAACCCGGTATTCCGTACAACACACGCTATCGAGTAAGATCGTGATTTCATGTACTGCAAGACAAGTCAGGGTTTCGTGTAGTGCAAGACTCCTTTGTTGTTGCGTATAACAAAATCCAACCATATTTCATTTATACATTGAATATATATATATGCACTCAATGTTGTATATAATAACTACTATCAAACAAACTTGAAATTGTGTGTAACATGATCCAAGAATAGTGTTGCGTATACTACAAGCTAATACGATGTTGTGTATAGCACAAGATAATCTTGGTGTAGAATACAACACAAGACATCAAATAAATTAAAAAGAATACTTCTCATAAAATCTCGGGGTGTTACATTCTACCCCCCTTAAAATGAATTTCGCCCTCGAAATTCATCAGGGTTATAAATGGTTTACTACTTGAAAGTTTCTTTCATAGAAACTCACATCGTAAAAAGGAATACCAAAACTTATCTTTAAAAACTAAAGTATGAAACGTAACGGTTACCCAAATTAACTAATCACTGGGTTTCCACATAAAAGAACATAGGTGAAAATATGGATATGAAAGAGAAATCTAACCATCAAGTTCTGATGGAGAGCGGTAGAGAACATGGCTATGAAACAGTCAACAATCACAAAGCCATACGACCATGTTGATTCTATTCATGAGATTTTCCCTTAGGGAATTGGTTTGCATAACTCCCGTACATTCCACATTTAAAACATTTAACCGTTGTTGATGTCTTAGAAATACCATTATACTTGTCCATGGTGTTAACAAAACCTTTTCCTTTACAATTACTGGATTTGTGTCCTTCTTTTCCAAACCCAAAGAATCTTCCAGTTCCTTTGAAACATTCTCCCAGATGCCTCTTCCCACATGATTTACATGAGGGAAATTGAACTTTCTTTCCTCTATGATCATCATGAAACTCCATCTTTCTCTTATTAGATGAGTCGAGAAACTTATTAAAGTTGGGATTATTGATCATATTATGAAATTTATGATTAGGTATAATAACGATATGTGGACTTCCAGATCTGATTTCATTTGGTTGCTCATAAAGAATATCATTCCATTATCCATCATATCCTCCATTATCGTGAATCTTCCTGTTTCTGGCCATTTTCTAAAACCCAAAAAGAATAGTGTAAGAGGAAAAAATCATAATCAAGGGGGATTATCTTCAATATCTAACATCTTAGGTTAAATTCTAAGATCATTACCACAATTCTAGGACTATAACCTATACTTATACATAACCTTAGGGACATACCTAGACATACCTTATAAATATCTTCTAGGGATCTCACTAAATTTTTCGCATCCTAGTTTCCAAAGGTTAACTAAACCTTTCCTCTGATACCAACTGTAGAGACCCAAGCTTGATGTACATGGAAATTACATTACTTTTGCGAAATAATTAATAAATAACAAGTACCAACACTCAAGGATCGTAATAGTTTAGTGTATTTGGAAACTCGGAACATAATCTTCTAATCATGGTGAAAGATATTCAACATCTCCCATAAAGATCTTCCCCTTTTGTTTTCTTACCTAAAACCTTTATTTAAATCCTCGGGAAAAGAAAACATATAAAGGGTGAGGTCAAATTCTCAGTAAGGGTAAGCATGGAGAAAATAAAACAAATCATATACATGTGAACTAAAAAAATGAACATAAAGTTTAAATATAAAAATCTTGAGATATTAAATATTGGTAGTACATAAGGCATAGATCATAAAGAAACATTAATCATGATAAAATAGCTTGGGAATAAAACATGTAATTGTGGAAAACCATTAATCACATGATATGATTTCCATAGTAGCCAAGGCATTGCAGCCAAGACCATCTTAGTGGGAAAAGTCCCTTACTGAATCGAGTTCACTCCCCGTTCCAGTCCTATATCACTGAACCGGATTAACTTGTCATTCAAGACATGTCTATCTCACGAGATATAAATCTTTACCCAATTTATTGGAGGGATATATAGGTCACACCCATCTCATAATGAAATCATTCTTACTTGTGCCACAAAATAAACATAAATCATTCATCATAACCCAAACAATAAAATGGGTTTCATAAACATCATCCCATCATAACATAATCCATATAAAACAAATGGATATCATTTCATTATAAGAAAAATTGAAACCATGTAAATCAAGATACATTATACTTGAAACATAATCATACAAAATAATGTCATCTTAGATGGAAAATATTTTTGACAAAACACTTGAAATGAATTCTTGAGGAAAATATCCTTTCTTATTCAAAAACATTTTCTTTTCAAAAAAAGCAATGAAAATTTAAAATAAAAAGATTTTGTTAAAAATAATCATGAAATTTTGTAGAGTAAGCTTTATGAAAACTAGGCGTTATGAAACCGTAAAAATTTGTTCATGCCGTATAAGTTAAAAAAACATTCTCCTTGTTCTTTTTTCGGAAAAGTCAAAATGTTCCTCGTATGGTAAACAAAAGAAAGGTTCCTTCCATACCATGTGGTAAAAGTCAACAAAGGGTAAAAATGACTTTAAACATAAATTTAAGAATAGTAAACATTTAATGAAAAAAAATTAGAAAACATGGACATGGATGATAACTATAACCCTAGAAAATACTTACAAATAAGCAATCTCATATAAGAACGAGATTGGAATAATTATCCCTTACCTTAGGTCTAATTTCTTCTGTACGTGTCCGAAACTCCTATATAGTGGGTTTAAACATATTATTAACTTGTAAAAAACCATAATAATATTTATGATATCATATATTATTCACTTATGGCTTTATATTACCCATTCTTTTGTCAATTCCATGTTAAAGCAGCATTTTTGGTAAAATCGTTTCATTTATCGTACGTGTTTGGACTTGTTGTTCTTGATATTATTATTACTTATATCATGATTTAATTACTTCCAGAATTTAAAACATGATTTATATATCATATATATTCAGTATATATATATAATAGATAGATAAATGAATTGAAACACACCGTTCATGGAGACAGTAGGCCATACGTACGCATGAATGTTGTTTTCCTTTCCTTATTGACTTGAATCGAAGTAAGTATATGACATATATATATATATACATAAATACATTATCATTATTATGTTATATATACTATTATAATTCATTATATATACTTTATAATCATTCTTGAATGGTTAACATGGAGAATGAATCTCATCGCGTCGTGGAGACGGTAATCCGTATGTACGCACGAGCGATGATATCGTTCCCATAATTATTGAATGGAATTAGAGTGGATGATATAATATCTCAGAATTAGTATGATTTTATAATAACCATATATACTTATTCTTTACACCATAATACCCATCCAAGTAAGGTGGTGGTGGAAAACAGATTACACCACGGCGTGGAGACGGTATTCCGTACGTATGCACACGTGATGATTTCATTTTCTGTTGGATGGATATAAGGTGAAATGGGTTTGTTTAATATTTATGATATCATATCAGTATATTAGTGACACTTATTTTATTACTTTACAGTGAAACAACTAAAGAATATGAAGTTGAAGAAGAAAGAAACTTGAAAAAATCGGTATAAGAGATTACCTCTTCTTCGACGCACCACCTTTAAGCTTCCTCTTAAGGGACTAGAGTTGGTCTTTTGATAAGAACAAAACATCCAGAATGTTTCTAGGGAAGTGGAGAGGATAAATGTTCAGGGTTTGGCCGAGATTGAAGGTTCAAAGTGTTGTGAAGAGGAGAGGGAGGAGGTGCCCTTTTTTAAGGGAGGAGAGGGGCACCTTTGGAAACCTCAAAAATATTAATTTATAATAAATCAAACCCCATATAAAAACCTCCAAAAATGACTCATATTCAAAATTTAGATGATATAGGTTTGTAATCTTATAAACCAATAAAATTTATACATTTTGGAAATTTATTTTAAACCTTATCAACTTGATTTATCCGTATTTAATCTATTTAATTTAATTTGTGGTAATAAGATTCTAAATTTTAAATTGTTATAAATAATTACTTATGTGTTTTAAATTGTCCATAATTGTATAATTTATGACATTTTAGACCATATAAATTTTAATTTTTAATTTTTAATTTTTTTTGTGATTTTTAAACAATTTTATATTATGTTATTTTTATAAAATAACAATAGTATCAATTTTGACACTATTCATTTATTTGAATTTAAATAAATTCCTACACAAGATATATGTTCGAAATAAAAAAATTAATAGATTAATAACACGTCATATTTATCTAGAAAATTCTTGGGGAACATTAAATAGTTTATATAATATTTATTTTAATATTTTTAAAACCATTTATTTGATATTTCAATAAATAAAATAATTTCAACATCACTATTGTGTCACCTTTAATGATAATTATTTAATCCTTAAAAATTCTAAATAAATTTACATTATGTAGGTAATTTTATTTTCTTTCTATATAATATTCATGTTCAAAGTTTCATGAATTTTATCACTAAATTAAAATTATTATAATTATAAGATTTAAGAGAGTGACATGTCGTCACTTTCTTTGGTTTTAATAATAATTAAATTATTTTCATGGTCAAAAGTCCATAAAATGAATCTAATCCGACCCTTAGGTGATATGGGTCGACTTTTAGTCATCTAATAGAATTTTTTTAGGTGTTAGGGTAATTTTATAATCTTATTTTTACCCTTAATTACCCGATTTACCTTTAAATATAGTGAATAAAAATTACCATAGTTACTATACATAAAAAAATAAAAGTAACCTATTAACATAATTTGGACCCACTGAATTCAAATATGGAATCCATTTTTCAAAATTCAAAACACAGAAGTTGCAGTAATTAATTTAACATTAATCTCGTTGTAAAGAAAACGGGTTTTAAAAGTTAAAACATTGCCAAAGATTGAAATGTTTTTACCTATGACTTCAATGTAAAATTAATGGTAATAACATAAATTATATTAAATGTTAAAAATATATTCTATTTATACTTTAAAACCATTCAATATTATAATTTAACCATATAAATTATTGTGATGAAAAAAAAAATTATTTAAAATATATCATGTTTTTACTATTCATTAAAATATGAAAGTTATCAGAATAATATGAAAAATTTATCCAAAGAAAATTTTTATATCCGGATTCCAAATAAGAATTTTATTTTTTCAAATTGAACTTATAAACATGTCAAAAACTAGATTTAAAGTGGGTGCTCCATCAAAAGGCGGCAAAACTGCATTTTTTGAAAAATATTTATTTTACCCGAAAATTTTATTTTGTTCATACCATGTTCTAAAAAATGTGTAAGATGAATAATAATGTAATAAAATTAAAAATGTATTTAATACTATTCATAATGGCTAGTTTATAATAATATTATAACCATATAGCTTTGTTTAGGGAAACCCGGTATTGCGTACAACACACGCTATCGAGGAAGATCATGATTGCGTGTAATGCAAGACAAGTCAGGGTTGTGTGTAGTGCACGACTCCTTTGTTGTTGTGTATAACAAAATCCAACCATATTTCATTTATACATTGAAAATATATATATATATACACTCAATGTTGCGTAGAATAACTACTATCAAACAAACTTGAAATTTTTGTGTAACACGGTCCAAGAATAGTGTTGTGTATACTACAAGCTAATACGGTGTTCCATATAGCACAATATAATCTTGGTGTAGTATAAAACACAAGACATCTAATAAATTAAAAAGATTACTTCTTATAAAATCTCGGGGTGTTACGGGCAATAACTTCTAGGAGTGGTACAGGCGCTTGCGCATAGTACTACGCCAAGAAAGGAAGTTATATGTGATGGAATCCCCAATTCCTACTGATCCTCCTCAGGGAGCAAGCAAGATGGAAAAAGTTAAGTGGAGAAAGCATGTAGATGATGTGCTTGATGTACAATGCATCATGTTGTCATCCATGTCTAGCCAATTGCAAAAAATGCATGAGGAAGAGGACGCCTACAAGATGCTTTCACATCTCCATGAACTATATGAGGAGAGGGATAGGCAAGAAAGGTATGAGATATCAAGTGTTCTTTATAAGTGCAGGATAGCAGAAGGGCACCAAGTCGGTCCTCATGTACTCAATATGATTGGGTATATTGAGAGGCTTGAAGCCCTTGGGTTCAAACTGACCCAAGAACTAGTAGTGGATCTCATTTTTGCCTCTTTACCGTCAACTTCCTGACTTTCATTATCAATTATAATATTAATGATATGACAAAGTCACTCCTGGATCTCTTGTATTTAGTTCGCCAAGCTGATAAGGAAATGAAAAACACCAATTCAACTGTCCTTATGGTGAACAAGAAAAACAAGGGCAAGGCAAAGGGGTCTAAGGCCAAGTCAAGGCCAAAGACACCAATGCATCGTCCTGCAAAGAAGACAAAGATTCAGAGGCAATGTAATGAGAAGGAAGCTTTCTTCTTTGGATGTGGCAAGAAAAGCCACTAGAAGAAGAATTGCAGAGCTGGGAAGAAGAAACAAGCTGACGCTTCTACTTCAGGTATTTTTGTCATTGAATGCAATCTATCTTTATCTACAAGTTGGGTATTGGATATGGCATGCGGATCACACATATGTATTCATATACAGGAACTAAGTAGGTTCAAGAAGATTGCAAAAGGTCAAGTGGATCTCCGATCTGCAAATGGTGCAAGTCTGGCGGCCTTGGCAGTGGAAGACTATCACTTGACTTTACCAACTGGTTTGGTTCTTATTTTAAACAATTGCTATTATGTACCCTCTGTTACTAGGAACCTTATCTCCGTGTCAAGTTTAGACACTATGGGTTTTTATTTCAAGTTTGGAAATAAAAGTTGTCACTTTTATAGGGATAACATATGTTATGGTATGGAACATCTTAACAATGGTTTATATATGCTAGAACTAGAAAACTCAGTAATGGAAATCAATGAAAAAAACAGACAACATGACTCAAATAACACCCACGTATGGCACTTCAGACTTGGTCATGTAAACAAGAAGAGATTATGAAGATTAAATCAAGAAGGGTATCTAGACTCGGTACAGTTAGAATCCTTCGATGTATGTCAAGCTTGTTTACAAGGAAATATGACCAAAGCACCTTTCTCAGGAAAGGGAGAAAGATCCAATGCAGTGCTATAATTAATACATAACGATGTATGTGGTCCATTTCCAGTAGAGTCAAGGGGTGGTTTTCTATACTTCATTACTTTTACCGATGATTATAGTAGGTATGGCTATATCTACTTAATGCAGTATAAGTCATATTCCTTTTGTTTTTTTAAGGAATACCAAAATGAAGTAGAAAACCAAATTGGTAAGAAGATAAAAGAACTTCACTCAGACTGAGGCGGAGAATATCTTAACCAAGTTTTCATTGATCACTTGAAGGAGTGTGGGATAGTATCCCAACTCACTCCTCCTTATACACCACAATGGAATGGTGTTAGTGAAAGGAGGAATAGGACCTTACTTGACATGGTCAGATCAATGATGATTCATACAACTCTTCCATTATCCTTTTGGGGATACACCTTGCAGACAGCATCATATACCCTTAACTGAGTACCAACTAAATCTGAAGATGGGATTCCATATCAGTTATGGTATGGAAATAAACTAAATCTGATACGCATGCGTGTGTGGGGGTGCGAGGCATTTTTCAAGACTTTACCAAGTGACAAATTAGCATCCATAAGCACTAAGTGCATCTTTATAGGTTATCCTAAGGAAACTAGTGGATACTACCTATATAACCCTTTAGATAGAAAAGTCATTGTGGCAAGATATGCCACATTTCTAGAAAGGGATCACATTTCTATTAGAAATAGTGGGGGAAAGATTGACTTCGATGAAGTTAATGCTCTAGATGCACAAGAGTTGGTAGAGGAACAATCTCCACAAGAGCAAGTGGAAGAAGAAATTGTTCCTGAGACACAGATACTGCGTAGGTCTATGCGAGAGGTTAGAGAACCAGAGCGTTATAGTTTTCTTATCACCGAGTCAGGTGACATAATAGTCCTTGAGGATGATGAACCTCTAACCTACAAGGAAGTATTAGAAGGCAAAGAAGTTGCTAAATAGCAAGAATCCAAGAATTCTGAGATGGATTCCATGTACCAAAATCATTTTTGGATTTTGGTAGACCCTTCAGCTGATGTAAAGCCCATTGGATGAAAATGGGTATTCAAGAAGAATCTGGACATGGATGGTAAGGTTAATACCTTTAAAGAAAGACTAGTTGTAAAGGGTTTCAGACAATATCAAGGCATTGACTATGATGAAACCTTCTCACCAGTGGCAATGCTTAAATCCATCAGAATATTGCTTGCAATAGCAGCCTTTCATGATTATCAAATTTGGAAAATGGATGTCAAAACTGCTTTTCTAAATGGGAAGTTGGTTGAATATGTCTATATGACTCAACCCGAAGGGTTTTTTAAGTCAAATAATGCCAATAAAGTATGAAAGTTGCAGAGATCTATTTATGGATTCAAGCAGACATCAAGATCATGGAATGTTTTCTTTGATGAGGCCATAAGAGATTTTGGTTTTGTAAAGAATGAAAGGGATCCTTGTGTCTATAAAAAGGTTGAAGGTAATGCTATCATTTTCCTAGTTTTATATGTTGATGACATATTAATCATGGGAAACGAGGTACAAGTCTTACAGTCAGTTAAGATTTGGTTAAATGAATGCTTCTACATGGAAGACTTAGGTGAAGTAGCAGACATTATTGGGATCAAGATCTATCGAGATAGATCTGAAATGATTCTTGGACTAAGTCAATGTACATATATTGACAAGGTACTCAAAAGGTACAATATGGAAAAATCCAAGAGAGGATTGTTACCTCTGTCACATGGTGTAAATCTCTCCAAGAAAATGTTTCCACATACACAGGAGGAGATTGACAGAATGAGTAGAGTCCCTTATGCTTCAGTAGTGGGTTCTATCATGTATGACATGCTATGTACTAGGTTTGATGTTGCCTTTTCTTTAAGCATGGTGGGTAGATATCAAGCCAATCCAGGATAGTTGCATTGGACAACTATTAAAACTATCCTAAAGTACTTAAGGAGTACTAAGGATATGTTCCAGGTGTATGGAGGAGATGAGGAACTATTTGTGAGGGTATACACTTATACTAGTTTCAAGGTAGATCATCAGGATATGAAATCGCAGTCAGGCTATATATTTTTCCTGAATGGTGGTGCAGTGAGCTGGAGAAGCTCAAAGAAAGCTGTGGTTGCTGATTCTACAGCAGAGTCAGAATATATTTCAGCTTCTGATGTAGCAAAGGAAGCTGTCTGGATACGTAGCTTTATCTCAGACATTGGTGTTGTACCTAGCAGTGGAGACCCTATTTCAGTATATTGTGATAATACTACTATAGTGGTGCTTTCTAAGGATCCCAAGTCTCACCAGAGGACAAAGCATATTCTTAGGAAGTTTTATCTCTTGGGGGATTTTACTCAAAGAGGTGAAGTGACAGTTAGCATAGTAGCCATAGAGGACAACATGGCAGACCCCCTGACTAAAGGTATTTCTCAGCAGAAGCATGATTCAAATGTGAGAGCTAGCGGATAGAAACCTGTTAGCAGTTGGCACTAGTGCAAGTGGGAGTGTTGAAAGTGGGTTCCCTAGACCCAACTTGTACAGTACTTTGATTAATGTTACATGTATTCAGTTTGTTTTTATACATGTGTTTATCTTTCCATGATATTATAGATACTTCTGCATCCACTTTGTTAATGGAAATTTCCTTAGATTACCTATCGCATCAAATGGTTATAGCACGTCCCAGGCTATAATGAGAACCCTGAGATGCCATGACACTAATCTTAAAGTAACGTCCTATGGTCCAGTTACATCATTCTGAAAGGACACAGATGATGTGTGACCATCAGGTGATGGGGGCTCATAAGCATTGAGACTTCTTCTCATGAAGTTCGCATTTGATGATCTCTAGTAATTGAGATCATGAGGACAGACCCGCTTAATAGGAACACCACATTTTTTTGGTGTCACTGGTCGTTCCTATCTACGGACATGTGTAATGGTCTCCTGACTTGAGATCATTATCAATGAATGTCATTTAATTACTTACATTGGATATAAGGAGAAAACCATGGCTACAAAGTCATGGTGAGGTAGTTTGTATCAGGTATGTCATTAATGGAATGGCATTGATTGAATGATCGAGAAAGGATTTGTCGCTTCCGGTTTCAGGAAGAGATATCTCGGGCCTGGTTGATTAGGATGGTTGCACCTTAAATAAATCCATGGCCATGGTAGTCGAAGGTAAGACCATCTGGACAAATCAACAAACAAAATAAAGCAAATAAAGAATGATGACACTAGTATGCATTTTGCTTTATTGAGATATCGATGACGAAGAGATTATATTACACGAACAGTGTTTGTTGGAAGGCAGTCGTTGCTTTGACTTTGCCTTATCTCTATAGGGGCCTCGATGGGTTGCTAGACCCCGCTCTAGGTCAGAGGTATTATTCACTGCTATTGAGATAAGGGCCTAGAGGGTCACACACAATAGCGCCTTGAGAATCTGCCCTATTCTGTGAATAGGAATTTAGAACTTGGTGGGCCCCTCCAAAGGGTCCGAGCACTATCCAAGTTCTATAGATCACAAAAGAATAAATAAATTCATTAATTATTCAAGTATAGAATAATTCGTTGAATCTATTTATAACATGTATTTACAAGTTATATAGTAAATACAAGTATTAATATTATTCAAATAGATTTAAATATCCTAGGTTTGTTTAATATTAGTAGGATGAATGAGTCGAGTTAAAGACTCAAATTTATCACGTAGTATATTTATATATTACAAGTAAGTGATAAATTGTAAATATTATTTATGGAATAATTTTATTTGTCATAAATAATTATTTATATCAATTATATAGCGTACGTCTATTACACGGGGGCCGAGAACCTATACCGCGTGTTTTAAACACTCCCTATATAAGTGAGAGAGAGGCTCTCCCATGATGACTATTCATGTGTCAAGATTGAGAGCTTATCTCTCCTCCTGGAATCTAGAGAGAGTTTCTCAAGCAAAGAAGGATCTTCAAGATCATCCATCTCGGATTGAAGCTTCTTCGTTTGCGGTGATCGTCAATGTGCTGAAGTGAGCGTCGAAGATCTGCGCTAGCACCTGAATCTTGACGAATGGCGCGCGAACAGATTCGCGATGCGAGTGTGGATGATCTAGAGGGCTTCGACGTCTGAGTCTTCGAGCAACGATCACCGGCATCCTGCAGCAAACTTTCACATGTCAATTCTGAACAAGGTAAATGTTCAGTTTAAATTTTCGTGCTCTGTTTAAACCTTGCAAGATCCTCGGACCAAGCCAGGATAAGATCACCAGAGTTGACAGGGTTATGTCACTCTGGTGAAGCAGAAAATTTTCAATTCTCAGCCCACCGGCTTCCGCTACGTAGTCTCATAACCCAATAGTGGTATCCGAGGGAGCGCAAGGTTTTTCTGAGTCAACAAAATTAAAATGCATTAAATTTAATTGTAGGGTGTTATAACGGTTCATTCAGATTAGACCGCGCATCGTTTCATTTTCGAATGATCAAGTTACGATCATTTAAAATTTTTAATCAGATCGACGTCCTGTTTTTTTGTTCATTTCATGTTTATCTCAAATTGAGAATCAACATCAAATATATATTTTATTATTATAAAATATAATAAAATATTTATTATAAAATATTTTATTTTAAAATATTCTTCCACAAAGGCGTGTGAATTTTTTTTTTAATAATAAAATAATTGGGAAGAAGACCAAGACCCCAATTTAGGGTCTTCTTGCTTTTAAATAAAAATTGGGAAGACAAAGACCCCAAAATGGGGTCTTCTCCCTTTATTTATTTCTTTAAAAAAAAGGGGAGGCCTTATTTTTCTAAAGGACAAATAAAATAAAATAAAATAATAGAAGACCCCTTTTGGGGTCTCCTCCTTCACGTGGCGTAAGGGGGTGCGGCACCCCTTGAGGGTGAAACCCTAGCCGCACCCAGCCAGCATCCCCTTCCCACGAGCACCTCTCCTAGCGGACCTGCCTATTGCGCTGCCTCGGATCCTGCCTGGCGCCACTCCTGCTCGGACCCCCTCCGTTCGGCCACCCCGAGCCACCACCGGCCTCCTCCTCCACACCAGACCCCCTCCGTTCAGCCGCCCCGAGCCTACGCTGGCCTCCTCCTCCGCGCTGGACCCCCTCCGTCCGACCGCCCTGATCCCGCGCCGGCCTCCTCCTCCACGCCGGACCCCCTCCGTTCGGCTGCCCGATCCCACGCTGGCCTTCTGCCCTGCGTCGGACAGCCTCCTGTCAGCCGCCCCGTGCTCACCGGCCTAGCCCACGCCAGACCGGGCTGCTGCCTCGCCAGTTCACCTGAGCAGCGGGCTTCAGGCCATGTGGCTAGCCGGTTTCTTTCCCAGCCTCCTCCCACTCCCCTCGGACCATGTCAGAAGATGCAGCCACTGTGGGAGTCGTTGGACACCGTGGTCACGCCATGGTTACGTCGCGGTCATGTCACGGTCACGCCGTGGTCAATCCACGGTCAAGCCGCGGTACCCAGTTCCAGGACGATATCCCACGGTGGTATGTAGTCTTGTCGAACTCCTCTTCAACTAGACGTAACCCTGCATTGAATTAGTTTTAATTAATTTAGTTTTTTAAATTAAATTAATTGGAATTAATTTAGGGGTTTAAATTATTTTAATCCAAAATATTAATTTAATTTAAGTTTAGAATTAAATTGATGGTTTAATTTAATTTTTGGAATTAAAATTAAATAAATAAAATGGAACCGTTAAAATAAATTATTTGAATTTAATCAAATTCATTTAATTTATTGGAATACCTTCGCATTATTTAAATTTATTGCAATTTAATTTTATTGCGCTTTTACCCCGATTGGTCTTAAGCAAGTGACTGACCTGTGTATGTCTGGAATTTATTTATTTATTTATTTATTTATTTATTTATTTATTTATTTATTAAATGTGTGCGATGATTGTAATATTTAATTAGATAAATTCTGGTCTGCGAATCGTCTTTTAATTCAAATATGTATAAGGGTCTGCGCGTCCATTGCACTAGTTGTATTTTGTACCCTAGACCCCCTCGCCTGCGTGCGAGCATATTTGTAATTATACGTTCACGATCTGAGAGGCAAACCCCGCCATGTTGAGGCGGCAGTCCAGACAGGAGTTGGGCACTTTGCACTGGGGCCAACAGCGACACGAGTCATGTATTGACTCAGGTATGGATGACCCTAGGTGATGATTGATCAGTTATCGATCGATCATTATAGAATGCTCAAGACCATTCGGAATGCATGATTTAATTTATGCATAGTTTATTATTTTATGTGTCTGCATGATTATTGTGTGATCACATAGAATAGTAAACAAGATAAAATGCATAAAGATGTGATGAATAATATTCTATTGCATGTTCAGTTGTGAGCACGGCAACCCAGTTTGAACATAAAAATAGAAAAGGATTATATTCGTCAATTAATATTAAAAATTACTCAAAGATATATTAAGTCTAAATTCCTTCCATTTCTCACATCTAAACAAAATCGGCTATTTGGGTGCTCTTCAACCTTATTTGAGAGTGCCTCTTACTATCGGGGTGTTTTCATGAGAGAAATGGGTCGGCTTAACTAAAGTGAGTAGTCAAGGATTGGCCTTAGCTAACTTTCTATCACTTTAGAGGCAAGAGGTTGGGGGAATCAAGTTCAGATTCCAAAAGCAGGGACTTTACTCGACAACACAAGGAACCACAAGAACAAGTGGTTGTCCAGCATAGCGCCTACCTTGAAACCCTCCAAGTAGTGGCGTAGCCCAAGCTTGTAGACTATGAGTGAGGTTTCAAGGATCCTTGTCACTAGAATGCTCAAGCGATAGAGTTTTCTGAATCTAATAGTGAGGGATATTAAGGTTCATTAAAATAGTGGGAGACATTAAATGATATAATAATTTATTAATCATAAAATGTCAAAAGGTAATCAAGACAGAGTACTAACTACTAAATGTTTATCTGATATAGATTCAAAATGGAATTCACCAACACCACAAGCACTTTATCACTACGATCGATCTTGGATAATAAAAATATCCTGACCAGCAATAACTTCTAGGAGTGGTACAGGCACTTGTGCATAGTACTACGCCAAGAAAGGAAGTTATATGTGCTGGAATCCCCAATTCCTACTGAGCCTCCTCAGGGAGCAATCAAGATGGAAAAAGATAAGTGGAGAAATCATGTAGACGATGCGCTTGATGTACAATGCATCATGTTGTCATCCATGTCTAGCCAATTGAAAAAAATGCACGAGGAAGAGGACACCTACAAGATGCTTTCACATCTCCAAGAACTATATGAGGAGAGGGCTAGGAAAGAAAGGTATGAGATTTCAAGTGCGCTTTATAAGTGCAGGCAAGCAGAAGGGCACCAATCTGGTCCTAATGTACTCAAGATGATTGGGTATATTGAGAGTCTTGAATCCCTTGGGTTCAAACTGAACCAAGAACTAGTAGTGGATCTCATTCTTGCCTCTTTACCGTCAATCTTCTCGACTTTAATTGTCAATTATAATATGAATGATATAAAAAGTCACTCCCAAATCTCTTGGATTTAGTTCACCGAGCTGATAAGGACATGAAAACACCAATTAAACTGTCCTTATGGTGAACAAGAAAAACAAGGGCAAGGCAAAGGGGTCTAAGGCCTAGTCAATTCCAAAGACACCAATGCATCATCCTGAAAGAATCCAAAGATTTGGAGGCAATGTAATGAGCAGGAAGATGTCTACTTTGTATGTGGAAAGAAAGGCCACTGGAAGAAGAATTGCAGAGCTGGGAAGAAGAAGCAAGTTGATGCTTATACTTCAGGTATTTTTGTCATTGAATGCAATATATCTTTATCTACAAGTTGGTTATTGGATACGGCATGTGGCTCACACATTTTTATTAATATACAGGAACCAAGTAGGTTCAAGAAGATTGAAAAAGTTCAAGTGGATCTCGGAGCTGCAAATGGTGAAAGTCTGGCGGCCTTGGTAGTGGGAGACTATCACTTGACTTTACAAACTGGTTTAGTTCTTGTTTTAAACAATTGCTATTATATACCGTCTGTTACCAGGAATGTTATCTCTGTGTCAAGTTTAGACACTATGAGTTTTTATTTCAAGTTTGGAAATAAAATTTTCCTCTTTAATAGGGATAACATATGTTATGGTATGGAACATCTTAACAATGGTTTATATATGCTAGAACTAGACAAATCAGTAATGGAAATCAATGAAAAAAACATCCAACATGACTCAAATAACACCCGCCTATGGCACTTCAGACTTGGTCATGTAAACAAGAAGCGATTACGAAGATTACATCATGAAGGGTATCTAGACTCAGTACAGTTAGAACCCTTAGATGTATGTCAATCTTGTTTACAAGGAAATATGACCAAAGCACCTTTCTCAAGAAAGGGAGAAACAGCCAATGCAGTGCTGGAATTAATAAATACTGATGTATGTGGTCCATTTCCAGTAAGGGAAAGGGGTGGTTTTCTATACTTCATTACTTTTACCGATGATTATAGTAGGTATGGCTATATCTACTTAATGCGGTATAAGTTATATTCCTTTTTTTTATTTAAGGAATACCAAGATGAAGTAGAAAACCAACTTGGTAAGAAGATAAAAGCACTTCGCTTAGACCGAGATAGAGAATATCTTAACCAAGTTTTCATTGATCACTTGAAGGAGTATGGGATAGTATCCCAACTCACTCCGCTTTATACACCAAAATGGAATGGTGTTAGTGAAAGGAGGAATAGGAACTTGCTTGACATGCTCAGATCAATGATGAGTCATACAACTCTTCCATTATCCTTTTGGGGATACGCCTTGCAGACAGCAGCATATACCCTTAACCAAGTACCAACTAAATTTGCAGATGGGATTCCATATCAGTTATGGTATGGAAAGAAACCTAATCTGACACACATGGGTGTGTGGGGGTGCAAGGCATTTTTCAAGACTTTACCAAGTGACAAACTAGCATCTAGAAGCACTAAGTGCATCTTTATAGGTTATCCTAAGGAAACTAGAGGATACTACTTATATAACCCTTTAGATAGAAAAGTCATTGTGGCAAGATACGCCACATTTCTAGAAAGGGATCACATTTCTATTACAAATAGTGGGTGCAAGATTGACTTTGATGAAGTTAATGCTCCAGATGCACAAGAGTTGGTAGAGGAACAATCTCCACAAGAGAAAGTGGAAGAAGAAATTGTTCCTGAGACACAGATACTGCGTAGGTCTACGTGAGAGGTTAGAGAACCAGAGCGTTATGGTTTTCTTGTCACTGAGTCAGTTGACACAATAGTCCTTGAGGATGATGAACCTCTAACCTACAAGGAAGTAGTAGAAGGAAAATAAGCTGCTAAATGGCAAGAATCCAGGAATTCTGAGATGGAGTCCATGTACCAAAATCAAGTTTGGATTTTGGTAGACCCTCCAACTGATGTAAAGCCCATTGGATGCAAATGGGTATTCAAGAAGAAGCTGGACACGGATGGTAAGGTTAATACCTTTAAAGCAAGGTTGGTTGCAAAGGGTTTTAGACAACGTCAAATTGACTAAGATGAAACCTTCTCACCAGTGGAAATGCTTAAATCCATCAGAATATTGCTTGCAATAGAATCCTTTTATGATTATGAAATTTGGAAAATGTATGGAAAAACTACTTTTCTAAATGTGAAGTTGGTTGAAGATGTCTATATGACTCAACCCGAAGGGTTTTTTAAGTCAAATAATTCCAATAAAGTATGCAAGTTGTAGAGATCCATTTATGGATTGAATCATACATCAAGATCATGGAATGTTCGCTTTGATGAGGCCATAAGAGATTTTTGGTTTTGTAAAAAATGAAAGCGAGCCTTGTGTCTATAAAAAGGTTAAAGGGAATGATATCATTTTCCTAGTTTTATATGTTGATGACATGTTAATCATGGGAAATGAGGTACAAGTCTTACTGTCAGTTAAGACTTGGTTAAATGAATGCTTCTCCATGAAATACTTAGGTGAAGTAGCCTACATTCTAGGGATCAAGATATATCAAGATAGATCTCAAAGGATATTTGGCCTAATTAAAATTACATATATTGAAAAGGTACTCAAAAGGTACAATATGGAACAATCCAAGAGATGATTGTTACCTATGTCACATGGTGAAAATATCTCTAAGAAAATGTGTCCACAAACACAGGAGGAGATTGACAGAATGAGTAGAGTCCCTTATGCTTTGGCATTGGGTTATATCATGTATTCCATGCTATGTACTAGGTTTGATGTTGACTTTTCTTTAAGTATGGTGGGTAGATATCAAGCCAATCCAGGAGAGTTGCACTGGACAGTTGTTAAAACTATTAAGGCGTGCTAAGGATATGTTCCTGGTGTATGGAGGAGATGAGGAACTAGTTGTGAGGGGATACACAGATGCTAGTTTCCAGACAGATCATGATGATATGAAATCGTAGTCAGGCTACATATTTTTCCTGAATAGTAGTGCAATGAGCTGGATAATCTCAAAGCAAGCTGTGGTTGTTGATTCTACAGCAGAGTCCGAATATATTGAAGCTTCTGATGCCACAAAGGAAGCAGTCTAGATACGTAGCTTTATCTCCGACATTGGTGTTGTACCTAGCAGTGTAGACCCTATTCCAGTATATTGTGATAATACTACTACAGTGGTGCTTGCCAAGGAGCGCAGGTCTCACCAGAGGACAAAGCATATTCTTCAGAAGTTTCATCTCTTGAGGGATTTTACTCAAAGAGGTGAAGTGACATTTAGCAGAGTAGCCACAGAGGACAACGTGGCAGACCCCTTGACTAAAGTCATTTCTCAGAAGAAGCATGGTTCACATGTGAGAGCTAGTGGATTGAAACCTGTTAGCAGTTGGCACTAGTGCAAGTGGTAGTGTTGAAAGTGGGTACCCTAGACCCAACTTGTATTGTACTTTGATTATTATTACATGTATTTAGTTTGTTTTTATATATGTGTTTATCTTGCCATGATAGTGTATATACTTCTGCATCCACTTTTTTAGGGCAATTTCCTTAGATTACATGTCGCATCAAATGGTTATAGCAGGTCCCAGGCTATAATGAGAACCCTGAGATGCCATGACAGTAATCTTAAAGTAACGTCCTATGGTCCAGTTACATCATTCTGAAAGGACACAGATGATGTGTGACCATCTGGTGTTGGGGGATCATAAGCATTGATACTTCTTCTCATGAAGTTCATACATGATGATCTCTTATAATTTAGATCATGAGGACAGACCCGCTTAATAGGAACACCACATGTTTATGGTGTCATTGGTCATTCCTATCTACGGACATGTGTAATGGTCTCCTGACTTGAGATTATTATCAATGAATGTCATTTAATTACGTACATTTGATATAAGGCGAAAACCAGGGCGACAAAGTCATGGTGAGGTATTTTGTATCGGGTACGTCATTAATGGCATGGAATTGATTGAATGATCGAGAAAGGATTTGTTGCTTCTGATTTCAGGAAGAGATATCTCGAGCCTGGTTGATTAGGATGGTTGCACCTTCAACAAATCCTTGTCCATGGTAGTCGAAGGTAAGACCATCCGGAAAACTTGTCAAACAAAATAAAGAAAATAAATAATGATGACACTAGTATGCATTCTGCTTTATTGAGATATCGATGACGAATAGATTATATTACAGAGACTTTGTTCATAGGAAGGCAGTCATTTCTTGACTTTGCCTTATCTCTATAGGGGCCACGATGGGTTGCTAGACCCCACTCTAGGTCGGTGGTATTATTCATTGCTATTAAGATAAGGGCCTAGAGGGTCACACACAATAGCGCCTTGAGAATCTGCCCTATTTTGGGAATAGGAATTTAGAACTTGGTGGGCCCTGCCAAAGGGTCCAAGAAGTATCCAAGTTCTATGGATCACCAAAGAATAAATAAATTCATTAATTATTCAAGTTTATAATAATTCTTTGAATTTATTTATAACATGTATTTACAAGTTATATAGTAAATACAAGTATTAATATTATTCGAATGGATTTAAATATCCTAGGTTTGTTTAATATTAGCAGGAGGAATGAGTCGAGTTAAATACTCAAATCTATCACGTAATATATTTATATATTACAAGTAAGTGATAAATTGTAAATATTATTTATGGCATAATTTTATTTGTCATAAATAATTATTTATATCACTTATATAGAAGACGTCTATTACACGGGGTTCGGGAACCTATACCGCGTGTTTTAAACACTCCCTATATAAGTGAGATAGAGGTTCTCCCATGATGACTATTCATGTGTCAAGATTGAGAGATTTTCTATCCTCCTAGAATATAGAGAGGGAGTCTCTCAAGAAAAGAAGGATCTTCATGATCATCCATATCGGATTGAAGCTTCTTCCTTCGCGGTGATCGTCACTGCACTGAAGTAAGCGTCGAAGATCCGTGCTAGCACCCGGATCTTGACGAACAGCGCGCAAACAGATTCACGAGGCGTGTGTGGAAGATCTAGAGGGATTTGACGTCGGAGTCTTCGAGCAAAAACCATCGGCGTCCTGTGGTAGACTTACACAAGTCAATTCGGAATAAGGTAAATGTGCAGTTTAATTTTCCGTGCTCTGTTTAAACCTTGCGAGATCCTCGGACCAATCCGGGACAAGATCACCAGAGTTGACAGGGTTATGTCACTCTGGTGAAGAAGAAAATTTTAAATTCTAGGCGCACCGGCTTCTGTTGTGCAGTCCCATAACCCAACACATATGACTCGCCAACAAACAAATGACTCACCAATGCATATGACTCACTAACGCAGACAACCTACTGTTGCATGGTGTCACCGTTGGAAGGACTCACCATTGGAAGGACTCGTCATTGGAAGGACTCACCGTTGGAAGGACACACATTTGATATGAGTCATCGATAGATCAACTATATCACCAATAGAAGGAATTAATCATCATTGATATGAGTCAAGGATAGATCAATTGTCTCACTAACTGAAGGAAGGACTCACCGTTGAAAAGAGTCATCGATGCACCACCTACTGATAGACTGTTCAAATCTTCAATTATTAATATTATTTCTAATAGTCATATTTGTTTAATTTAATTATACTGACATATTTTATAATCTTTTTTAGGAATTTTAGTAGATAGTACGAGGTAAGATGAACCTATGCACATGGAAAGAACATGCTCTTTGTCAGCCCACCAAAATAAGAATCATTTTTAAATAGATAAGACATACAGAAGAGAGGAGTAGTACATGCCTGTGTGAGAGAGAGACATGCCAAAGAACATTTGAAACTCTCATGCAACCACTCTAAACTCAATAAAAAAAAGAAGAAGAACACACAATGAAATCACAACCAATCTGAACATCGAATTGACAAACTACTTTACCATATCAAAGAAGGAGAAGAATATACCTGCAGAACTATACTTGTACCTGGAAGCCAAAATACGACACTCTGTTATTGTGTCAACTTCCAGAAGAGGACTCAGACTTCATCTCAGCTACATATAAAGAGTCAAGAGGTGCATCTCAAGACACAAAGATCCTTTTAAATCCTTTTTCATATTTATTTCCTTCGTTGTGTGCATTTTTACATACTTTTA
The DNA here is from genome assembly GCA_963277665.1 of Viscum album. Classification (NCBI taxonomy): domain Eukaryota; kingdom Viridiplantae; phylum Streptophyta; class Magnoliopsida; order Santalales; family Viscaceae; genus Viscum; species Viscum album. The sequence continues at coordinate 1,122,024,916 of OY728136.1, read as the reverse complement.
AGAAGTGTGTATATTTTTCTGTTAATAACACATTGTCTCCCGTATCAAACTGAAGGATCCAATATATCCTTCCACTCATACCTTCTTACACATTTTTACTCCCACAGATAATTGTGGAAGAGTTCCTTGTGTGACCTGGTTGTTTGTACCCATGAAGAATTGCAGTAGAGGTCTTGTGACCTGGAAAGCCTATGTGCTATTGTGAACCCTGATCCAAGATGTGGATCAAACTGTTTATTAATTTAAAATTCTTGGTGGCATGTCATCACTAAGTGGAGAGGATTAGGTATTTTCTTGAGACTGAACCTCTTTTTTCATTTTTACTATGTTTTTTACTTTTAGTTTTACTTTGTTTTATCACATATTTCATAAAACTAAATTGAACTCTAATAGTTAGCCTTAGAAAGTGTTTATAATAGTATTGACTTATTAGATTAGTTTCAAAATCTATATTAATTATCAAATTGATAAAAATGAGAACTAATCAATCTTTTGATAAATTAATCGAACAGTCAAGATCTTATAAATTAACTACTGGCTAACTGGCCAATTAAATTTTAAATATTGGGGGAACTTCAAATTATACCCTTTTAATAGAAATTTTTATAGATACTAAATTCACCCCCCCCCCCACCCCCCCACCCCTCTTGAATAATCTACTCAGAACAATAGAATAGACCACCATCATCTTGAATAAATCTAGTGATTTTGTGCCTAATTTCAGTGGTTATTCTTATTAGATATAATTTCATCACAAAATCATTAAGAAGATGGTCATGTGTATCAAATATCTCATTATCCATTTGTTAAAAATAGTTTTTTTAATTTCTTATTAATAAAAATGGGGAAAATATCAGTTTTAATTCTTCCTCAATCAGTATTCTAATTGGTAGTTTTTGTACCATACTAAATAGATTCCTAATGAATTCAAGAGAGATTTCATTATGTAGTCCAGTGTATGATGAAAGTATTAAAAAATAGGATTACTTAACCACATAATTACAAGACCTAGGGGTTTTCCTAATATGATATGGGTTACTAGATACTATAGGAACCTAGAACTCCCAAATACTAACACCCTCTACCAATTAATTACAAGGTGGAGGTGGATTAATGTTTTCATCTTAGTTATTCAAAACCTACCTATTATCTTCTATTTTGGTTTTTTTATTCTATTTTAGAACACTTAGATATATATTTATCTTAGGTATAAAGGGCTCTAAGTATTGACTAAAATACATAGTGTACATACACCAATAGTTTTTTTAGAAATATTAATTTTAAAAATGAGTAGTGGAAAAATATTTTGTTTTTGGTTTTTTCTTTATTTAAGAGGTTATATAGCAATTTTTCAAAAAAAACTTCAGAATTTTTTTTTCTCGCATTATTGTGCATGCCCACCCTAATAAAAACACCAAAATATGATGATATCTTATCACTGGGACTTAATAAATTTATTATTTTTAATATTTTTAATAACTACCATAGTTGAGAGCATGGTTGATTCATAGGAAAGGACTCAAAAATGTGTGTGTGTGACCGAGGAAACAAATAAAAACACTTAAGAAAATAAAAATAGAAATAGAAATATCTGCAGGTGATGGAAGTGATGATAATAGTGAAATAGTTGTTTGTGCAAGATAGAAAGATCAATAGAGAACAACATATCACAAAATAATAAATAACAATCATTTGGTGAGGTTAGTGAATTTACATGCATTTGAGATTCATCAATGCCCAAAGTTTCAACTCTAGTGTGGCATATTCTCTATTATTAATAGACCATGTGCATTAATATTAGTTTTATAATCACAAGAATAATTATAAAAAAAGATCTGCAATTTCACAGTATGCACAAAAGTTTTGTGCCCTTCACAAGAGTTCCTCTTGCATGGAAGGTCCATGAACTGTCTGTCCTTGTGGAAGATGCTCTATTCTTGTAGTTTATTATTTTTCAGGGAAGATCCGTTCATGGTTGATCCTGAAACTCGTGGAAAATAATATGCATGAAATATTTCTTTCCTTCAATCCTCATAGAATTTCCTTATCTATAAGTAATATCTGTGGAGGTATTCATATGGAATATTCTTACTTTAGGATCTTATAAATTAAGGTTTGTGTTATTAATCTCTCATAAAGGATTCTTGCTCATGGAAGGTCCATATATGGTCAATTATCATACTCACATAATCATGCATTCTCATGGATCAAACTTCTTCCCATAGAAGGGTCAGAGGAAAGAGACAACAATGTGGTAGTTTCTCATTCAGTGCAACATTATGTCCATATTTTTAATGATGAGGAATAGTATCCACTTAGTGTTGATCCCACATCATACTTGTGCTCCTATTGCTTCCATTTCATTATACTCCACACATCCAAATCTATGTAGTTCTGAGTATCTATGTACTCTTTGGGATTCCTCTATCTCCACCATCGTGTCGCCCAACATGATGGTTGTCTACCACTCCTGTGAGAACCTATACACATGTTATTGACTTTTTTATGTGCATGCTAGCCTCCCTTCCACCTCAAGATATCCATGTGGATTAGCTCCCATGTGGTGAGCACTATTCCCATATATGTTATCGATTTGACACCTTGGATTCTGTGGGGATGGACTTATTTTTACTAAAATATCTTAAAAAGAGTTAATAAAATTCTTCATATAATACCAAATTCACTTATCATATAAAATGATTCATCATTTATTCTTCATAAAAAATATATTTTTACATAGAATTTTCACCAATAATCTCTTCATGAAATGGATATATCTTTATTATCACAATCTTCAAAATCATCCAAGATACTCCTTGTTATAAGTAATATGCATTCTTAAAACACCACTAGCTTGTTTATTTTATCAATATGATCAACTCAACATTTTTCAAATATAATTCCACTTAGTATTAGACTTCTCTAAATAAGTTATTTAAGAAAGGAACCTTATAATTCCTTTTCTATAGACCATGGTAGTATCTCAATCATTTTATGGAATTAAATGGATTCTTTATTAAGCATAACATCAAAATATTATCTCATAAATCCATAAAAATCCTCTAAGAACTATCATAAAATCCTCTAAACACATATTAAACCATTTACAACAAATGAAATATGTACTTGGGACCTTCAATCTCTCCATTTGAATTTACTGGAAATATTATAAATCCCTAATGTCAATATGCTTTCTTGGATGAATTTTTTCTTCTACCCCATATTTAAAATCAAATGAAAATGTTAGCATAGGGGGATTATAATGTCTTTATCTTCCTTTGAGGGTACACATATTCTATTCCCAATTTTTATAAGATAATAATGATATTGCATGGTTATCTTACCAAAGATACTTTAGTTAGTCTACTCTAAGTCTATGTGGGCTAGCCTGGTGTACAAAATCATAGACATAAACCCAATTTTGTATATATTTTCCATATACTACCATTTAGGTGACATCATGCTTAAAAAATTATCATTTAATGAATAGGTTCTGTATAAAACAAATTTATCAAGAAAAAATGTTGTAGCCTACACATATCTTAACAAACACATTAAAAATATCAAGTGAAAAATAAAAAACTCCCCCTTTGTTTCGTCTTTACATCAAACAACAATCCCCCTTCATAAGTTCATTTAATATAATCAAAACAAAGAGATATAAGTGAGATTGAATACCTCATTCCTCAGGTTTTCCAAGCTATCTAGAAATTCCAGATTTAGTGGGAGTAACAAAATGGAAGCTTCCTTCTAAATTTGATTCCCCTAAAGGGGTGAAACTATTTCATTTTTATCATGAAGAATTTTATTCATAATAAATACATGAGAGAACTCATATTATTTGTTTTCTATAGTGATATCCTTAACTATTATCCTTCAATTCCTTATATGTTATCACAAATAAACAACAAGAATAAGGGAATAAGGAGGGACCTCTTGGCTTTTCATATGTAACTATAAGGTTGAGAACTTCCTATTAACCTATTCCAGTATCTCAATCTTATCTTAGACTTTACTTTATTTGAAACCTATTTTTTAGCTTTATACATTTGAGGATAAGAAGTTTTATGTGCTTTAAATTTATTCTTTAATAGCTTCAACTATTTGGGTAGTCATGTCAAGCATTTTCTGGTTGTATATCTTGAAATCTTCCACCTTTCAAACAATTTATTATCCATCATAAATTTTTCATTTATTATAATATTTCCTTATATATTTCACTTCTTGTGAACATGTGTTTTATCACTAATCTTCTATTTTATCCTCAAGGAATACTCAATTTTAATTTCTTTAAGCTTCTGTTATTGTTTAGTTGGTTTTATCCTTTCTTAAACTTCCCCCTACCCCCCTTGATTTTAGTTTTTTATGATTTTAATTAAGTGGCATGTTATTCCAACATTCTAATTCCTTGTTCCAAAACATGTTACAGCACCAACAATTACCTATCAACGTTCTTATCTTCTTTTTTAGTGAAATCTATCCAGATTTCATAGGTTTTGTGCCTTTTGGTTTTTTAGTGGATACACCACCCCTTTGGAAACTCCTTGGGGAACTAATCTTCATACAATAACTCTCATCTACCTTAGATGATGTAGTTGTTTTATTGATATTTTTACTATCCATAGTTTCCCAGTATTTTCTTCTAAAAGTGTATTAGAAAGTAAAGCAGTATAAGTACAACAATAAATAGTTGGGTTATGGGTTACCTTATTCTTGGGGGATGTTTACATTTTATTAGAGGATAATCTCGTAGTCTTTTTTTCTACTAGTATGAGTCCTCTTGGATCCATTGTTTTCAATAGAAATTTTAGTGATAGTATCTTCCTTCTCAATAACCTGGGAAGGTCCAGCTTGTGTGGATTTAAGATTTCTCAACCTTACCTCAAGCTTAAGGAACTTAAATTTGAGGGATTTCTTCTCATATTCAACCAATCATAGGTTGTATTCATAATCCTCTTTTATCTTCTTGATTTTATATTTATGAACTATTTTTAATTATTATAAATAATTATCTAGATCTTTGATTATTTTTTTCCTTAAATTCCAATTGAGTATATTTTATATCCATATAGATTTTATTCCATTTTTCAAGTGTAATGAAAAATTATACAAAACAATATGAGAGACATATTTGCCAAAAACATTTATTTGAAATTATTCAATAGCTTCACTATATCTTTTTTTACTAAGTGAGACTATTTATCCTTTTTTCCTTAATAGTTTTTTTATAGTGTTTTATATACCAAAATTTTTAGCCAATACCTCTTCTATTGTATTAGAATATTATTCCATCTATAATTTCTCATTCTAAAGTCCCTTGATAGTTCTAAAAAACATTTAACTACTTCTTTGGGAACTTTTTAAAGATAATTTTTAATCTCTAAATGAATATCAATAAGTGATACATAATCATCAAAGATTAAAGAAGAGTCATTAGAAGAATCATAATAAAAATAATTATTTCTACTTATACCACTCAGATTACCTCTAGTTAGTGTTTTATATCCCTTTACTATAATATTCTACTTTATCTTATTTTCCTTTATTTTATTCCTATTTTTCTGAGTCTTGGTAGAGATCTCTAGATTTTTATCCCTGAGAGTAACTTACTTTTTCTTCATCTAAGGTAGCTCAAATACTTTCTGAAATATGCACTTCAAAAAATCTATTAAAAAAAATTAGGTAAAATCTTTTGATATTTTGGGGGAACCTCCATCTAATACTAATTATAGATCCTAGTACTACATAAGTGTCACTTAGGTATCATTAAGAGGGGCGATTTATCGTAAAATATTTTTATAAATTCTTTCCCTTTTAAATTCAACATCTTAGACATGTTATAGTTCTCAATCCACTCAATATAATCTCATAGTTTCACCTTGTGTACAATGATAATGAAAGATAGAGCGCCACATGATATTTAAAAAGTTCAGCCTAAAATAATACTACTTTCCTTATTGGTTATTCCCCCCCCCCCAACATGGATTTTCCACTATCTCAAACCATTATTTATAACCAAGGACAATGCAATCCTATCTACACAGAGTCTATTATATCTTCCTTCAATAATTGTTTCCCAGTATGGAATTCACTATATTCCCACTGCTTCTAGAATACACTTCTTCACTTATTCAAGGATGATCCAGAACTATAAATATCTTCAATGTTCTAGATGATAGTCTTCCTCCAAGATCCTATAGGATCAAGTTTACTCATGTACAAGTCTTCAAGTTCTTAAATAGAAAAATGCAGCAAGTATGTTATCCTTGAAACTCCTCCTAGATATAGTGTGATATATATTCTCCTTTGTCTTAAAATACTCTGGTAGATCTCCTATACAGACTCCAGGTTTTGACTCAACTTCTCACATCTATACATTGGTGTATCGGGTTCTCTCAGGTTGATCTAAATGTATTCATAGACTCATACATTTCTTTATCACTTGAATCATATATTTATACTAACCAAATAAAATATCTCAAATGGTATTTTCCATATTCAAAATATGGAAGTTCTTTTAATTAAAATGGTAGGTAAACTTTGTATTCAAAACTAGAGGATATTTCTACATTTTGAATTCTCATTTAAACTCGGTAATCCTTATCATTTAAATCCCCTAAGACTCGGGATTTAATATTATTTGAATTTATTATTCAATATCATCTTGAATACCAAAAAAAACTCAGGCTTCTAGTTCTTCCCAAATTTACCCAAGTTAAATCGTAAAAGCAGTCTCCTGTAGAATAGCTTGGGTTATCGAATCCATAGGGACTGAAAAAGAATACTATAGACACTAATGATTTGATGAAGGTTTTAACTATAGAGTGGAAAACTATTTGGGTTTGAATTTATTATATTATTAAATGATATTTTTAAAGACTTAAGTGAGTTCAATTTAAAAATAATAAGTTGATCCTTGGTTATCACATGGGGTGGATTGGATGAATTTATTTTTAAATTATTTCAATGTCTTAAATTCAAGTGTTTCCTTCAATGAAATATGAACTTACCAAATCACTCACATAATTTTGATTCTTCGCTATCCTAATGATAATCACATATACACTTGGAGGATCATATTGATGATCACTCCAAGATAGATGGTTTTTTTAGAACTTTGTATGTTTATCCTTAAAATTGGTAAGTTCAAAGGAGAAGGTACATCATTGAATGAAAATCTCAAAAATAGAATTGATTTAGAATTATTAAAATGATAAATAACATCAAATACATCCCCTTGATACTCACTTGGATCAAACCATTAGATTTTTATCCCTCCATTGATTCTATTCTATCAATGTAAGTGAGTAGTGGACTCATGAGGGCAAAATTAAAGAAGAAGAAGAAAATTGAATTACGATCACTCCACTGTTGTGTGATAAAATTCACAAGTGATGGTGTGAATAAGTTCACACCTTGATGAAAAGGTATCAACATGATATTTAAATGAATAAAATAATATAATATTAATAACTTTTATTAATAAACAATGGTTAATGAAAAACTTACATGAGAAAAATTGACAATGCGATTACAAAATGAAACAGGTAAATTACAATTGAAAGTAAAAAAACATTGATAGAGAGGGAAAACATGGATACCATTAACTTAAAAAATAGATCCTTATATAGTTAGGAGCCTTAGGTGGATCCCCCATCAATAAATTCCTTCCCCATTAACTGAGAGATTCAAAAGGAGGGTGAGAAAATCATGGGAAATTTGACGTTTCAAAGTTCACCAGGAAAATCGTCAAGATTCATCCCACTTGTTGATCTGTGAATTTTTAACAAAATATGTATGAATCCAAAGGTTTCGTGTCATTAAAATATATTCTTACAAATTTCCTCTAACATATTTCAAAATTTTAGGCAAATTGGACCATCCTTTTAGAATTTATGCTTATTATAATGGGATGACTTTATGGGCGTTCAAATCTGGTCCACCATTTAAAAATAAACTTGGGCTCCCTTTATCTCTATGGAAACTTAATAATTAGCTCCAGAAACTATTAAATGAAATGATACTCATATTTTCCTATTTATATAGTTAAATTTTGAGCTTCATTTGGCTTTAATCATGGGCACTACTTTTGTTTGATGGGCCTTAGGTCCATTATGCTTTTTCCAAAAAAATCTGCACTCATGCCCAAAAATCTTCATATTACTTTGGGATTCATCCATCGATCCTAAAATAACAAAAAAAAATTGATAAATAATATCCCAAAATATAAAATTCAAAAAATTAAAGAAATTAATTCCGCAAATAGATGATTTATTGGGTCCAAAATTTCACTTTAAACATGAATTGTACTTGTGATGAGAAATGAAGTTCAATTTATAAAATGCACTAAAATTGATTTTTATGGACTTTGAAACACATGAATATTAATATATACTCAATTAATATTATCCCCTTTCATCGGGTAATCACACCCCCCCCCCCAACTTTATTTTTTCTAGTCTCGATCAAAAAAGTATCTCAAAAATATGAAATTGAATTTCATTTTTCAAAAACATTTTAACAAACATTTCTTATAAAAACATAATTACAAAAAATCATGAAACATTTCAAAAACATTCCATACAAGATAATTCCATAAGAATATCCTAATCCCAAGCCCATTCCTTTGTTAAAATTCATCATCACATTTCATCTAATTTCAATTAAGCATAATGATGTGTTGTGCATCACAAAACACATGAGGCCCATTTTCTTGTTCAAGGGGAAACAAATGGAAGTTCTAAGTGAGAATCACATTAAACCTTAAGATTAGTATCCAATATTTTTTTAACCACAATAGATATAAAAAGAGTAACTTTGGGCAAGACAATTATGGATTCACGATCCCCAAGTGTCGAACGCCACACATATTATCAGTTCTATGCCCTACAATAGAGATATAAACCTAACTTTGGGAAAGTCAACTATGGAGTCATGATCCCCAAGTTCTGGATGCCACACATTTGGACAAAACATCACTCTATGTGGTCATTATTTTAATTTTTTTGGATACTAAAATTAAACTAAAAGTGACCCCAAACACTATGTTATGATGAAAGAGACCCAAGAACTCAAATTTATACCCAAACTCAAATGTATGTGCATTTTGGTATTTTGATTAAAAGGATTAAAATTTTAAAGTTGAAAAACACATAGGACAACCAAAGTTTCCAAAAACTATACTCGTGAACTTAAACATGCATTAAAATCATAATCAAGGCATTCAAAATCATTTGAAATTCATTTTTCATGTTTCCAATGTACATTAATACATTCAAGGATAACGAATTGAATTTTTTTAAATTGAATTTTTTATCATAAAAGACCAATTTTTTTCTCAAAACACCAGATTTTCACTCCCCCCCAACTTAGAATAAAACCGCCCTTAATTTTCAAAGAGAATAGAAAAGAGGGATCATAATTGGGATGAAAGAGGGGGATATGTTGAAATGAAATCATGGAATGAAACCACCTGGTTTGAATTTGTTGACCCATCATTAAGAAATTGGCCATTTTGGATTCACGTCACATGTAGACTCCTTAGGGGTGATTAAAGGTTGGGTTTGAACTATGGAAGGCATGGGATTTATTTTGAAATACTAAAATGATTCAAAACATAGATCTCACACACAATAGACATTAGATCACATTGGAAACCCCAAGGGGGTTCTTATAACAAAAATAACACAAAAACACACAAAATAAAAAAAATAAAAATATAGAATCCGGGTTGCCTCCCAGAAAGTGCTTAATTTAAAGTCGTTAGCTCAACTTAGACCCCCCAACTTATCTAATACCAACTTTCAACATTTTCAGGACCCCATTCTTCTCAACTTATACTTGATTGAGATTGATTATTTTTTATAATTTGTTTCATGTGAAAACCCATGTTCAAAAATAAGTGTGCAAGTATAAGGAATTTTAAAAATGGTTGATCTGGTAACTTTTGTTGTATTACCTAATACATCAAGAACAACTTTATCTTTATTAGCTTCAAGAGATGATGAAATGATGACAAAAAAATTTTGATTATCCCCTATGATGTAAGATTTTATAGAGGATGTATAAACTTGAATTGGAGCTCAAATTGGATAACATTTTTAGAAATAGGTGGGGAATTTGAATGGAACCCAGATTCATTTTCAAAATTACTTAGCATAATTGGTTCCTTATAATTAGAAGATTCAACCAAAAAATTAGATATATTAGATTCAAGAATGGGTATGGACTCAAAGTTTTTGATTTCTACCAATGGTTTAGTGATTGGTATTTCTAAAAATAATCATCAGAGTAATATTAAGGACACTCAATCCACGATGCCAAGTTTCCCTCTTGTGAATACAGAAAATCATTTTCCTCTTGATTTAAAGACTCTCTATCAATTACTTAATCTTCTTCAGATACCCCAAATCCTAAGGTTGGTTTTTTAATAAATTTATGTGAGGTTTGTGGGAAAAAACAAACATCACATAAGTTTATGGAAGGGATAATCTTATTGAGATGGGTTCCTCACAAGTTTTAATGTTTTTTAATTGTAGCCTTAAAGATGAAACCTCAGAATTCATTATCTCCATTTGATCACAGAATTGTTAAACAAGTTTTTGGGGATTAGTTTGAATAGGAGTTTGGACTTCATGGACTTCCCTAATATTGATCTCTTCTACCATCCTTGAGAGGGCTGTAAATTTGTCCCTTAAATGTTCATCATCCCAAATTTGTACATGTAACCGGGTGTGTGGTAATCATTCAATGTTTGATCAGTGAAATTTTCTATGTGAGTAGATTCCCAATATTTATTTTCAATTTGATTCCAGTTTTGGTTTATTAAGGGGTAATTATGTTGATAATCCATTGGATTAGAATGAAATTTTGATTTGGGATTCTTTGGACACACATAAACAAAAAGGGGAAAAGAAAAGAGAAATGGGGTGAGCATAGAGAAATTAGGGTGAGAAAAGAATGCTAGTGTATAATATTACTAACTTAGGTCCCCAGTAGAAGTGCCAAATTTTAGTTACACCCAAATTTACCCAAGTTAAATGGTAAAATCAGTCACTTGTGATATATCTTGGGTTATCTAATCCACAGGGATTGAAGAAGAATCCAATGTACACCAATGATTTGATGGAGGTTTTGGATATAGAGTGGAAAACTATTTAGGGTTGAATTGATTGGATTATTAAATAATATTTTTAAAGACTTAATTTAATTAAATTTAAAAATAATGAGTTGATCCTTGGTTATTTCATGGGGTGGATTAGATTAATTTCTTTTTAAATTATTTCAATGTCTTAAATTTGAGCGTTTCCTTCAATGAAATATGAACTTACCAAATCACTCACAGAATTTTGAGTCTTCACTATCCTAAGTCTAATTACCTATAAACTTTGAGGATCATATTGATGATCACTCCAAGGTATATGGTCGTTTTATCACTCTGTATGTGTATCCTTAAAATTGGTGAGTTCAAAGGATAAGGTATATCAGTGAATGAACTCAAAAATAGAATTGATTAAGAATTATTAAAATGAGAAATAACATCCAATCGATCCCTCTGATACTCCCTTGGATCAACCCATTATATGGTTACCAATATATTTATTATATTTTATTAATTTAATTAGGTATTAGACTCATGTTGGTGGAATTGAAGAAGAAGAAGAAACCGAATTACAGTCACTCCATCATTGTGTGATAAAATTCACAAATGCTGGTGTGAATAAGTTCACACCTTGATTAAAAAGTATCAATGTGATATTGAAAAGAATAAAATAAGATAATATGAAGAAGAACTTTTATTAATAAACTGTGGTGAATGAAAAACTTACATGAGAAAAATTGACGATGTGATTACAAAATGAAAGCGGGAAATTACAATTGAGACTAAAAAACATCAATAGAAAGGAAAAACATGGATACCATTACCTTCACTAAAATATCCTTATATAGTCATATTAGAAGACTTAGTTAAATCCCCCATCAATACATTCCTTCTTCGTTAATTTAGATATACAAAAGAATGGTGAGAAAATCATGGGAAATTTGACATTTCAAAGTTGACCAGTAAAATCGTCTAGATACATCCCCCTTATTGATGTGTGAATTTGTAACTAAAGATAGTTGAATATTAAGGGGTCTTAGAAGGAAGATATATTCTTACATTTTTTTCTCTAACATATTTTAAAATTTTCATTAAAATTGTACCATCCTTTTAGAATTTATTCTCGATCTAGTGGGATGACTTTATGGGCGTTCAAATCTGGCCCACCATTTAAACATCAACATGGGATCCATTTATCTCCATGAAAATTTCAGAATTAGCTCTGGAAAGAGTTTAATGAAATGATACTACTATTTTAATCTTTATAAATTTAAAATTTTAGTTTCATTTGGCTTTAATTGTGGGCCCCACTTTTGTTTTATGTGCCTTAGGCTCATTATGCTTTGTCCAGAAAATTTCTTTATTCATGCCCAAAAAATTTCATCTTCCCTTGGGATTCATCCATAGATCATAAATGAAAAAATGTTCCAAAAAAAGTGATCAATAATATCCCAAAATATAAAATTCAAAAAATTAAATAAATTAATTCCAAAAATAGATGATTTATTGGGCCCAAATTTTCACTTTAAACATGAATTGCACTTGTGATGAAAAATGAAGTTCAGTTTATAAAATGCACTAAAATTGATGTTTATGGACTTTGAAGCACATGAATATTAATATATACTCAATAAATATTAGACCCTTTTAGTGGATAATCATCTCCCATTAATTATTCTTCACGTAGTTTGAAAATAATCATGGCCTTATCTTTACTGAAACATCTCATGAATTATTATCATACAGAATCTTATTTATTTTCCCAATCTATATCTATGCACTTGAAAATATATGCATGTATTGATCTCTGTAAATATAAAACTACAATGATTTTTATCCCATGAAGCTCGTCTTAAGTGAATCATCGCATTTATCTAACATATAATTTCTCGAAAGCTTTAGGTATCCCATTAATTGTTCTTTCACGTAGTTTGTACTTAATGGATTTCATGGGTTCTCATTTAAATATTATTTTTAGCTTGTGTTCATCAAATACGTTCATGCATGGTAATTTCATGAATTGTATTTCTCTCAATGTGTGTGGTCACAACTTTCATGGAGAAATATAAGCTCAATATAACTGAATGTTGCGTCATCCCATTTACCATTTGAATCACATGTATGCACATGAGACTGCATACATGTATCAATATTTTCAAATTCATATGCCTATGATCCTACTCCCTCATTCATGAATAACATACCCCTCATCTAAACTATTTGAATATTCATCTTGAACATAAGAGGTGTGTAATGAGCTCCTCAAATTCTACATGTGTGGGTTATGAGAATATCGTATGGCCTTATGAACATAGCTCTTCATTAAAAAACATGAATACACATATCCCTAGTAATAATATTCATTTAAGCTTCATCAATGCTTGAAGGTTTGGATTTAGCATCGATTAGTTTATTCTCTATTATTCATGGACCACATGCATTAATCTCAATTTTATCATCGCATGCATAACTCTCATATAAGATCAATGATTTCACAATCTATATGGAAAGTATGTGCCCTTCATAGAAGCTCCTAACACATAGAAGTTCCTTGTACTATTTTCCTCATGGAAGATCCTTTGTTCTTAAAGCAACTTATTATCTATAGAATATTTGTACATGTTCGATCTCAAACTCACAAAAGATCGTACACATGGAATATTTTTTCCCTCCATTCCTCACAAAAGGTCATCATCTACACAGATGATTCCTGGAGGTCTTATTAAGAAGATTTATGCTTTAGTGAATTATCACAAAATTTATGTGTTGTTCATCCCCCACAAAATCTTATTTCTCATGTAAGATCCATCTAGGGTCTATTCTTATACTCACAGAAGCATTCCTTCCCATGTATCGATCTTCTTCACATAGAAAACCCTCAAAGGGATGAAGGTAGGATATGATGATATGGAGGCTTCTCATTTGATGCAGCATTATGTCCATCTTTTTAATAATAGAGGACTAGTATTTGTATAGTGGTGATCCTACATCAGATTTTTGATCCTCCTACTTACACTTAATTATAATCTACACATCCAAAGCTATCTAGTTGTGAGTATTTGGGTCTACTCTAGGAAACTTATGCCTCTTCTATTATGTCACCCCATAGGGTGGCCCTCTGCTACACCTGTGTACACTTCACTAGTGCAAAAATAGGATTTAACATCAGTTTTTTTATTTTTGACGTCAGTTTTTTACAGACGTTTATAAAGGAATTGTAAAAAATAACATTTTTGGCATCAATTTTTGGAAAACTAACACTGAAAATGATCTTGGTTAAGGTTTCAGCATCGGTTTTGGAAAAATCAACCCCAAAAACCCCCCTCTTCCCAGCTTTTGGTGTTGGTTTATTAATAAACCGATGCTTAAAGTTAAAAAAAATAAAAAATTGAAAATATTACACTTCCAAAATAATCGAAACCCTTTTAATAAAAACACATTATACAATAATAAAATATTATTTATCATTGACTAAAAATATATAACTTACATGCTTTTATCTAGTTAATCAAAAAACTATCTACGCATCTATATTATAAAGTAGAATTAAAATAAACGTACCTGAAATTTACAACATGCTCATTTTTTGTTATTATTGAAGCATTCATTTGATTATCAGTATGTTCAAACACCTATTATATCAAAAGAGTTATTTTTTTTAACCCATATGTAATATTATTCATAAATATTAGAATATACATACCTCAAATCCTAATCAAAATTAATAAATAGTTCGCAAAAATAGATTTAATATGGGTAAGATCATATTGATAATAATACTGGGAATCATTTAATGCCTAAAATAATATTGAATGGTATGAGATAAAAAATAGAATAATATGGCCGAAAATATAAAAGAATTAATACAACTAACCTTATCAAATTTAGTAGTTTCCCTATTTGTGATTATCTCATACATGAATCATAAAATATAATAACCACATTCAACATGTCCTTTTTGATGATGACACTATAGTTATAAAACATTAAACTGATAATAAAAATCAATATATAACAAAAAAAAGAATAAAATCTTATATAAAAACTAATTAAATATATTTCCACATATTTGATTTTATTTGGTGTCTTTATCGACATGTATTCCTTATTAAATTTTTTCCATGAACTGATTTTTCATATATATGAACTAATAATAAATGTCTACACAATGAGAATTAAACATAATGATCTTATAAAAAAACTTACCTATCTAATAAGGTGGAAAATCTTTTACAAAAATTCCCTGATAAAGATAAAAACTAATATAAGGTGCATTCACTTGGGCACAATAAACCTAACAACCAATGCCCCTACAATACAAAAAGTTCACAATTAATGATATTATAATGATCATTAGTTCATAAATATGTTTTTATTCTTACTTATCAATAAATGGTAGAAACCAACACTCAATCTTCGTATGTGATAATATCTCACATATATATGCAACTCTATCAGGATTCTTCACATGTTGCACTTCCATGGAAATGAATTCTAGATCTATAAAACCGTAAATTTTTGTACTTTCATTTTGTAGAAGAAGAATGTTTAGATACCTAATTTAATAAGAAAATATAGTTAGTCAATTTAAAACCATCTTTTATTAAGAAATACACATTTAAATGTCAATTCACTTACATAGAAAAAAACTGTACCACATTCAGGCAGACCTCTTCAAAATCAACTAGATGCATGATATCTTTTTTGAGTAATATTAATGGATATTCTATTCCGTGTATATCGGACCTCGTCCAAAACTCATAGATATAATTAAATGGATAAGAACCCTAAGATAATATTTGTATCCCATAAAAATATCTAAAGTATCTACAGTCGATTGTTCCTGAACATTTTGTTTCATTTGTGCAGCTTCTTTTGGTTTTAGATAATCCTATATAAGTTAAATTTCAGAAAAAATTATAAGTAATTTTGAATCATTTATAATTAATATTTAAAAAACACATACCTCATATGAAATATAATGAAGAAAACCAGTTGGACAAAGTAAAAAAATACTCAAACAATCCCAAACTCTACTGATCTCCTCGGTAGGAAATAGTATTAGAGTATTAAGATCTATTATATCGAGTACTGATACTCTAACCTGACTCATCTGCATAGGCTAGTGATGTACATAATCCCTCAAAAAATGCACAAGTCCTAACGCAAAAATATGTATATGAGGATCTCCATCAAACAACTCACAATATACTTTTTGATCTGAGCGAGGTGGTGGAGGATCAAAGTAAGTATATGGGGTAGGGTAGTCCGGGTGAGAAGGCTAGGAAGGCTGAAAAATGAAAAAAAAATTAGTGTTTATAATTTATAAAATAGAAAAATTGATGACAAATAAATTATATATTTATTGGTCCGAGCGAGGAGGTGGAGGATTGAAGTAGGCAGATGGGGTAGGGTAGTCCGGGTGAGCAGGTTGGGAAGTCTGAAAAATAAAAAATTTATATTAGTGTTTATAATTTACAAAATAGAAAATTGATGACAAATAAATAATATACCTAGGAAGGCTACTCATACGGGGTAGGGTAGACAGATGGGGTAGGGTAGTCCGCATGAGAAGGCTAGAAAGGCTGAAAAATAAAAAAGCTATATTAGTGTTTATAATTTATAAAATAGAAAAATTGATGACAAATAAATAATACACCTAGGAAGGCTGCTCATACGGGGCAGGGTAGTCTGGGTGATCAGGCTGGGAAGGATGAAAAATGAAAAAGTTATATTAGTGTTTATAATTTATAAAATAGAAAATTTGATGAAAAATAAATAATATAGCTGGGAAGGCTATGCAGGATGTTATTGTCTTGCCAAGTGTTCTAACAAATCCTTCTACACAGGTGATTTAATTTGATCACCCATAAACTGTTTCATATTTTTCAGCTCGGCTTTTAATGATTCTATTTCCGGGTCTCTTGATTGCTTACTCTGACCAAAAACCTTCCGAATACTAACACATGCCTGATATCCTCTAACACTTGCCTGATATCCTCTAACACATCTAGGGTGTTCTATCTTTCTCAAATCAGTGGCTAGGATATCCATCCTACCCTTAGGGATAAAAGAGTCTTGTGTCTCTTACTCCTGAAGCTCATTCTAAAATGAAAATTAAAAAGTTATATTAGTGTTTAAAATTTATAAAATATAAAAATTGATGACAAAAAAATAATATTTACTTACAATTTTTCAGCTACTTACTTAGCTTACTCTATAAGATACTGTTCATTTTTCTTCTTCTTTCTCGTTTCCATTTTTCATGGTGAGTGGGAGGAGATGGAGGACCATGTAGAACCTCTTCTAAACCACTACTAGATCGAGCTCTTATTGCTTCAAATTTTTCTTCAATCATTTTCATCTCCAAATACGGATACCCTCCACATGATAAAGTATAAGGTTATATATTTCTTAACTGAATCTCTTGATGAGATCTCCAATAGGCCTATTATATAAAAATAAACTACTAAGTAATTAGAAAATTATATAATAAATTTTACAATATAAAAAAATTATCATACCTGAAATTTTTCTTTATGAAGACCGTCAACAAATTTCTTCCACGTATCTTAATCTATAAATCGATACTTAAGGCATGGGTTTTCAAACCTTATCTTTCCAAAAACATAATTTTTGTCATTTTTGTTTTAAAATCTCTCCATCAAACCGCCGCTAAATAGAGATGTTTTTTCTTAATTTCTTTGGATTCCACAAAATTGAATGTCATCTGTAATTGAATAAATTTCATATGTCATTTAAAATATTTAATATTCAAAAAATGAGATAAAAGAAATCAATTAAGATATTTTACCATCACAGACTCTCAAAGCTGTTGTTTCGTCATCTTGTCCACTAAACTCCAATCAGGATACAAAATACTAATCCTGCAATGGCTCCTCATTGATAATGTACAGAAAGGGAATCCCCGAGAGTGGCCTTTTCAAACCCTCCACACTCGAGAACCCCCCTCCCCACGAAGAGGTCTTCCGGAGAAGCCCCACCGGGAAGGAGCTGTTGTCAGCCGAGATGACATTGAGTCCCATGGGGTTACACCTCGATCAGCGATGGTTCGACACAACAATCCATCAGCCAGGTGAAGTGCGCCCATTCTTCCCACCCGATGAGATACCAGGTGACCCGGCAACAGGAGTGGTACATGGGAGGCGGAAATTCCCCCAAGACGAGTGGTACATTTGTTCTAGTTTCATTATTATTATCATCAAAATATATGTGTAATCTATCATCATCATAAAAAAGTGTTAGTTTTTCTAAATGTGTAATACCACGTTTACCAACTTGAGAACTTGATTTTTTAGTAGTAACAGGAGAAGTCTCCTCTGTCGAGGACGCATCAGTAGTCCTGCAAAAAAATTAAATTAATATTTTTCTTTCATTAAATAAGTATATTACTGAATATTTAATAAAATCAAAAATAGATATACCTTAGTAACTGCTCCTCTCTATATGTATCTAACATTGATACTAGAAAGTGTAATGAAATTTTTTGTACCTATATATCATTAGAAAAATAAATATTTAGAAACAAAAAAGAAAAAAATAAGTAAAAAAGAGGCATGAATTTGTAAGTTTCAAAAAAAGAAACAAAATATAAATATTTACCAGAAAAATTAGGAGACTAATTTAGTGTTTTCCCACATTCTTTCATCATGATCATTACGTATTTCCTGTACTATGTTTGACTTATACTCATTGTAATCATTCGGAAATTGCGTAATATATGAATAAGGCTGATGTCAATCAATAACATCATCAGTATCATCCTCATCACCCAAATGGTATCTATTTCCTTTCAAAATGATGGACCATTGATGATTCGATGGATCAATGACACAAAATACTTGTTTTTCAAATGTCTCGCTGATAAATGGTTCCTCATTGTAATTAAATGTTTTCAAATCAACTAGTTTAAACCCATATTCATCATGTTTCACACCACTCTTACTATCAACCCAATTTCACTTAAAAACAGTGACTCAAAATTTAATATAATAAATTTCCCATATGTCTTCAAGAACTCCAAAATATGGCATTGATGCAGAAATTGGGTTTTTATCTTTGGCACTCGAAAAATTCATTGCTTCATCAAAAACCATCACACCACTATTCTAAATGGTACTCTTGTCATCTAGATTTTTTGTGTAAAATTTGTGACTATTAATATCAAAACCAGACCATGTGATCACATTAAGATATGATCCCCTTTCTAACCACTTAAATGTTTCAAATGCAGCTATATCTATGGTGAATTTCTCTTTAAACCATGAAACAAATATCTTCTTATGCTCAATCATCAACCACTTTTCATTTCTTTTATAATATTGTAACTTTAATTCATCAATATTTGAGAATATATATGATTTAACCTCATCTGTGTTGTTCAAAATATATAAATGTTCCTGCATCACTTCATCACATGGAATGAACTTTACCTTTAAGCCTCAAACCCCTCTAACTTCACTATAAACTATCATATGTCAAGATATAGGGAGACCAATATGCTCCACCTCATACAAATAATCAGTACATAACTCTATCACCTCTTTCGATACATATTTTTGAATAATAGATGCCTCTATTTGATAAGGATTTTCAATATATCCCTTCAAAATTTTCACATATCTTTCAAAAGGATGCATCCATCGTAAATAAATAGGCCCATATATTCTTATATCACACACAAAATGAATTATTAGATGAACCATTATATCAAAAAATGTAGGTGGGAAATACATTTCTAGTTAACAAAGAATAAGAGTTGCTTCATTCTCCAATACATCTAACAAATTTGGATCAAAGACTTTGCTACAAATGGATTTTAAAAAATTACATAACCTGGTGATAGTCTTTCTGATAGTTGTCAGTAATATACCACGCATTTCTACTAGTATAAGTTTTTGCATCAATACATGGCAATCATGAGATTTCATATCTATTAATTTACAAGCCTTCAATGACAATAAATTATTCACATTTGAAGAAAAAATACTGGGTACGTTAATACCATGAAGACACTGAAAAAAAAATTATCTTTTCAATCTTGATTAATGTGTAACAATATAGAGGTAAATATGTTTTGTTTCCTTTCACAGTGGGAGCTAACTCCAAACGTATTCTCATTAATCTGAAATACATCTCCTAGTAAAATACACCTTTAAATAGATACAACCTGGTTTAATATATTTGAGAAAATCTTGAATAACTCTAGAGAAAATGTTAATAGATTATTTAGAAATATGTCTATAGGATTTAGTGATAAATATAACATGGATGAAGGATTTTAATAAATGAAGTGAAGTTAGAAATCTGAATCCAGCTCAGTTTATTGAAGTAATCTAGTTCAATATTTATATTTTGCGAAGGACGTTGTAAATGAGCTAGACGGGGTTATAATATGGACCCATGAACAAGTCATCTATCATTTCTTATAAGTGATATCATGCTATGAATGAGTCACATGACTTGCATATGAGTCATTCTAGACATAAAAAAATTATTATTTTTATATATTAAAAAGATGAAGCAGTAGTAGTAATAGTCCCATGAGTTACATATTGTGAGAAAGATCATAAAAAATATTTAGTGCTTTTAACTCCAGGAATGACTCTACTATTTTTTATTCATTGTATACATACCAGGTAATAATTTCTAGGTTGTGTTATAAGATAATTCTAAGAATTTTATTTCACTATAATTGAGGAAGTGGATCAAAATTTGTTGGTTTAAGAGAAACCCTTAGATATATTTTCAATCTTCATTAATGAGTGGATGGAATCTAAAAAAATAAAGATAAATTGAATTGAACCAAATAAAACTAACTTAGCCTAAATAGAATCAACCAGATTTGAACCAAATTGAACAATCTTAGAGTAAACTAAATTAAACAAAAATAAAGTAAATTTATATGGGATGGTCACATTTAGGGATAACGATTAACCATGTTCAAAATATAAACTAATAATTGAAGAAAATCAAAAACATAATTAAATGATAACTAATTTATCTTCAAAATTAAAAAAAACTTACAAAATTCAAAGTTTAACACGAAAATAGATCCAAATATAAATTTTACTCCATAGAATGATTTAGAATATTAAACGCTGCAATATCTATAAAAATGATTGTAAAAACAAAAAACAAAGATGAACAAAAAACTAAAATCAAACCGCAGTTGAATGTTTCCAGAGATAAGCTTCGAAAGAAACATAATCTGTAGATGATGAAAAACAGGGAGATAATCAAGAAATCATACCATAGATCATGAAAATAGAAGAAAATTGACAGGAACGGTGGTTTGAGATCCCAAATATGTCTTCAAATTCGTCGTGAGTCAATAGGAGGTTTCGTGGTAGAGCTTTTGAAGATCCAAAAACATGAGGGTTTCCCGATCCCGACTAATTCTAAAAGACTTCCGGTGTTGGTTTTTACAAAAACTGATGCTGAATAGTTTGAAAATATTTTTTTTAATATATGGATTTGGTTTTTATAAAAACCAATGCCAAAAGATTCCGAGTTTAAGGTTAATGGCGCCATTTTTTGTAAAAATCGATGCCAAAACTTTTTTTTTTATTTTCGACGTCGGTTTTTTGAAAAACCGATGCCATAAATTATACCTTTTGAGGTTTTTCGCATTGGTTCTACTAAAAACTGATGCCAAAACCCACTTTTAAAAAAAAATTGCGTTTGTTTTTAGTAAAACTGACACCGAAAAATTTTTGCACGTAATATTGGCATTGGTTTAGAAAAAACAGACGTTATTAATTCGATGTTAAATTGGGTATTTCCACAAGTTCTTGTACAAATTATTTCAACTTTTGTATGTTCATGTTGGCCTATTTATAGACTTGGGATAGTTATATGGGCTAACTATCACATAGTGATCTCTACTCCCACATGTGTGGTTGATTTGGCCCCTTGGCTTGCTTGGGGTTGGACTTATTTGTATCAAACTCTATTAAAATGAGTTAATAAGATTCTTCTCTAATTTCTAACTACCTTCCCAAATAAAATACTTTATCATTTTTTATTCATGAAAAATAATATTTTTTCATGGACTTGTCACCAATAACCTCTTCATACAATGGATAGATCTTCATCATCACAATATTCAACCTCATCTAAGTTACTCCTTATTATAGGAAATGTGAATTTTTTAAACTCCATTAGAACATATCTTTTAGAAATATGATCATCTCAACAATCATTAGATATATTTAAACTTAGCCTTGGACTTACCCAAATAATTTATTCAAGCAAGGATCCTTATAATTCCTTTTCTATAGACCATGGAAGTTATTAAGTCATCTTATGGACTTACATAGATGATTTATAAAGCATAAAATCCAATTCCTTTCTCATGAATCTATAAAAATCCCCCAAGCATCATCATCAACTCCTTCTGGATCGTGGGAGATGGCAACATTTCCTTCTGGCAAAGCAACTGGGCGGGATCCGTGATTGGTTTTTTGGGGTGCCTAGGACCTTCGATTACTTTCAAGGAGGCAATATCATACCCGACTTTCGTTAATGATGTGCTGGATAAGACCCAGAAAGAGATTTTTGACTCCATCCTTATCAATTCAGAGCTAGAGAAATGTGTGTTTACTCTGTACCATTCCGAGAAGTTCTCCACAAAAGACTTCCGTAGGATTTACACTTCTCAGGCGTAGCTGGACAACTAGAATAATTTACTATGGTGTAGTAGAATTCCAACCAAGTACAATTTCCTGGTCTGGAGATTAAGGAACTCGGCGATCCCCTCCGATGTGAACATCCAGAAAATGGGAATTAGCCTTGCATCATGGTGTCAGTGTTGTAACAGTAAGGGTGTAATTTTGGCCCGGCGGCCCGAAAGCCCGACAGGCCCGGCCCGAAAGCCCGAGCAGCCTGGCCCGGCAAAGCCCGCATCGGGCCAGGCCGGGCTCGGGCCGCAGGTTCTGCGGGTCAGGCCTGGGCCTTTCCAGGCAGACCCGCGGGCCCGTGCGAAGCCCGGCCCGCTGGCCCGCCTGCTGTAAAAAATGTAACGGGAAACTGCAGTACCTCAAGCTCCCAAGGCTGCGCCTGTAAATTAATCACAGGTCTATGTATATATAGATATATTTATATATATATATATATATATATATCTATATATATATATATATATCTGGATATATCTATCTCTATATACATATATCTATATATACATATATCTATATATATATATATTTATATATAGATATATGTATATATGTAGATCTATTTATATATATATATATATATATCAATATCTATATGTATATATCTATCTATATATACATATATCTATGTATATATATCTCTATATCTATATATCTCTATCTATATATATATCTATACATATATATATATATATATATATATATCTAGCTCTATATACATATATCTCTTTATATATCTGTATATATACATACATATATACATACATCTATATATATCTACCTATATATCTATCTATATATACATGTATCTTTATACATTTATATTTATCTATATATGTATCTATATATATGTGTGTGTGTGTGTGTGTGTGTGTGTGTGTGTGTGTGTGTATTTCTATCTATATGTGCATATATCATTATATATTAACAAAAAATGATATTATATATATACATATAATTATTATTATATATAATTATAATGTGTGTATAAATATATATATACAACGATATATAATTATATATATAATAGTTTATATATATAAACAAAGCCATTAATAATATGTATCAATTAAGTGTGGTTTTTAAAAATTCATTAATAATATATATATGTGTGTGTGTGTGTGTGTGTGTGTGATTTAATATTATATATATATATATAAACAAAGCTATTAATAAATATATATATATATATCAATGATTTAATATTATATATATATAATAACTCTTTGTATATTAATAAAAAAATAAGTCTGGATTTTAAAAATCCATTAATAATATATATATATATATGTATGTATATGTATATGTATATGTATATGATATGATATATATATATATATATATATCAATGATTTAATATAATAGTGTATATGTATAAACAAGGCCGTTAATAATATATATCAATTAAGTGTGGTTTTTAAAAATCCATTAATAATATATACATATATGTATATGTATATGTATATGATTTAATATAATATATATATATATATAAACAAAGCTATTAATATATATCTATATATATCAATGATTTAATATTATATATATATAATAACTTGTTGTATATTAATAAAAAAATAAGTATGGTTTTTAAAAATCCGTTGATAATATATATATGTGTGTGTGTGTGTGTGTGTGTGTATATGTATATGATATAATATAATATATATGTATATAAACAAAGCTATTAATATATATATATATCGATGATTTAATATAATAGTGTATATATATAAACAAAGCCATTAATAATATACATCAATTAAGTGTGGTTTCTAAAAATCCATTAATAATATATATATATATATATATATATATATGTATGTATGTATATGTATATGTATATGATTTAATATTATATATATATAATAACTTGTTGTATATTAATAAAAAAAATAACACACTCGCCTAATGATGTTCGTGCAAGTCCCTCAACTTCATTAATTTTTTTAAGTACGTTGCAACATGCATAAATTATATATATTATACATATATAAATCTATTTAGAAAAAAAATTAACTCACCCAATGATATTTGCACACACCCCCAATATATATATATAAACAAAGTCATTAACTCACCCAATAATGTTCGCACACACCCCCTAATTATTTTTTTACAATTTTCTCATATTATATATATATATATATATAATAAATTATTATATATTAACAAAAAATAACTACCCACTAAATGATATTCGCACACCCCCAACCTCATTATTTTTTTTAAAATATGATAAAACTTTCATATATTATATATACTATATATACATATATAAATTTATTTAGAAAAAAATTAACTCACCCACTACTGCGCACCCGCTAAGAGTGTAATTTCAGTCCAGACAGGACCGGGTCGGGCCTGCCCTGCAAAAAAATTAAAAAACGTTTAAAAAAATGTTTTAAATTAAACAAACGCTAAAAAATACTTAAGTTCAAAAAATAAATGTAAAAAAACGTTTTAAATAAATGATAAAAAACATTTAAATAACAACACTTTAAACTAACCACTCACTGCTGCGCACCCCCCAATAACTCATTATTATTTTTTTAATTTGTACATAATATATATAAATTCACAGACATGTATAAATCTATATAAAAAAATAACATATTCACCCACTATAAAATGTTTTTACAAAAAACGTGTAATACGCGTTTAAAAAAACTTTTTAAATTAAACGTCTAAAAAAAATGTAAAAAAACGTTTTAAACAAGTGTTAAAAAATGGTTTAAATAAAAATGTTTAAAAAGTTTTTAAAACAAACATTTAAATTAATTTTTTTAAAATAAACACTTAAAATATACTTTTTACATTAAAATGTGAAAAAAAGTTAAATTTTTAAAAAAAATACTTGTAAAAAGCATGCGTTTAAAAAAATTTAAAAATGTTTTAAATTAATCATTTAAAAATAAATGCAAAATTTTTTTTTAAAAAGATGTTAAAAAAACAGTTTAAATAAAAATGTTTAAATAAAAAATACTGACAAACGCTTAAAAATTATAAATAAGTAAAAAAAATAAATGTAAAAAATGTTTTAAATAAATGTTAGAAAAACGTTTAAATAATAAGGCTTTAAACTCACCCACGGCATCTGCGCACCCCTCATTATTTTTTTTACAATTTTCAAATAATATATATATATATAGACAAAAAAACATATCCACCCACTGTAAAATGTTAATAAAAAACAAAATAAACGTTTTTACAAAAAAACATGCATTTAAAAATAAATGTAAAGAAACGTTTTAAATAAATGTTATAAAAATGTTTAAATAAAAAAAATTAAGAGACAATTATTTTGAAAATAATAAAAGCCCACCCGGCCCGATTTGAAAAAGCCCGGCCCAGCCCGATGGTTTGGGCCGGCCCGAGGCTGGGCTCGGGCCGCCTCATGGGGTTGTTCGGGCCGGCCCGGCCTGGCCCGAATAGTGGTCAGCGGCCCGACACTTTGCATGGCAGGCTCGGCCTGGCCCGGCCCTGTTCGGGCCGGGCCGGGCCGAAATTACACCCCTATGTAACAGCAAGAATGAGGATAACACGAATCATATTTTCTTTGAGGGAGAGTGGGCTAAGGAGGTGTGGTAGTGCTTTGGTGTTTTTCCAGTGGTCTCCTCTAATGAGCTTCGAGGGTCTTAGTTCTTTGAGAAGTGGTTCCAGGGAATACCGGATAAAGGTTCGGAGAGAATGGCCCATTCTGTGGTCCTCAATGCTAGGTGTTGGTACCTATGGCAGGCCCGCAACAAGGCGAAATTCGAAGGGATTAAATCCACTGGGAGGGCCATCATTGTTAGAATAAAATGCCTGCTGGTAGACATTGTCTCCCTGCTCAAGAACTGGCAGGAGGCCCCCTCCCTGAGGATGTTGCAGGTTGGCCCTGACATGGATCCTCTCTTAGATAGAATGCAGGGGAAATGGGTAAGATGGAGTCCTCTAGAAAATGGTTTGAATCTAAACACAGATGGATCCTACATCTCAGGTACCATGCAAGGAGGATGAGTGGTTCATAATTCAGGAGGGAGTGTGATCCTTTCATTCATGGCCCACTTCGGTAATGGAAACACTCTTCAGGCGGAGGCCAAGGCTCTCTTCACCGGGCTCAATCTATGTAATCAGAACAATATTGAAATCTCCCATGTGGAAACTAACTCTAGGATCATCCATGAATACCTACTGAATAGAGGTTTCACCCCATGGTCGGTTATGTACACCATAAGGAGATGCAAAGAACTTCTGAGGAGCAACATTCAAGTTACACATACATAGAGATAGGGGAATAAAGTCACAGACTACCATTCCTCTCTTGTTATCCCTGGATCTGATGTCACCTGCATTCACAATGCCACCTCCTTGAAGCCTAAGGGTGTGAATCTAATCCGTGGGGACACCCTTGGTCTTCACTATTTTAGACCCCCCTAGTCCTTGAGTTGCTTTGTTCCGAGGATCTTTGGTCTTTTGTTATACCTCCTTGAATAAAAATATATAATAATGATGATTATGGGATTGATAGATGATTCATGACATATTTGGTAATGGTCAACAAATTTTTTTTGGACTAAATACATATTGAACCATTGACAATAAATGAAATACTTATTTGGTCCCTTTAATATACCCATTTGAATTTGTTGGCAATACCATAAATCCATAATGTCAATATGTGATCTTGGATGAATTTATTCTTCTCCCCCTAATTGAAAATAAAATTAAATGGTCGGACTGAGGGTATTTTTATCTCTTTTTCTGCCTTTAAAGGCACACAGATTTTCTTCTCCATTTTTTTTTTGAGAGAAGGATGATACCACATGGTTCACTTGGATATGAACCTTTAGTTGGTCTACTTTAAGCCCACATGGGCTATCCCAGTGTAGAAAATAATAAATATATAACCAAGGTAGTATATGTTGTCCATACACTACCATGAATGTGATATCATACTCATAAAATTTATCAATTCACAAATAGAGGTTTTATAAAACAAATTTATCAATAAAAATGTTATAGCTTACACACATCTTATCAAACACATTAAAAAGATCAAGTGAGAAGAAAATAAATCCCCCATTGTTTTATCTTTAAATAAACCAAAACTATCCATTAATAAATTTATTTAATATAATCAAAAAATAGATGTTAGTGACTTTGGATACCTCGTTCCTTAGGTTTTACAAGCTATCCAAAAATTCCAAATTTACTAGGAGTGAAAAAATAGCAGATTCCTTCTCAATTTTTTTCCCCTAAAGGGATAAACTTATTTCTTTTTCGCCATGGATAATTTTATTCAGAATAAATCCATGACAGAACTCATATTCTTTACTTTCTAGAGTGATATCCATAACTCTTATTCTTTAATTCCCTACATGTTAGTTCAAATAAACAATAATAATAAGGGAATAAGGTGGGACCTCTTAGTTTCTCAAAATTGACTCTGAGGTTGAAAACTTCCTCACAACCTAAGACACCCTTTCCTTCATATCTCATCCTTCCCTTTGTGTGAAACGACCTTTTAAACTATATTTATTTGAGCTCATGAAGTTTCAAGTACTTTCACTTTATTCTTAAACAACTTCAACTACCTAGGTATCCATGTTAATCATTTTCTGGTTGCATGTCCTAGCATCTTTCACATTTCACACAATTCACTATCCATATACAAGTTACCATTGATTGGAATATTTCTTTCATTATTTTACTTTTTTGGAATATTTGGTTCAACACTACTCTTCTATTTTATCCCCAAGGAATACTCGAGTTTCTTTTCTATAAGATTTTGCTTTTGGTCAGTAGATTTTCTCCTTTCTTCACCATTTCTCACCCTTGCTTGTGGATTTTTATGATTTTCATAAAGTTACATATTATTCCAACATTATAATTCTTTGTTTATGGACATGTTACGATTCCAAAAATGACCTATAAACCTTTTTCTCTTCTTTTATGGTGAAATATGTCCATATTTCAAAGGTTTTGTGCCATGATGTTTTTGATTGGATCCACCTCCCTTTTAGACACTCCTTAGGGAACTAATATTCATACATTTTCTCTCATCTACCCTCAATAATAAGGTGGGTTTATAGATATTTTTCACCATCCATATTTTACTAATATTTTCTTTTAAACTTGTACTAGAAATTGAAGCAATATAATTAAAATAAGAAATAGTCGGGTTATGGGTTACCTTCTTCTTAGAGGATGTTTTTGTTTGATTATAGGATGATATCATGCTATTATTACTACTAGTATGATTCTTCCAATATGCATGGTTCTTAATATAAATATGAGTGGCATCATATTCACTCTAAATAACTTGGGAAGATCTAGCTTGTGTGGATTCAAGACTTCTCAACTTTACCTCAAACTCAAGGCACTTCATGTTAAGGGAGTTCTTCACAACCTCAACCAATATTAGGTTATCTTCCTAATCCACTTTTATATTCTTTATTTGATCTTTATGATTTTTTTTAATTCTTCTAAATAATTTTTTACCTCTTTGATTATTTTTTTCTTAACTTCAAATTAAACATATTTTACATCCATAGAGATTTTATGCCATTTTTTATGTGTATAGAAAGATTCTACAAAAAACCTCAAAGATATATTTACAATAAAAATTGATTTGAAATTATTCAATATATTCCCCATATACTTCATTTCTATATGATAATATTTCATATTTTTCTTTTATTATTTTTTTAGAGTGTTACATATGCCAACCTTTTTATCTAATGTCTCTTCCATTTCATTAGACTCTTCTTCCTGCTATAATTTATCATTCTAAAGTCCCTTGATATTTCTAAAAATATAATTTACCACTTATTTGGGAACTTCCCATAATTATTTTTAATCTTATAATGAATATCACTAAGTGATCCATCATCATCATAGCTTAAAAAATCTTTATTAGAAGAATTATAATCAAAATAATTATTACTACTTATACCACTCTAATTAATTTCAATTAATATTGTCTCGCCCTTTACTATGGGATTCTTCTTTGGAATCCTTGCCTTTATTTCTACCTATTTTTCTGAGTCCTGATAGAAATATCAAGATTTGCATCCTTATGAGTAACTTCATTTTTCTCCATATGTGGCATCTCAAACACTTCTTGAAAATAGAACTTCATAAAAGGTATAAAAAATCATGGGAAATTATTTGGATCCTTAGAGGTAACCTCCCTTTGATACCAACTATAGAGCCCAAGAATCGATTAGGTGCCACTAAGAGGAGGGTGAATCATTGGTACACTCTTTTTATGAATTATTTTCCCTTTAAATTCAATATCTTAAACCTGTTATAGTTCTCAATTTGATCAATATAATCTAACTGTCTCGCCTTGTGTGTGGTGATAATGAAAGATAGAAAAACACAGAGTATTTAAAATGTTTGTCATGAAATACTACTCCTTGTTATGTTGGTTATTCCCCAAGGTATGGATTCTCCACTATATCCAACAATTATTTGCAACCAAGGGTAATTTAGTCCCATATATATAGATTCCATAGTGTCTTCCTTCAAAAATTGTTTCCCAACTCATAATCTATTATGTTTATACTACTTTTATAATCTACTAGATAAATTCTTAAATTCTTTAAGGATGTTACATAACTAGAAAGATCTTAATTCTTTTATATGGTTGTCTTTATCCACAAACCTATAGGATCGGGTTTTCTTTTTTATAATTATTCAAGGTCTTCAAAAACTATATACAATGAGTCTTTGGGCCTTAAAACTCCTTCTAGATCTAGAGTGGTCTGGATTTTCCTCGGTATTTGAATACTCAGGTAGATCACCTTTAAAGACTCCTAGATTTGACTCAGATTCTATCCTCAATACTTTGATTTATTGGGTTATCTCATATTGTTCCCAATGTATGAATAGACTCTTTCATTTTTTCATCACCTGCATCATATATTTATACTCATAGAATAAAATATCTCAAATGATATTTTCTATATTCAAAATATGGAAGTTGCATTAATATCGATGATAGGTAAACTTCATATTCAAAATTGGAGGATATTTCTCCTTTTTCAATTCTCATTTAAACTCAATCATCATTTTCATTTAAATTCCCAAAGACTCAGGATTTAATCTTCTTTGAATTTTTTATTCAATCTCATATTGAATACCATAAAGTCTCGGTCACCCATTAATTATTCTTCATGTAGTTTGAAAATAACCATGGCCTCATATTTCCTGAAACGTTGCATGAATTATTCTCATGTGGCTTCTTCTTTATTTTCCCAATTTACATGCATGCACGTAAAACTTCATGCATGTACCATTCTCTGAAAATATCACATTATTGTGATGTGTATCCCATGAAGCTCATATTAATTTCATCCTCACATTTATCTCATATTTAAATGCTTAAAATTTTTGGGTCTCTCATCAATTGTTATTTCATGTGGTTTGTACTTAATGGAATTCATGGATTCCCATTTAAATCTCATTTGTGGCATGTGTTCATAAAACATGTTCATATATAGAAGATTCATGAATCATATTTCTCTCAAGGTGTGTGCTCACAACTTTTATAGAGAAACATAACTTGGCATAACTAGATGTCGCATCTTCCTATTTACTATTTAAATCACATACATGTACATGATACTATATACATGTATCAATATTCTTGAATTTATACACCAGTGTCCATACTCTCTAATTCATGCATAATATACCCCTTATATACACTATTTGAATATTTCACTTGATTACAGGAGGTGTTTCATGAGCTCTTCAAATTCTTCATGTGTAGCTTGTGTGAATATCATATGGACTTATGCATGTGGATATTCATTGCACAACATGTATACATGTGTCCCTATAAATCTCATTCAGTCGAGTTTCATCAATTCCCAGAGGTTTGGATTTTATGTGGCTTAGTTTATTCTATATTATTCATGTACCGAGTGCATGAATCTCAGTTTTATCATCACATACATAACTCTTGTATAAGATCCATGATTTTACAGTACGTAAGGAAGTTCAATTCCCTTCATAGAATCTCCTCACACAAGGAATTTCTATACATTTTCCTTCCTTAAAAAGATACTCTATTCTTACAGCAATTTATTCTTCATGGAAGATCCATGAATGGTTAATCCTCAAACTCACAGAAGATCATACACATAGAATATTTTTACCCTCCACTCCTCATGGAAGGTCATCATCTACATAGAAGTTCCATATAGATATTCTTATAGAAGATTTGTTCTATAGTATCTTGTCATAGAAGGTCCATTTTTTCATCCCTCATAGAGTCTTATTTCTCATGGAATCTCCATATATGGTCAATCCTCGTAATCATGGAATCATGCCTTGTCATGGATTAAGTTTTTATGCATAGAAAACCCTTGAAGGGATAAAGGTAGTATATGATAAAGTGGAGGCTTCTAATTTTGTGCATCATTATGTATATATTCTAAATGATAGAGGAAAACTATCTACATAGCACTGATCCCACATATAACTTGAACTCCTCTTACTTCCAATTCATTATACTCCACACATCCAAAGATGCCTAGTTGCGAGTAATTGGGTCCTCTCTAGGATTCGTCCATCTTTTTTTCCATGCTTCTCTGCACAGTGGGGATCTTCTTCTCTTATACCCACCTATGCATGTTCTATAAACTCTTATATGTTCATGATAGCCTCCCTATCACCTCAGGCTATACATACAGGTTGGCTCCCACATTGTGAGATTTGATCCCACATGTGCGGTTGATCTGGCCCCTTAGCTTTCTTGGGAATGGCCTTATTTTCACTAAACTCTGTTAAAAAGTGTTAAGAAAATTCTTCATATAGTTCTAAATTCCCTTCTCATATAAAATTATTCATTATTTATTCTTTCAATAATATCTTCATGTAGTGTATGGATATTAATTATCATAATATTCAACATCATCAAAGCTACTCCTTGTGGTAGGAAATTTACATAATTTGAACACCATTATCACATTTATTTTAGCATTATAGCCAACTCAACAATCATTAGAAATAATTCCACTTAGTCTTGGACTTATCCAAATAATTTATTCAAGTAAGGAGCCTCACAATTCCATTTCCATAAACCATAGAAGTAATTCAATCATATTATGGAATTAAATGTATGATTTATCAAGTATAACATCCAATTAATTTATAATGAATCTATAACAATCCTCCAAGAATCATCATCAACTCCACTAAACATGTATTGAACCATTAAAAACAAATGCAATACTTTACTTGGTCCCTTCAACACCTGATATGTATAAACTATATTAATCCACTAAATTCAAGATCATAACTTTTATTACAAACTAAATTCAAGTTAAATGGAAACTAATTGTTATGTTTTCATACCTACCATGACATGAAAATTTTATAATAAGTAGTTTAAAATTTTTAAAATAAATAATAAATAATATCCACATCATATAAAAAATTTATATATGTGAATAATTAAATTGGAATAACATAAATAAATGAAAAATTCAATTATTTAAGATGAGATAGAAAACATTAATCCATAAACTTTACTAAAACCAATTTTGATACAGTTTAAAGTTATAAGGATTCATCTTAAATCGGTGAAGGTTTTTAAGGATTATAATAAAAATATAATTTTCTTTAAAATTCCCATAAAAATGGCATGTGCCATAGCATAGTGCATTCTATTTTTTCCCTCTAAAATTTTTGGGTATTATGATTTTTAAATAAATTTTTTTGAGAGGCCTTCTTATTATTATGGAGGTTACCCACATAATCTTATGTTGGAACTATCACTAATGATGAGCACTTGTCGTGGGAAGGTCTTTCTTAATCTTATGTAAGTAACCCTTATACCTTATGTAGGATTCAGAATTGCTAGTTATATATTATATAGTACCCAATCATAACTGGATATTGAGTTAATTCTAACAATTAGATTTATCTCTAGTAGTTCCTTATAAGAGGTCATGCCAGCCATTTTAGAATGGCTAAGGCATTTTAGACAACCAAGTTGTTTTGTAAAATGGATTGTAATTTTTGAATATTCCATGAAAATATTCATGGTGATTATTGACAATGACATAGATACGGATAACTGAAATGGTAATGATAATTATCCTATGATGATCTATTTTCCATTTTTTTTGAACAATGATAAAAAAAAGATTGTTTCAAGTTCATTATGTCATGATCAATTAAAAATATGAAATGAATCATCCTCTTTTATGAAGGAGATATCATGGTCACGAAAAATCTATAATAGAAATGGGTTTTTTGGGGTTCAATGATGTGGTGCCTAATTATATGCCAATTCAAGTTTTATTGATGGATATTCATTGTTTCAAATTATCATTAGTAGTTTCTTTGATAAGACTAATGGGTTTTTTGGGACATCTTTATTCCCATTAGCAGTTAAAGTAAACATAAAATCCTTACCCAAGATCCTACCAAGATAAAATGATAGAATGAAATGATAAAAAGATAATACATTAATACCTCACTCTCCATGTTGTCAATATTCATTGGTAGTAATTTTTATCTAGTTCCATAAGTAACAACCAATAATTTCTTTCCTATGATGAAATCTATTATCCATTAGAATCACCAAACGCATTAGCAAGACCTCCATTATCTAAAAGGTGTGTTGGTGCCTCTTCCTTGAAAAAATGGAGAGAATAGAGATTAAGATATTTTGATCAATGAAAGAATTATATCTAGTGTCTATTAAAATCCAAATGAAGTTCATGAAATCCCTTTTATATGACACATGCATCAAATGCACATTCTAGTTGGAAGCTCGTGACATTCCATACATTATGAAATGAGAAAAATATCTGGTTCCCTTTCATTGATGATTATTAATGTTTGAAACTCTTCAAAAAATTTCATTTAGTTTAAAATTCATAAAATTATGTTTTATCAATAGAACATTATTGATAATCACTCTAGAAGAACCAATTGAATGTTATCTCATTCCATTCTCACAAACACTATAACATGGTGAAAAAAAAACAATGACCAAACATCCACCATGGCATAATTGTTCGAGTTTGTTCCCTAGAACCAACATATGTGCACTTTATGATTAATTATATTCATAGTTTTTAATATTAATAAACATATTATCACATCATGATTGTTCTTATATCTAATATAGAATGTAATAATGTCCTAAGAGTAGTTGTCACACTAAAAGGTCATAGCAGTTCCACGCTATGATGAGAACCCAGAAGTGTCACGATAATATTCTTAAATATATATTCTATAGCCAGATGATAATATTTAAGGTAGAAAAATGATACAGGATAATAAGGTTGGAGACTCGTAGAAATTTTAGGAACCTTCTCATGGTGTACACCCTTGGAAATATCATGTGTAGGATATTATGAGAATGAGACCCGCCGGTGGGAAATTCATATTTATATGTTTCATTGGATGTTCCTATATA
This sequence comes from Viscum album, assembly GCA_963277665.1. Taxonomy (NCBI): domain Eukaryota; kingdom Viridiplantae; phylum Streptophyta; class Magnoliopsida; order Santalales; family Viscaceae; genus Viscum; species Viscum album. The sequence goes on along the minus strand of OY728136.1, from coordinate 1,121,989,686 downwards.
TAGACATGCATACTGATCCTTAGAATTTAATATTATTATTAATATGTATTATGAGTCAAGTAATTTGATGTTGTAATATCTCGACTCACATACCATTAATCCAATGCTCTGAGTCGGTTCACCATGAGGCCTCAAGCACACCTCCTTGTATGCTAGAGGCTTCTGACTAGCAGTGAGGGCCTAGGGTGTGATGGTAGGGAGACTATGCCTTTATATCAGAGTAAAAAAATATTATAAATAACTATATAAAATCCAAGAATTAAATAAATATAGTGCATAAGTATTAAATAAAATGAAATAGATTACATTGTAATAATCAATGAAAATTCTTTAAAATCCCAAAGAATTATGTCATACATACAACACCGGTCACCCCTTAGGATGACCATACAAATAAAGGAGTAAAAAAGTAACTAAAATAAAATTATACGGATTTAATTCTAACTACGAGTCATACCACATACCCAGTCTCCAGACACTGTTAAACTACACCATCCCGATCAGAATAACTCACACAAGCAGCTCTTCTTGATCATGCAACTCTGGGCCTGTGCCCTTGTAAGAACCCAGTTTTTCACTCAAGTATGGATCATTTAATTTTCTATCTAAATCTTTACTTTGGACCTAATATGGATTATTAATGAGTTATAAAATGTTATGAGGGTTTTTGGGGATTTTTTGGAGCTTAGAACACCTCTTTTTGGGAAAAGAGGCCATCTCTCATGGTTTGTGCACGGTTTGTGCGCGGTTTGCCTAACCATGCAGATTGTGTTTTTTTTGGAGAACTATCTCACATGGTTTGCGCATGGTTTGTAAAACCATGTGGAAAAATTTAGAGACCTGAAGCTTGACGTACATTGACATTACATTACATTTGTGGAATACTTAGTACATAACAAAAACACACACACAAGGACCATAATAGTTTAGTGTCTTTAGAAACTCGGAATATAATCCTCTAATCCTGGTGAAAGATCTTCAACATCTCCCATAAAGATCTTCCTTTTTATTATACCTAAAAACTTTCTTTATATCCTGGGGAAAAGAAAACATAAAAGTGTGAGCTCAAATGCTCAGTAAGGGTAAACAAAAGAAATATCAATCACATCATTTTCATAAGAACATAACATTTTGGAAAACTTTACCTGCAAAAGAGAGCATAATTTCATAACATGGGATAAATCATAGTAGTGAAATGAAATCATAATAATCATAACTTAAAACATGAAACTTTGTGGCATTCACACATAATTATAGAGAATCATTTCTTGTTAGTCAAGACTCATTGCCAATACTATCTTAGTGGACAAAGTCCCTTTCTGAACCGATTCACCCTCGTTTCAGTCCTGTTTCACTAAACCGGTATAACCTACCATTCCAGCCATGTCTATCTCATGAGATATAAAATCTTTACCCAATGCATTGGAGGGAGATATAAGTCCCACACATCTCATAATGATACCATTCTTACGTGCTCCACAAAATCATAAATCATACATCATTTCATAACCCATGTAATAAAAATGGGATTCTTAAACATCATGACATCATAAAACAATTCATATAAGATAAAAAAATTCATAAAAATAATTCCATCACAACATAATCAAATCAATGTAATAATATGGATAAAAACATAACCCTTTATTATCTTATATGGAAAATAATTTTCATAAAACACTTGAACTTCATTCTTGAGGAAAATATCATTTCTACTTTAAAAACACTTTTCCTTTCTTAACATGTCATACAATTTTAAACTAAAAGAATTTGATTAAAAATAAATTTGAAAACTTGTAAAGAATCTTCTTGGAAACAATTTTTTAAAAATCCATTCATGCCGTATAAGTTAAAAAAAACATTCTTCTCGTACTTTTGTCGGAAAAGACAAAAAAAAGTACCTCGTATGAAAAACGACAAAATATTCCTTGCATATCTTTTACTAAAAACTCACCGAAGGGTAAAATTGGATTTAAACAATTGTAGGTGGATGGAAATAATATTACATATTCAGGAAACATGGATGTGTATGATAAAATACACCCCAGTAAATACTAAAGTATAAACAATCTCGGATAAAAATGAGATTGTGATATTTCCCTTACCTTAAGTCTGATTTGATTCGTAAGTGTCCGAACCTCCTGTATAATGATTTAAATAATGTCATTAACTTATTACAGAATCATATTCATTGTTATTATATCATATATGGTTCACTTATGACTTTATATTACCCGTTCTTTTGTAAATTCCATGTTAAAGAAGCGTTTTGGGTAAAATTGTTTCATTTATCGTAGGTGTTTGGACTTGTTGTTCTTGACATTATTATTACTTATATCATGATTTACTTACTTCCAGAATATAAAACATGATCTATATATCATATATATTAAGTATATATATATATTTAATAAATATATAAATGAAATGAAACACACCGTTCATGGAGACGGTAGTCCGTATGTACGCATGAACGCTGTTTTCCTTTCCTCATTGTCTTGAATGGAAGTAAGTAGATGAAATACATATATACATAAATCCAGTAGACTTATAATGTCATATATTTCATTATTATTGCTTATATATACTTTATAATTATTCTTAAATGGTTAACATGGAGAATGAATCTCATCGCGTCGTGGAGACAGTAGTCCGTACGTACGCACGAGCGATGATATCATTCCCATAGTCGTGGAATTGTGTTGAAGTGTATGTATACTATTTCAGTATCAATATAACTCTATAATAATCATATATAGTTACTCCTTACACCATTATACCCATCCAATTAAGGATGTGGCGGAAAATAGATTACACCATGGCGTGGAGACGGTATTCCGTACGTACGCACGCGCGGTGATTTCCTTTTTCTGTAGGATGGATAGAAGGTTAATTAGAGTTGTTTAATATTTATAATAACATATCAGTATATAAGAAATACTGATGTTATTACTTTATCATGAAACAAATAAAGAAGAAGAAGTTGAAGAAGAAAGAAATTGAAAAAGATCGGTAATGGATATTACCTCTTTTTGACGCGCCTTTTCTTAACCTCCACTTAAAGAACTAAGGATGGTCTTTGAAGAAGACCAAGACCTCTAGGATGATACTAGGGAAGTGTAGAAGATATTTTGGTAGGGTTTTTCCGATCTTGAATGCTCAAATTGGTGTGAGGAGGAGAGGGAGGAGGTGCCCTTTTATAAGGGAGGAGAGGGGCACCTTAGGAATATCTCAAAATATTATTTTATATTAAGGTCAAATTCGGTTTATAATGGTTCCAAATGGTCTTATTTCGAAGATAAAGTGGGGATGGGTCGAAATCCTCTCATCCAATATGATTTAGACAAGTTTAGGTTATTATTTTAACCTTATCAATTAGATTTAACTCTAAGTTAAATAATTTAACTTTTACCGTGTCTTTTTGTTTTCTTACACTATATGGTTAATAAACTTACTATATCAAGCCAAACGAACCCCAAATTGTTTATTATTAATATATATAACCTTATCTAAGTCATTTGGCTGAACCTTATATTTTTAGGAATAACATAACAATTAATAATATAATATTTGTTTTAAAAACTATTTTATGTCAATTTTGACACTATTTAGTAATTGATTTTTGTAAAAATCCTAACAGAATTATAAGTTCGAAAAAAGTTAATTAAATCACTACTAACATGTCATATTAACCTATAAAATTAGTGGAATTCATAAAAAGTCTCAAATTATATTTATTTGAGTATTTATAACATCAATTATGTCAATATTTCATTAATAAGATAATTATTGCATCATCGTTGTGTCATAAATAAATTAAATTATTTAATGTCTAAAAATTACAAACAAAATACCATTATGTAGTAAATCTTTTTATATTTCTAATGAATATTTATAGTCGAATTTATCTTATGTATAACCCTATATTAAAAATGTTTTATTAAATAAACTTTGATTTTAACTCTTTTAACTCTTCTTTGAATTAAATAATAATAAATGTCCTAATCTAATCCAAGTGGGCCTAAATGGTCATATTTTATTCCTAAGCTTTTTTTTGGTCGAATTACACTTATCCAATAGAATTTGGACATGTGTTAGGGTAATAATAATATCATTTTTACCCTTAATTACCCTATTTACTTTTAACCGTGGTAAATAAAAGTAAAAAGTTACTATTCACCAAAAATTATTTTCATCTCATTGAACAACATTTTACATACTGACATCAACCGTGTCTCTCGGATTTTTGAAATTCCACTCACAGAAGCGGTAAAATTAAGTTTTATGAACAATTCAGTTTTTTTTAACTACCACTTAGTGGTTTCACTATTCATCAAAAATTGAAAGTTTTCAGAAAAATACCAAAAATTAGGCCTAAGATATATTTGATATTATGAACTCAAAAATGATTTCTATTTTACCAAATTCAAAACATATCAGTTTCATTAATTAATTTAAAAATTAATTCCCGTCGTCAAAACAAAAGGCGTGTTTTTAAGAGATAATAACTATCAAAAGATTGACACTTGTTTATAACTGGTTTAAATGTGAAATTATATACAATGACCAACATTGTATTAAATTGTAAAAATATATTCTAAATATACTTTAAAACCACTCAAATTAATAATTTATCACTATTAATTATTTCGATTAAAAAAGTTGTTTTTAATTAAAATTTAGTAATTTTCACTATTCATCAAAAAATAAAAGTTATCCAAAAAGTACCAAAATTTCACCCTAAGCTAATTTCGATATTACGAATCCAAAAATAAAGTCCATTTTGATAAAATAAAATTTACAAAATTTCAAAAGGTGGTTATTACTATTCATAACGGCTAGTTTTAATAATATTTTAATATCAATATTGCTGATTAGTGAAACTCGTTATTGCGTACTACACACGCTATCGAGGAAGGTCGCGATTGCGTGTAATGGAAGTCAAGTCAAGGATGCGTGTTGTGAAAGCTTCTTTTGGTGTAGCGTACAACACAAGACATTAATGAAATTAAAAAGAATATTTTTCATAAAATTTCGGGGTGTTACAAAAAACCATGGGCAAGCTAAAATTCTAGGTAAAATGTCCAAAATTCCCTTAATGGTCTATTTTCTCCCCTCTTCTTCCCTAACTTAGAAATAAGTAGGATTATCCTCCTTTTTCACCCATTTGGGGATTTTTGAAGGCCAAAGATAAGGATCAAGAGATCTACTTCATCTTGGATCTGATTGAGCTTTTGTTTGTCATGTTGGATGCACAATGATAAGTACTCAAGTCCTCTTTAGTCGTTCTTCTTCTCACATGCTCTCGACCTAGATATCCTCATGTGAGCATTTTTCACCTTTTCTTAGATATACTTCAATCTGAGTAAAATAAAGGGCCGATACCAAAGGAGGATAGTCATACAACCCTAAGGTGGGTGGTCTATAACTCATCCCCTAAAGTTCATTCATTTTGTAATATTTGTGTGGGGCCCACCAATTCCATCGAAAGTCATTTCTCAAATTTATATTTCATAATTATACTTGTTAGAATCGTATGGTTATTCTCTTTCAAAATATGTGATTAGTTGTTAGCAGTTACACACACAAGTCAATCCGCCCATGTCGAAGGTTATGTCATATTTGGGTTTTAGTGTTTTGGCAAGTTTGAGCCACTGTTCAGGTGTTCCCTTGACTGACCTTCCTAAATGTGAGCCTTCCTATAATAAATGGATTTCTATTAATGAGAATTGCATAATGGAATATAACATGTATGCTCACCACTTAATTCACCTAAGGTAAGTGCTTCAAATAGATTATTAAATGTGAAATATGAAATGGAAATTATACTAAGTATATAACTTGGCTTTAACAAATGATATTGAATAAAGGCTACATGTCCATAGCACCCCTTTACATATTGATGGAAGGTAGCATAGTGAAACTCAATAATTGAATATGCCTTAATGGTTAATTAAGACTTGATTAATTTTTACAATTATAATTGGAATATCCACACTAATGGAAGTCAAGGCTTGAACCTAATGAATGATTACATGACTACAATATCAAATAGGAATGGACTAACTTGATCTCACTTTGGATTCTAAGAGGATAATACCTTGGGTCTCGGGAACCCCATTCCGACTCAAGGATGCAGTTTTCTTAGGTTGACACCCACCTAGACTTCGGTTCTTGTCTATTCTTTGGATTCCTAGTATACTACCATAGGGTCCTTTATATTATTACATGATACCTCAGATACACACCTTGGTTCCAACATTGACTAGTAGGTTCCATGGTTAAAGCCTATAGTGCCATGTCCTTGCTTAGCCCCATTTTACCCAGATTGATCACCTTGGACTTGGAAGGTGCCTTATTGTGGAATGACTTGGATTACACTTCTTGGATTACACTATTACCCCTTAGTTAGACTTAGATACTACTGAGTTAGTGTTCCGTGAGATCTACATTACCTTGGTTATTACCCTGGAACTCCCTCATCGTATATCATTTCTAGGTTTCCTTGTTATGTCTTGGGACCTTTAATACTTATGATATCATGAGGTGATGTCAGTGTTGGTTATGCCTGGCATGAACTATTAACATTAAATAATAATTACTCAATTAATGAACTGGTTACATGTTCATACACCAGCTAAGGGATAAAGTAGGTACTTGGGTATTTAGTTATATTGAAGTGCTTTCTTTACTTTATATATGCATGCCTTCACACTATTATATTCCATTACATGGGTCGGATGTTATAGACACCATTGGTGGTGGCCCACTGAGATTTATCTCACAACCTTTTCGGGAATCGTTTGGTACCCAGAGTAGATTACATGACTGCAAGTCTTGACATAGGGAAGCATACAACTTCGAACACTTTATTGTGTACTAATAAGATGGAGCTTGATAGCAGATGATGAGTTGGATCTTAGATGCTTGGAGTAGCCTTTGTTTTCTTTTACTTTGTGGGACATTTTATGCTTATTTTCTTGTATCCATGTTTTCCATCTTTCTAACTACATGATATACATCATCATTGTTACAATTGATTCAGTCATTGTTATTCTTGTTTATTTATATTGCTTCTGCTATTTACTACTATATATATCCTTCCACTCTGCTACACTCTAATAATGAGGGAATAGTTTCCCCACAGACATACCCTAGGCCCTTTCTGCTAGTCGGAATCCTATGGAATTTGGGGAGATGTACTTGAGGCCATGTGACCCACCAGGCTCGGGGCACTCGTTAAGTGGCATCTGGGTCCAGGACGTCACAAAGTGGTATCAGAGGTGGTTTCTTTTCTTGTGTTTCTATTTGGAGACAATATATTGGAGAATATGAACGCTTGGGACTTGGTCTTAAGCTATGCTTGGGCGTCACGAACCCATGTTCAGGGTAAAAACCAATTTTCCAAAATTATAATTATTCTTCTACTTTTACTTATTACAGTTGATGTTATTTCACCATTAGGTGATGCACATGTTGTGTGGTGTTATTGATTATTTATCTATTTTGGGATTTTATTTCATCCTTGACCCGATGATATGAGGGTATAGAGAATTGTTAAATGCATCATTATAGGCACCTAAAATTCACATGTCATGAATATCACCATCCCATATAAGATAATTTTACTGCCTTTCATTACTTGATATGCCTGTGATTGCTGAGTGATGTTGTGATAGTTAGCTTATGCTTGTATTACTCTTGGATGCGATTGAGTGATTTCCTATCTCAATTCATGAGGTGTATGGGCCCTCATGGGTTGGTATAAGTAATTTACTGAGTTGAGCCATTATACTATAAATAAATGGGTGTTGTTTCTCGTGATAGGTGTATGGGAACCGATTCATCGAAAATGACTATCCATTATAAATTGAACCTTGAAATCAAAAATGAATTGGTTTCACATCCTTATCTCACCTTGTCATGTTAATGAAAGGTAAATGAGTGAACCTAGTAATTAACTGAAAAATTACATGAAACATATACTTGAGAACTTACCAATACTTGGTCATCTAAGTGGGTAGTTTGGGTAGTATACCTTGGGTAGTGAGTTTTCTTATGTTCAGCTTCTTCTAGTGATGTTATCTCCTTACTTCGAAGATTGTTCTGAGGTGTGTGCTTGGCATTTGTAAACCAATATTGTCATGATGTCCTCATTTCATTCATCAGCCAACTAGCAGTGAGGGCCTAGGGTGTGTTTTTGGAATTTGTAAACCAATGCAGCCACAACATCCTCATTTCATTCGTCAGCTGACTAGAAATGAGGGCCTAGGGTGTTTTTGTGGAATTTATAGACCAATGCAGCCACGACGTCCTCATGTCATTATCCAGGAAGTTGGTGATGATCATGCTCCAAACGTGGTGGGCCCTAAGCCGCCGGTCTTACCACCAGGTGTGCCACATGAGGCACCGCCTGTTATTCCCGATTCGAGCACTGATTACCAAGTTCATGATATTTTCCTACGTCTGATGTAGTTCATGATGGTGCTCCATAGGTTACACCTACGATGGCTGATGTAACCCGCAAGTTCCAACAGTAGCATCCTTTCACCTTTTTAGGGGATGGTGGTTCTCAGGCTGCTGAGTCTTGGCTAGAGGACATGTTATCTATCTTTGAGTATATAGAAACACCTCCAGAGTAGAGAGTCAATCTTTCTACATACATGCTTTAGGATTTGTCCAAGCATTGGTGGGATGTGGTTACCCAGGCTGGTCGTCGTCAGGGCATGTTATGGGTTGATTTCCAAACTACCTTCTATGATCAATTTTTTCCTCAGGCACTAAGAGCTGACATATCCAAAGAGTCAATGCATCTTGAGTAGGGTTCTATGTCAGTTATAGAATATTCATCATGTTTCACTAATTTACAGCACTTTGTACCACTTCTAGATGGTGATGAGATTTAGCGTGCTAGATGTTTTGAGGATGGACTTCAATACACCATCTGAACTTAGGTGAATGTCTTTCACCTGCCTACCTTTTCTGAAATAGTTGATCAAGCCCTTATCACTAAGAATAACCTAAGGGATGACATGAGTATCGAGTTTAAAGGATTAGTGTCACGTCAGTCCAGTAGTTCTTCCAGTGTAAGGAAATGTTCCCTTGAGGTTTCTCATCAAGGTAGTGGCAGGCAGAGTATCCAATTTGATAGCTCTATGATGTGTCATAGTTTAGAAGACTGGGGAATAAGAAGCCCCAATGTGACAGAGACCCTATGGAGTGTCGGTCTTATGGTCATATGGTTCATCTTCAGTGCTTCTGCAGGACCTGTCCACCAGCTTTGAGTGGAAAAGGATCAACATTAGCTCCACCTTCAGGAGAAAGTTCTTTTGCACCACGTCAGGCGGGGAGTTGGAATAACACTGGTAGGTCTAGACGAGGAGGAGGTCATGGTCGTGGTCGTGGTCGTGGTAGTCCAACCCCTGATCACCAGCAGTGCCAGTAGATCATTCATGATCGCAGTAGTCCATTTGTTGCACAGGTTCATGGATTAGGTCAGTTGCATGCTTTACAGCCGACAATTGAGGATCAAGCTGCGGTGCCATCTATAGTACAAGTTACTATTCTAGTATCCTCCACTATTTTATCTACTTTGTTTGATATAGGGTCTTAAAACTCTTTTATTATTATATCTATCATGGAAAGTCTCATACTAGAGATACAATATCGTTGTGGTGTAATGACCCTTGATACATCATTGGGAATGTTGATAGAGGGAATATGGCAGTGTAGGGACTGTCCCCTTGAGGTAGGCAGTTACTCTTTCTTGTGGAATCTCTTTGTTCTCAAGATTATAGGCTTTGATCTCATTCTTAAGATGTACTATTTAGTACACTATCATGCCTTTGTAGATTGTTATCGTTGTAGGGTCTCTTTTACACCAGAAGATAACAGTTATCTTTTCAAGGATGAGTGGGATGTCCAGGCTGGGAGAGCTGGACCAAAGTATCATGGACTAGGTAGAGTGATCACCTAGATTGAAAATATTTTCATGGAGGATTAGGGTTTTCTTCAAACTGATTTCCCTCCATTAGTTGATTGTTTTAGGGAAGTCTTTTCTGATGACTTTTTTGGATTACCTCCTAAGAGAGAGGTATAGATTACAATTGAGATTGTTCCAAGAGCAGATCCAGTGTCCATTCCTCTATACAGGATGACAACTACTAAGCTTCCGGATCTCAAGTGGAATATGGAGGACCTAGAGGCCAAAGGTTTTATACATCCCAGTACATCCTCTTGGGGTTCACCCATTCTTTTCACCAAGAATGAGGATGGAACCTTACATCTATGAATAGATTACAAAAGGTTTAACCAGATTACAGTCAAGAATCAATATCCACTCCCTCAAATAGATGATCTCTTCGATCATCTCTAATGAGTGAAGGTATTCTCAAAAATCGACCTAAGATCGAGTTATCATTAGGTGCGGGTCATACCATCAGGCCTACCTCATAGATTTTTCCGTAGCAGGTATGGTTTTTATGAGTATCTTGTTATGTCTTTCAGTCCTATGAACACGCCTACTGTTTTTGTGGCTTTGATGAATAGGGTTTTTCATCCCTATTTAGACTCTTGTCATGGTCTTTGTGGACGACATCTTGGTGTATTCTCAAATTTGTAACGCCCATGCAAAACATCTTGAGATCGTTCTGAGTACACTGAGAGAGCATCATATTTATGCCAATATTTCTAAGTGACACTTATGGATCGACAAGGTCCACTTATTGGGTTATATTATCTCAGAATCAGGAGTATCTATTCACCCTGAAAAGTTTGGTGTTGTAGTTTCTTGGGAGCAGCCCAAGAATGTGTTTGATATCAGGAGTTTCTTAGGGCTCTTCGAATATTATAGGAATTTCATACAGGACTTATCATGTCTTTATTCACCTCTTAATAGACTTACAAAGAAAGGTGTTAAGTTTCTGTGGTTAGAAGCATGCGATAAATCCTTTCAGGAGCTAAAAGGGAGGCTTGTCTCAGAACTAATTCTAATTCTTCCCAAACCTAGAAAAGGTTATATCATCTTTTTTGATGCATCAAGAATTTTCATAGGAGTAGTGTTGATATAGGAAGACAAATTCATTGTGTACAGAACTCGGAAGTTGAGGTCTCATGAGAGAAATTACCCAATACATGACCTCGAGCTAGTAGCAGTTGTCCATGGCTTACATTGTCAGAGACACAATCTATTGGGTGAGAGATTTGTGGTGTACACATATCACAAGATCCTCAAATATATCTTTTCTCAGTGTGACTTGAACCTATGACAGCAGATATGGGTCGAATATCTACAATCCTTTGATTTTGAGCTTTATTATACGCTTGAAAAGGGAAATGTGGTTGCTGATTCACTGAGTCAGAAAACTCAAACGCAGGCCGTATAGGAAGCCAGTGATGAATGGAAGATAATGGACCTCTTTTATGAACTGTATCTGGAGTTTCATGATAGTCATGTGTACGTGGACATATCTGGGTTCCCACAAACATGAGAGGGGATTTGATGAAGGAGTCCCGTGCTTCTTAGTTGGTAGTTCATCCAGGCATCTCAAAGATATATCGAGATATGCAACACCAGTATTGGTGGTCTGGGATAGAACGTTAGATAGCAGGCTTTATCGCTAGGTGTTTTACCTTTCATCAGGTGAAGGCGGAGCACTAGAGACCTGTAGGCTTGTTACATCTGCTTTTAGTCTCAGAATGGAAATGGGAAGATGTTGCTATGGATTTCATAGTTGGATTAACTATTTCTTTAAGGGGTAGTGATGTTATATGGGTAGTCATTGACTGACTAACAAAATCATCCCACTTCATTCCTTTTCAGGAGACTTTCTCATTTGATGATCTAGGAAGATTGTATGTCTGTGAGATCATAGGACTATAAGGGGTTCCACGTACTATCGTTTCACTTCACGGTTCTGGAAATGTTTTTAGAAATCAATGGGAACTCAGGTTCTTCTAAGCACAACTTTTCAACCTCAAACCGATGGACAATCAGAATATACAATACATGTTCTAGAGGATATGCTCCGAGCATGTGTCCTTGATTTCAGTGGTTCTTGGGAGAAGAATATCCCTCTCGTTGAGTTCTCTTATAATAATAGTTTTCAGGAAATGATTCAGATGTCTCATATTGAGGCCTTATATGGTAGGCTATGTCGATCACCCTTGTGCTGGATAGAGGTGGGTGAGGAAACCCTACTAGGCCCTCATATAATTTAGGATACATCATAATAGGTTCAGCTGATCAGGAAGCGTGTGAATACTGCTCAGTCTAGACATAAATCTTATATCGACCGCCATTGAATACCTCTAAAGTTTGAGGTTGGGGATCGTGTTTTTCTTTGGGTATCACCTAGGATTGGGAATATATGACAACCCTTCTTTTTATTACAACTTAAACATGATTCATTACATAAAACTTCACTTGATAAAACAAAGAAGATGAAGAGGTTTGGTGTCTTTGGGGCTTAGGATCATTACATAAAAACTTAAAACATGAAATACAACATCATTATTGAAAACTTCCTTTATATGACCACTACATTCCTTCGTACTTAGCATTGCATGGGATAACCTGAGGACATGCATAAGAAAAGGGTGAGCTATAAAGCCCAGTAAGGGAGTACACATGGAATAACATGATGAGTAAAATACATGTTAAAAAATAGGTATATCAATAGAGCATAAAAGAAACATGAACATAAAGGCATGATAAAGCATGATAATAATAACATGGAGATGTGGCAACAACACTTATCATGGAATTAGCATGAGCCAAGGCTCATTTCACATGGAGCATGAGTAAACCCTCATTGCACATGAAGCATGAGTAAACCCTCATTGCACTTGAATTATCATGAGTCAAAACTCATTGCACATGACATATCATGATACTATACTTTACCCAATGCATTGGAGTGCTATAATGGTGCACCCTTCTTAAACATTTCATTTCATGTATAAGTGTGTCACATGGATCATAAAACATGGATTCATAAAACATAATCATTTATTCCACGATAAAGAAATGTGGAATTCATACATGAAACTTTACAATCAATAAGTAAATGTGCATAAAGGTGAATACCCTCGATGGAGAAATGGGCATGGTATTCACTACACAATGACATTGGCTTAGAAAATCGGTGTGATTTCGGCAGCGTAACGGTGTGAAGAAAGAATTTAAAAAAAATGTTGATGAGAGAGAAAGGGTTTAATCATCATATTTACATGTAATGGACAGTAATTAGGTCATATATATACATGTCCCATCAATTGTAATGGAATTTAGGTTCATGATACAAGAGTATTTCTTGAATGTAAAAGAAGAGAGAGAAGTTCCTTTCGGAATTTCGACATAGTAACAGGTGTACATGGGAGGCATTTAATGAGAGAGAAAGGGGTCTCCCATAATTCAAACAATAATAGGGAAGTATGGGGTAGGTTCGAAACCATACCCCAACATTCATAATTGAAATTAAAAGGGCAATACAACTTAAAGAAAATTGACAAAAATGAGAAAGGAAGAAAAAACCCTTACTTGGAAATGTGCTTCCAAAGGCTAGAGAGAGGCTTGTGAGAGGCTTCTTGGGAGCTTGGGGCACCTTGGGAGGATTATAGAGAGAGTAGGTAATAGGTTGGACTAACTTAAAGGGCTTTGAGTGAGGAGGAAGTGGGAGCTTGGGTGGGTTTATATAGGAAAGGTGAGGGAATTCTTTATTATTTAGGTTTGGGACCCCTTATATTAAATTAATCCAAACCACAAACCATCCCATGGTTTTTTCCCATGGTTTTTGGAAAAGGGAAGAGGAAAAAAATATTTTATAAGGCCAAAGTCCTAACTTCTTAAAATATTAGGGTTGCTTATGTGGAGGTGAGTCACACTCCCATGGAAATTAATTTTAAAAGGCAAGGTGTTGAATAAGTATTGAGGGGTCCATTAATGCTTTGAAAAGTAAGTCAAACAAACCCAAAATCACATTATTTTTATGTTAAAACATATATTGTCCGAACATAAAGATTATGGTATTTTATTACATCACCATTGGGTCATTATGATGTCATAAAACACATTATATATTTAAACGGTATTAATTTTTACCCAAAAATTTGACTGTCTCAGAAAATTATGAAAAATTCACCATTGGATAATTTCGAAATCCTGATTCCATAAATGACATTTATTTTATCTAAAAAAATTTCTAAATATGTTAATTTTCACTTTTAAAATAAAAACCAATATTTATCAAAAATTCACGGGTTTCGACAGAAATGGCTTTCAAACCTTAATATAAAATTTTAATTGCATTCATAAAATTATAAGATCATTTATATTTAATAAAAAATAATTTAATAATATTATTATTATTTTATTAAAATATTATTTAATTAAAAAATCACTTAATTTGATAAAATATATTTCTTAATTAAATAATAACTAAAAACACCATTTGTACTTTAAAAACTATTTACAATGTATCAAAAATGACTAGAAATTATATTCATTATTATATACAAAAATAATGTACATGAACATAGTACTACTTATTTGTTACATAACCCCTTAAAAGATCTGCATAAGACCTAAGGGTAAGGTGTGCGATTGTGACAGACTATTAGGGTGGCTCGGATAGCATCGCTCGAGTGGTAATTTCAATCAACTTCCACTTTTCCCGTAGACAGTCACGTTCGAGCTTGACAAGATGAAGCTCAGCTTGGGCTTGGTCAAGGGCGAAGCCCAAAGACACCACCTCTTTTTCGAGCTCCGATAAATGGGCTTCATACGGAGTAATTCTACTGGACAAGGCCATCGCTTCTTTTGTCTAAGTAAAATTGGATGTGTTAAAGCCCTATATTTATACTAATCATGTGATCACTGTTCAACGGCTATATTAGCAACGGTCAAAATTCTTAACATAAAACCAATGAAGTTGACATTTTATATAAACATAAAGAGACATTTAATTAGATCAAGAAGGATTTCCATTAATGAAACTTTGGGTCGTTACAATATTCCCCCCTTAAGAAATTTCGCCCTCGAAATTTTCCTTTTCCCACACTAAAACAAATTTGGGTAACTCAACTTCATCATATCCTATGATTACCAAGTTGCTTCTTTAAACTTGTGGTTTCTCCACAATACCTTGATGAGGGGAATTGTCTTATTTTATAGAACTTTTTCTCTACGATCTAAGATCTTCACTGGTTGCTCCTCATAAGAACGATCATCTTCCAATTGTACCAACTCAGAAGAGAGTACATGTGAAGGGTCTGGTATGTACTTCCTTAAGAGGGATACATGAAAGACATCATGTACTTTATCCATAGTAGGTGGAAGTGCTAGTCGATAGGCCACATCCCCGACACGATCAAGTATCTCGAAGGGGACGATGTACCTTGGACTTAAATTCCCTTTCTTTCCAAACCTCGTGACCTTATTCCATGGAGATATTCATAGAAACACCATGTCTCCAACTTTAAACTCAAGTTCTCATCGACGATTATCTATACAACTCTTCTGTTGACTTTGGGATGCCTTTATATGATGCTGAATGGTTTTCACCTTCTCCACCATTTCCTCGACCATTTCTGGTCTAAGCATCCTACGTTCACCGACCTCATCCCAACATGCTGGTGTTCTGAACCTTTTCCCATATAGGGCTTCATATGGTGCCATTTGGATGCTCGAGTGGAAACTATTGTTATAAGAGAACTCAACCAGAGGAAGATGTTGATCACATCCTCCTTTAAAGTCCATTGAGCACGCTCTCAACATATCCTCAAGTGTTTGGATAGTCTGCTTAGATTGGCCATCAGTTTGAGGATGATAGGCCGTACTGAAGTTTAGTTCAGTATTCAGAGCATGTTGAAGACTCTTCCAAAACTTAGAGGTGAATCTTGGATCATGGTCATACACAATAGATAGTGGTACACCATGCAGCCTTACCACTTCCCTGATATATATCCGTGCCAGTTGATCCAATGAGAAATCCTCCCAAATTGCAATGAAGTGTGCAGTCTTTGTAAGACGATCCACAACAACCCAGATTGCATTGTTGCCTTTGGATGTCCTTGGAAGTCCGGTGACAAAGTCCATGGTGATGTTCTCCCATTTCCATTCTGGTATGGGCAATGGTTTCATCATCCCCTTAGACTTCTGCCTCTCTGCCTTCACTTGCTGACACACTAGGCACTTTGATGTATATTCAGCGATCTCCTTCTTCATATTATCCCACCAAAAGTTTTCTCAGAGATCTCAATACATCTTTGGGCTCCCTAGGTGAATATAGAAATTTGAACTATGTGCATCATCCAAAATTTCCTTCTTCAGCTCCAGACTTGATGGAACACGTAGTCTTTTCCCAAACCGCACAATTCCTTCTTCATTAACATTAAACTCTGAGGATTTCCCCTTTTTGATAGCTTCCACTTTTTCTTGAATTCCCACATCATTCTTTTGAGCATCCTTTAACCTTTCCAAAAGAGATAGTTGAGCAATCATTTGTGAAAGGATTGATGATGTTCCCTTCTTTATGATTCCCACGTCCATCTTCATCAAGTCTAAGAAGATTGGATCCTTCTCAATTATCATCATTGATAGAATCACTGGATCCTTTCTACTTAGGGCATCTGCCACCTTGTTCTCTTTCCCGGGGTGGTAATGTATTGAACAATCATAATCCTTTATGAGCTCTATCCATATTCTCTGGCGCATATTAATCTCTTTCTGCATGAATATATATTTAAGACTCTTGTGGTCAGTATATATCTCACATTTCTCTCTATAGAGATAATGCCGCCAGATTTTCAAGGCAAAGATCACAGCCGCCAACTCCAGATCATGCGTTGGATAGTTTCTCTCATGGATTTTCAATTGCCTTGAGGCATAGAATATCACTTTATCATTCTGCATCATCACACATCCTAATCCCTTCTTCTAAGTATCACTGAATACCACAAAAATCTCCCCACTTGTGGGTAAAGTGAGCACGAGTGCAGTGATAAGCCTCCTTTTCAACTCCTTGAATATTTCTTCGCATTCATCACTCCAAGAAAACTTTACTCCCTTTAGAGTTAGCTTGGTAAGAGGGTTGGACAATCGTGAGAAATTTCTCACAAATCGTTGATAATATCCAGCTGACCCCAAGAAGCTACGGATATCCGTTACCAATGTTGGCCTTGGCCATCCCTCAATTGCATCTGTTTGGGGGGGTCCATGGATATCCCATTGCTTGTGATGATATGGCCCAATAATGAGACCTCCTTCAACCAGAACTCACACTTTCTGTACTTTTCATAGAGCTTCTCCTTGCGCAAAGTCTCTAATATAGTTTTAAAATGCTCCTCATGATCCTCCTTGGTTTTGGAGTATATTAGAATATCATCTATAATGACTACCAAAAATTTGTCAAGGTAATCTCTAAAGACTCTATTCATCAAGTTCATGAATATTTCTGGAGCATTGGTGAGTCCGAAAGGCATTACTATGAATTCATAGTGCCCGTATCTTGTACGAAAAGCAGTCTTGGGGACATCTTCCTTCTTCACCCTTACTTGATAATATCCTGACCGTAAATCCATCTTGGAGAAGTATTGTGCTCCACACAGCTGATCAAACAAGTCATCGATTCTTGGGAGAGGATACTTGTTCTTTATCATGATTTTGTTAAGTTCACGATAATCGATGCAAATCCACATTGACCCATCCTTCTTCTTGATGAAGAGGACTGGTGCACCCCATGGTGAAGCACTTGGGCTTATAAACCCTTTATCCAGATTCTTCTATAGTTGTTTCTTCAGCTCTTCAAGATCTAAAATAGCCATTCTATATGGAGTCTTGGATATTGGTAGCGCCCCAGGTATAAGTTCAATTGAGAACTCAACATCTCTTCTTGGAGGAAGACCAGGAAGTTCCTCGGGAAACACTTCAGCGAATTCCCTCACAATAGGCATTTCTTCAAGGATGGTTTCTTCCTTGGACTCAATTATCTGAGCCAGATACGCGTGCTCATAAGGCAGTAATATCCATGCTTGAGATGATGGAGCTAAAAGAGATTCATCTTCCTCCTGACACTTGTAAAGAATCGGGGGTCGATTCTCCATATGGAGTGTGATTTCCCTCTCCCAACAATTTATATTGGCTCTATATAAGGAAATCCAATCCATGCCAAGAATTGCATCAAATTCCACCAGAGGGAGTATGAGGAGGTTCACCGGGAAATTTAATCCATATATTAAAATAGGGGAGGACTTATATTCATGGGATGCAATGATTGCCCCATTTGTCGTACTCACCGACATCTTTACTTCCATGATTTGTGGTGGTGCTGGGATTGTTCTAATAAACTTTCGAGATATAAAAGAATGCGTAGAACCTGAATCAAAAAGTACGTTCGCTATTCTTAAATGAATAACTAGCGTACCTGTCACCACTTCGTTGTCGGGGTTCACTTCAGCAGAAGTGATGGCAAAAGCTCTTCCTTCCTGTCTTGGAGGTTGTTGGTTGCCTTTGATAACCCTTGAATTAGGGCACTGATTTGTAAAATGACTCGGTTCTTTGAATTTGTAGCATTGAACAACACATTGAGGTTCGAACGGAGTGTTCCTATCCTCTTTCGCAATTGTGGGTCTTTCTTGCCGACAGTTAACAACTAGGTTACCTTCTCTTCCACACCTGAAGCATTTTCTCATCCCCTTAAGGCAATTTTCAGGGTGCTTCTTTCTACAATTTTGGCAAGTGGGGTTCTGGATCTTCTTAGCACCGTTGGATTTATCCATCGGACCACCAGCATTGAATTCCACCTTACGCTTCTTGTCCCCATGATACCCCTGTGATTCTCTGATCTCTATTTTGACCTTGAGGGCACATCGGACAATTTCCTCATAGTTGTTGAAGTCACGGATCGCTAATGCTTTCCGCAAGCTAGGCTTAAGCCCACCAAAGAAGCGGTCAACCTTGCATTCGGGGGTAACGACAAAGCCGGAAGCGTATCGTTCAAGACTTGTGAATTTTGCCTCGTACGCTCCAAAAGATTCTTCATCTTTTTTCTTGAGGGAAAGGAAGTCCCTTTCCATCTTAAGCCAGAGGGTGCGCGGAAAATATTTATCAAAAAACATCTTCCGAAAATCCTTCCATTCCAACGCCTCGATCTCCTCCTCAGGCTTCGTATTTTTGATCAACGTCCACCATTGATCAGCTTCACCCTCTATACGATAAGCCTCCATGAGAACCTTCTCTTGTTCAGAACATTGGAGGTTGAAGAATATCTTTTCAATGGAGTTGATCCGTTGTTCAGCGTTCGTGGGATCGGATGATCCACTAAAAGTAGGAGGCCTTTGTCTCATGAAGCTATCGATAGCGACTTGTTCTTTCTTAGGGGAGGTTGAACGTTCCTCTTGACCCGTGTTTCTATTTAAAACTTGAGTTATTTGAGAGAGAAGCATGACAAGGTTCTCGATTCCTGCCCCCATTGGATTTGGCATTTCATTAGTACAGTCATCACACTGATCTTCACAACAGTTGTTAGCCCGAGTCCTCTTATTACCGGCCATTGGCTGGAATAAAAGGAAAGTTATGGGTAACACATAAAGGTTAAACCAAAGACAAAAGTTGATGACTTATAAATAAACTTTCATTTCCTTAACTCATGAGTCTATAGACTTCAATCTAGGCTTTTCATGATCTACTTTCTAGCATATATTCTTAGGGGCATTTTTTCCTTAATAAGGGTTCATACTAAGATTGTGAATCTATCAAAACATATCCCCCAGTAGTGTCGTAACCAAGAGTGCAGCAATTCCTGTTGTCGTGCACCAGTTCCCGTTCGAGTCTAGCTCAAAGCAGTGTTTTCGGGTTTTACCCCTAGGATACATCTGTGCCAGAGCCGCCTCTACCTGCTCGTATCCAGACAGGGATGTATTTGTTTGATAAACCACATACTTAGTATTTACCAAAACTTAGGGATTTTTTTATTATACTTAGTCTTGTATCTAAGGATTTACTAGGGTTTCCTAATCCCAAAAATAACTAAACCTATCCTATGATACCAACTATGACAACCCTGCTTTTTATTACAACTTAAACATGATTCATTACATAAATCTTCACTTGATACAACAAAGAAGATTGAGAGGTTTAGTGTATTTGGGGCTTAGGATAATTACATAAAAACTTAAAACATGAAATAAAACATCTTTATTGAAAACTTCTTTTACATGACCACTACATTCCTTCGTACTTAGCATTGCATGGGATAACCTGAGGACATGCATAAGAAAAGGGTGAGCTATAAAGCTCAGTAAGGGAGTACACATGGAATAACATGAGGAGTACAATACATGTTAGACAATAGTCATATCAATAGAGCATAAAAGAAACATGAACATAAAGGCATGATAAATCATGATAATCATAACATGGAGATGTGGCAACAACACTTATCATGGAATTAGCATGAGCCAAGGCTCATTGCACATGGAGCATGAGTAAACCCTCATTGCACATGAAGCACGAGTAAACCCTCGTTGCACTTGAATTATCATGAGTCAACAATCATTGCATATGACTTATCATGATACTATACTTTACCTAATGCATTGGAGCTCTATAAGGGCGCACCCTTCTTAAACATTTCATTTCATGCATAAGTGTGCCACATGGATCATAAAACATGGATTCATAAAACATAATCATTTATTCCACAATAAAGGAATGTGGAATTCATACATGAAACTTTATAATCAATAAGTAAATTTCCATAAATTTGAATACCCTCGATGGAGAAATGGGCATGGTATTCACTACACAATGACATTGGCTTAGAAAATCGGTGCGATTTCGGCAACGTAACGGTGTGATGTAAGAATTTAAAAAAAAGGTTGATGAGAGAGAAAAAGGTTCCTCATCATATTTACATGTAATGGACAGTAATGAGGTCATATATATACATGTACCATCAATTTTAATGGAATTTAGGTTCATGATACAAGAGTATTGCTTGAATGTAAAAGAAGAGAGAGAAGTTCCTTTCGGAATTTCGGCATAGTAACGGGTGTACATGGGAGGCATTTAATGAGAGAGAAAGGGGTATCCCATCATTCAAACAATAAGAGGGAAGTATGGGGGAGGTGAGAAACCATAACCCAACATTAATAATTGAAATTAAGGGGGCAATACAACTTAAATAAAATTGACAAAAATGAGAAAGGAAGAAAAAACCCTTACTTGGAAGTGTGCTTCCAAAGGCTATAGAGATTCTTGTGAGAGGCTTCTTGGGAGCTTGGGGAACCTTGGGAGGATTCTAGAGATAGTAGGGCATAGGTTGGACGAACTTAAAGGGATTTGAGTGAGGAGGAAGTGAGAGCTTGGGTGGGTTTATATAGGAAAGGTGAGGGAATTCTTTATTATTTAGGTTTGGGACCCCTTATATTAAATTAATCCAAACCACAAACCATCCCATGGTTTTTGCCCATGGTTTTTGGAAAAGGGAAGACAAAAACAATATTTTATAAGGACAAAGTCCTAACTTCTTAAAATATTAGGGTTGCTTATGTGGAGGTGAGTCACACTCCCATGGAAATTAATTTAAAAAGGCAAAGTGTTGAATAAGTCTTGAGGGGTCCATTAATGCTTTGAAAAGTAAGTCAAACAAACCCAAAATCACATTATTTTAATGTTAAAACATATATTGGCTGAACATAAAGATTATGATATTTTATTACATCACCATTGGGTCATTATGATGTCATAAAACACATTATATATTTAAACGGTATTAATTTTTACCCAAAAATTTGACTCTCTCAGAAAATTATGAAAAATTCACCTTTGGATAATTTTGACATCCTGATTCTAGAAATGACATTTATTTTATCTAAAAAAATTCTAAATATGTTAATTTTCACTTTTAAAATAAAAACCAATATTTATCAAAAATTCACGGGTTTTGACAGAAATGGCTTTCAAACCTTAATATAAAATTTTAATTGCATTCATAAAATTATAAAATCATTTATATTTAATAAAAATTAATTTAATAATATTATTATTATTTTATTAAAATATTATTTAATTCAAAAATCCCTTAATTTAATAAAATATATTTCTTAATTAAATAATAACTAAAAACACCATTTGTACTTTAAAAACTATTTACAATGTATCAAAAATGACTAGAAATTATATTCATTATTATATACAAAAATAATGTACATGAACATAGTACTACTTATTTGTTACATAACCCCTTAAAACAGCTGCATAAGACCTAAGGGTAAGGTGTGCGATGGTGACAGACTCTTGGGGTGGCTTAGATAGCATCGCTCGAGTGGTAATTTCAATCAACTTCCACTTTTCCCATAGACAGTCACGTTTGAGCTTGACAAGATGAAGCTCAGCTTGGGCTTGGTCAAGGGCGAAGTCCAAAGACGCCACCTCTTTTCTGAGCTCTGACAAATGGGATTCTTACGGAGCAATTCTACTGGACGAGGCCATCACTTCTTTTGTCTAAGTAAAATTGGATGTGTTAAAGCCATATATTTATACTAGTCATGTGATCACTGTTCAACGGCTATATTAGCAACGTTCAAAATTCTTAACATAAAACCAATGAAGTTGACATTTTATATAAACATAAAGAGACATTTAATTAGATCAAGTGGGATTTCCATTAATGAAACTTTGGGTCGTTACAGAATAGATGGTTACAGAAGCATGGAAATTTGTTGCCTCATTAGATCAGGATGTTTGAAATTCTAGAGAGAGTCAGGCTGGTATTCTACCGGTTACTACTACCCTAGAGGTATGGTTCCATGCACAACATCTTTCATGTCTCACATCTTCTCCAATATCATGTCGACCCATATCATACATTTTATCCTGAGGAATTTGAGTTAGATGCCAATGCTACCTTTGAGGAATATCTGGTACACATCATTAACCGAATCACGAAGGCTCTCTAAGGCCAGTCTATCCCTCTGGTATGGGTGTTATGGTAGCACAGCTAAGTATAGGACGAGACTTGGGAGAGGGAAGTCGACGTATATTCCCAAAGGCAAAAGTTGTTCTCATATGGGGTTTCTTTAACTTTTGAAGGTGAACTTAGGGGGGGAAAGTTCTTTTAAGGGGGGAATACTTTAAGAACACGGTTTTTCAGTCTGGTATGGATCCTTTAATTTTTATTATAAATCTTTAATTTGTATTTAATATAGATTATTAATGAGTTAAAAAGGGTTATAAGGTTGTCTGGGGCTTGTTCGGAGCTCAGAACACCTATTTTTGGGAAAATAATCCATCTCAAACGATTTGCGCATGGTTTGTACATAGTTTTACTAACCGTAAAGATTGTGTTTTTTTCAGTAGAACCATCTCGCATAGTTTGGCAATAGTTTGGAAAACCGTGCAGACAAACTGTGCAAAGGCTAAAATTCTAGGTAAAATGTCCAAAATTCCCTTAATGATATATTTACTCCCCTCTTCTTCCCTAACTCAAAAATCAGTGGGATTTTCCTCCTTTTCACCCATTTGGAGATTTTTTAAGGTGAAATCTAAGGATCAAAATATCTTCTTCGTCCTATATCTGATCGAGCTTCTGTTCGTCACTTTGGATTCAAAATAGTAAGTACTCGAGTCCTCTTTAGTGGTTCTTATTCTCTATTGATCTCTACCTAGATATCGTCTTGTGAGCATTTTTTACCTTTTCTTATATCTACTCTTATCTGAGGAAAATCAAGGGTCGATACTGGAGGAGGAGATTCGTACAACCCTAAGGTGGGTGGCCTATAACTCATCCCTAAAGTTCGTTGATTTTGGAATATTCATGTGGGGCCTAGAGATTTAATCAGAAGTTGTTTCTCAAATTTATATGTCATGATTATACTTGTTAGAATCGTATGGTTATGATCTTTCCAAATATGTGATTAGTTGTTAGCAGTTATACCCACAACTCAATCTTCCCATGTTGAAGGTTATGCCATATTTGGGTTTTAATGTTTTGGCATATTTGAGCCACCGTTCAGGTGTGCTCTTACTTGACCTTCCTAAAGGTGAGCCTTTCTATAATAAATGGCTTGTTATTAATGAGAATTTCATAATGGATTGTACCATGTATGCTCACCAATTAAACTGAATAAGGTAAGTGCTTCAATTTTATTATTAAATTTGAAATATGAAATGGAAATTATATTAAGTATATAAATTGTCCTTAACAAATGAGATTTAATAAAGGTTGCATGTTCGTAGAACCCCTTGACATATTGATGGAAGGTAGCAAAGTGAACCTCAATAATTGAATAGGCCTTAGTGGTTAATTAAGACTTGATTAAATGGTTTCAATGCAACTTGGCCTATCCACACTAATGGAAGACAAGGCTTAAACCTAATGAATGATTACATGACTACAATGTGAAATAATAATGGACTGACTCAAGCTCACCTTGGATTCTGAGAGGAGAATACCTTGGGTCTCGGGAACCCCATTCTGATTCAAGGATGTGGTCTGATTAGTTTAACACCCACCTAGACTCTGATTCTTGTCTATTCCTTATATGATTGGTATACTACCATAGGGTCCTTTACATTGTTACATGATACCTCAGATACACTCCTTGGTTCCAGCGTTGACTAGTAGGTGGCATGGATAAAGCCCATAGGGCCCTGTCCTTACTTAGCCCCGTTTTACCTTGGATGATCACCTTGGACTCGATAGGTTTCTTATTGTGTAATGCCTTGGATTACGCTCCTTGGATTACACTCTTACCCCTTAGTTAGACTCAGATACTAATGAGTTAGCATTTTTTGAGATCTACATTACCTTGGTTATTACCCTGGAACTCCCTCACCGGATATCATTTTCAGGTTTCCTTGTTACGTCTTGGGACCTTCACTACTTATACTATCACGAGTTGATGTCAGTGTTGGTAATACCTCACGTGACCTATTAAAATTAAATGGTAATTACTCAATTAATGAACTAGTTACATGTTCAGACACCAACCGAGGGATGAAGCAAGTACTTGGGTATTTAGTTATATTTCACTACTTGCTTTACTTTATATATGAATTCTTGCACACTGCTATATTCTATTACATAGATTGGATGTTATAGACACCATTGGTGATGGACCACTGAGATTTATCTCACACCCTCTTTGGGAATCTTTGGTACCCAAAGTAGATTGCATGACTGTAGATGTTAACAAAGGTAAGCATACAACTTCGAACACTTGATTTCATGCTAATAGGATGGAGCTTGATAGCAGATGACAAGTTGGATCTTGGATGCTTGGAGTAGCCTTTGTTTTCTTTTAATTTGTGGAACATTTTATGCTTATTGTCTTGTATCCATGTTTTCCAATTTTCTAGTAACATGACATACATAATAATTGTTCTAATTGATTCAGTCATTGTTATTCTTGTTTATTTATATTGCTTCTGTTGTTTACTACTATTTACACTCTTCTAATGAGGGCATAGTTTCCCCACGGACACACCCTAGGTCCTCACTGCTAGTCGGCATCCTCTGGCGTTTGGGGAGATTTTCTTGAGGTAATGTGGCCCATCGGGCTCGGCGCACCCATTAAGTGGCATCTGGGTCTGGGACGTCACAACCCTATCTACCATGAAATTCATAATCAACCTGAAAAGCATACATAAGTTTTTTATGCACAATGAGGTGAACATACAAGGGTAAGAATATAATCTCAGTAGTTCACCCCAATAATGAACCTATAATATGATTCCATATGTGTATTGTCATGCAATATGCTCATCCTAGTCAAGACTCAACTAAAAAGATAAGTAAATCCAATAAATGTGAAACCACATTCGAACCTCAGGTCCATAATCTTGGTTAATTAGGTGAAGTGTTATAATGGATATGCATATTTACATGTGTATATATGTATAGTACCATACCTATAAATATATACATAAATATGTATATACATGAGTAAGGTGAAAGAAATAACATAAAAACAATAGCATACGATCCTTGGGTCCATAATCTAGATCGCCTGGACATCCTATGTAAGGGCATTGATCTAGACGTCATGTCACTCAAGTCATGTATCATTAAGTCAATCTCTTGGTTTGTAATCCCAATCGACATATACCTGCTTTATCTAATTTCAGAATTGTCTCTGAGTAATCTATCTCACCATAGGGGGATACTCGTCCTAACCATGGGTTCACCAGTACTCGCCTCTAATCACTATAACAATGGATTTTGGGGATGTATGTCTGGACATCCTATAAATGGTCAAGAGCTAGATTCCATGTTTCTCATGCCATGTAAATCCAGTCAAATGTCTGATCCCTATGTCTCGGTCCATAGGCGGTCAAGATATTATGACTCATATGAACCCTAAGGGTCTAACCCTTAGGCGATCTATAAGGAGAACTCACCGGTGAAATTCCATACCCACCCCTCGAGATCCAGATGTAAACTCCATGCCCAAAGTCAATCATAAGTGTGAGAATCCATGTTCAACCACCCTGATATAGAAAAATGGATCATAAACCTGGTCTTAGAGAGAATTTCTGGAGACCCTCATCATATGAAAAATTGAGGAGAGTGTAGTCATCCTCCATAAGCCACAGGTCGAGGAAAATGTAATCATCCTCTATAGACCACAAGTCGAGGAGAATATAATCATCCATTGACAAAACTGGATTAAGGAGAGTATAATCCTTCTCATTTAACCCATGATCCATGAAGAGTGTAATCATCCTCATCACTTGGGAGAGCATAATCACTCAAGAGTATCATTTCTAAGGATTCCATACCCTTATATTAATCTATAGGATCAACAACTTGATTCCAAAAAGCACCTTTGGAAATCCCAATAATATAATAATAAAAATATGTATGTATGGTCAATAGAGAGGTTCTAGGTAGTACATATGGGTATACCAATAGACAATAAAATAACATGGCTCAGAAGTCAGATCCTAGGAAATCACATATGGGCATCCCAAAGAGAAAGAAATATGCCTTGTGTCCAGCTCATCAGCCACCAACTAGGAATCACCTTTGGCTATCATTGTTGTATCAACAATAAACAATTGAAAGTTATAAAAAAGGGTGAGGGTGGTCAAATGCCTAAACATGCCACTACTTCAAAAAAATTATGGGCGTACTAGTTCAGTATAGGTTCTAAGGTGACACCCACTACTATCTCTACCCAAAACCAATGCACTAACTCAGGGATGGTCAAACAACATAGCACCCACTAGGTCCCTTAATTCAAACACTAGGAGGAATGCTACTTGGGATCCTTGAGGTATATACATAATTGAAGGAATCCTACTTAGGATCCTTAGGTGGAAAGTTAAGGGAGGAATCCTACATGGGATCCTCAAATGGAAAGTCAACAAAGGCATCTTACAAGGGATATTAGGAATGAAATATAGGTACAGGGATCCTACAAGGGATTACCTAGGTCATCTTGTAAGAAAAGACATCCTATAATGGATCCTTGGTGACATTAAGAAGATAGAGGCATCCTACAAGAGATCCTCTAGGTTGAAACGTAAGAAGAGGAATCTTGTAGGAGATCCACAGAAACAACCAGTCACATGGCCTCCTAGGCCAGAAGGACACATATTGCAAGGGAGACATCCTCAATGAAAAATCTAAAAAGTCACCTGTCAAGGTAGATATATCATAATCCATCTAAGATCAAGGTCTCATACTAGATTGGAATAAACACCCAACCTATCATTCTCATTAAAGTCTACCTCAAGAGACAACTAAATTCAATTACTGGATGAATAACCACTTTATTTAGATAAAATCTTGAAACGAATATCGGGAGTCCTCAACCCACCTCAAGGGTTTCACCATCAAGATCTATGCAGAAAGATACTTAGAATGGGATAATGTTTAGTCCAATTCCAACTCTTGGGTAAGAAGATATGAAAACCTCTCAAAGTGTATCAAAAGATAAGTACAGGGAGTGTGTACCCTAGTACACGACATATACCCTCAAGGTCCCACCTGGGCGTGTACTCCAGCCAAAATTGGCGTGTAAACACCCAAGTACACAATGTGTTGGTACTGTACACATTGTGTACATTACAAGGGGTACCTTCACATGTACCTCACATGGCATGGCCATGTATATGGTCCGATCATGTACTTCTACACAGCTTGAAACCCACACGAGGTTTTTCTATGTACTCTACACAACATGTGCCACTTACACGGGCAACCTGGTCAGGTACTCAGATATAAGGTTGAGTACTAGTACATGAAATGTATACCCCATACACAATGTGTACTCAAAAAAAATATCTTCTACAAATAGGATGAACACACGGTGTGTGTTCCCTAAACTACACATCGTGTATATAGGTTTTCTTGAACGGAAAACCCCCAAATCGCCCTGAAACCCCCATTTTCTCAGCAAAAGCTATAGATCATCCCACTAGGGCTCCCAATAAAGCATAATAGGGGATTAAAACTTGAAAATAGAAAATATATGGGGATCTATGGAAAAACTTAAAAATGGACTACCATTGGGCAGAATTTGTTGAAGTTTCTCCCATTTCCACACTCAATGGTTGTCGCATGATGATTCAGTGCGTCCCGAGCTCCGCAGTGGTACCCTTCTTCCTATTGATCTCCCTATCACTCTCCCTATCCCATTATCTCTCTCAGTCACATGAAAAAAAAGGGTCTTAGGGGATGTGCACGAGAATCCAGGGGAGAAAGGAAGAAAAGAAAAAGAAAAGAAAGAAAATGAAGAAAAAGAAAATGGGGGCCCTGACCGGCCCCAGTGCCCAATGTGAGTTTATACCCCGCCTAGAAGAAACTTCTTGTTTCAGACTCAATAGAGAATACAGAATATAAATCTGATGCTCCATTCAAAAGATATCACTAAATGAACCTATGCAAATAAATTAATATTTAATTTATTAAATATTAATTATTAATTATTCTGCTAAAATTCAACAGCTCATAATTCCACCAAACTTTTATCCCAGGGTAAGCACCCTATTTCGAGACCAATAGATTGGTTATAAAAATTATCTGAGGTCATATTCTAGGGTAAAAAGACCATTTTACTCCTTATAAACATCTGAAATAAAAAATTCAAGTTTTTGCTCAAAATTCCAGTCCGAAAAAACACAGGTCATTACAACCACCCCACCATAAACCTTCTCGTCCCAGATAACCCTATTGGTAATACTGGTATCTATGCTCTCACCTTGAGCATCTATATAAAAATTCTATTTGAATTGTCCAACAACTAGTCTTATAGTGTTAAAATTTGTCTCCTACATGAAATACATTTAACTATGACCAATCGAGTACTCCACACCATATGGATTACCTTATACCGCTCCTCGATCACAACCTCAACAAGTTCTATTATCAATCCAGGAAATACATTTGAAAGAAAATAAGATCATCATAAGGTTAATGCTCTCTTAACTTACTCAAAATTATTTCAAGATAGAGCATAATCATCTCTAAAAAGGTACACTAAGATCCCATAACAAGGGTGTGTCTATATCTCTCCAATCCATGCTCACAAAAAGATAGGCCACACTTTCCTTTAACTAAATAGGAAACCCTACCCATGGAAAGTCTCGAAAACATCGGTCCTCAACCCACACATGGCCACTCAATGATTCTAGATTTAAATGGTATCATGTATAACCAACATGTACCTTTATCACCCAACTCATACTCTCACGAGTCTTCCATTATAAGGTTAAGATGATGGTGCTACATGGCACATCGGTCTCATTAAGCTAGAAGCTCCCTTGGAAATCCTCTTCAAAATTGAGCACCTCACTTCTACTATGATCTATTCCATAAATTCCTATCACCCAATGTCATTCCAGTCACGAGAATCTACCTACACTCTAATTGTATTAGAAATAGTGTAAATAATAGTCAATGATTATAGGCGCCCAAACAGTCCTACCCGTCAAATCCAGTCTTGAAAAATAGGCACGTTAGGTGCTTCATCAAAAAATAAAGGCATAAACATACCTATATCATAGCTTGAGTACATATCATACCTCGGTCTCAAAATGATTGTATAACATAGATCACTACCTAAAAAAGAATCTATAAAGATAGGCTAACCTCTCATCTAGGTTGCCTATGATCAAAATGAACATCGACCTATAATGGTCTGAGTCAAAACTAAGGGCCTCTAGGTCTCCCACCTAGACCTATAGATCAATTCTCATGATTGGGTCACAAGGTCTAACCACCTGGACCAAAAGACAAAACCTCTCCAAAGAAGGTAAAGATCACAATCACCTATAAGGGTCTAAACTGAAAGCACGACCTACAAGGTCCTCATCCTCATCGAGCATCCTCATAAGGAACATCTCCCTAGAGGACATGATACCAACACAGAAGATAAACTAAATTGAAACTCATCAGACATCCATATATGTTAATACCCCCTCGAGGTCTAGTTCACAAGAAACCTCCCAGTACCCATTAGCATCATACTAAACTATTTGAAGAGATAACCATGACCGAGGTCGATTCAGTAGAATTCCATTCCAATCTATGCAGAAAAAAACTGTATGGATTGTTACTAAAACTTTAAATAATCGAACCTACGAAAACAAAAACAAAGGGTTATAAAACATATAAGAATCACATTCCCTATTGACCTACTAGGGCCACTACACCACCCGTACATGAGGATTGCGTCATCAGCCTCATCACCAAATGCCTCAAAGTAGATCCACATCACCTACCATCAAATGGATGTGTGTGTGTGTGTGTGTGAAAGTAGGATCAATTGAGTATAATTCCACCAAAAACCTATATGGTAAAGCACTATTTAGGTTTTTTTTACTCTTTAAACAATTGTCCTCTTTTGTCAGTAATAATCACACACTAGCAGGACTATATGATGTGAATATTATGTGCCAAATATGATGCATGAGACTCCTCTTACCTTTGTCAGCGAGGAGTAAAAATCCATCCATGGCCTCTTGATAATGGTCTAAGAGATATAAATCCACAATAAGTCATAACATCCACACAACATGTGAATTTCTCAAAGAAAAAATCACATACAACCATAACATTGTAGATTAGAACAAAAATACCTTACCCCTAGAAACCAGGACATCTTACTGAAACAAGTGTTCTTTACACACTAGTTTGATATCTATCACAGGTTCTGACACATTCCTAATACTCCTCTCTACCATATCCCAAATTGTAAATACTGGGAAAAGAATCCCTCTGATACCACTTTTTAATGTCCTGGCATAAATTCCACTAATCTACTGCTCCAAGTCTACTCGCCATGAGGCCTCAAGTGCGTCTCCACATACACCATAGGCTTCCGACTAGCAGTAAGGGCTTAGGGTGTGACAATGGGGAGACTATACCCTCATATTAGAGTAAGAAAATAGCGTAAATAACTAGATAATATCCAAGAAATAAATAAAAAGAGTGTAGAAGTAATAAATAAAATAAAATAGAACATGTTGTAATAATAAATGAAAATAATTTAAAAGCATGAATAGTTATGTCATACATACAACTCTGGTCACCCACTAGGCTAACCATACAGATACAAGAGTAAAAAATAAATCAAAATAAAAGTATAGGGCTCTACTAC
Organism: Viscum album; assembly: GCA_963277665.1. NCBI lineage: Eukaryota > Viridiplantae > Streptophyta > Magnoliopsida > Santalales > Viscaceae > Viscum > Viscum album. The sequence goes on along the minus strand of OY728136.1, from coordinate 1,121,958,078 downwards.
AAACTCTGATCCAAACCACATACATGGTCTCAAGACACTGTCGAACTACACCAACCCGATCAGAAGAACTCATGCAAGTAGCTCTGCTTGATCATGCAACTCTAGGCCTCTATCCTATCTACCATGTAATAAATGATCAACCTGAAGAGAAGACATAGGTTCTGTATGCACACTAAGGTGAACATACATGGGTGAGAATATAATCTCAGTAAGACACCCCAATGGTGAACCTATAATATGTTATCATTTGTGAATCCTCATGCAATATACACTACCTAGCCGAGACTCAATTAAAAATATAAGTAAATCCCATAAAAGTGAAACCACATTCTAACCCCGGGTCTATAATCCCAGTCAATTGGGTGAATTTGTATCATGGATATGAATATTTATATGTGCATTATGTATGGTCCCATATTTATACATATATACAAAAATATGTGTATACATGAGTAAGGTGGAAAAAATAACATAAAAACGATAGAAGACGATCCTTGGGTTCGTAATCTCGATCATCTAGAAATCCTGTGAAAGGGCATTGAGCTAGACGTCGTGCCACTCAAGTCGTGTATCTTAAAGTTGATCTCTAGTTCTATAATCCCAATTAACATATACCTACTTCAGCCAATGCCGAAAATGTCTCTGAGCAAGCTATGTCACCATAGGTGGATACTCGTCCTAACCCTAGGTTCACTTGTACTCACCTCTAATCACTATAACAATGGATTCCAAGTAAGTATGTCTATACATCCGGTAAATGGACAAGAGTTAGATTCGATGCTGCTCATGCCATGTAAATCTAGTCCAATGTCTAAGCCCTATGTCCCAGCTTGTAGGACGTCAAGACATTGCTACTCAGACGAACCCTAAGGGTCTAACCCTTAGGCAATCTATAAGTAGAGATCACTAGTAAGACTTCATGTCCACCCCTATAGATCTAGATGTGGAAGTCGTGTCTAAAGTAAATCATAGGTGTGAGATTCCACGCTCAACCACCCTGATACAAAAAAAGGGCTCATAAGCCTGGTCCTAGAGAGCACGTCTGGAGACCCTCATCATATGAAAAATCGAGGAGAGCATAGTTATCCTCCATAAACCATAGGTCAAGGAGAGTGTAATCATCCTCTATAGATCACAATTCGAGGAGAGAATAATCATCCATCGACAACACCGGGTTGAGGAGAGTATAACTGTAAGAACCGAGGTTTTGGGACTCTGAGACTTTGAAAAATTTCTTGATGTCATTCCAGAGCAGGGCGTTCAGATGGCGTGCAATTCTGAGACCCGGTGTGCCCAGAATTAATTTTTATAAAAATTTTAAGTGTTTTTACATTACGCACGTGTGGTTAACTAAAGAAAATGTGATATACTTTAGAAGGTTGATCAGATCAGAAATCTGAGACCACGGTTGGGTCCAGAACATGGTTTTTACCCTAGGAACGACATAAAATGAGTCGGCGCGGGACGTTCGGATCCCTCGCTCATTAGCGGGGTGTTAAATGGATAAATTAAATTAAATTATTCATTTAATTACACAAACCCGAGTGACTCCTAAACGGTTGGTCGGATGGGAAAAATGAGAGCACCTTTGAGTCCGGAGCATGCCATTTACCCTAGGAGGGGTGTAAAAGTTGTGGGCACGGGCCTGCTGTGAGAGATGTCACCCAGGGGAAAAATGGTCATTTCGAAATGACCACTTAGTGATTTTTATCACTGGCGTTCCTTTCCGAATAACTTTCGAACGAAGCCTCGGAATGGAAATGTGAGACTTCCGTTGAGTTTGAAATGGGGCGATTTACCTAGGTGCGGTATAAAATGGGTAGGCGTGGAGGTTTCGGAATCCGCGCTCGTCGGGAGAGTTTATAAATAAATGGGGAGCTGGGGGAAACATGTTCTCTCTCTCTCTCTCTATCTATCTCTTTATCTCTCTCTATCTCTCTCTCAAGTGTTCTTTTCCATTCTTCGGCGTTCTTCGCTGTTCTTCGTCGGATTGAGGAGCGGACTCCGGCAGATCGAAGCGGGATCGCGCGGGCACGTCGCCAACGTCGAATGGCCGGATCGAGGTAGGATTCTTGTTAATTTTTCCACACCTTTGTCAATTTTCTTCATTTTAATTTCCTATAAATCTTGAATTGGGGTGATGGCCAAGCGAACACGCCCATCACCCGAGCCCCATTCTAAAACCGTTCTTGAGCATTCTTCGTCCCAAAATTTCGGACGCATAATCTTTGACGGATCGTCGAGCGAGGGACGGCGTTGTGAAGCTCCAGCCCCGAGGATCCCGAAACCAGGGTCGGATAATTTTTCCGACCACCGGAGTGGTCGGGGGGACCGGATGAAGGTTCGGCTCCGGCGAGTGGCAGAAGACCCGGTCCGGTGCGGTGCGGACGAGGTGCGGCCAGCGGAGCCAAGGAGGCTTAGCTGTGTGCGACCGGGGTGGTGCAAGGCCGGGACGGTGAGGTGGCGTCGGCTGCGGGAGGCAGAGGCGCCGAGGGCGTCGGTCGCAGTCGAAGGAGGTAGCCCCGAGGCGCTGACCTCGGGGGGGGAGCAGCAAACCAGGACCTGCGCTGTGCGGGTCCTGCTGGGGTGTCAATGAGGATCGGCCAACTGGCCGGTCTGATGGGAGGTAAGGACCCGCAAAACGCGGGTCCTGCTGCGGCGTCGAAGAAGACCGGCCACATGGCCGGTCTGTTGGGGAAAATCAGACCCGCTCGGGTCCGGTGGTTTGAGGCGGGCCGCGGTGTGAGGGGCCGGCGATTCGGACCGGGCCGGCCGGGGTGAACCGGCCCGGTTAGGCCCCCTTGCGTTCGGTCAGTCATATCTCCTAAACGGCGCGTTCGTTTGACGCGTCGTCTGCAGCTGAGGGACCGTGTCGACGAGACGGACCTTTTAAAGTAAGTTTTGGGGGTTTCGGTTATGCGATCGATGGCGGGTGACCTGAGAACTTTAATTTAATAATATTAAATTATTATTAAAGTTTGCAACGGACGGGCTTCGCGAGCCGGACGTCCGTCTGACGCGCCGTCAAAGACGTTGTGGCCCCAGAGCTGAGACGGTCCTTCCAAGGTTGGTTTGGAACCTTTGCGGGTTGGTTTCGTTGCTCGGTGGCACGAAATGCAATGTGAGAGATTAATTAATTGATTAATTAATTAATTGTTGTGTCGGACCTAACTCCTGCTTGGGATGTCTGATTGACGCGCTGTCAGCGGCAGTGTGACCCCAGTCCTCGTGTAGACTTTTTGAGATGATTTTTGAAGCGCTCAGGTAAGAGACAAGGTATGGGCCCCATGGGGTAAAGTTCGCACATTTTACGGTGAAACGCCACTTTTTCACCTGACACCCGTTTGTGGTGTTTGAGTACTCATTTCTGAGTGTTTTTTCCGAGGGTATTGAAACGGCGCAATCCACCCACCTAATTTAGGTCCCAAGGTGTGGGCCCCATAGGGCCCCATTTGCGTATAACCCGGGGAATTGCAGCTTCTGCATCTGGAGTCCGTTTTAGGCGCCGTCAACGGCGTTGTGACCCTGGCATCGAGACGAGGTTGACCAGGGTGGTTTCAGGCGATGAAGCCAGAGTAGAGGTGTGGGCCCCACGGGCCGTCTTTTGAGATGTTTGCAGCGTACTGCAGCTTTCTCATCAGGCGTCTACTTTGGGCATATGAATAGTCGATTTGATGTGGTTTTTCGAGAGCATCGCGATGGCGCAGTTCGCCCGACCTTTTTTGGGATTGTGGTGTGGGCCCCACCCGGGCTGGCTATGGTGAATATTACCTTTTCCACAGGGAGCCCGTTTCCAACGAGGAAGTAGTCTACCTCACATGTTTTTTCATGAGGATTACAACGGTGAAATCTGTTCAGGAGAGTGAAGCCTCTTACGTGATCGTATTAAATGTGGAAACATGGAATGGCGATGGCCGAAGGTTCCTTTGACGCACTCCGAACCTACGCACGGTAGGGGTGCTAGTGACACCCAGTGATGGCACGGGCGTTGAACCTCTATTATGTGATTTGTTCTCAAGTGGGGTGGTTGCGCGATGCCCACTCCGTGTTCTGTTGCCCAGTGTTGTACCATCCAGTAGGGATGGCCAGAGCAGTTCCGAGTTTACCCTCTAATAGAGAATGGGTAGTGGGTTGCTCGTCGACTTCTTCTGGGTTTACCCTCCAGCAGAGACTGGGCAGTGGGTTGCTCTTTGACTTCTTTCGGGTTTACCCACCAGCAGAGACTGGGCAGTGGGTCGCCTGTCGACGTATTTTGGGTCTACCCTCCAGCAGGGCTGGGCAGTGGGTCGTCTGTCGACGTATTCCAGGTCTACCCTCTAATAGAGACTGGGTAGTGGGTCGCCTGTCAACATATATCGGGTCTACCCTCTAGTAGGGCTGGGCAGTGGGTCTTCTGTCAACATATTCTGGGTCTACCCTCCAGCAGGGCGGTGTAGTGGGTCGCCTGTTGACGTATTCCGGGTCTACCCTCCAACAGGGCTGGGCAGTGGGTCACCTATCGATGTATTAGGGTTTACCCTCCAGCAGTGCTGGACAGTGGGTCACCCGTTGGCATTTCGGACTCAGGCCTTCTTATAAGGCTAGTCGGTGACTTTTCTCCGTGACTACCGAAGAGGGACCCTTGGTTGTATGGGTCAGTGATGTGACAGCTTTGACATGACCTTAGGACATACGAGGACGAGGGGTGTTTTTCCCACCAAGACGTGTCCTTGCGACGTGACCTAAAAGTCATGAAGGCGAGTCAGTGCCACCCAAAGCGGATAGTATCGAGGTGCGGTGATTGAGCCCCTTTGACTTGTACCTCCTAGGTTGATGTGCAGGATGTTTGGGTTCAGTGTTGGATATCCTTTGAACTGTTGGTGACTCTTCTTGATTTGATCTTGGAGATAGAGATCCCCTTACACACTCATTTGGGTTTCTCATTGAGAATATATATACACATCCTGTTATTGTTCCTACTCCTTGGGTTCGATTACTCTGCTTCTAGGAGGGGTGAAGATGCGTGGGGTATGCCACGTGCTTTCTGTGTCTAGCTCCTATTTGTTGGATGAGTCTACTCTCTTGCTATATGCAGCAAAGACTCGGCGACAAGTTCGTTTTCTCACCGTCTCTAGCTCCTTGCGTCTGGACGAGTCTGCTTCATTTCTCTTGTTGGGTTGAGCTGCACTCTCTCTCTTTTGCACTCTTACACTGTTCTTTTCTCTGTCTACTTCTTACCATTTTAGTACCTCCCTTGTTGCTCCCTCGAGCTTTCAGGGCATCCTACTGAGTATTTTTATACTCACTCCTACTTGGGATTTGCCCGCACTTTGTGTGCCCTTGCAGACGACGGGAAGGTCGGTTGAGACTATGGAGGAGCGTAGAGGACACAGGAGCTTAGGCTGCATTCAGTGGTCATGGAAGGACTTTCTGGGTGTGAGACTCACTAGCGGTTTACCATTGTTTTACCTGTTTCCGGGTTGTGGCACCTTTATGGTTGGGCGCGTGTTTTTCCCCTTTTACTATTCAGTTTACTTGTTAGTACTTTTTATCACTTTTCTTGTACTGGTTAGAGGTTGATGCATGTATGTTGGTTCCCCTTTTGTGGCAGTTGTATCTTTCTTTCCTTTCTTTTCACTTTGGCATTGATTTGGTTGTGTGTATGTGTACAGTTTCTTAGGCAAAGGCCTCCCCTAGTTTGTTGTGCCTCCGGCGATAGTCATCAGCCCCTGGCCTATGGAGGCGGGCTTGGGGTAGTTGCAGATCGAGCCCCGGTATGGTTCAGGTCGTGAAAAAGTGGTATCAGAGGTGGTTCGTTCCTTGGGCGATGTTCATATGTCCCTAAAAAGGAATTGGTTGAGTTTTGGGGCAATAGTGCCAATGTGTCTCGAGAGCGGCTCTTAGGCCAGGGAGTCCAGTGATGGTGCGGCGGTTGAGGTATCCATTCACGAGGACCCTGATAACCCGCTTGTCGACTCGGCAAACTGAGACACTTGTTGCATGGAATTTGATTCATGCATCATATAGGATTGAGTCTTTGATTTTCCTTCTTGAGTCATCTCCCCATCATTGTTGATATATATATGCTCATTCGATCGTGGTACTCCTTGATCGGATTCAGGATGTCTCCATGGTGATAGATAGCCAGGATACTAGCTCTGGTTCGTGACGACGATTCCGTGAGCGAAGAGACCTCAATTCAAGTTCCATCATACGATTACCCTTTCTCCAGGAGGACAGGCAGTAGCACCTCCACCTGTGGAGTAGCGGATAGTACCGGCAGCGAGGGCCGATGACGAGCGCAGGCTGGGCGCGCTGCGTGAGTTACAGCGTCAGAGACCGCTGAGGTTCCACGGCAAGCCATACCCTCAGACAGTGAAGGGTTGGCTAGAGTCGGTGGTCCATCTCTTCAGGCTTGTTCGGACACTGACGGGTTAGGTGGTGGCTTTGACATCCAGTTTTTTCCACCACGTAGTTCGGCATAGTAGATCCAGGGTTACTCAGATGCACGATGAGTTGGTACTCTCGTGGGATAACTCCTAGTAGCTATTTCGTGAGGAGTATTACCCCTCCTAATTATGCTTTTTGCGGTTTCGGGAGCTGTTGGAGCTTCAGCGGGGAGTGATGGAAGTGTTTGGGTGTGCGACTAGGTTCGCAGACCTTACTCGGTACTCTTTGGACGTGGTCCATGATGGAAACTTCTGAGCACATAAGTCTGAACGAGATATCTGTAGAGGAGATTTGTGCCAGCATAGTGCCCTTGTGCATCCTCACCCTTCTCAGGGTGCTGGAGCAGGCACTGGTGACGGAGAAATTTATGGCAGAGGGACGTCGATTGGCGGGGCCTCAACGTCAGAGGTTTCCCCTTGATGAGACTCAGGCACATGGTCGAGGACAGCGTAGAGCACCAAGATAGCCCAGGGAGGACTAGTGCTATGTTTGTGATGTGCGAGATCATGTGGCATGAGACTACTCGACCAAATTGATGGGCCTTCCAGATAGTCGGTAGATGCACCGCCATGACAGAGGTAGTGTAGTGATAAGGAAAATCCCATGTGAGGACAGGGTGGTCCCCAGGGAGGTGGTGTTGGCAGAAAAAAAAAAAGAACAGTGGTTGTAAGACGACGTTTCGAGGTCCTTCCACCACCACTAGGTGGCCCATGTCAGGCTCAGGGAGCTGGCGGACGGGGTTGCGGGCGGCTGTGTGTTGTGGTTGTTTACAATCTTGTTGCGCAAGAGATGATAAGAGGTATGCTCTGTGTCTTTTTCTAATTTTCTCAGTAGATCTTGTTAGACACTACGTGAGGTACTCTTTCATCTAACTCCTTGTTCGAGGGGTTACCGAGGGTGACGCGGGGCGTCGGTGTAACCCTGTTTTGGTGCTGGTTGTCGTAGTTTTCCCCTGAGAATGTGGAGACACTATCTTCAGGGAAAGTGCCTTGTGGTTTGCTCAGACCACCAGTTTCTCAGGTGCGTCCCCACACAGAGAGACTTGAACCGGGGACGACGGTGCTGGCCAGAGTTTCTGAAGGAGGGTACGGCTTGTCTGCAGTTGATGAAGCTAACTCCTTCACTGGTTGAGCGTGTAAGAGATTCTCGGTCATGATTCACCGACTGTGAAAACTTGTGTGACCGAATATCCTTGGGTGTTTCACTAGATGGGTATTCTGAAGGAGGGAATCATGAGACCATGTTTCAAGAACAAACAATGATTTCGGTCATGATGTGGAAAGTTGAGGTGTGTTCGGGAAAGACCCCAGAGTTTCTTTGGGCCGTTCAGGAATCGTGCAAACGGTTGAGAGGTTGCCTACCGTCTTGCCCTACCCTCCCAACAGTAGGAGTGGGCGCATGGTGTCTTCCACGTGTCGCAGCTAATGAGGTGTGTGCGTATTCCTATGCATGTTCTCGAGAGTAGAAGACCTTATAATAACCATCCCTGTGGTTCGCGTGTTGTTCCAACTTAGCGTTGTGCAAGTTTTCTTGGGTGCGGGAGAGCTAGGTCTGAGCTTTGTATCCCGAGTTGTTTTTCCTAGATTTGCTTTTCAGGGACGAAAAGCTTTAAGAAAGGAATGATGTAAGAACCCAGGTTTTGGGACTCAGAGACTTTGAAAAAAAAATTGATGTCATTCCAGAGCAGGGCGTTCAGACGGCGTGCAATTCTAAGGCCCGATGTGCCCGGAATTAATTTTTATAAAAATGTTAAGTGTTTTTATATTACGCACGTGTGGTTAACTAAAGAAAATGTGATATCTTTTAGACGGTTGATCGGATCGGAAATCCAAGACCACAGTTGGGTCCGGAACACGGTGTTTACCCTAGGCACGACATAAAATGAGTCGGTGCGGGACGTTTGTACCCCTCGCTCGTTAGCGGGGTGTTAAATGGATAAATTGAATTAAATTATTCATTTAATTTCAAAAACCCAAGTAACTTCTAAACGGTTGCTCGGATGGGAAAACTGAGGCTACCGTTGAGTCTGGAGCATGCTGTTTACCCTAGCCGGGGTGGAAAAGTTGCGGGCGCGGGCCTGCTGTGAGAGATGTCACCCAGGGGAAAAATGGTCATTTCGAAATGACCACTTAGTGATTTTTATCACTGGCGTTCATTTTTGAATAACTTTCGAACGAAGCCTCGGAATGGAAATTTGAGACTTCCGTTGAGTTCAAAATGGGGCGGTTTACCTAGGTACGGTATAAAATGGGTAGGCACGGAGGTTTCGGAATCCGCGCTCGTCGGGAGAAATGGGGAGCTGGGGGAAACCTATTCTCTCTCTCTCTCTCTATCTATCTATCTCTCTCTCTCAAGTGTTCTTCATCGTTCTTCAGCGTTCTTCGCTGTTCTTCGTCGGATTGAGGAGCGGACTCCGGCGGATCGAAGCGGGATCGCGCGGGCGTGTCGCCAACGTCAAATGGCCAGATCGAGGTAGGATTCTTGTTAATTTTTCTGCACCTTTTTCAATTTTCATCGTTTTAATTTCCTATAAATATTGAATTGGGGTGATGGCCGAGCGAACACGCCCATCGCCTGAGCACCATTCTAAAACCGTTCTTGAGCGTTCTTCGTCCCAAAATTTCGGACGTGCAATCTTTGACGGATCGTCGAGCGAGGGGTGGCGTTGTGAAGCTCTGGCCTCGAGGATCCCGAAACCGGGGTCGGATAATTTTCCCGACCACCGGAGTGGTCGGGGGGACCGGCCGAAGGTTCGGCTCCGGCGAGTGGCGGAAGACCCGGTCCGGTGCGGTGCGGATGAGGTGCGGCCGGTGGAGCCGAGGAGGCTTAGCGATGTGCGACCGGGGCGGTGCAAGGCTGGGATGGCGAGGTGGTGTCGGCTGCGGGAGGCGGAGGCGCCGAGGGCGCCGGTCGCGGTCGGAGGAGGTAGCCCCGAGGCGCTGACCTCGGGGGGGGAGGGGGGAGCAGCAAACCAAGACCCGCGCCGCGCGGGTCCTGCTGGGGCGTCAACGAGGACCGGCCAACTGGCCAGTCGGATGGGAGGCGAGGACCCGCAAAACGCGGGTCCTGCTGCGGCGTCGAAGACGACCGGCCACATGGTCGGTCGGTTGGGGAAAACTGGACCCGCTCAGGTCCGGTGGTTTGAGGCAGGCCGTGGCCAGCAGGCCGTGGCATGACGGGCCGGACCCACGGCTGGGCCGCGGGCCGGCGATTCGGAACCGGCCCGGTTAGGCCCCCTTGCGTTCGGGGGGTCGTATCTCCTAAACAACGCGTCTATTTGACGCGCCGTCTGTGGCTGAGGGACCGTGTCGACGAGATGGCCCTTTTAAAGTAAGTTTCGAGGTTTTTAGGTTATGCGACCGATGGCGGGTGACCCAAGAAATTAATTTAATAATATTAAATTATTATTAAAGTTTGCGACAGACGGGCTTCGCGAGCCGGACGTCCGTCTGATGCGCCGTCAGAGGCGTTGTGGCCCCAGAGCTGAGACGGTCCTTCCAAGGTTGGTTTGGAACCTTTGCGGGTTGGTTTCGTTGCTCGGTGGCATGAAATTCAATGTGAGAGATTAATTAATTAATTAATTAATTAATTGTTGCGTCGGACTTAACTCCTACTTGGGATGTCCGATTGACGCACCGTCAGTGGAAACGTGACCCCAGTCCTCATGCGGACTTTTTGAGATGCTTTTTAAAGTGCTCGAGTTGGAGACAACGTACGGGCCCCATAGGGCCAAGTTCGCACGTTTTACGGTGAAATGCTGCTTTTTCACCTGACACCCGTTTGTGGTGTTTCAGTACTCATTTATGAGTGTTTTTTCAAGGGGATTGGAACGGTGCAATCCGACCGCCTAATTTCGGTCCTAAGGTGTGGGCCCCACAGGGCCCCATTTGCGTTTAATGCGTGGAATTGCAGCTTCTGCATCCGGAGTCCGTTTTAGGCGCCGTCAGCAGCGTTGTGACCCTGGCACCGAGATGAGGTTGACCAGGGTGGTTTGAGGCGATGAAGCCAGAGTAGAGGCGTGGGCCCCACGGTCCATCTTTTGAGCTGTGTGCAGCGTACTGCAGCTTTCTCATCAGGCGTCCTCTTCGGGCGTATGAATAGTCGATTTGACGTGGTTTTCTGAGAGCATCGCGATGGCGCAGTTCGGCCAATCTTTTTTGAGATCGTGGTGTGGGCCCCACCTGGGCTGGCTACGGTGAATATTACCTTTTCCACCGGGAGCCCGTTTCCAGTGAGTAAGTAGTCTATCTCGCGTGTTTTTCCATGAGGATTACAACGATGTAATCTTTTCAGGTGAGAAGAACCTCTTACGTGATCATATTAAATGTGGAAACATGGAAGGGCGATGGTCGAAGGTTCCTTTGATGCACTCCGAACCTATGCACGGTAGGGGTGCTAGTTACCCAGTGATGGCACGGGAGCTGAACCTCTACTATGTGATTTTTTCTCGAGTTGGGTGGTTGCACGATGGCCACTCTGTGTTCTATTGCCTAGTGTTGTACCATCCAGTAGGGATGGCCAGAGAAGTTCTGGGTTTACCCTCCAGCAGAGACTGGGCAGTGGGTTGCTCGTCGACTTCTTCCGGGTTTACCCTCTAGTAGAGACTGGGCAGTGGGTTGCTCGTCGACTTCTTCCAGGTGTACCCTTCAGCAGAGACTGGGCAGTGGGTCGCCTGTCGACGTATTTCGGGTCTACCCTCCAGTAGGGCTGGGTAGTGGGTCGCTTGTCGACGTATTCCGGGTCTACCCTCCAACAGAGACTGGGTAGTGGGTCTCTTGTCGACGTATTTCAGGTCTACCTTCCAGCAGGGCTGGGCAGTGGGTCGCCTATCGACGTATTCTGGGTCTACCCTCCAGCAGGGTTGGGCAGTGGGTCGTCTGTTGACGTATTCTGGGTCTACCCTCCAACAGGGCTAGGCAGTGGGTCGCTTGTTGATGTATTAAGGTTTACTATCCAGTAGTGCTGGGCAGTGGGTCACCCGTTGGCATTTCGGACTCAGACCTTCTTATGAGGCTAGTCGGTGACTTTTCTCTATGACTACCGGAGCGGGACCCTTGGTTGTACGGGTCAGTGATGTGACAACTTTGACGTGACCTTAGGACATATGAGGACGAGGAGCGCTTTTCCCACCAAGACGCATCCTTGCGATGCGACCTAAAAGTCGTGCGGGCGAGTCAGTACCACCCAAAGCGGATAGTATCGAGGTGCGGTGATTGAACCCCTTTGACTTGTACCTCCTAGGTTGACGTGCAGGATGTTTGGGTTCAGTGTTGGATATCCTTTGAACTATTGGTGACTCTTATTGGGCTAAGCTTGGAGATAGAGATCCCCTTACACGCTCATTTGGGTTTCTCGTTGAGCATATATATACGCATCCTATTATTGTTCCCATTCCTTGGGTTCGGTTACTCTCCTTCTAGGAGGGGCGAAGACGCGCGGGGTATGCCACGTGCTTTCTGTGTCTAGCTCCTCTTGGTCGGATGAGTCTACTCTCCTGCTATAGGCAGTGAATACTCGACGAGAAGTTCATTTTCTCACCGTCTCTAGCTCCTTGTGTCTAGATGAGTCTGCTTCCTTTCTCTTGTTGGGTTGAGCTGCACTCTCTCTCTTTTGCACTCTTACACTGTTTTTTGCTCTGTCTACTGCTCACCATTTTAGTACCTCCCTTGTTGCTCCCTCAAGCTTTCGAGGCATCCTACTGAGTATTTTTATACTCACCCCTGCTTGGGTTTTTCCCGCACTTGGTGTGCCCTTGCAGACGACTGACAGATCGGTTGAGACTATGGAGGAGCGTAGAGAACACAGGAGCTTGGGCTGCGTTCAGTGGTCGTAGGACTTTCTGGGTGTGAGACTCACCAGCGGTTTACCTTTGTTTTACCTGTTGCCGGGTTGTGGTACCTTTCTGGTTGGGCGCGTGTTTTTCCCCTTTTACTATTCAGTTTACTTGTTAGTACTTTTTAGCACTTTTCTTGTACTTGTTAGAGGTCGATGTATGTATGTTGGTTCCCCTTTTGTGGAAGTTGTATCTTGTTTTCCTTTCTCTACACTTTGGCATTGATTTGGCTATGTGTATGTGTACAGTTTCTTAGGCAAAGGCATCCCCTAGTTTGTTGTGCCTTCGGCGCTAGTCGTCAGCCCCTGGCCTGTGGAGGCGGGCTTGGGGTAGTTGCAGCTCGAGCCCCGGTACAGGTCGGGTCATGATAATAACCATCCTCATTTAACCCATGATCAGAGGAGAGCGTAATCATCCTCATCACTCGGGGGGTGTAATCATCCACGAGTATCATTACTAGGGATTCTATGCCTGTATATTAAGACATAGGCTCAACAGCCGGATTCTAGTAAACACCTCTGGAAATACCAATAATATAATAATCAATATATATATATATATATATGCTCAATAGCCAGATCCCAGGTAGTACTTCTGGTATACCAATAAACATGAAAATAAAATGGATCAGAAGCTAGATCCCAGGAAAGCACATTTGGGCATCCGAAAGAGAAAGAAAGATGCTTCACATCCAGCTCATCATCCACTAATCAGGAAGAATTTCTGGCTATCATTGTTACATCAGTTATAAAAAATTGAAAGGTATAAACAAAATAGTGAGGGTGGATTAATGCCTAAAACCACCATAACCTCATGGGATTACAAGTTTGGTATGGGTTCTAAGGTTACACCCGCTATCATCTCTACCAAAATTTGACCCACTAACTTGGGGCCAGTCATACAACAGAGCACCCACTGGGTCCCTTCAGTCAAACACTAAGAGGCATCCTACTTGGGATCCTAGAGTTTTACACATAAGTGAAGGCATGCTACTTGGGATCCTTAGCTGGAAAGGTAAGGTAGGAATCCGACATGGATCCTTGAATGGAAAGTCAGCACAGACGTCCTACAAGGGATCCTCAGAATGAAATATTGGTATAGAGCACCTATAAGAGATTCCCTAGGTCATATTTTAAGTAAAGGCATCCTACAAGGGATTCTTGGTGACAGTAAGAAGATAGAGGCCCACTACTAGAAAAATACCCTATACCAATGGTTTGAAACTGTTGGTATAGGCCTCCAAACCGTTGGTATATCCTATATCAATGGTTTGGAAAATCGTTAGCTAGTAAGCAGTGGGGATAGGTCTATGACAATGGTTTTAGAAAAACTGTTGGTATAGACCTATACCAATGGTTTTCAAAACCGTTGGTATAAGTAATATGAAAAATCTATACCAACGGTTCCATAAAACCGTTGGTATTTGTATTTCAAAAAAGAAGCATTATGTTGGTTTTGATCCCAGTACCTCCAGTTTATGATTGAACAACCTAACCACTAACTTAACTTGACTTTTTTTAACATAATTTCATAAATATATATATGTATTATCATAAATATTTTAAATTTTGATTTATTTAATGTTCTTTGTAAGAAGATACCATAAAAAATACATGTAACTATACCAACGGTTCTCAAACCCGTTGGTATAGATTTTTTTATTTTGGGACCTATACCAATGGTTTTGGACAAACCATTAGTATAAGGGGGACCTATACCAACAGTTTGTGGAGAACCGTTGGTATAGGGTCTCTATTATGGACCTATACCAATGGTTTGGCCAAAACCGTTGGCATAGGTCCATATAAGTGACCTATACCAACGATTTTCCCAAAACTGTTGGTATATGTCCAAATTAGTGACCTATACCAATGATTTTGTCCAAACCATTGGTATAGGTCTATATAAGTGAACTATACCAACAGTTTTCCCAAAACCGTTAGTATAGATCTTATTTCTAGTAGTGGCCTCCTACATGGGATCCTCTAGGTTGAAATATAAGCAGAGTAATCCTACAAGGGATCCTCGGAAACAACCAGTCTCACAGTCTCCTGGGCCAGAAGGGAACATCTCTCAAGGAAGACATCCTTAAGGAAAAAGATATAAAGGAACCGGTCAAGAGAGATAGCTCCTCGCCCATCTCAAATCATGATCTCAAACTAGGTTGGTCCGAACACCCAACCTATTATTCTCATTCAAGTATCTCTCAGGAGACGACTGAATTTTATTACTGGAGGAAGAACCTATCCATTTAGATAAAAGCTTGAAATAACTCCCATGAGTCCTCAAACCACCTCAAGGATTTCACCATCATGATATATGTGGAAAGATACTCAGAATGGCCTACTCTTGAGTCCAATTACGACTCCTAGGAAAGAAGATACAAAAAACCCTAAAATGGTAGCAAGAGAGGAGTACACGGCATGTGTACCCTAGTACACAGTGTGTAACCTCAAGGTCCCACCTAGGCATGTACTTCATCCTGACTTGGCGTGTAAACACCCAAGTACATGGCATGCTGGTCCTGTACATGGATTGTACCTTACATGGGGTACATGCTCGTGTAACTCACATGGAATAGCCTTGTATATGGTTTAGTAGTGAACTTATTCATGGCGTACAACCCACACGGGGTCTAGCCATGTACTCTGCATGGCATGTGCCCCTTACACGAGCTGCAGGTCGAGTACTCGGTTACAAGGTCGAGTACTAGTACACGATTTTTATACCCCACACACGGCGTATAATCTGAAAAAATTCAACTTCCCCAAACAGGAAGAACACCCAGTTTGTGTTTCCTAAATTACACGTTGCGTAAATAGGTTTTCCCGAATGGAAAACCCCCAAATCGCCCTGAAATCCCCATTTTATCAGAAAAAGATATAGATCAGCCCACTATGGGTCCCAAGCAAACATAATAGGGGATTAAAACTTGAAAATGGAAAATCTATGGGGATCTATAACAAAACTTAAAAAGAGTCTACCTTTGGGAATAATCTGCCGAATCTTCATCCGTTTCCACACTCTACGACTATTTCACAACGATTCAGCATGTATCGAGCTTCACGGCAGTACCCTTCTTCCTCTCCCTCTCCTTCTCTCTCCCTCTCCCATTTTCTATCTTGGTCGTGCGATGAAAGAGGGCCACCAGGGGAATGCATGAAAACCCAAGAGAGAAAGTAAGAAAATAAAAATAAAAGGAAGAAAAGGAAGAAAAATAAAAGAAAACGAAAAAGGGGGTCCCAGTCGGCCCCAGCACCCAATGTGAGTTTATGCCCTGCCTAGAAAAAACCCTCCATTCCAGACTCAATAGCAAAGATGGAATATCAATCTGATGCTTTGTTTAAAAGATATCACTGAACGAACCTACACGAATAAATTAGTATTTAATTTATTAATTATTAATTATTAATTATTAATTATTAATTATTAATTAATAATTATTAATTATTAATTATTCTCCTAAAATTCAAACGGATCGGAATTCCACCAAACTATTGTCCCAGGGTAAACACCCTATTCCATGACTAATATAGTGGTCAAAAACATTATTTGAGATCATCTGTTAGGGAAAAAGTATCATTTTACCCCTTAAAAGCATCCAAAATCAAAAATTCAAATTTCTACTCAAAATTCTGGTCCAGAAAAACACGGTTTGTTACAGATGTATTGATGAAAACCATGATGGAATATGTTCACGATGAGATAGGATATGTTGGGTGCATCACAAGTAATATTTCATTAATAAATAATCTGATAAAGGATTTGTCTCTTCTGTTCTTTAACGGAAGTTGATATCTCAGTTCTTTTGATGGAAATGATATAGCCTAAATAAATTCATTGTCATAGTGTTCTATAGGCAAATTTGATTTCCAGGAATTCAAAAAAAGAGACATTGAACACATAGGATGATGGCACCAATGTGCAACCTTCTTGATTAAAGATATCATGATAAACTAATTATATTACACAGTAAGCATCTGTATGAGGTATTATGTCATTGCAGCATCAAATTATTTCTCTATGGGTGTCTTGACGTATTGCTAGATTTTAACCTTGGACTTTATATTGTTTTGCTTAATGTCATTGAGAAAGAAGCCTAGAGGGACACACACTAAGTGTATCCAAAATCTTAGTTAAATAATATATTATTATTTATTATTTAATAAGTTGAATAAATATTATTCTCACACATGGTTTAATAATTATTCATGTTTTTTTGATTGCATATATTTCATCACCAGTTATTTAAGAGAATATTATGTGAGCAGAATATTTAATAAATATTTATTTTCTATTTTGTTGAATAAAATATTTTTATTTATTTATTGGCGAACAGTGCAGTGATATTTATTTAATAAATAAATAGACATTATTCAATGCCTGATAAATATTGTGGAGGAATCACGGATCGAGTTTAATAATCTAGTGAGAAATAATATATATTGAATATTATTTGAATAAATAATATTTCATCTTAATTTGCAAGTTAAGCGTATGTCGAGAAACAATAATATTATTATTATTATAGATATGAGGTTCTCTGAGGAATTAAATAAATAATAAAAAGAATTTTTTTCAATTATTTATTTCTAACCCTAGCGATATATAAACTCAATTATATTATTTTCAATAGAGTTAATTCATTTATTTGGTTGTGCACAACAAATCCAAAAAATCCTCTCGAAGCCCTGGAGAGCTCTCTTCTCCAAGAATGATCCTAAGAATGAAGAGTGATCTTCATCCACCTCTCACTCTCGTGTCTAGAGAGATCAAAGAGAATGATTTGGAAGTGATTCTCATGATGATCAAAGGCGAATGACGCAAGCGATAGAATCTGTCATGCTAACACCCAGAGATTCTTATGGCAACATTCAGAGATTTTGGAACATATGTGGATCACCACTAGTGGTAATCTTATCTTGATTCCTTCAATGCAACGACGATAGAACGTAGATCTGTTGTCAGATCCATCAACAAAGAAAGAATTTTCATAAGGTAATTATTAATTAATTAAATTAATTATAAATAATATGTGATGATCCTGCACTCAGTTTTGGTGCTCTATCTCTTGTCTGATTTTATTTGATTCAATTTTGTTGATCATGACATTTATCGTTGTGTAAATCTCGGATTGATCATTGATCGTGGAAAGAAGCAAAGTTGGGCATGACCCATCGCACGCTTCTACTACTCCCAAAACCTACAGAAGTGATCATCACCATGTTGTGGTTTATACTTCAGTGCATATTATCCATTAGTCTATATAAACTAGCTCTTGGTTTGTGAAATGGTATGAAAAATTGTGCATGTGAGTTTTGTTCAATGGTGCTCTGAAAACTGCTTAAACCAAAGCTCTCTTTTGTAACTTTGATTAACTAACTTTTAAGTTGACCATGGCTTGAAGGAAATCCTTCCTAGATGCTGGGATATTCATGAAACTCATGGATTGCCCTTGAATGAGGGATACTTTTGCCTCTTGGTGATCTTTCGTAAACAGGTGTGAAGAATAAGGCAAGGCTTTGACTAAGAATGTGATACATTATGAATTTATGCATTATTCAATTCAAATGAATGGTTGGATTTTATAGCATAACAGGTTTTGGTGGTCTATTTCCAATGCTTTTACATGAGGTTTATCCCCCACTAAAACCTAATGCACAATGCATGACTTGTACCTATGATAATACATAATATATGGTATATTTTATCCTAGGTATTAATGGTAGGTAATTGGGGTTCTTGCACACAATCACAGGGGCCTTTTGTATCCATAGCCGGTTTCCATGACTTATTTCACATACCAAGTTCAAGAATGTTATTATCTTCCCATACCAATGCAAACCTCACCGGTGAAAGTACTTAAAACACAAACTAAAACACTGAATTCGATATCACTCTAACATAAATTGACCCCATTGATATGCTTATTTGAGCTGACGGTGAGATTTGGGTAAGTGTGTCCCCAAGCCCACACCTAATAGGGCACAGATTGGAAACTAACGTCAAGGGTTTAAAAGTGAAAATGAGAGGCATAACCTCTAAAATCATTTGATAATGTCCAATAACAATATATAAAACTATCACATGAATGTCAATGGATATACCTTGATCAATCATGATCATATCAATTTTATTAGAAGTATGTGAGGCATCTAATAAATATGCGTTAAAAAGATACCAGTAGTAAAAAAATTATAAACCCTAATTCAATGTATCTCAAAATAGTATAAATGAAAATAGTGTACGTAAGGCCCATGAATCTCTAGTATATATTTAGTTACAATTTATAAATACTCTTATATCCCCTATGCACCACCATGACCCTAGCAATCAAAGCCCATGTAAGTATAAAAAAATCAGCAGGGTTATCCCTGAAGGGTCCTTCAATATGACAAATGTGAAGTAAGCATTTTAATGCAATTATGAGGTGAAAATATTTGAATCAAGGCATAATGCATCCATGATAAGATCCACAACACTTGGAACACCCCATAACTCACCAAAATCAAAGTGCATAGGGGAACACCCCATATATATTATAAACAAACTGAAAAAAATCTTCAAGAAATCAAAGTGCTAAAACTATCGTAAAACAGAGCGAAACAGAGTACCTATACCGCATGTGTTGTAGCCTCCATCTTCTTGTTGATCGATGGAGTATATTTGATGGCAATCACAATAGTGTTGGAGTGGTGTAGCCCGATTCTTTTGGATGAAGTCGGGTCAGTTGTTGGCGGCATAGACTGCACACCAAACCGCAACTCTCATGGTTCAACCTCCACGGTGTGGTTGTTGGGGGTTGTCGGGACAACGCACACCTGCTCAGGGGTTCGGGGGCTGAAGGTCCCCAACTTAAATTTTGGGCATTATAGCAACTATGACTGGATTGCAGTAGAGTTTGCCACCAACACCTACAAGTCATTATAACAATGTAGACTTTAACATGGTTATTGTAGCATCTCAAACATTGGAGACAACGGTATTGTAGTTCCATAAACTTTCAGCCACCGGTCACTATAGCATAGTGGATTTACTATGCGGTTGGTGACACTGCTGCATCATCTTCTTTATGAGATCATTCGAGCTAGGTTTTTTGGGTGTGTGATACTCTGAAAATCGCCCTGTAATTCTTCTCTCAAACATAGTGATGTTTCTGCCTCTTCATAGACGTGGGGATCATTTATTGAACCACATAAATCTTTGTGTCACACGATCTTATTCTTGTTTTTTTGTTTTTTTCCCTTTTGCTCTTCTTCTATGAATCGCCCATCATTTATTGTTCCATGTGTTTTTGTAACAAATATCAGCAATCAAAAGCTTGATACCATCTAGGGAATACATTGGTCACTGTATCCCGATCTCTATCGAAGGACACCTGAAACTCTCAAATGGGTGTTAGCGCCTCTCTTAGAGAGATGAACGGGGCTTCGGGAAGTAGGAGCTTCTATAAGCTTTGCATGAAACTAATGATCTCCATAAGCATCCAACGAATGTGATCCACTCATTCACACCCATGAAGGGAACCCATTTCCTTATATAATCGAAGCTCGATGCTTCATAATGAATGAGGAGCGTGTCAGTCACATCGGGTGTCATCACATGGCTCCCATGATTTATGTCACATTGATGAATCCATTGAAAACGTTTAATGAACAAATATAAAGCTTTTAATCCATTCAAAATGAATTAATGACGGATGAAAACTGTGAGAGGGACATGGAAGACACATGCATGCAAAACCGAGTGTGAATGTCAACCGCAACTTCTATAGTGACCAACACAATGTAGTGCTACCTGGTTTTGGTGCATATCCAACATAAACTACAATGTTAATAAGGGATTTTTACCAACTCTCACCGGGTAATAGTGATAAAAATATGCACTAAAGAAAAACAATGAGGTGATGAGGTCATCAAGTTTCATCATGTCATGGTCATTGTGAAAATATTGAATAATCTATTAGGTTTTTCGTATTAATTGTTTTATTAAACCGTGTCATAAACTACAATATTTTTTAACCAGGTTTTTCGTATTAATTGTTTTATTTTATTTGTAACCTAAAATTATATATGAACAGTTAAAATATAAATAATATCTCATAAGGGCTTTAACCGAGGGGGATCCCGAGGCAGCTCTTCAACCATGGGTTTTGAGCCGCATTTCTCGATTTATCAATATTTTCCAGAAACCCTCCAAGTTTTGGAGTTTTCGCACTATTTCCACACAATGGCATATAGTCTTGTCCCCGGTTCGGTGGTCAATAGAAAATATTGAAGAATCTATCAATCAAATCTTTGAATTTTTTTTAAAAAAACATTTTCAACAGACCATATAAAAAATACTGATTATTCTGTTCTTTTAAAACAAAAACCAATCCATTTCATTAACTTTTAGGGCTGGCTGACATAAAGTATATTTGTTTCTAAAAAAATATAATTTAGAAAAGACACCATTTAAATTAATTTAATGGGAGGGAAAAAAAAAAATTATATACGTTTTCCCCCTTTCATAATGAAGTCAATGTAGACGGCCTGATCAGCCCGGATCCCAAGAGTTTTGCCACTAATTACAAAGACTTTGAAAATAAAAGCTACAATAAGTATGAATAAACATGTAATTGTAGTCCAAAGAATCATTCTTTTTTTATTTTATTTCAGTTTTTTGGTCCTAAGAAAAAAAACCCTCCATTTATTTCCTTAAAATAAAAAGTGGGTAGTTTTTATTATTATAGTTAAATTTAAATAAAAAAATTATTTTTCTGATTACACCGTCTAAAGTGATCGGGGAGCCTCGATCTTGAGACCTCTCGTGATCCCCTCAAATACACAACCATTAGAGTGCATTCCTAAGAACAAAAAAATATTTTTTATCTTGAAAATGGGTGGTTTCAATTGAAAACTTATTTAAACTAATTTAAATAAATTATATTAGATATGAAATGTGACATCCTCATCCATTTCATATCAAGATGCCCTTCCACACTTAGATAATACACATTATTAGAACTCCAATTTCAAATATTTGATTAAACTAACACAATATTTGTTGATTTCAATGGATTGGATGACTTGGAAGTCTTTAATGATGAGAATATGGAGAGGAGTGAGGAAAAAGGGTGGCATGTAGGGTAAGAATCTCACAATGATTAAGCTTTGAGTTGGTTTGACTATTAGTTTTCCTTTAGAAATGGATAAACAAATCCATGAAATAATGATGGTGGCATTTAGATGGTTCTCTTGTCAATCTCCATTATAAAAAGATGGGCCGTTGAATTTCGTGTATAATTTAACATTAAAGGAATGGCGAGGTGGAATTTTATTTATCATGACGTGAAACCCATCATTGCATTAAGGTAAAATCACAATAATAATTATAATCATGGATTTAAAAATTCAACAATTGCACTTGGGGTAACGAAATTAATTAATTTTATATTCTATAAAAATCGTTGATTAATAATCAATGTTAGTCTTACTTTGTGAATACTGTAATTACCATGTACTAAATAATAAATTATTGCTCTCATGATTATTCAAACCTTAGTACATTGTCATTTTTGCCATGATTATTGATTGCATAAGGGGATTGTTTAGCAAGTTACTATGATTAGCAACGCTGTTTTCAATAATTAATGCTAATATAATTGTCATGAGTATCATTATTAGCTGTTTTAGAAGTGTACTAAATTATTGTATCAAGGCAATATTTTAAACATAAAAAATGTAAAATTAAAGTAAAATTTTAAATCCCATTTTCTTTTAGTTTTTTAGGTATTGAATGTTTTTTTATATTTGAGTATGGACATATATTGCATTCTGGTGATAATTTTTAAAAAACGAGACTTCATGAGCACTGAAAAATCACTATCAAAGATCCAGATAATGAATGCATCGACTATTATCAACACTAAGCAGAAAGCGCTGATAAAAGATATATTAAAATAATTATCAAATTACAATAAATACATTTATTATTAGTTTATATATATATATATATAATTATAAAATCACAATAAACATATTTATTATATTTTATAAATATATATATTTATATATTAATAAACATATAGATATAAATATATTTATAATTATATACAAATATTTATAAATATATTTATTCATAATTATACTTATAAATAAATATATATATTCATATTTAAATAATTAAATAGTTATAATAAATATATTTATTATATTTATAATTTGATAAATATATATAATTATATAAATATATTTATGAATATATACAAATATTTATAAATATATACAAAAATTTATTATATATATTTATAAAATTATAAATATAATAAATATATTTATAAATATTAGTATATATTTATATAATTATATATAATTATATAATTATAAATATAATATGTATATATATATATTTATTATAATTTTATAATTATTTAAATAAATATATATTTATTTATACTCAGGGTTATGATAGGGTTCTATTTATAAAAACACGAAAGACTTTTATCACCACTTTTTTGGAAAGCACTGCTAAATGTTTGTTTTATCAGCGCTAAAATAGAAAGCGCTGATAAAATCGACATTTACGAACTTTGTCGCTGTTGCCGCTGCCTCCGCTGCCGGTGCGGCCGTTGCTGCCTCCGTCGTGCCTCGGCCGCCGCTGCCCCCGCCGCCGGACCCTACTACTGTCATCGCCACTGCCTCCGTCGCCACCGCCACCGCCGGTGTTGCGGCCTTCGCCGCCGCTACCCCCACCGCTGGACCCTACTACTACCGCCAGACCTTCAAATCTAAGATATGTTATCTTGTTTGCGTCTTTTTTTTCAATCGCACATCACCTGCCCGCAATTCACTTTTTCTCGACGAACCGAACTCTTGTGTGCGTCTTAGTCCCTTTTCTCTTGTCTTCGCTTTCTCGGCGTCCTGGCTTTGATCTGTTGGTTCCGATGGATGCCCGTTGGTGATCGATGGTAAGACCTTCTATTATACTTGGTTGTTTTCATTCATTCTTCTCTCAATGATCCACTACGGTGGTGTGTGTTTTGTTTGCGATTTGAGTTGGTATACATTTTGATGATACTTGGGTGCAGTGTGAGTTGATGAGTTATTAGTGGGGAGACAATGTGCATTTTGGGGAGGCATGATATGGTTGTCTATGGTCATGCTATGGTGTGGTGATGTGACGTCGCATTAAAAATACTATTCAATAACACTAAATTAAATATAAATTTAACATATACATTGGTCTCTAAATCTCATGTATATAGCATATGTTTTAAACATTTTGTTACATCACTTTTTGTGAAATGATAATGTTTTGATTATGAAATGTTTTTAATAGAGATTTATTTATTTATTTTTTAAACTTCTAATGAAATAAGTATTCATCAAAAGTCTTATTTAAAATGGGTGTTTTGGTGTTTTGATTTCTCAATTTTTCTCCTGGATGATTCTCTATTCTTTTATGAAACAACGTTTTTTGTGTGTGAAATCTTGAAGACTTTGAATTTTCTAAATAGATTTACTCATTAATTCCATATTTTATGTTATTTTTCAGTTTTCTGTGGAATTATTTTAATTTTTTTCTAGTATTTGACTTTTAGTTAGGGGAAATTCATATATTATTTTTTATCAGAATCATTTTATAATTTCACTATGTCTGAATTTTTTATGTCCACTATGACTTTGAAAGGTAGACCATGGGCCAATTAATTGCACGAAGGATTTGTGATTGTACTCTTCTACCATCAGAAGAAAAATTCTTTGGCCATGCAGTATGGTTACGTGATAATTGGAATGTGAAAACATTCTACCATGAATAATGATTATGTGACTTTAATGTTATGTTGTCGATGAGACGAGAGGGTTTGTGTTTTTCTAGATCCCGTGTAGTGATGAAATAACTAGTTAATAATGTTTAAATGACTTGGGATGACCCAATAAAACTAAATATAAAGTTTCAATAATGAAAATCATTAAAAATATAATTTATAATGCACTAGTGTATTTTATATAATTCATTATAGTATATCTTATTATACTAATATAATTTAATAATAATTTTTATTAACTATTTACACTTTTATAGTTTTATTCATTTATAAAACTATATACTTTTATAAATTTTATAGTATATCATATTTACATATATAGTTTAAATATAAAATTTTATTAATTACTTATGCTTTTATAGTTTTCTAGATTTATAAATTAATATACAATTATAGTTTTATTCCTTATAAATTATTACACTTTTATGCTTTCATAAATTTTACTTGTATATATTATAATTTTAAACCTTTATAAATTTGTAAAACTATATACTTCTATAATTTATGTATACTTTTATAAGATATATGTGCTTTTATATAGTTTTATAAAAACACTAGGCAACTTTTTCATTCCTCGTGATTCATCAGACTCACAAATCCCTCATTGAAATGATCTAGCTTGGGCAACCATAACCCAACACTGGCTGGCTGGCTGAAACATAACACTATCTTCACCTTCCACATAATATAGATTGATAATAACACCATGACGAGGGCATGTTTCTAACTCTATCCAACCCATAGGATATCCATCATGACCTCACTCCCGCAAAAGGTGAATTAATGTTTAACTCTATCACAACTCATAAACCCACTTTGCATCCAACATCACCTGCATGGTTTAAATTAGGAGAGTCTTCTACAACTACATCTTCTCTCTAGTTTGGTGTTAGCTTCTAAGGGGACGAGTCTCAGACAACAAAATGCAATGATAACTATCATTCAAATGTTGGGTTCCCCTTATTTGAAAGATCTTTTTTTGTGTATTTATTTTGTTAAATATTAATATTAGCGAATTAAATAGGATGAATGTGAATAAAGAATGGATGGATGCAAATCGTATGACAAGAGTATGAAGATAGAGTGAAAGAGTTCATCAAGTTTGCAAAAGATCATGCATATGACCCTTCTCAAATCATTTGTCTGTGTTTACATTGTTGTTTTCAAGACTAAAGTTGTATGATGCTTCTCGATACAAGAAAGATGAATCGGGTCCTACGAAAGTTGTATGGTACTTTCCAATCATTCCAAGGTTTAAGCGCCTATATGGAAGTGAGGAGACTCCAGAGCAATTGATGTGGCACATAGATACAAGAAATAAAGATGAGAAACTACGTCACCTGACGGACTCTCATCAATAGAAGAAAATTGATCATGGGTATCCTGAATTTGGAAACAAGCTGAGAAACCTTCGTCTTGCGTTATTTATAGATGGAGTGAATCCTTTTGGTTTTCAAAGCAGCACTCACAGTACATGGCCAGTTATGCTGGTAAATTATAACTTTCACCGTGGTTATGCATGAAATGAAAATACATCATGTTATCTATGCTTATATCAGGACCAAAACAATCGGGTAATGATATCGATGTTTATTTGGCTCTATTGATGGAGGATTTGAAATTATTGCGGGATTCAAGTGTTACATTGTATGATGATTGCAGAAATGAAGATTTCACGTTGACAACCATGTTGTACGGGGGTGATAAATGACTTTCCTACTTATGGAAATTTGTCAGGATATAACATTAAAGGAACTCAATGGTGTCTCGTTTGCGAACAAGGTACACGGTCAATTAGGTTGAAACATTCATCGAATACTGTGTTTCTAGGTGTAAGAACTTGATTCTTCATTTGAGGTACGATTTCTTTTTTTTCTTTTTTCCTTTGAGTTGTTTTTGAGAAAACAAGGGAAATTTGAGCTAAGTATTGAAATCAGGGGTTACACGCCGTGTACTCCCAAGCACACACCGTGTGGTATGTCCGTGTATGAAGGGAATACATGGCCTGTGGGCATGTCAGTGAGAAAAAGAGGGAAAACCAACTACACATCGTGTACTTCCTAGTACATGCCGTGTAGTCATGTCGGCAGGCCCTGGAAGATAAGTCAGTGGAGTTCAGCCGCCAAATGAACAGTTAAATGACATAAACACCGTGTATATGGACTTACACACCGTGTATTTTGTAATTTTCACTTAAAACAGGAAGTAGCCCATCTATTCGGTAGATTGGACAGTGGGCTCGCTGGGAGAACTCAAGAGGAGCGCCGGAACTTCAACCTCTTTCTGGTTGATCATCCAAACTCTGAATCAATCACCGTCGGTCTCATTTGAACCCAATCGGTAAGCTCTCGATTAATCTTGAGCCATTCTTGGTATTTTTTGTTCTTGACTAAGTTATTTAAGGTTGAGTGAATATCCTTGTTTCGTAGATGTATATCGTTTTATCTTGAATTGGAAGTCGAGGCTAGATGAGGAGAGTCATACTACGACGAGGTAGGTGGTCTTGTGCTAATTTCTTAATATCAAGTTGTTTATATGTGTTGTTATGTCGTGCGACCATGCTTGGGGTTTCGTCTTGTCGAGACTTTGACCGTGTTAATTGCTAAGGATGTTTAGGTGATTAATTATATGAATTGAAGCATGCTAAGACTACCTGTTTTGATTAAGGGCCACCCAGCAGGTGCGTTTCCCTTGAATAACTGTTGTTGGGCCTTTTGGCTTAGGATAACTGTGGTTATGCCTATGTTTTCCCTGTTATGGGTTGTTTGAAATGAATTGGTTAATTAAATGTTTACCAATGCGAATTGTTTCCTTGTTGACCATGTAATAGCATAAAGATTGCATGTGTTGCCTTATGCTGAATTGCTTATATGTCGGGCTTGGCCCTGTTGAGTTATTCTTCCTGTGGGAAGAGATTTTTCATGCCTCTGGGCAAGGTTTTGTGTGCCTGTGGGCTACGTTTTGTTATGCCTGTGGGCAATTGCATGTGGGAAATGATTTGTTATGTATGTGGACTGCCTGGGGGAAAGGGTTTGAACTGAGGTTTGACTGTTGTAATGACTTATGATGCGTCTGCTAAGCTAAAGCACAAGCTTGGTTTAGATTGTCATTTTTTACTTGATAGATTTCTTACTGAGGTATCTAATATGTTTTCTTGAATAGGGGATTGACTGTCCATGGATGGATCCTAAGAACTTATGATTCGATGAAATTGAATTGCTTAATAAACATGAACGATATAAATGGAACAAGACTTGTAGGATTGTTTACTTTTGAGTACTTCCTAGTTTAATGATTTCATTATTATACACTACTGCTGCATATACTCACTAATAGATTGACACAGACCTTTGGTGGTTGCCTATTGGGATTTATTTCTCACACTCTATTTAGGCCATGTTTTTGGGCCCAAACAGACTATATTGTTTCAGGTATCGATAGAGGCAATGCTTCTTATACAGGTACTTGATTGCTGCTTAGGAGCAGGAGAGCATGGGAGCAAGCCAAGGCTTGCGATGCTGCTGTGTTTCTTTTTGTATTGTTGCACCTTAGTACTGTATTGCACTTGATAGAAGTGTATCCTGTTTTCGATACTTTCTTAGAACATGTGACATGCTACATCATTCTGATATTATATGCCTTCTGGTTATCTTTACCTTTCAGTCTTCCATTGTTTACTTCAGTTGCATGTTGTTTACTACTTCCTCTATTGTTATTATTTATTCCACAGTGTTACACTCTGCTAATGAGGGCATAGTTTTCCACTATCACACCATAGGCCCTCGCTACTAGTCGGCATTCTTTGGCATTTGGAGAAATGCGCTTGAGGCCATGTGGCCAATTGGTTACAGGGCACCTTTTAGTGGTTTCCGGATCTGAGACATTACAAAGTGGTATCAAAAGAGTTTTTTTCTAGTTTGCTTTACTATTTGGAGATGATATAAAGGATATAGAATTTGATAATTAGTTGTTCCCGGGAGTAGCTACCCCATATATAGGGAAAATCCAAATTGCCTCAAATTAAATTGTGCTTTTGGATTTTGAGTTATTATAATTGATTCGATTTCACCATTGGGTGACACACTTGTTTTGTGTTGTTATTATTAATATTATTGAGGTTCTATTTTGTTGCAACCCAATGAGATGAGGGTATTCCATCTCATGCATCATATAGACACTTGTTAGAATCACATTCCATGCATTATGCCATGCCATCTAGGATGCATTAGATATTGCATGTTGTTGTGAAAGATGTTGTGCTAGAGATGCATGTTGTTGCGATAATACCTTGATAGATATGCCTACTATTGTGATAGGTGTATTGGTACATGATATGGTTTGAATTGGATGAATGCCAAACTTTGATCTCTGAGGTGTATGAGCCCTATTGGATCAGAATTTGGTGGATCATGATTTAGCCTTTTGTATATAATTATATTGTGATATGTTATTCTTGGGTGCCAAACTTTGATTAGTAGGGAGTATGGGACCTCATATATTAGAATTTGGAATACCGCTGGTATATTTTTCTGCAGAACATGGGTTTTTTGGGCAATCTGGAGTGTCTGTCCTGAAAAACCCAGTATACACGACATGTAGTTTAGCCTAACACACTGTGCGTTGTTCCTGTTCGGGGGAGATGATGTTCCAAGTTTTAATAAGAACATGCCGTGTACAATTTGTACATGCCGTTTAGTATATGACCTTATAACGACCCATGTGAGAGAAAACATGGGCTATGGATTTTTGATTAGAATATGCCGTGTGCTTTCGGTACATGTCATGTTGCCTAACCAAGCAGAACTCGTGTGGACCTGGCCATGTGAGAGTACATGGCCAGGAGGACAGACCTATGTACACACCATGTTCCATGGAACACGCCATGTACCTGGGGTTGATACATGTCCCGGGCCGGTGGTATGACACGACCATGTGATAGTGTAAGGGTACACACCGTGTATTCTTTATACACGCTGTGTAGTCCTTTTTTTCCAAACTTTGAGGGACTTTTCCTGTTTTGTTTTGGCACTCCTGGATGGAAAACCTTGATGATGAGCTTGAACTAAGGCGTGTTCTTAACCTTGTAGAGTCATGCCGCCATGATGACCATGAGCTGTATGCCATGAGAGCAGTGATGATCATACTCTAGAAATGGTAGGCCATGGGTTACCGATGGATCCTCCAGTTGTGCCAGCTGCGACACCAGTTGTTATACCAGACGTAGGTGCAGATGCACAAATCTGTAATGATTTTGTGAGGTTCATGAAGACCTTTCAGGGATCACTACAAGCTACCACATCTATGGCAGAGTTGATGTGTATATTCCAGCAGCAACATCCGCATACTTTTTTAGGGGATGGCGGACCATAGGCTATGAAATCATGGATGGAATCAGTGATGACTATCTTCGAGCATCTGCAGATGCCTCTCGAGAGGAGGGTCAAGATCGCAACATATATTCTGCGTGATTCTGCCAATAGATGGTGGGATGTTATCACTTAGGCAGGGTGTCATTGAGATATGACATGAGAAGACTTTTAGGCAGCCTTCTATGATTACTATTTTCTCGAGATGCTAAGGACCGACTGAGCCCGAGAATTCATGCACCTGGAGCAGGGCACACTGTTAGTGATGGAATATTCTGTCTGTTTTACCGAGCTTCAGCGATTCGCACCTATTCTGATGGGTGATGACATATCGAAATCTAGATGATTCGAGGATGGAATTAGGTTCTATATTCGATCACAAGTGAATGTCTTCAGGTTTCCTTCTGTCTCTGCTATTGTGAATCAGGCATTGATCACCGAGCGCAATCTGTGGGAAGTTAGTGGTGCGAGCTAGGGCAGCTCGACGCTGGTTTCTGGTACTGTCTCAACTGGTAAGAGGAAGTGTCATGTGGAGTTCTCTCGCGGTGATAGTAGTAGCCAAAATGTTTCCTCTGATGGCCAGGTGACGTGCTACCAGTGCAGAAAGGTTGGGCACAATAAACCTCAGTGCCCAAGGGACCTAGTTGAGTGCCGAGCTTGCAGCAGGATGAACCATATACAACGCTACTACAAGTAATTTCCACCAGTGGCTAGTGAGAGAGGTTCTGTATAGACTCCAATGCAGGGGTAGGGTCAATAGTTTCTCACCAGTCTAGAAACTAGAATATGTCGGGGTGTTCAAGTGAAGGTGGTGATTGTGGCCGTGGTAGTCAGACCTCAAGATCTCAGTGACATCAGGGTGGGTCAGCTCAGGGTATCTAAGCAGTGTCTCAGGGCCACGGTGCAGGTTAGACTTATGTAGTGTAATAGACCTAGCAGGAGCAGGATCCTAGACCTTCTACTATTAGAGGTACAATCCTAGTCACCTCTGTTATATCTTCTACACTTTTTGATACTGGTTCTACACATAGTTTTATATCTGTGACCATTGTGTAAAGCCTTGGGATATGTGTTTATACTTATTCAGATGTTATGATGCTAGACACTCTGTTAGGGATTAGAAAAATAGGTGTGTGTTAGTGCAAGGAGTTCCCCCTTGAGATTGGTGGGTGTCACTTTCTATGAAACCTCTATATCTTAGAGATGACAGCCTTAAATTTCATTCTTGGAATGGACTGGTTGGATCTTTTTTGAGCCTTTGTTTATTTTTATCATCATAGGGTGAGTTTCACATCACCAGAGGGCAGAGAATTTCTACATAAGGGTGAATGAGATGTCTAGGCGAGCAGAGTTGGACCCGAGCATTGTGGGTTGGGCAGGATGACAACCCAGATTGCGAGTTTATATCTGGATGACCAGGGAACATGTATGGAAGAGTTCCCTCCAGTGGTTGATCATTTTAGGGACGTTTTCCTAGATTACTTCTCAGGCTTACCTATGATCAGAGAGGTGGAGTTCACTATTGAGCTAGTTCCAGGAGCTGCACCAGTACCCATTCCTCCTTACAAGATGGCTATGATGGAGTTGAAAGAGTTTAAGAGGCAGTTGGAAGATTTGGAATCTAAGGGTTTTATCTGACCCAGTACTTCTCCTTGGGCTTCACTGGTCCTTTTTTGTGAAAAAGGCGGACGATACCCTTAGGCTATGCGTGGACTATCAGAAACTGAACCAGTTGACGGTTAAAAACCGATATCCCTTGACATGAATAGATGACCCATTTGATCAACTTCAAGAAGTTCGAGTGTTCTCAAAGATTGACTTAAGGTCAGGATATCATCAGGTATGTGTTCAACCTACATATATACCTCGTACAACCTTTTGTAGCAGGTATGGTCTATATGTGTACCTGGTTATTACGTTAAGTCTCATGAATGCGCCAGCAGTTTTCATGGCGTTGATGAACTGCGTGTTCTATCCTTACCTAGATTCTTTTGTGGTGGTTTTCATGGAAGATATCTTGGTGTATTCTCACAATTGACACGACCATGACAAACATCTTGAGATCATTTTGAATACACCAAGAGAGCATTAGTTATATTCTAAGCTCACAAAATGCCACTTTTGGATGGATCAAATTCAATTCCTAGGTCACGTCATCTCAGAGACTGGAGTATCAGTGGACCCAAAGAAGGTGAGAGGAGTAGTTACCTGGGAGAAACCAAAGAATGTTTTTTAGGTACAGAGTTTCTTGGGGCTATCTGGTTACCACATGAATTTTATACAAGACTTCTCATGCTTAACAACGCCAATGATGGGCTTGACTAAGAAAGGTGTAAATTTTTAGTGGTCAGATTCTTGTGACGCAACATTTTAGGAGTTAAAGGGACGTTTGACTTCAACAACAATACTGATATTTCCAGATCCAGGAAAGAGTTACACTGTATACTGTGATGCATCATGTATTGGGATGGGAGCGGTGTTTATACAGGGGGATCAAGTTGTTGCGTATGGGTCTCGACAGTTGAGGCCACATGAGAGGAATTGCCCGACGCATGATCTCAAGTTAGCTACAGTTGTTCATGCTTTTTTTGTTGGATACATTATTTATTGGGAGAGTATTTTGTGGTGTACACAGACCAAAAAAGTCTCAAATACATCTTTAATCAGCGTGATTTGAATACAAGACAACAAAGGTGGGTGGAATAACTTCAGTCGTTTGATTTTGAACTTGCATATATGCCTGGAAAAGGCAATGTAGTGGCTGACGCACTGAGTAGGAGGACTCAGATACAGGCAGTGTAGGAGGCAGGTGGTGAATGACAGCTTATGGCCTTGTTCTCTGAGATGCATTTAGAGGCGCACGATAATCAGGGACATAATTATATTTTATCTTTGGTTGTTACCTCTACCATACTGGACAAGGTGAGGATGGGGAAACTATCAGATTCCGAAGGCCTAATTCTACGGGAGAGTGTGGTAGGTGAGATCCCTCCTCCTAGATGGACAATATGTGAGGATGAAATTATGTGTATCCATGGATGTGTGTGGGTTCCAGGGGATATACGTGAGGAGCTGATGTGGGATTTTAATGCTTCAGCTTGGGCAGTGCATCCCAAAGTCACTAAGACATACCGTGATTTGCGCCGTCAGTACTAGTGGCTGGGTATGAAGTGAGAAGTAGCTAGTTTTTTTACAAAGTGTTCCACCTGTCAGCAGTTGAAGGCAGAGAATCAACGTTTGAATAAAATTTTATAGAAGTTACCCATCCCGGAGTGGAAATTGGATGATTTCATGATGGATTTTGTAATGGGGTTACCGAGGTTTCCTAGAGGCAACGATGCTATGTGGGTCATAGTTGACAGGCTTACAAAGGTCACTCACTTCTTGTCGATCAAGGAGACCTTAGGTGTTGATGAGCTTGGAAAGATGTATATTAGAGAGGTGGTATGACTTCATGGGGTCCCTCATTCTATCATTTCAGATAGGGACACCCAATTTACATCTCGTTTCTGGCAGAGCTTTCAGAGGGCACTGGATACACAAGTGCTTCTAAGCACAGCATACCACCCTCAGACTGATGGCTAGTCAGAGCGTACAATATAGGTGCTAGAGGACATGTTGCGTGCATGTTTCCTAGACTTTGGGGGCTCTTGGGAGAAGCATATTCCCCTGGTCAAATTATCCTACAATAATAGTTTTCATGAAACTATACAGATGACGCCTTACAAGGATTTATATGGTAGGCCATGTCATTCTCCCCTATGCTGGTTAGAGGTAGGTGAGGTAGCCTTACTAGGACCACGTCTCATACAGGAGACTTTTGAGCAGGTCCACTTGACTCAGAGACAGATGGCTACTGTGCAGTCTTGTCAAAAATCTTATGTCGATCACCACATACGACCTTTGGAGTTTGAGGTCGGGGATCAAGTTTTCCTATGTGTCATACTGAGGTTGGGATACAAGAGAATAAGGAGACAAGATAAGATTTCACCAAGATATGTTAGACTATTTGACATTCTGGATCGAGTCAGGTCGGTTGCCTATCAGTTACAGTTACCTCAGAGGTACCACGCCATGCACGATGTCTTCTATGTATCTCAACTATGCCGCTATCACTTAGACTTGTCTCATGTTTTTCAGCCCGAGGAGGTTGAGCTCCAGGTTGATGCATCCGATTCGTATAGTTGATAAGAGCACGAAGGTTCTATGAGGCCGGTCAGTTCCTCTCGTATGGGTGCTATGGTAGCATGGCCGAGTACATGACGTGACTTGGGAGAGGGAGGCCAACATATGTGCTCAGTGGATGGAGTTATTCTCAGATATTACTTCACCACCCTTAGCAGGGAAATTTAGGGATGAATTTCTTTAAGGGGGAAGTTTGTAAGAACCCGGTTCTTCCTTTGAGGTACAACTTCTTATTTTCTTTTTTCCTTTCAGTTGTTTTTGAGAAAACAAGGGAAATTTGGGCAAAGTACTAAAATCAAGGGTTACATGCCGTGTACTCCCAAGCACACACCATGTGGTATATCCGTGTATGAAGGGAATATATGGTGTGCGGGTATGTCAACGAGAAAAAGGGAGAATACCAACTACACACCACGTACTTACTAGTACACACCATGTAGTCATGTCAGTAGGCCCTAGAAGGTATGTCAGTAGAGTTCAGCCACCAAACGAATAGTTAAATGATATACACTCCATGTATATGGACTTACATGCCATGTATTTTTTAATTTTCACTTAAAATGGGTATTAGCCTCTCCATTCGGCAGATTGGCCAGTGGGATCACCGGGAGAACTCAAGAGGAGCGCCAGAACTTCAACCTCTTCCCAGTTGATCATCTGAACTCCAAATCAATCACCTTTGGTCTCATTTGAACCCAATCGGTAAGCTCTCAATTAATCTTGAGCCATTCTTGGTGATTTTTGTTCTTGACTAAGTTATTTAAGGTTTAGTGGATATCCTTGTTTTGTATATCTATACCATTCTAGCTTGAATTGGAAGTTACAGATGGACGAGGAGAGTTATACTACAACGAGGTGGGTGGTCTCATGCTAATTTCTTAATGTCAAGTTGTTTATATGTGTCGTTATGCCACGCACCCATGATTAGGGTGTCGTCTTGTAGAGACTTTGACCATGTTAATTCCTAAGGATTTTTAGGTGATTAATTATATGAATTGAAGCATGTTGAGCCTACTTTTTTTTGATTAAGGGCCACCCCGCGAGTGCGTTTCCCTTGGATAATTGTTGTTGGGCCTTTTGGATTAGGATAACCATGATTATTCCCCTGTTTTCCCTGTTATGGGTTGTTTGAAATGAATTGGTTAATTAAATTCTTACCAATGTGAATTGTTTCTTTGTTGACCATGTAATAGCATAAATATTGCATGTGTTGCCTTATGCTGAATTGCTTATATGTTGGGCTTGTCCTATTGAATTATTCTACCTACAGGAAGAGATTTGTCAGGCCTGTGGGAAAGGTTTTGTGTGCCTGTGGGCTACGTTTTTTTTTATGCTTGTGGGAAATTGACTATGGTCAAGGATTTGTTATGTCTGTGGACTATCTGAGAGAAAGGTTTTGAACTGAGGGTTGACTATTGTAATGACTTATGATGTGTCTGCCTAGCTAAAGAACAAGCTTGGTTTCGATTGTCATTTTTACTTTATAGATTTCATGCTGATGTATTTGTTGTGTTTTCTTGAATAGGGGATTGACTGGCCGTGGCCAGATCCTAAGAACTTATGATTCGATGTAATTGAATTGATTAATAAACATGAACGGTATAAATGGAACAAGACTTGCAGGATTATTTACTTTTGTGTACTTCATAGTTTAATGCTTTCATTATTATACACTATTGCTGTATATACTCACTCAAAGATTGGCATAGACCTTTGGTGGTTACCTACCGAGATTTATTTCTCACACCGTATTTAGGCCATGTTTTTGGGCCCAAACAAACTATATTGCTTCAGGTGTCTATAGGGGAAAGGTTCCTTATACAGGTACTTGATTTCTGCTTTGGAGAAGGAGAGCATGGGACCAAACCAAGGCTTGCGATGCTGTTGTATTTCTTTTTGTATTGTTGTATCTTAGTAATGTATTGTACTTGATAGCAGTGTATCCTATTTTTGATGCTTTCTTAGAACATGCGGCATACTGCATCATTCTGATATTATATGCCATATGGTTATCTTTACCTTTTAGTCTTCCATTGTTTACCTTAGTTTCATGTTGTTTACTGCTTCCACTATTGTTATTATTTATTCCACTATGTTACACTTTGATAATGAGGGCATAGTTTCCCCACTATCAAACCCTAGGCCCTTACTACTAGTCTTCAGCCTCTGGCATTTGAGTAAATGCGCTTGAGGTATGTTTCCAACCAGGTATGAGGCACCTTTTAGTGGTTTTCAGATCTGGGACATTACACTAGGATATCACATATTTTTACCACGACGACATAAGTACCAATCTTAGATGACATCATTCAATGAAATTTCATAAGAATGTACATCACCATCTCCACTAACAAATGATAAACTATTTGATAAAGTAAAATATGTGGACACTACTTTTGGTAAATTATTTTCGAAAAAACTTACGAAAAGTGGTTGAAAAAAGAGACCAGTTATTTTTGAATTACCATACTGGAATTGTCTATATATCAGACATTTTCTTGATGTTATGCATGTTGAAAAAAATGTATGTGATAGTGTAATTGACACGTTACTAAATGCACCCGAAAAAACAAAGGATAAAATTAATTCTATGCTGGACATGGTTGACATGAGAATACGAGAAGAGTTAGCGCTGGTGAAGGGTGAAAAATGAACTTTTCTTTCTCCAGCTTCTTACACTCTTTCCAGGCATGAGAGATACCATTTTTGTAACTTATTTAATTGTGTAGAGGTTCTATAGGGGTATTCATCGAATATTAAGAATATCATATCAATGAATGATTTAAAGTTAAAGGGTTTGAAATCACACGACTTCCATGTTTTGATGTAAGATCTAATTCATGTACCTTTACATAGAATTTTTCCCAAGAATGTCTATCACATATTAACCAAGCTCTATTTATTTTTCAAGGCTATATGCAACAATGTTATAGACCTGACAAACTTTTTGACTATGGAAAGGGAAAATGATGTCATATTATGTAATTTGGACATGTTCTTCCCACCACAATTCTTTGATATGATGGTTCACTTGGTGAGAGAGATTCAACTTTGTGATCTTGTACACTATATATGGATATACCCCATTGAATGGTATATGAAGATTTTGAAAGGGTATGTCAAAAATTGAAGTCGTCCAGAGGGCTATATTGTAGAGAGATATATTGTTTGGGAAGCTGTTAAATTCAATAACGACTACTTGTCTGGTGTGGAAAGCACTGATCTACCAAAATCTCTTCACACTGGGCAACTTGCGGGTTAAGGAATTTCTGGAAGAGATGTTGTCACAATAAATATTATAGATCGGTATTAGGCCCACCTTTATGTTTTTCATAATAGTTTGGAGGTTTCCCCATATGTTGAAACCTGAAAAGAAACTATTAGGCATTTAAAAACACTAAGGGATAAAAGATGGATATCAAATACATATAATCAACAGTTTATAGGATGGTTTCAAGACCATATTTTAAGGAGTCAGATGAAAATTCAGATTCAATTTTAAAACAACTTTTATGGATAGTCGTAGAACCAAACTTGTATGTATTATCTTTTAATGGTTATGTAATTAATGGTTATATATTCTATGAAAATGAACATGATGAAGGCAGTACCATGAAAAATAGTGGAGTTACACTTGTTGTTGAAGTGATGAATGTTTCTAGTACCAAGGATAGAAATCCAATTTATGTGAATATGTCATACTTTGTCATCATCAAACAAATATGAGATTTGGATTATACAACATTCCAAGTACCGATTTTTCAATTTAAGTGGGTTGATAACAGGAGTGCTGTTAAAATAGATGAACTAGGATTTGTGAAAGTGGATTTTAGTAAGGAAGGGTATAAAGATGAACTGTTTATAATGGAATCATGGGAAGTACAAGTATTTTATATTTCAGATTCCATAAACCAAAAGTGGTCAATTGTTCTGTTATCGACCAAAAATACTGAAGTTTTAGATGAGAATTCAACTGAGGATGACCCTTTCATTGGGACATCGCAATAATTCCACATTAGTCCTAATGTAGATGAGGTTTTGTAAGTCAGAGGAGACCACAATGAAGGGATTTGAATACTCGATAGTGGGGTCAAATCCCTTTATCCTTAAAAAAAGATATTTCAATAATCAAATTATATATATTTTTTAATATACATTGTGTTACCTCGTGTTATTATCTATTCAATGCTTCATTTATGTAATCTAAATTAAATGTTAAACGAATTCTTCAAATAATGACTTCTACACATGCTGGTGCTCCCAATATCGAGGAACAACATGTCTCTCAACCTACTACTGCTCTTAGTGTAGAGGAACAATGAACTTCTACACATGTTGGTGCTTCCAATCCTGAGGAACAATCAGTTTCTCAGTCTGTTGTTTCTCTCAGTGTAGAGGTACAATAACCTTCTATACATTTCGATGCTATTGATTCATAGGAACAACATATTGACGATGTTTAATTTGAAGAAATTGTAGGCAAATAAGGATTAGTGATGCAAAAAAAAAAAACAGGAGTGCCATAGTTTGACGGTGTTAGAAAAAATCATTAAGGAAAAAGCAAAGACATCAAATTCGAGGTCGGATGGAATGTGCGGGGCCAGCATGTTAACCCCAACAAGGCCATGTTCAGTAGTTACATTGTACCCATCAATCAACAATGCACACCGATTGATGTAGATTCATGGCACCACACTTAAGAAACTGATACAGGAAGAGATTACAATAACATTATGATATCATTTCTTTATTTTTCTAAAAAATAAAATAATAAAACATTGACTTACTCTTCATCATCCTCCGTAGAGTGCATTTATAGTTGATGAATCCCAAAAGAAATATGTATTAATTCTTGCTAGAAGGATTCATAGAGGCTTTCACACAATTCTAATGAGATTTCATCTTAAAGATTTTGAAGGGAAAATAAACCCGCACCCGCTGCTTATGTATGCACACCTCATAATCCAAGAAGCGTGGGATGCATTTACTAGCTATTGTGTGGAGGTGTCCTTTCAGGTACATTGTGGCTAGTAATATATTGTTTGGAAATATGTGTATTCATCACTTTGATTGAGAATTTATTATTTATAAAAAAGAAACTGAGTGTTTAAAATAAGGAACAACCATCAAAACCAACATACACCAACTGTAAAGCAAGGATGAGGTGCACTTCACTTGAAAAAACAAATTGGTGCATATTTTAAATCTACTATAATACTTTTATATGACATTAAACAACAACATAATTACGTTCCTATATTTATATGTAGATTTATGAATCCAAATCCAAAGTCACTTCCATCCCACGCCATGTGCTATGGAAGGAGGCACATGTAAATAAAGATGGGATACTAATAGATGAAAACACATAAAAAGTATGGGAAAATGTGTAAGTATGAAAGAATAAAGATTTAGTTTGCTTTAAATCACTATTAAATAACAATGATTACTTATTTTCCTATATTTTCTATCCTACATAGTCATATAAATCATCAAAACCTATACCTAATGAACACCTTTTATCGGTGGCCTTGAAGCGGCCAGAACAGTATGGTCGTGTTAGAGGTATGGGTTTTGGGGTGACACCCCGAACATATTTTTAGAAAAAAACAAGAGGAGTATGATGATAAATAAATGGAAGAGATAAAATCAAGATTAGCTACCCTTGAAGAAAAATTTCATTGGAAGACTGAGTTGCTAGCAACTGTTATGGGGGGAAGCAAAGAGAAGAAACAACTCAAGAACAACCATTGCATGGAGATTCCTACCCACCTCCCACCAGCTTTGAGGCAAGCCATTTTTCACAATTTTTCATAGAGGGACCCATTCCATGACTACCCCAAGCCTAACTCTAATAGGCCAGGGGATGGTGACTAGCACTGAGTAGGCCTATCCCACAAATGGGAGGCATTATCCTAAAGTACCAGTACACACTCACACATCTCCAATCCAAAAATGCTAAAATGTAAAAACACTAAGTAAAAAATTCATGCAAACCATTATATCCCATAACCAGAGTACAAAATGAAAGTAATGGATGGTAAATAGGGCCAAAAAAAGCCCACCAAAAAGTGTCTGTAACCACAAGTCCAACCTGTAAGAAAAGAGGTATCAGGACTACTGTCTGAATCGCAGGAACACACATTGTCTGTTTGGCCTCACTAAGCATCACCTGGTCTTGGTCCACCTAGGAATCTGTCGAAGGGTCTATCATATACACAAGACATGACTTGTGTAGGAAAAGCCCGTGTAGGGGTGATTACAACAATACTTAGTAGGACATCCCAAAACCACAAAGGAAAATACCACAAAGGAAATACCATGAAGGAAATACCACAAAGGAAATACTATTAAGGAAATACCACAAAGGAAAATACAATAAACTCCACACAAGTATATGTATACAATTCATGTAGTAAGAATAAACAGATATACTCAATCTAAAACACAAGTCTAGAGGTAAGTCACAACTAATTACCAGCCACACAATTCTGCTCGAAGCATGCTCGTTTGGGGAGAACCCACTCCTCGAGCCATGACATCATCAAAGACACTCACAAAGAGGTCTAGATCATTTGGGTCCTACTCAAATGAGAACTTACTGGTTAAGGAAGATTATGATACACATAAAGAGGATCATACCCAAACATGCTGGGGAATACCACTAACCCAATCTGGATCAATTCACAGCATAGGGGATCCTATCCAGAGACTCTATGGAATACCACTAACCCTACTAATGCAGATCGCTAGATGGAGGACCAACACCCAACTCTTGGAGGTTACATCGATTCCACAAAACACCACTTGGGGTGATATAAGATCCTACTCTAGTCCCACATAGGAATACCATAACTCTATATGGGACTCTGTCTCTATAGGGGACTACAATCCAGTAATGTGGATGTAATGTCGTATTAAACCCTTGAGAAAGGACCAAGGTAATGCTCTCAACCGATAATTTTCTAAGCTAAAAACTCACCACATTATTTCTAAAGGCGCCTCAACATCAGGGTCTTAATTCCGCATATGGATCGTCAAAAAGATGTATGGTTTGAAAGTTATGACGTTTAAAATTTTCAAAGGGGGTCATTGGGCTTGTGGACCAACTGTGGTGGCCGACCACTTGAACCAACCGCCATATGGCTTCTACGGTAGTTGAATCCACCGTAGCTATCACGACCACATGGCAGTTTGAGCCACCATAGCTCACGGTCGACTGTGGACCAACTCCAGCTTAGTCGCCCTGGGTTCGACCTGGGTATGAACCACCTATTGGGCATGAACCGACCTGCTAGGGCCGACTCACCCCACTAGGCCCAACCTGTTTGTTCAGATTGACCTGATTGCCCACGAGCCTCCTAGATCGGCCCGATCTACACGGTCACTGACTGCATCCTACACGGTCCTTGCCACCACGGTCTGCTCCAACCAAAATTGTTGGATCACACACGATCGCCCTCCATTCTCCATGCCACTTCACCACCACCTCTGATCATCGCCTCCTCTAATCGCTGACGTCGCAGCCTCTGGTCACCGACATCGCCGCCTCGCCACTCCAGACCGCCACCTTTCCTCACTGGACCGTCGTGCCAAACCAGCATTGGTGGTCCCTTCTACAGACTATAACACCCAAAGGTTTTGAAAATAAATATTGAGTGCATTTTATAATCTAGAAGTTAAACACAACTTTTCCTCTTCTATGTTTTTGAATTTCAAAAAACAGTCATCTAGAGTTGTGATCAGTAAGTCATTTAGAGTCCGATAGAACAAACTTGATTTTTTAGTGAATAGTAACATACCCTTATGAATAGTAATATGAATAGTAATATGAACCTTATGAATAGTAAATAATAATAATATTTTATTTTCTTAATGCAATAAGATAATGAGATCTTCATTAATTTTTCAATGTGAAATAAAACTAATTGCACCTTTAAAATTGTTATTTTTCAAATTAATTATGAATTTATTTAAAAATTAAATTAATAATATTTAGAAAATTAATTTTGAAAGATGGAGTTCATTTTTGAATTCTACACATAGAAAAATGGTAGGGGTAATTTTTTTGGGATTTTTTTGAAATTCTAGAATTTTTGATGAATAGTGAAATACGATAAAATACCGTATATACAAATTATCAGTTAAATACACTATTTATGATATCATAAGTGATTTAAGGCCACTTGGTTCGAACTCACATGCACTTATTACTATTAGGGGTCACATGAAACAAGACTATTGGTTATCTTGAGGGAAATAATAAAATAATGAATTAAATATTCAAAATTTACCCCTCTCCTCCACTATAAAAACCCGTCACCAATCCATCTTCTCTTCACTCCTATAAACCTTGAATATCCTCAAAGTTCTGACAAAATACCCTTCTCTAGTCACTCCCCATGACTAGGAAGCTCTTGGTCTTTCCAAAAGACCTAAATTCCTTCCCTTAAGGAGGTTCTCGAGGAATTTATTTCAAGAGGTAAAGCACCTTTCTTTTTCTTTTAGTTTCATTTGAATTTATCTTCTTTTGTTATCCTCTCCTCACCTCCTCTATCAAAATGACCATGATAACTCCAGTATAATCTATATACTGGTTTTATATCATGTGAATGGAAGAACCATCATCAATATTCTTACTCCCTCCCTTTTATTTTTATAAACGAAGTCAACGTCTATGAGGTTCCAATTTATAACCTTCGTGGACGATGAAGTTTCGTTCTTCAATCTTTCTTTCATTACTGGTCATGAAACCATATTAATGGTTGAACCAGATTATAATATATATATTACAATCTAATTAATGTTCAATAACCAGTATATGTACATATTATTAATTTATGTGACAAAACTAGTTCATAATAATCCAAATACCGCCAAATAATTGAAGTGATTGTCATCTAATGATTCATCCTCATTCCATGTAACCAAATGATAGAAATGTCCATTAATAATTCTTTATGTTCATAAATAATATTTAATTTAAATTCTGTATATTTACATCCATACCACTTCATTACTTAAGAACAAGTGAACTAATTATGAAAAATAAGGAAAACAAACACTCCAGAATGACGAAATTCAATAAAATAACTTATCAATAAAGACATAAATGAACAAACCAGAATTATGATAAAATAAATAAATTTCTAATAGGTTTTGAAATAATTTATTAATAATTATAATTTCATATTCCATGAGCTTAATTACAAGAGATGAACACGTTCGGAGTTAAGGTAAGGGGTTTCCACCCGAACTTCAATTTTCATTCGGGTTACTTTCATTGTCTAATTACCTCAATGAAATTATTATATATTGTTATGTACTCATCATAAATTCTGTGTGAGTATTCTATATATGTACACCAACTATAATCCTTCCCTATTTTATGGATTGTTACATGTGTTAAAAGAAACTTTCAAAAATGTTTCCAAAATACAAGCCCGATTCAAGGGAATTTCTCAAATTCATATCTATTTTCAAGGGCACTCTATAATCTGTTTTTGGAAACCATTACCTTTATAAAAACACTAATTTTATTATGAAAATACTATCTTACTTCACTTCTGGTCTTATAAAAATATTTTCCAAAATAACTCTTCTTTTCAAAATAGAAGAGTATTTATCTCAAGATTGCTTAATGGTTTTATAGGAGTATTTTAATTTGATTCAACACTCTTGTTGTTTATTATGTATTATTGGGTTTAAT
The DNA here is from genome assembly GCA_963277665.1 of Viscum album. Classification (NCBI taxonomy): domain Eukaryota; kingdom Viridiplantae; phylum Streptophyta; class Magnoliopsida; order Santalales; family Viscaceae; genus Viscum; species Viscum album. Next base: position 1,121,914,744 of record OY728136.1, on the reverse strand, counting down.
CATTTATGAAGTCATCTACCATATTTTATTTAATGGTTTATGACTAAATCTATTTTGGATGATCTATCCTAAAACCATTCACCATATTACTCGGAATGGTTAGTGTTTTCTGTTTAATGGTTGGGGAAAGATAGTTACATTTCATATAATAGTTTCAATATCAATGTATATGTTGTTTATGTTTATCCCCGCTCATATGAGGAATGCATTGGACTTATTATGTGATGGGTGGGGATCACTATATCCCCTTGATGCATCGGTAGGTCTCATGAGACATATAGATGTGGAATTGGCCGAGGCCTTTCCCAATGTGTTATATGGATTTTGGCCGAGGCCTTAATCATTAGAAGTTTTGGCCGAGGCCTTGAAAAAATGTTTCAGAATGTCCGACATATTCACTTCCCTCATTATGAATCTAGTAATTGAATGTTCATGTGGTTATTCGGCTAGTAGAATACCCATGATTATGTTTCATTATGACATTATTTACTCAGCTCATATTCCTTCCATAATGTGTGCAAGTTTATTATCAAAGGCATGTGTTTTCAATTATGAACCATGTATTATGTTTATTCTATATTCTTATGAATTTATTACTCTAACTAAGCATTTGAGCTCACCCCTTTCTTATGTTTCATTTTTTACAGGACATGAAGAAGTAAATTATGAATGAATTTTGAGAATAATCTAGGAGGTACATGATGTTTCTAGTGGAATAAATTAGTGCTGTATTTCCCTTTATGATATAATGTTAAACTTATTTATGAATCTTGTTTCCAAAATCTACTAAACTACTTGGTCCTTCGGGATTCATATTCCTTGTATGTATGCCAACGTAATCAAATAAGGCCCCGACTCTAGGCAACTGGGTTCAGGTCCTTACACAGACCACTAAGCCACCTCTAATTCTTGGAATTCAAAGAGGTCACCAATTTGAGCTCCTCGGGTCCCGATATACACAGACCCACCCTCTGTTGTCGGTTTTCCTCTAATTTGGGGGTTCGATCATGCTCAGATACACCCGTCAAGTCGAGTCGTGACCACGAGAGTCCAATAGTGAAGAACGTGAAGAATAGGGGATAAAAAAGCATAAAAAAACACCATGAGGAACAAGTATCGACCTTTGTTCATGTTGGCCTCATTTTTTTTCGTTAGAAGGATAAATGAAGATGAATTAAAATAAATCTATCGATAATCCTGCATATAATATCCCATCCCACAACAACTATCGAACCAAGGATTAATATGTTCTTGGATTGACCTGAGTTCATCGTGGAAATCAAGAATGGTGAAAATTCACAAAGAAACAACTGCCCTACCTCGATTTAGATTAGTTGCTGATGAAGGATGATTATTGTGTCATCGTCGTTGGTGAGGTTCCTTCGAATCATTTGCACGTTGATCATTGATCCACGACCCCTCTTTGTTTATTCTATAGAGTTATTTCTCTACATATCAGAATAATTCTAGGGTTATGGTGACAACCCTGAATTTCTGAAAAAGACTTAATAAAAAGAAAATGTCATTGTGCTAAAAATATTTTTTATAAAAATATTTTATTTATAGTTTCTCCCTCCGTGACTTTTTCTACATATAACCTGTGTCGGAAAAATTTATGTCACGCCTAGGGTAAATCCACTTCTCTAAGCTCAACGGTTCCCTTAAATTTTTGATCTTGGAACCCATTTCAGATTCATTCAAATTTTTTAGGAAAACTACACATGTGTGCTATTAAAAGTTTAATATTTTTTAAAAAAATGTTACAGGAAAATCAGGCCTCGGAATCACATGTTGTCTCAACACCTGGTCTTGAAATCATTCCATATAATTTCTAAAAATAATACATAGTAAAATCTTTGATGTTACATTATCCCCACCGTGGGGCTTTGCATCCCCAAAATACAAAACAAGGGCTACTCAAACATATGTGGGTACTGAGCATGAATCTGAGCCTCCCACTCCCATATGCTCTCCTGAAGATTCCTATGCTGAAACCGAATACATACCAGAGGAATTGACCACCCACGAAAGATCATATCTTTCCGATCCTCGATCTCCACCAGGTACTCAGTAAAAGTCACTCCATCCTCAATGTCCAGCTCACCCCAGTCGATGACATGTGATGGGTCATGCACATACCTAATCAACTGCAACACGTAGATACATCATATACCTGATCTAACTACAGTGGTATATCCAAGCGGTACTCCACCTCACCAACTCTATTTAGTATCTGGAAAGGGACTATGAATGCCGGATATAGCTTTTCGCCTCGGCCAAATCTCCGTAATCCACATCGAGGTGAGACCCGAATGAACATGTGGTCTCCTTCCTCAAACACCAAAGGTATCTTCTGTGTATTGACATAAGACTTACGATGGATCTATGACGTCTTTATTCACTCCTGGTTGATCTGCACCTTCTCTATAGTAGCTCGCACCAACTTCGGACCCATGAGTGTTGTCTCTCCTAGGTCAGTCCAGCAAAGGGGTGACCTACAGGGTCGCCTGTACAAGTCCTCAAATGGTGCCATACCAATGGTGTAGTGATAACTATCATTGTCTAAAAACTCCACCAGTGGTTGGTGATCCTTCTAACTATGGAAAAAATCTAACATGCATGCCCGCAATATGTCCTCCATAACCTAAATGGTCTGCTTAGTATGGCTATTCATCTATGTATGAAATGTTATGCTCAAGCGTAATTGAGTCCCAAACTCCTCCTATAATCTCTTCCACAACCAGGATGTAAAGTGTGCATCACGATATGAAACAATCATTAATGGAACTCCATTAAGTTGAACTATCTTTTACATGTAGAGGTGTCCCAATCTCTCTACTAAACTCTGCTCTCGGATAGCCAGGAAATGGGCCAACTTGGTGAGCCAGTCAATGATCACCCAGATGACATCGTGTCACCTGTATGTACATGGTAAACTCATCATAAAGTTTATCAATATCCCATCCCAATTCCATTTTGGCACCTCAAGGGGTTGAGCTAAAACCGATGGAACATGTTGCTCAGCCTTCACTTGCTGACAAGTGAGGCATTGAGATACAAACTATGCAACTCACTTCTTCATCCCTGACCACCAAAAATGACGTTGGAGGTCCTGATACAACTTCTCCACACCTGGATGTACTGGCTAAGTGGATTTATGGAACTCCCTCAAAACCTCCTCCCGCAACTCCACTGGTACAAATGTGTGCCCTTTGAAAATAATTATGTGCTCCCCACCTTTGGAATATCCACCAGGAGCATGATATTTGGACAACTGAGCATGTATGGTCTCGCATTTGGTATCCACAAGATATGCCTCCCTGACTCACTGTAAGAGTGGAGTGGTGACAACCATCGATTGTAGATAAGCTACTCCATATCCATCTACAAAAGATATCTGCAATGAGGCCAACTGATCTGACGCCTCGTTCAACAGCTGTAAACTAGATCTCATTATGAGAGAATCTTTCACCATGTTCTCCTTACCAAGAGTATAAACAATCTCAAAGTTATAGCTATGGAGGAAATCTAGTCATCTCATCTATCTCATGTTTAGATCCTTCTGATACAATATATAATTGATACTCTTGTGATTAGATTTGATGATAAACAGATCGCCCTTCAGGTAGTGTCTCCATATCTTCAATGCGAAGAATACCACTACTAGATCGAGATCATGGGTCGTGTAGTTCTTCTAGTGTGGTATCAACTGGTGTGAACCATATGAAATCACCACTTTCCCCTGCATCCAAACAAAACCAATCCCATTCCCTAATACATCATATAACACCGCATACTCAACACCTTCCTCTGGTAACTTCATGATGGAAGTTCTTGTGAACCTCTGCCTCATCTCCTGAAAGCACTGCTGACACTTCTCTATCCACACGAAAGGATTCCCCTTTCATGTCAAAGCTTTTAAAGGTGCTGTTACTCTGGAGAAGTTGGGTACAAACCTCTGATAGTACCCTTCAAATCCAAGGAAAATCCATACCTTAGTAACACTATTAGGTGGATCCTAAGAAAGCACTGCCTCAACCTTCACTGGATCCACTAAAACTTTAGCCTCTGAGATGACGTGTCCCAAAAAACGGACCTCTCGAATCCAGGACTGAAACTTAGAGAGCTTCACGCAAATTCAATGCCCTCAGAGTGTGTCCAGGACCATCCTCAAGTGTCTTGTGCACTCCTCCTCAGATGCCAAATACACTAGGATGTTATCAATGGAAACCACTATGAACCAGTCCAAGTTGTTGGAGTTGGTGGCCTAGAACCAACTACTTTGTACTTTATTCATTAATAAATACCTTATCACATCTTGATTGTTATTATGCATGACAATGCATGTTATAATGTCCTAAGGATAGTTTTTGCATTAAAGGGTCACAGCGGATCCCTGCTATGATGAGAACTTGAAAGTGCCATAACACTGTTCTTGAATATATGTTCTATGGCCGAATGATGTTATTTGAGGGACACAAATAAATACAGGCCATTAGGGGTGAGGACTCATAAAACTTGTAGGAACTTTCTCATGGTGTGCACCCTTGGTAATATCTAGGAGGATATTATGAGAATGAGACCCGCCAGTAGGAAATCCACATTTCATAGTGTCATTAGATGTTCCTATCTGCAGACATGTGTACTGGTCCTTAGACTTTAAGATTATTAGTAATGGGTATTACAACTCGTGCACTTAGATGTATTGATGAAAACTATGATGACACATTGTTTATAGCGAGGTAGGATACGTTGGGTGCGTCATGAGTGATACTGCATTAATAGATAATGCGAGAAAGGATTTATCCCTTCTGTTCCATAACAGAAGTAGATATCTCAGGCCTGTTGATGGAATTGATATACCCTAAATAAATACATGGCCATAGTGAGGAATGAGAAAGTTTAATTCCAGAAAGTCAAAGAAAGAACAATCGAGCACATGGGTGGATGACACTAGCATGCAACCCACTTTATTCAAGATATCGAGGCAAATGGATTATATTACATGGTAAGCATTCGTAGGAGGTGACACGTCATTGTGGCATTAACTTATTTCTCTATGGGTGCCTTGGTATGTTGCTAGACGCAAACCTTTGAATTTAGGAAGGCTCTATCTAATGACACTGAGAAAGCGGCCTAGAGGGTCACACACTAAGTGTGTCCAAGTATCTCATTTAAATATTAATTTAACAAGTTAAATAAAAATTATTCCTAATTGTGTTTTAATAATTATTAAAGGATGGATGATCGCATTTATTTCAACACTAGTTATTTGAGAGAATATATTATGGGCAAAATAATATATTTATTAGCAGGTAATGAAGTGATATTTATTTTAGAAACAAATAGCCATTATTCATAGTCTAATATATGTGGTGGAGGAAATAAAGAAAAATGGAAAAATAAAAGTAGATGCTGTGTATATTAAATATACACACCATGTATTTTTTTTGGGAATTTATGAGAAATAATATTATTTATTTAATTAAATAATATTAGGTGTAATTCATTGGGCGCATGTCAAGTAATAATAATAGTCAACTATTATTATTAGACATGGGGTATTACTAAGAATTAAATGAAATGAATAAATGCTTTCGGGTAATTAATTCATTTTATTATTCTATGTAATTAAAGATCCCAATTATATATTTCTCATTAGACTAGCCATTTTTTTGTGTGGTTGTGCACAAGGGATTTGGAAAATCTCTCAATCCAAGAGAGAATTCATTTTCCACCAAGAACGCTCTCAAGCTATGAGAGAGAGATCCACCTCCACCAGATCAAGGCAATCGAAGGCAGAAATCGCAAGCGAAGGCTCCTCCACGCTAGAACCTGGAGATCCCTTCGGCGACATCCAGAGATACATGGAGCACATGTGGATCACCTCTAGAAGTATCCTACACTTGGATTCTATGACTCAATGACGGATCGCATCGGATCGTGACCAGAAACATCAACGAAGAAATAATTCCATCAAGGAAATTCTTTTCAATTAATTAAATTAATTATAATCAACATACGATAATCCTACCTATGGTTTCAGGACTCCCCTATTTCTTTTTCATTTTTCGTTCTATTCTGAAGATCCGACATTTTATTATCGTGACAGATCTCAGATTGATCATTGTTAATGCTAAAATTAAAGTTAGGTACACCCACCAACGTGCTTCCGCTGTGCCCGGAACTTACAAGTGGTATCAGAGGGGTCATATCGTTGGTTATAATTATTTAAGTTTTTCATTGGTGATTTACGCATTTAATAATTTAGTTGTTTCAATTCAAGTTAATCATTCTTTAAAATCCGAATCTTGAGATCTGTTCCTCCTTTCACGTTTCTCGTTCACCTTACAAAAATATTTTTTTCTTTTAATTTTGATTAAAATAAAATAGAGGATCTCATCCCGAGGTTCCAAACGTTCCTGGCCATACAACACCAGAATACACAGCATGTATTCAGAAGTATATTCCATGTAGTCTAGGTTCAATGCATCGGACTGGTCCGCCAAATCAGGTCGTGTGTTGGAGTATTCACAAGTCATAAATGACACCATGTGTTGACTAGGAACAGGTGACACATGGTTTCCAGATTACACGCTGTGTGGTCCACTGAACACGACGTGTAGTCCCTTCAGGCTAGGGTTGGACTGTGTACCCCATACACGGCTTGCTCGGCTAGAAACCGTGTAACGCAGATACTACATGGTGTGTGTCCCACTGAACACACCGTGTACTCCAAAAATTTCCGAAGTACATCTACACGCCATGTCCCCAGGTGTGTACTACAGATGGACGGTGAACAAAAGTACATGCCATGTAGTCGGAACTACACGCCGTGTACTCATCCAAATTACGCAGATTTATTATTATTTATTATTATTTTATACAAACCCTTGATATGTGTACCATAGCGCAGACATAAAGCTGAGGCACAACACGTGATAGGTGTTTTATATATATGTGTTTAATTTAACATCTGCATAATATTCATTTCTACTCATTGGGTAGTTATGAATGGTAGTTCACCAGGTTACCTCCAAGGTACAAGTTACGTACAAAGATAATTTTAAATGAATTTATTTGTTTAAAATTATGATGGATTATAATCTCAAGGAAATTTAAAAAAAGGGTTTAAGATAAAAGGATTGATTAATTAAAGACAATTAATTGATTCGAGCATGATTTATCTTAAACAAGAACGATTAAATAATTGAATGCTAGTTTTATTTATGCATAAATATCGTTGCATGTATGGATGATCATGAGCTAGACCAAGACCTTTGTATGTGAATGGTTTCTTTTAATTAATTTATTTAAATTAAATTTGTTGGCCTGCAAGCCTTCTCCTCATTAATATGTAGGGCTTGCACGCCCAAGGTTTCTTTTATATAAAAACCCTTTTTTTACCCTTCACCCATGTTTGAGATAAATGCATATGTAATGGATGGAGCTCCCAAACTAGTGGAGGTGGATCAAGTCAGAAGCCAAGGTGAAACCAATCCAAGGAGATACAAAGGTGGACGGGTGGAAAGCTGTAAACACGAACCCGAAAGGTTCATGGTGTTTCTCCCCTAGGTCTTGGGTTAGTTTATCAACCACTAGATAAACTAACGAATAGAACAAGCTCATGATCATACCATTTATTTTATTTCTGTCAATTTCATGGTTTATTTATTGTGTGTGTGTTGTCACGATCACACAATTAATGAATTAAATAATCATGCAAGATGGAACTAAAATAAGACCAGCTTATGTGTAAATGTTATCTTAGACATGGTTAATCAATTAAGTATATCCCACTTAATATTAACAAGCATGTAATCAAATATAATAAATTGGAAATTTATGTATAAGGATAAAATCCCTCAAAGAAATATTAAGTCGGTATAGCCTTCCATAATCTTGGTTAGAATCGAACCATAACTCAAAGTGCTTGACCAACCCTAGTTGGGGTGCTTTAAATTATTAGGGAATTCTAATTCAAGGTTTTGGGTTGAATTGACTTGGTTCGCATCAAGGGCTGACTACCACAACAGGACATGGTGTGACCAAGAGGAAAAGGTTGAGGAAATCCAAAATAAAAGGGTTTCAGGATTGGGGAGTCCACTCAGTGGATCAAGGAGCTGTGAGTTAATGCAGTTTGAATTTGGAATACCTACCTAAAACCCTTCAAGTTTCTTGACCAACCCTAGTTGGGGTAATGCGAAGGGCAATATGGATCCTTTCCACTAGAATATTCAGGCAATATAATATTCTGAAGTCAATGGTGAGGGCTATTGGATTTCGATAAAATAGTGGGAGACTAATAAGTATTAATTTATTTATTTGTCTCAGTTTTATCATAATAAAATTACTAAACCTTTGCTCATCTTAATTTGTAGAAATGGAAAGAAAAATTAATTCAAACATATCATTGCGAACCATACTCGATAAGGAAAACCTTCTCACCATCACCAATTTCCAGGAATGGCAGAGGCGTTTACACATCATCCTTCGCCACGAGAGGAAATTGTATATGCTGGAAGATCCCATTCCAGTTGCGTCTGGAAAAGAGGCCAGTGATGAGGAACTATCTCTCTATATGAAACATATGAATGATGCCACATATTTCCAATGTTTCAAGCTATCAGCTATTTTTAATGAGCTATTTAAGAAACATGAAAACATGGACGCGTATAGAATGATGTCTCACCTTAAGGATCTCTATAAGGAGAAGGCGAGACAAGAGAGATATGAGATCTCCAATGCTTTGTTTACAACTAAGCTTGGAGAGTCTGTGCCAGCTGGGCCTCATGTAGTTAAGCATATTAGCTACATTAAATGTCTGGACATCTTAGGGATTAAGTTTCCGGATGTGTTACATATAGATCTCATCCTATCATAACTACCCAAGACCTTCTCTAGCTTTATTGTCAACTAGAACATGAGAAAAAATGAGAAGAGTCTATCAGAACTTCTGACCTTAATTTTATAGGTAGATAAAGACATGGGGCATGAAAAACTCGTAGTCCTTATGGTGAATAAGAAAAGGAAGGACAAGGCAAAGGGGCCAAGGACTTATAAATGGTCTGAAGCCCCCGAGCATCATCCCTCAAAGAAGGGGAATATCTAGAGGCAGGGCAAGGAATGGGAGCCAATATGTTTTACATGTGGCAAGCAAGGCCACTGGAAGAGGAACTACACCTAGAAGCATGGGAATGCTAAAGGTTCATTCTTTATCGAGTGTAATCTTTCCATTTCTACACATTGGGTACTAGATACAGCTTGTGGTTCTCACATCTGTATTAAAATGCAGGAACCAAGTAGATTTAGAAAGATTTCCAGAGGAGAGGTGGATCTTCAAGCTGCCAATGGAGCGAGGTTGGCTACGTTATCCATTGGCGATTACCACCTCTCATTGCCAACTGGGATGATTTTGGTTTTACATAACTGTTATTATGTTCCTAGTGTTACCAAGAACATAATTTCTGTATCTTTTTTGGATATGGATGGATTTATTTTCAAGTTTGGAAATAAGGGTTGTCTATTTTATAAGAACAATGTATATTATGGTATGAAACATTTAAATAATGGTTTGTATGTATTAAATTATGAAAACCAAGTGTAGGAAATCGATAACGAAACAAACTCACATGACTCATACATCACCCAATTGTGGAATCAACATCTCAGTTATGTAAATGAGAAGCACTTGAAAAATATATGACTAGATGGATATTTAGACTCTACTGAGATAAAATAACTTAATAGATGTCATTCTTGTTTAAAAGGAAAAATGACCAAGCTGCCTTTCGGTGGATAGGGTGAAAGGGCCAGAGAGATTCTAGGATTGGTGCACACGGATGTGTGTGGACCATTTCTAGTAGAAGCTAGAGGTGGATATTATTACTTTATTACTTTTAATAATGATTTGAGTAGATATGGCTATGTCTACTTAATGAGTTATAAGTAAGAATCCTTAGATAAATTTAAGAAATTCAAGAATGAAGTAGAGAATTAGCTTGGTAAGAAGATAAAGAATCTTCGATCGGATCAAGGTGGAGAATATCTGAACCAAGTGTTCATCGATCTTCTATGGGAGTCTGGGATTCTATCTCAGCTCACTCCTCCTTATACACCATATTGGAATGGTGTTAGTGAAAGGAAGAACCACACCTTGTTGGACATGGTGAGGTCGATGATGAGTCATACAAATATTCCATTATTCTTTTGGGGATATGCATTACAGACTGCAGCATACACATTAAATTGAGTACCAACCAAGGCGGTAAATGGAATTCCCTTCGAGTTATGGAATGGAAAGAACCCCATTTTGTCACACACACGTGTATGGGGATGCGAGACATTTGTTAAGGGCTTCTTAGGAAACAAACTAGCACCACAGGGCACGAAGTGTATCTTTATAGGATATCCCAAGGAAACGAAAGGATATTACCTATATAACCCTTCAGACAAGAAAGTGACTATCACCAGACAATATGTCTTTCTTGAGAGGGAGAACATCCTCAAAAAGGATAGTGGGAGAAAGATTGACTTCGACGAAGTTGATGCTCAAGATACATAGGATTTGGTACAAGAACAAGTTTCACAAGTCCCCGTGGAAGAGGTTATAGAAACACAAGTACTGCGTAGTAGCTCAAGAGAGGTAAGGGAACCAGAGAGATTTGTTTTCCTAGTCACCAAGGATGGTGAATCATTATTGTTAGACAATGATGAAACTATCTCCTACAAGGAAGTAGTATAAAGATCAGAAACTGCAAGATGACTAGAAGCTATGAATTCTGAGATGGATTCCATGTATCAAAACCAAGTCTGGGTTCTGGTCAATGAGCCAGTTGATGTAAATTTTGTTGTATGAAAACGGGTATTCAAGAGAAAACTAGACATGGAAGTTCAATTTATCACTTATAAAGAAAGGCTAGTGGATAAAGGATTCAGAAAATGTCAAGGAATTGACTATGCTGAAACCTTCTCGCCAGTTTCCATGTTTAAATCCCTAAGAATCATACTTTTCATAGAAGCTTACCATGACTATGAGATTTGGAAAATGGATGTCAAAACAGAATTCCTTAGCAGGAACCTTCAGGAAAATGTCTATATGACACAACCGGAAGCGTTTGTGATACTAGGTGAAGCCAAACAGGTTTGTAAGTTTCATAAATCCATTTATGGATTAAAGAAAGCATCCAGGTCGTGGAACATTAGATTTTATGAATCCATAAAGGAATTTGGTTTCATTAAGAATGAATGTGATCCATGTGTTTATAATAAGTTTAATGGGAATGCGATCATTATCTGAGTAGTATATGTTGATGACATATTGCTTATTGGAAACGATGTACCAATCTTACAGTCAGTTAAAGACTGGTTGAAAAAGTGTTTCTCCATGAAGGACTTGGGTGAAGCATCCTACATTCTAGGGATCAAGATCATTCATGATAGATCCAAGATGATTCTTGGACTAAGTCAGGGTACATACATTGACCAGATACTAAAGAGATTTAGTATGGAACAATCCAAGAGGGTATTGGTTCCAATGTCACATGACCTACATATTTCTAAGAAAATGTGTCCTCACACACAACAAGAGAAAGATATAATGATTAAGATCCCATATGATTCGGCTATAGGATCCATCATGTATGTCATGTTATATACCAGACTTGATGTTTTCTATGCACTGATCATGGTAGGCAGATATCAAGCAGATCCAGGAGAACAACATAGGACTGCTGTTAAGACTATCCTTAAGTATCTAAGAAGAACTAAGGATATGTTCCTAGTGTATGGAGGATATAAGGAGCTTTCCATCAGAGGGTATGCTGATGCTAGTTTTCAGACAGATCAGAACAATATGAAGTCACAATCTGGGTATGTTTTCTGTCTCAATGGAGGAGCTATGAGCTGGAAGAGTTCAAAGAAGCCAGTTGTTGCTGATTCTACAGCAGAATCTGAATATATAGAAGCTTCTGATGTAGCCAAGGAAGCCATCTAGATTTGGAACTTTGTCCAGGATCTTGATGTGGTGCCTAGCAGTAAAGACCCTATCACGTTGTATTGTGATAATACTGCAGCGGTGGATTTTGAAAAAGAACCAAGGTCACATTAACGAACAAAGAACATACTTATGAAGTATCACCTCTTGAGGGATTTCTATCAAAGGGGTGAAGTTGCAGTGATCAGAGTGTCCAAGAAAGAGAATGTGGTGGACCCCAAAACTATAGGCATATATCAATAGAAGCATGAATATCATGTGAGATCTATCGGGTTAAAGTTTGTTAGTAGTTGGATCTAATCCATGTGGGAGTCTGTTGGAGTTAGTGGCCTAGAACCAACTACTTTGTACTTTATTCATTAATAAATACCTTATCACATATTGATTTTTATTCTGCGTGGCAATGCATGTGATAATGTCCTAAGGATAGATTTTGCATTAAAGGGTCATAGCGGATCCCTACTATGACGAGAACTCGGAAGTTCCATAACACTGTTCTTGAATATATGTTCTATGGCCAGATGATGTTATTTGAGGGACACAAATAAATACAGGCCATTAGGGGTGAGGACTCATAAAACTTTGAGGCACCTTGTCATGGTGTGCGCCCTTGGTAATATTGAGGGGGATATTATGAGAACGAGACCTGCCAATAAGAAATCTACATTTCATAGTGTCATTGGATTTTCCTATCTTTGGACGTGTGTATTGGTCCTTAGACTTTAATATTATTATTAATGGGTATTAAAACTCGTGCACTTATATGTATGGACAAAAACTGTGACGACACACTGTTCGCAGTGAGGTAGGATTTGCTGGGTGCTTCACGAGTGATACAAAATTAATAGATAATGTGAGAAAGGATTTGTCCCTTCTGTTCCATAATGGAAGTAGATATATCAGGCCCGTTGATAGAATTGATATATCCTAAATAAATCCATGGCCATGGTGAGGAATGGGCAAGTTCAATTCTGGAAATTTAAATAAAGAATAATCGAGCACATGGGTTGATGGAACTAGCATGAAACCCGCTTGATTTGAGATATCAAGACAAAGGGATTATATTACAAGGTAAGCATTCTTAGGAGGTGACACGTCATTTCGGCATTAACTTATTTCTCTATGGGTGCCTTGGCTTGTTGCTAGACGCTAACCTTAGACTTTAGGCAGACTCCGTCTAATGACACTGAGAAAGAGGCCTATAGTGTCACACACTAAGTGTGTCCAAGTATCTCAGTTAAATATTAATTTAACAAGTTAAATAAAAATTATTCCCGATTGTGGTTTAATAATTCTTTAAGGACGACTGATCACATTTATTTCAACACTAGTTATCAGAGAGAATATATTGTGGGTGAAATAATATATTTATTAGCGAGTAATGCAGTGATATTTATTTTATAAATAAATAGCCATTATTAAAAGTCTAATAAATGTGGTGGAGGAAATAAAGAAAAGTGGAAAAATAAAAGCACATGCCGTGTATATTAAATATACACACTGTGTATTTTTTTGGGAATTTATGAGAAATAATAATATTTATTTAATTAAATAATATTAGGTGTAATTCACTGGGCACATGTCAAGTAATAATAATAGTCAACTGTTATTATTAGAAATGGGGTATTACTAAGAATTAAATGAAATGAATAAATGCTTTTGGGTAATTAATTTATTTTATTATTCTATGTAATTAAAAATCCCAATTACATATTTCTCATTAGCCTAGACATTTTTTTGTGTAGTTGTGCACAACAGATTTGGAAAAGCTCTCAAGCCAAGAGATAATTACTTTTCCACCAAGAACGCTCTCAAGCTACGAGAGAGAGATCCACCACCACCAGATCAAGGCGATCGAAGGCGGACATCGTAAGCGAAGGATCTTCCACGCTAGCACCCGAAGATCCCTTCGGCGACATCCAGAGATACGTAAAGCACATGTGGATCACTACTAGAGGAATCCTACACTTGGATTCTATGACGTAATGATGAATCACATCGGATCGTGACTAAAAACATAAACGAATAAAGAATTCCATCAAGGTAATTCTTTTCAATTAATTAAATTAATTATAATCAACATATGATGATCCTACCTATGGTTCCAGGACTCCCCTCTTTATTTTTCATTTTTTTTCTATTCCTAAGATCCGGTGTTTTATTATCATGACGGATCTTGGATTGATCATTGTTAATGCTAAAATTAAAGTTGGGTACACCCACCAATGCGCTTCCGTTGTGCCCAGAACTTACACATGTAAGGATGAAAGATCCAGTTCATGAGTCCCATGAGTACTGATGGGGAGTTATTCACGCCAAACGGTATCACCAAGTACTCATAGTGACTATAACAACACCTAGAAGAAATCTTCGTTATATCCTCAACCCGTACTCGCAATTGGTGATAGCCTAATTTGAGGTCGATTTTTGAGAACCATCACAACCCTTTCAACTGATCAAAGAGGTCATCGATCCTTGGTAGTGAATACTTTTTCATGACGGTCACCTAGTTCAAGTTCTGGTAATCCACACATAAACTCAAGTTACCATCTACATTGTTGTTAAACAATAGTGGGGATTCCTAGGATGAAACACTAGGTCTCACGAAGCCCTTCATCAGCAAGTCGTCCAACTACACCCTCAACTCATGAAGTTCTGTAGGGGCCATCTGATATGAAGGTGTAGACATCAGGGATATCCTGAGGTGTAGATCAATTTATAAGTCTATCTCCCTATAGAGAGGTAAATCAAGAACATCTTTAGGAAATACGTCCTCATACTCTTCCACCATTATATGAAAATGAGGACTCATATCATCCACTATATCAAGGGTAAGGCTATCCAACTAATGAGCAATCAGATTCACCCTCCTATGTGTGAGTCCATCCTATGCTACATGTATTTAATTTTCACTAAAAAAGTAAAACCTAGTTTCATCACTACAGACACACCAAAATCTACACCTAAAATAGTCAATCTAAGCATGAATTGTGGATAACCAGTCCATACCAAGAATAATGTTGTAAGGCCTCAATGCCACTACCAAGAGATCCCAATCAAAACTCTCACCTCTAAGAGTCAGGTCACACTGTCGGAACCAGTGTGTGATCATCAAATCTACTCCCATAGGGGTCTCCAAGCATAATGGTCGAGTCAACAGTTCAACCAGAATCTTTGAGTCTCGAACAAGGTTTGTGGAAAGAAAGTAATGACTAGAAACTGTGTCTATCAAAACTGTAGCTAAGGTGGAAAAGACACATATTGTACCTTGAATCATCTCTAGAGCCTCGGGGTCATAAGCCTCCATTTCCTTCAACTGGCCTCGTCCCTATCCACTATCTCCCTGATCCTAGTGGAGACAACCAAAGGCTGGTAATAGTAATAGGTAAAACCTCTGGCCACCTCCTATTTCCATGCCTACTCCTCTGCCACACCCGCCACCCTGCAGACCACCCTACTCCTATTACTGCCTCTGCCTCGGTGGTCCCTCAACCATCCCCCAATCATTTGTATGATGGGTCAGGAAATCTCATTCCAGATGTCCCTAACCACCGCATGTGTAACACCATCTATCCCTAAGATGATTTGAACCACCCTAGGATCCCTTCACCGCTAACCCTAAGTCCTGGGGTCATCTCCTAAAGTGCCTAACCCGCTTGGGTCTCTATGACTACAATAAACTACCTACTGCTGAGGTCTCAGCTACTTGATGCCCACTGCTAGCTCCCACTACTGGTGTCTGCTCCACTAGAAAACTCTCCACTAGTAGGGCACTCTCAAGTACCCTAGAATAGGTAGGAATGCTAAGGGATTCCATCGATGCCCTGATGTCCTGGCGTAATCCCTGCTCGAAGGTCCAAGCCCTAAAGAACGAGTCTTGTAACATATCTATGGAGTAGCACCAAAGATCAGTAAACTTCATCAAATAATCCACCACAATCATACTTCCCTTCTGCAGGTGTAGAAGCTCCGGTATTCATACCAATCGTAGCGTGGCCGGATAGAAATCCTCCCTGAAGATACACTCAAATTTTTTCAAGGAGAGAGTTGTCTCATCAAGTGTCTGAATCACTAATCTCCACCATTTACCCATAGATCCTTGAATAATACTCAAGGTGAGGAATTCCATCTAGTTGGAATGCATCCTCATAAGGAGGAAAACACAGGTGAATGCCTCTAGCCAATCCTCAGCCAACTGGAGGTCTGGATCACCCTAAAACATGGGAGGTCGCTACCTCTGAAACTCATGCAATGCAATCAAACTACATGCATCCTCATCTATTAGTGCTGGTAGTAGCTGGTACTCGACGAGTGGTGGTATAGCTAGAGAACCACTAGGAGGTGCTATCTCCGGTATAGGCCCCTGTACTGATGCCTCTTCATTAGGCGGATCATCCTTGTAGTCACATCGTGGAATCCTGGAAGCCCGTCTTTATAGAGGTATCCTAAAATAAAACAAGATATATCACATTCAATAGAGTATATCTGGAGAGCTATCTCAATAAGGACATGGAAAACACAACCATTCCTATATGGTGCATGTACCATTATTTTTCCCTGTAACCAATGTTTCCATGCACCAAGTCAAAAAGAAGGTAGTCAGGGTCTTGGTGTATGGATGCATTTTCCTCCGCACCAACATTGGATTCCCTGAACTAAAATTCAAACTCGAAACACTTAACACTATTTCCCCAAACCAATCTCACAGGATCTCGGTCATAAGGTAGAACTGACCTCCTTTGATACCAATTTTTCACGACCTATCCTAGAGGGGCCCATGTCGTGACTACCCCAAGCCTACCTCTAATAGGCCAGGGGTTGGTGACTAGAACTGAGTAGGAATATCCCAAAAATGAGAGGTATTAGCCTAAATTACTTGTATACACGCACACATCTCCAATCCACAAAAGTTGAAATATAAAAACACTAAGTAAACAATGCATGCAAACCATTATATCCCACAACCAGAGTAAAATAGTGAAAATAATGGAAGGAAAATAGGGCCAAAACAAGCCCACCAAAAAGAGTATGTAACCACAAGTCCAACCTATAAAAAAAGAGGTACCAGGACTGTTGTTTGAATCACAGGAACATGCCTTGTGTGTTTGTCCTTGCTAATCACTCCCTGGTTCTGGTCCACCTAGAACTCCATCAAATGGTCGGTCGTCTGCACAAGAAACGACACGTGTGAGAAAATACCCTATAGGGGTGAGTACAACAATACTCAGTAGGACACCCCATAACCACAAATAAAAATACCACAAAGGAAATACCATGAAGGAAATACCACAAAGGAAAATACAGTCAGCTCCACACAGGTACATGTCTATAACGCATGTAGAAAAAATACTCAGATATAATCAATACAAGACACAAGTCTAGAGGTAAGTCATAACCAATTACCAAACATAATATTCTTATCCAAGTGAGATCATTTTGAGAGAACCCACTCCTCGAGCCATGATATCACCAGAGACACTCATGAAGAGGTCTAGCTCATTTGGGCCCTGCCCAAATGAGAATGTACTGGTCAAGAAATATTATTATACACAGATAGGGGATCCTACCCAAACACACTGGGGAATACCACTAACCCAATCTAGATCAATTCAGAATATAGGGGATCCTTCCCAGAGACTCTGGAGAATAACACTAACACTATTGATACAACCCGCTATATGGATGACCAACGCCCTGCTCTCAGAGGTTATGTAGATTCCATAAAACTCTACCAGGGGTGATAGATGAACCTACTCTAGTTCCATGGAAGAATACCATAACTATATACGGGAATTGGACTCTAGAGGGGACTACAATACAGTAATGTGAATGTAATATTGTACTGAACCTTCGAGGAAAGGACCAAGGGAACGCTATCAACCTATACTAGTCCAAGATAAAAACTTAACAAATTATCTCAAAAGGATTTTTTTAACATCAGGGTCCCAACACCGCAGCTGTCTCATCAAACAGACATATCGTTTAAAAGTTATGGTTGTTTAAAATTTTCAAAGGGGGGTCAGTGGGCCTGTGGACTGACTTCCATGATCGACTTCCCAGACTAGACACCCCGTGGCTGCCACGATCGACCTCCACGGTCGACCGTTCCCCAGCTGTTGCAACTACATAGAAGCTGGAGCCACCACGGGTCACGGTCGACCACCGTAGTCGGTCATGGCCCAGCTCTGGCTCAGTCACCCTGGGTTCGATCTGAGTTCGACATGCCCGTTGGGCTTGAACCAACCCACTCACGAGCCACATGGACCCACCTGGTCCACCCAGTTGCTAGCCGCATCCCACACAGTGCTTGCTGTCACTGAAACCCTCCACCCCGATCTACATGGTTGGTGACCGCGTCTCACGTGGCCACCTCCACGGTCCTCTCCCACCAACTCTGTCGGATCGCATACGGCCGCCTGCTGCGCCGCCGCCTCCAATCATTGCCGCTGCCACCTCACCTCACTAGACCGCTGCCTCGCCTCACTGGACCCACACCGATGGTCCCTTCCATGGACCAACAAACCACCTCTAATGCCTAAAATTATAAGCGGTTGTATATCTAAGCTCCTCGGGTCCCGATCTATATAGACTCAGCCTCTGTTGTTAGTTTTCCTCCAATCTGGGGGTCCGATCGCATTTGGATCCACCTGACAAGTTGATCGGTGACCACAGGGGTCCAATGATGAAGAACGTGAAGAACATGGGAGAGAAAAGAAAAAAGAATACCCTAAGTAAAAAACATCGTCCTTTGTTCATGTCAACATCAATCCATTTCTATTATAAGGATAAATGAAGAGGAATTAAAATTAATCTCCCGATAATCCTACAGATAATATCTCATCATGCAACAACGATCGAACCACAGATCAATCTATTCAAGGATTGACTCGTGTTCATCATGGAAATCAAGAATAGGGAAAAATCATAAGGAAACAACCACCCTACCTCGATTCGGATCAGTCACTGATGAAGAAAAATCATTGCGTCTTCGTCATTGGTGAGGTTCCTTCGAATCAGTTGTGCTTTGATCATCGATCCATGATCGATCGCTGTTTTTTCGAGAAAGTTATCTATCCACATCTTAGAGTAACTACAAGTTTATGGTGATAAACCAGAATTTTTGAAAAAGTATTAATAAAAAGAAAAGGTCACTACGCTAAAAATATTTTTTATAAAAATATTTTATTTAGAGTTTCTCCCTCCATGACTTTTTCTACAGAATACCCATGCTGACAAAAGTTATGTCATGCCTAGGATAAATACACTACTATAAGCTCAACGATGCCCTCAAATTTATGATCCAGGCACCCATTTAAGAGATATTCTACTTTTTTAGGAAAACTTTGTGTGCGTGCTATTAAAAGTTTAATATTTTTCAAACAAATATTTCATGAAAACTAGGCCTCAGAATCACATGTCGTCTCAATGACTGGTCTCAAAATCATTCCATATAATTTCTAAAAATAATACATGGAAAAATCCAAGATGTCACACCATTCCCCTCAAAGAGCAGTCTTAGTTGAGGTAATCAATATTCTAATAATTGTTTATATGAAATGTGAATAAGAGAAACACTGATACCTTTCATGTACTGATATTCTAAAGGGTAAAAATGACTATGATTTATATCTATCAACACCCATCCATCACCTTTTAGTGTGGGCCACAGAGTTCAATATCCAAGATGGTAGGCTACACAACATACCACTTCTAACAAGTCATGTGAGAGTGGCGATTAGCATAGCTCATGAGCCAAGCACCAAGCTACCTATTCCACTTAACGGTGAAGATATTCATACGGTCAACCAAACTATTAGAAAATTCATCACATGGCCATAAGATCTTGTAAAAACACATGTAGACAAGGAGGTATTCATTTCCAATTTATTTTTCATGCTAAACATTTTACAATTAATAAAAAATGGTCTGAACTGATGAATGTTATTACAGATAGAGAATGAGAAGGGGTGAAACGAAAGGTAAACTCAAAACCATATAAAGGAACAACCAAATTATTGAAAATATCTTCCAAAATCACCTTTACCCTACCTGTTCAATATCCAAATTTACTAACATTGAAGTTTCATGGAGATACAAAATTACGAAATGGTAGTAGTCACATAGATTATTTTGAAGAATAAATGTATGGAGAGGAAGGTACATACTACATTTCTTTCGAGAATTTAAATGAAATCCTTAACTATGAATGGCTGGGATCCTTAGTTGTAAATGTATACATTAGGTATGTTTTCATGATTTTATTTTCCAAAAGTTGTATATTATGTTAATTATGACTAAATACATTTCATATTTTTTTGCAGGTGTATATATCAATACCAATTGAATGGATTTACCCATGATTTTTTTGGACTCATTATTCCTCACATCACCTCTATAGATCAAACAAAAATAGAATCCATAAAATTGATGAAATAGTGATAGACCTGGACAAATCGTTTGAATGAAAACTTATAGATGATAAAATATTATTAATACTAACAATTCATAGGTAAAATTTTAATCATATCAAATATATTTTCATTTATTTCATTAATTATTCCTTTTTGTGTTTTAGGGAACATTGGATGCTTATTGCGGTCAATTTGGATACTCCAAAGATTTATTTTTTGAATTCACTGCATGGATACCCAACAAAACGAACACACATGAAGACATTTTCTAAATTTTAATACACTATATCCAAAATTTTAGAACTAAAATTCAAGTTATATATTTTATATTGTGTTTTAATGAGAATTATGTTATGATAGGGAGGTGGATAAATATCATGAAAATCATGGCATGAGGACGGGCATTGCGCACATAGACCCCAACAATTTCTACAACTAGACAAGTATCCGGGTATATATAATAAGATTTCACTATCCAAACACAAATAAAAACAAAGTAATTATTTTTCTCAATGTTTTTGTAGTTTCTGAAATAAATAAATGAAAAAGATTGTGATTATTATGTTTTCAAATTTATGAGAGATATCACATTCCATCAACAAACTAGCATCCATGAAGAGGTATTTTCGAAGATAATTACTATTTCATTTAAAATATTTATTAATTCTTAATGTATTTATATATTTCCAGTACTACTATGACTGTCAAAAATAATCATATTCACAAGATGATATATATTTTATTAGAAATGAATGGGCTGAATACATGTTCACAGAATGTAAAAAAATAACATGAAGATGTAAATTCTATAGAAGTAATGCATTGTTTAATATTTATGTTTAATTTATTTCCTTTTAGTATTACTCACATAAGAATTGTTTTCTTATATAGGTGGATTCCTTTGTTCGGTTTGTGGTGATCTGTTCAAATGTTTTCATGATCGTGAGATATTATACTTCGAGGCTACAAATGTGATAATAACAATAAGGAAATTGGTCAATAATGTATACAACCATCATGAAAAGGTGAATTTATACTACTTATTTAATTAAAATTTTCACTATTTTATCTATAATTTGTAAGTTATTTTTCAAATAATTTTTATCTAATACTTATTTAGTTATTCTCACATATATTTTGGGAAGTCATATTTTTCTTTCAAATATCTACAACAAGCCAGAAAAAAAGATAACATGTTTATTTCTGCCAATGTTATAATGATTTCCTTTTCTTTTTATTTATCTACCTACCAAAATAGAATATTGAGTCGATATTATTAGTCAAAAAACCTTTCTCATTTTAGAAAACCATAAGAGTGTAGGAAGATGTTGTTCACATTATGGCGACTTCTCATGATATAATGGGCAGGAGAGCTTCCTCTACTCTTCTAGTTTTCAACAACAAGAAAGTTTTTTCGGCTAAAAACATCGAATAAATATGAAGTATTGGCATTTCGACAAATAAATACAATGGTAATCATGATAACATTAGAATTTGGGAATTTTTGATACTTTGGGATGTTTAGGAATCAATAGAACCTCAATCAGACACACGGTGTAACTGATATAACTCTAGGTGTATCTTTTTGTTTAAAATTGACTTTAATTTTTGTAAAATAAACAAATTACATACTCAAAACTGAAAAAACATATTAATATTGTTTTGATAATTTAGTAAAATAATACATAAGTCATTTAGTATGTTTAGTAATCATCCTCATCTCAATATGATGCACAGTGTGACCGATATGACTCAAAGTGTTCGTTATCAGTTTAAAATTGACATTTTAGTTCAACATGTTCCACTCACTAAAAACTGAGTAAACATTATTGGATTATATTTATAATTTATTAAATCAATTCATAAATTATTTTTGATTTTTATAAATTGATATCATGTCAAACCGATACACGATGTGACTTTTATGAGTCAAAGTACGTGTTTCCAGTTTAAAATGAAATTTTAGTAAAAAAGACAAGTGATGTACTAAAAACTAATAAAAAGCATTTGTATTGTTTTGATACTTCAGTAAAAAAATCCACGAGTCATTTTGTATGTGTAGGAATCACTCTAATATCAATATGAAGAACAATGTGACCAATATGACTCCAAATGTGTCTTTTTTTTATTTAAAATTGACATCAATTTTAGTAAAAGGGACAACTAACCTACTTAAAACTTCAAAAAAACAAATTTTTATTGTTTTGATAATTTAGGGAAATGATCCATAAGTTATTTGAGACATATAGGAATCAGCCTCACCTCAATCTGACATATGGTGTTATCGGTATGACTCCAAGTGCATATTTTTATTCAAATTTGACATCAATTTTAGTAAAAAGGAAAACTGACCTACTAAAAAAATGATAAAATACATTAATATTGTTTTTATATTTTATTTAAATGTCCCATAATCCATTTTAGACATTTAGGAATTATCCTCACCTCAATCCAACGCACGGTGTGACTGGTATGACTCCAAGTGGGTCTTTTTATTTAAATTTGACATCAATTTTAGTAAAAAGGAAAACTGACTTACTCAAAACTAAGAAAATGTATTCAAATTGTTTTGATACTTTATTAAAACAATATATAAGTAATTTTTGAAATGTAGGAATCAACCACACCTCAATAAAACATACTTTGTGACTGATATGACTCTAAGTGTGTCTTTTTATTTTAAATTGAAATTAATTTTAGCAAAATGAACGAGTGATATAGCGAAAACTGAGGAAAGTCATTAATATTATTTTTATACTTTATTATAATTATCCATGAGTTATTTGTGATTTTTAAGAATCATCCTCAAATTAGTACAATGCATGGTGTGACTGGTATGACTCCAAGTGCTTCTTTTTATTTAAAATTGACATCAATTTTAGTAAAAAGTAAAACTGTCCTACAAAAAAGTAAGAAAAATCATTTGGATTGTTTTGATAATTTAGTTAAATGATTAATAAGTATTTTGAGACATGTATGAATCATCCAAACCTCAATCCGATTCAATTTTTTACCGGTATGACTCCAAGTGCATCTTTTTTATTTAAAATTGACATCAATTTTAGTAAAAAGGACAACTGACCTACTCAAAATCAAGAAAATGCATTCATATTGTTTTGATACTTTAGGAAAATGATACATAAGTAATTTTTTATGTGTATAAATCAACTATACCTCAATTTGATGCACGGTGTAACTGATATGAGTCCAAGTGTGTCTTTTTATTTTAAATTGACATTAATTTTAGCAAAAGGAGCAAGTGACATATTGAAAACTGAAAAAATTCATTCTGATTGTTTTGATACTTTAGTAAAATGATCCATGAGTCATTTTTGTCATGTATAAATAACCCACAAATAAATATGATGCACAGTGTGACCAGTGTGACTCCAAGTGTGTCTTTTTATTCAAAATGATATCAATTTTAGTAAAAATGAAAAATGACCTACTCAAAATCGAGCAAAAAAATTCCAATTATTTTTATACTTTAGGTAAATAATCCATAAGTCATTTGAGACATGTAATAATTAGCCTGATCTCAACCCAACACATGGTGTGACCGGTATGACTCTAAGTGCATCTTTTTATTTAAATTTGACATCAATTTTAGTAAAAACGACAAATAACCTACTCAAAATTGTGAAAATGCATTTGTATTATTTTGATACTTTAGAAAAATGATACATAAGTCATTTTTTATGTATAGGAATCAGCAACACCTCAACCTGATGTACGGTGTGGCCGATATAACTCTAAGTATCTTTTTTTATTTTAAATTGACATTAATTTTAGTGAAAGGAACAAGTGACGTACTAAAAACTAATAAAACACATTCATAGTATTTTTATACTTTAGAAAAATGATTTATGGGTAATTTGTGATGTGTATAAATCACCTGAACCTCAATCTGATTCACAGTGTGAATGTTATGACTCTAAGTGGGTCTTTTTATTTAAAATTGGTATCAATTTTAGTAAAAAAGACAGCTGACCTACTCAAAACCAAGAAAATTCATTTGTATTGTTTTGATACTTTAGGTAAATAATCCATAATTCATTTGAGACATGTAGGATTCATCTACACCTCAATACAATGCACAGTGTGATCGGTATGACTCCAAGTGAATATTTTTATTTAAAATTGATATTAATTTTAGTAAAAGAAAAACTGACTTACTCAAAATTGAGAAAATGTACTCAGATTATTTTGATACTTTAGGAAAATGATATATAAGTCATTTGTGATGTGTAAGAATAAAGCGAACCTCAATTCGACACACAGTGTGACCGAAATGATTCCAAGTGTGTCTTTATTTAAAATTTTCATTAATTTCATTAAAAATAACAATTGATATACTCAAAATTGATCAAACACATTCTAATTGTTTTTATACTTCAGGAAAAAGATCTATAACTCATTTATGATGTGTTGGAATCAACCGAACCTCAATACAATTCATGGTGTGACTAGTATAACTCCAATTGTGTCTTTTTATTTAAATTTTATTTTTTATGTATTCTTTCGTATTAATGTTTAATTTATTTCTTTATAATATTACTAACATAATATTTGTTTTCTTATATAGGTGGATTTTTTTCTTGGATTGAGGTGATTTTTTTTTCAATGGATACCATGGGTGGACCTTTTTGATAGGGGATCACGAGTTCCAAAGATAATGAAACATTAATGTTTGTAAATTTTTGTGGATAGTAATTGTAAATGTAATTATACAAAACATTATTTGAAATTTATATATTTGTGTTTTTTTATTCATGATGTAAAATTTATTTCAACTGATTTATATATTTTGTGTATAGGTTACAAGTTGGTGCGGTGTGCTGTTATACAAACAACACACTACAGCAGGTGGGACCTTTATTAGTGTTTTTTTAGCACTGATAAAGGGGACCCACCCTTTAATATCATCGAGATTAACAACACTTTTTAGAACTATTAAAATCCTTTTTACAAACCGTCAAAGCACATGTCTATATTAGTGAAGTGATGTTGTCATAGGAGTTGACAAAAGTAAATCATTTTTAGTAGTGCTAAAAGATGATGAAAAAAAGTGGGTTTATCAGTGCTTTTTTTATTGATGATAAAATGTCACTTTATAATCGCTAATTTCTAGTATCGATACACACAAAAAATACATTTTTTATGCACCAGAAACTATACCTCAGGTTGGCCAAGGGCCACACCACCGCGCACTGCTACTTTTCCGGACCACCTCACATATCCTGACCACAAACCTTGAAATTTTGAATTAATTGTGGACCAAATGAGATTTGAACCCTTGACATTCCATTTGTGTGTTTTTTGGAAAAAAAATTATTAATTCAAAATTTCCAGTAAAATCATCAAATGCCCATCAAAGTGAGTGGATATGTGCTCTTTCATTGTGAGCATTCTATATTTGTTTGGATGTTCATTTTTGATCGATTTCTTTATGAACCATAAGACTCACACTTTTTTATGGGTGCTGTCGTGGATATATTTTTGAGCCAATAGTTTCATAGCTACCAACTCCTTTTGGGGGTGGCTGAGTTTTTTTATATGGAAAGCTATAAACTCCACTCCCTTTGATGGATATTTTATGAGTTTATGGAGGATATGTTCTTGTGTAACTACTAAAAAATCTATGATAAACAAGAATACCCTTTATCATTGCTAAAAGAAAAACATCGATAAAGGGTAACCTTTATCAATGCTAAAAAGCATTGAGGAAATGAATACTTATAAAAGAATATTATATCATTAAAAAACATATATTGATATATAAATATATTTATATTGATAACAAACAACATATTTTATTAAATTTGATTTATATATGGCTAAATATACATTTACACTTGATATATAAGAAATTTAATTAAAAAATAAATACAAAAATAATAATTATATATTATTCAAAATATTATTTCCTATAGAAATAAATATTGATATATATATAATTTATTTATTTTTAATTGTTATATATATATATATATTAAATTTATTCATTTTTATTTATTATTTTTTTAATATTTTTTAAGTTTTATTCATTTTTAATATTTATTTATATTTATTTATTAATATTTAATATGTTTTAATACATTTGTAATTTACATATATCAAACTTGTGTTATATTAATTTCACACACAAATATACATAATTAATATTGCAACGCACACACAAACATAATATTTCTAATGACTCGACCCACCGGAGCCTGTCTGGCCTATGAAAGATCGACCCATCACAACCCCAAACCCACCTCTAATAGGATAGGGGATGGTGACAAGCACTAAGAAGAAATAACTATAATGAGAGTTCTTTATCTAATTAACCTGTATGCACAAACCCAACCATCTGCATGCAATAGTGCATAAAAATATAAAGTATAAGACTGTAACATCTAGAGATAAAACAATGCATGAAATAAAATCTAGGGAATATATCAAAGTACAACTGAATACAACCAAAGTGTAAAGGGGAAAAATACATGTCCACCCAGAAATGAAGTCTCAACCTGAAGACAACTGGAAATGAAGAAAGGTGAGAGATCTGAAGTCCTGATCTCCAAGCCCAACCACAGTATGCAGTCAATGCATCCATATATCACTATGCTCTACCGTAATCACTACCGATCTGTCCATCATTTTCATAAGAGATGACATGTGCGAACAAATCCCATGCAGGGTTGAGTATATACATACCCAGTAAAACGCCCTGAAACTGAATGAGAATGATAGAAAGATACAATAATAGTTAGCTAAACCTGAAGTAAGATAGAAAAAAACCTAACATATATACATATAAATGCTAATAAAGAAGTCCAAATGCGAGAGAAATGGGATATCTATCAAATAGCCTGAAAAATTCGATTAGTAAGCCTGCCGCTCCAAAAGTCCATCATCGATGCTCAACATCAAATGTAACCTCACTCGAATATCTGAGGAGGGTCTCGTTCCTGACAACTACACTCTACAGCTGTGGGAGGCACATCTCCCATTAAGGACCCACACCCCACCAGATCTTGAAGATGGAGGAGTGCCGCTCCATAGGTAGATAACCTACGCCCTGTAGTAGTAAGGAGAGTAATGACCCTACCTGTATAAATAATATGGGGAATGTGTGACTTAATGTGATAGGGGAGTACTAACATCAAAATCTCTTTGATATCCTAGGGAACTTGCGTCTTGGTGCGACATGGGAATACTAACCCTAGCATCTCTCTAGTAGTATGGAGAACCCATGCTCTGCTACAACAGAGGAGTACTGACACTGACATCTCTTTGATGATCCTGCCTGATCATTGTCACCATAAATCATCAATTGAATAGGCATCATGATCTGAACATTCAATGCCGTACCTCAAAAGTCACTAAAAATCCATCATCACTTTCTATGTAAAAAAACACTCAATATAGGCTACTAGTGGGTTAAAATTTGAGTCCAAATGAAGGAGACATGAGAGGAAAATGTTTCTTATAAGGATACACAATGTGTATGGAGTTCACACGACATGTGGTCCCGCTCCACTACCTATTCGTGTTCTCCTGTGGACATGGATCAATGGAAATGTATGTATACATGATGTGTAAGGATACCACATAACATGTCTTAGCCACTCGAGGCCTACCTGTGTGGTTCTGGTCATGCCTGTGTTTGTCGGGTCATGCCTGTGTACCTTTTCATGCCCGGGTATCAGCTCATGCCTATGTACTCCTAGAGTATACAATGTGTCCTATCGCACGAGGTCTTGGGCGTGTTCTAGACACACGACTTGGCCACCTGAGGAGGGTCACATGGCATGTGGGATCATCCACACGACGTGTGATCCTTAACTTTGGATGAAACCCTAGCCGTCATGGAATCCAAAGAACATGCTATGTGTTCTTCCACACTACATGGTGTATAGTCATGTTTTCCCTAGAAAGTTCAGATCTTCCACAATACTTCTTGATCCTTCATCACCATCTCGAATCATTCCTTAATACCACCCAAAATAAAGGGAACCATCTTCGACTTTCATTTTCAGCCATCCAATGGCTGAAAATCGGAATATAGTGATCCTTACAAATCCCGAAACACCGCTTGTGCACCTCCCACTCGATCCTATTATCCCTATAGATCTTGAATTCATGGAGTATCACCCATATCATACATAATTCTTTAATCCATCCACCATTGATCCACATGTCATTTGTGCTACTGTATGAATCTGGGGGTTCAATCGCGTTCGAACCTACCCCAATAATGTCGAACCGCGACCCCGTAAGCCAACGATGAAGAATGTGATGAACAGAGAGGTGAAAATCACAAGAAAAAAGTAAAACCAATCTTTTATCAATCATTATTGACCAATAATTTAATAAGAGAGACATCTGAGGGTGATAACAGGGCTTAGTAGGAATAATTTAATTTAAACAATCAAATTATTGAAATGGGATCATGCGATGAAAGGATAAACACATCTCAATAAGTAGAATGAAATATCCATACTCAATATTTTAATCAAAAGGGAGAAAAAAAAGATTCCTACTTCAAAAAATTAACGATCATTGGGGAAGAACATGTTTCTAGTGATGGAGAAGACCCACTACATCTACTGCCTCTCGATCTACTTCGATCTGATCATCGTTCATCATCTAATTTTGATTTTCTAATGAGTAATGATCTAACCCTCCTCTCAGATATCATAAGGGTTATGTGTCTAACCCTTAAAAAATCTTAATAAGAGGGTATTTATAGAGGATATTAATTAGTTCATTTAATAAAATAAACAGACAAACAAATTATTTATTTTAATTAAACACATCAACCAATGACTGCCTCAACCAAACATCGGAACCGACCAATCCTAGGTTGTTCCTGGGGTAAACCCTGTGTTTTGGAATCAACCATGTTCTCAAATTTTTGATCCAATACTCCATTTGATATTTATTCCATTATTCATTAAAAACTTCACGCACATGATATTAATTTATTTAATATTTTTATAATTTCAATTCCATGATCACCGGTCCTCAGAATATCACGTCGTCACAGCGAATGGCTCCAAATATATTTCTTAACATATTTCAAAGTCATACAAGGAAATAAAATGGTCATTGTATTATTCCCCTTCAAATATTTTCATCTATGAAAAGCACAAACTAAAAAAAATGTGGGGACACTAAGCCCACATTTGTCTCCCCTGGTCCCAGGATCTCTCTCATATGCTCCCATACCACCACAACTCATGAAATGAGGGAATGTTCTATCCTTGTAGGATCCTCTCCTATCGATCCTCAATCTCCACTAGGTGCTCCGTGAAGGTGGATCTATCCTCGATGTCCAGATCACCCCATTCAATGACGTGTATAAGATTATGAAAATATATCCTCAACTATGACACATGGAAGACATCATTCACCCACTCCAACTATGGGGGTAAGTCTAGGTAGTAAGAAACCACACCAACCCTCCATAGAATCTTGAATGACCTAATGAACCTTGGAGATAACTTTCCTATCTGACCAAAACTTCACAATACTCATCATGTGGAGACTCTTAGGAAAACATGTTCTCCCTAATCAAACTCCAAGGGAAAACAATGTTGATCTATGTAAGATTTATATTAGATCTATGCTGTCCTCATACACTCATGGTTCATATGAACTTTCTCTGTTGTTTCCTGCACCATCTCAGGCTCAACAAGTGATCTCTCTCCAATCTCAGACCAACACAAGGGTAACCTGTAGTGTCTCCCATAAAAGGCCTCGAAATATTCCATGCCAATCATATATTGATAGTTGTTATTATAAAAAAATTATACCAATGGAAATTGATCCTCTCAGATCCAGACGAAGTCTAAAACACAAGATCTTAATATATCCTCCAACACCTAGATAATTCACTTGATCTGCCCATCCATATGAGAGTGAAACACCATACTCATCCAGAACTGGGTCCCAAATGCCTCCTATAGGCCTATCCACAACCGTGAAGTAAACCACACACCATGGTCAGAGACAATCGTTGAGGATACCCCATGGAACTAGATAATATCCCACATGTACAACTATCCCAAGCTATCCACTGAAGTTCATCTCTCATCTTAGAGGTAGTCCTAGAACATCCACTGGGAAGACATCTATAAAGTCCTACACTATTGAAGGAATCCATATGCCTGAAGATCGCACTATGTCAAGGTCTAAACCTGCCAACTGGTGGGTGATGGGTTACATCCTCATGCTTAAAAGACCCACTCGCTCAATCATGAGATCTCTCTCACCTACAAAGGAGAATATAATCTCATCTGTTTGAAGGCATCTGAACCACCTATGATGATAATCAATATGGGCTAGAATAGTGGACAACTAGTCCATACCCAAGATAACATCATAAGGTTTCATCGTGATGACCAAGAGGTCCCACATGAAACTCTTTGCACTAAGAGATATCTCTCATTGTTCATAGATAATAGATATCAAAGAATATTTTCCTACAGGAACCTCAAGCCATAACTGTTGGGCTAAAGTCTCGACTAGAAGTTCCAATTCTCACACCAATAATAAGGAGA
The DNA here is from genome assembly GCA_963277665.1 of Viscum album. Lineage (NCBI taxonomy): Eukaryota > Viridiplantae > Streptophyta > Magnoliopsida > Santalales > Viscaceae > Viscum > Viscum album. Next base: position 1,121,883,785 of record OY728136.1, on the reverse strand, counting down.
TAGAGGAATGACTCATACCTATTTCTACTTGTACTAAGGAAAGAGTATAATAAACACAAATTGTACCTCATATCATCTCATGTGTGGCCTCATCATGGACCTCTATGGATTGAAACTTCCCACAACCCCAATCACCAGCACCCTGAGCCTAATGTGGGCCACCTAGTGGTGGTGGTTGTAGAAGATTGTAGTGTCTTCCCCAACCAACTTCCCTTCCCTCTGAAGCTGATACTACCCCAATTCCAATACTGCCTCCCAGAGGGATGCCCTAGCCATGTATGTGGGATCCCTAATCATAGTGTTACCTCTACCATGGAGGTATATCCACTATTTTTCTTTCATGCTCAGTGTGACAGGTCCGGAAATCACGAGCCAAGTGACCATGCCAATAACAAGAATAACATCACCCCTCTCCAGGATGACTATATCTTCTACATGATCCCTGAGCCATAAAACCATGCGTATGAGTCCAATAATGCCTCTTCTGCTGAGATCTTGACATATGACGATTGCTACCTGCTGTAGATGACTCATCCCCATGATGTCCACCTCTATCTATAACCACCAAACACCCCTCTACTAGGAATCTCTCAATCACTAGATCCTGATATAGCTTTCCAACTTAAGTGGGTATACATAAGGAGACGACACTGGCTCAAATGTCTCTTTAGATACCCTTCTTGAAATTCCTCATCTAGAATAATTCATCTCATACCATGTTGAGGGAGTACTATATAAGGTTGATGAACCTTGTGACATACTCAACTAATTTCACGATACTCAATTGAAACTCTAGAAACTTCTGAATCCAAACTAAAAGCAACCATGAAGGGTAATACTCCTAACAAAACAACTTCTGGAAGTCAAACCAAGATAAAATCATCACATCATGGGTATGTGTAATCAAACTCCACCAGTACCTAACTCATCCATGGAAATGACTGGATGTTGGCACACCCATATGATATTTCAGGGTCTGAACCATCCTGAAGAATCATACCATCGACTCAACCCAATAATTCACTATCTAGGGATCTGGCTTTCCGTAGAACCCCAATAGTCTATGGTGATGGAACTCATAGTGTGGACTAATCCTGTGCACATCCTCTGAAGGTTCCAAGCATAGCAGAAGTATTGGATGGGTCATTACCGGCATTGATTTTTATCATGATAGATGATTAATATGATATTTATATGATGATGAACATTGTGATCAATGGAATTTAATCAAAGAATATAGACATTAGATAACCACCAGAACCAAAATGCAGGATCATCAATTATTATTTATAATTAATTTAAGAAATTAAAGAATTACCTTATGAGAAATTATTTCTTCTTTGATGGATCTGAAAATAGATCTATGTCGTACCATTGTTTGTTATAGTAATCAAGAATATATTCTCTTTAGTTGTGATCCACACAAGTTCCATGAATCTCCAAACGTTTTTGTAGGAATCTCTAGGTGCTAGCACAGTAAAACCTATCATTTGCGTCATTTTCCTTTGATCACTTTGAGAATCAATTCCAAAGGATTCTCCTTGATCTCTCTCTAGACTCAGAGTGGAAGGTGGAGGAAGATCTCTCTCTATTCTTGAGATAATTACACGAGAGGGATATCTCTATGGATTGAGAGGATTCTCTACAGATGTCGTTGTGCACAACACAAAATGAATTGGCTCACTTAAGAAAATAATATAGTTGGGTTTATAAACCACAAAGGTTAGAATAAAGAATTGCATAAGTGCCCTTTATTATTTATTTAATCCCCACAGAACCCCATTTCTATAATAATAATATTATTATTATTTCTTGACATGCGCTAAACTCATGAATTAAAATTAAATATTATTTATTAAAATAATATTCAATATATATTATTTCTCACCGGACCATTATACTTGGTTCTCCATTCCTCCACAATATTTATCAGGCCTTGAATAATGAATATTTATTTAATAAATAAATACCACTTCATTATTCACCAATAAATAAATAACTATTATATCCACTAAATAGAAAATAAATATTTATTGAATATTCCTCTCGCATATTGTTCTCTCAAACAACTCGTGAAAAAATATACGTGATCAAGAAAAAATGAATAATTATTAAACCATGTGCATGTATAATATTTATTTAACTTTTTAATTGATAAATAATAAAATATTATTTAACCAAGATTCTCGATTCACTTAGTGTGTGACCATCTAGGCCACTTTTTTTGTGGAATTAGGTGAAGTAACCTAAAGTCCAAGGCCAACATCTAGAAACACACCAAGGCACCCATAGATAAATAAGTTAATGCTAAAATGACATAATACATCATAAGAACACTTACTGTGTAATATAATCCCTTTATCGTGATATCTCTAATCAAGAAAGTTTCATACTAGTGCCATCAACCTATGTGCTTGAAGTCTCTTTCTTTGATTTTTCAAAAATCAAAATTTCCTATAGAACACCATGAACATGGATTTATTTAGGCTATATCATTTCCATCAAATGGACTAGGATTTAAACTTCTATTAAAGAGCATAAGGGAAAAAATCTTTCTCACATTATTCATTAATAAAATATTACTCATGATGCACTTGACAGATCCTACATCACTGCGAACATGTGTCATCACTGTTTTCATCAATACATCAAAGCATGAAATTTATAACACTCATTAATAATAAGCTTAATGTATAAGGATCAATAAAAATGTTTGTAGATATAAACATACAATGACACATATAGATGTGGATTTCCTACTGGTGGTTCATGTTCTTATAATATCCTACATTGGATATCACCAAGAGAATACACTACAAAAAAGTGCCCCAAAGTCCTATGAGTCTCTACCCCGAATATCATGTATCATTTTTCCCTCAAATGATTTCATCTAAAAATAGAAAATGTATTTAATAATATTGTCATGGCACGTTTGGGTTCTCATCATAGCGAAGAAATGATTTGACCTTTCAGTGTGACAACTACTCTTAGGAAATTATCACAAACTATGTTACAGAGAAGAATAATCATGATGTGATAATAAGTTTATTAATATTAAAAACAATGAATACAATTTTTTATAAAGTACATAGAATTTAGTTCTATGGAACCAACTCCAACAGACTCTCACTTACACTAGAACCAACTACTAACAATGTTGAGTCCACTAGATATCACATGTAACTCATGATTCTACTAAGATTTGACTTTAGTCAAGGGGTATACCACATTTTCTTCTATGGGAACTCTTCTTACTATAACTTTACCCTTCTAAGAAAAATACCTCATAATGTGATACTTATAGAGTATATTATTTGTCTCTTGGTGTGACCTTGACTCTTTTGAAAGATCCACTGCTACAGTATTATCACAATAAAATATGATAGGTTATTTACTAAAAAGTACCACATCAAGCTCCTGTAAAAAGTTTCATATCCAAATATCTTAGTTGATTGTATTATAATCCACTTTACACTTTGACTCTACTGTAGAAACAATGAAAACGGGCTGCTTTGAACTCTTACAACCGACAACTCTTCCATTAATATAGAAAACATATCCTGACTATGATTTTAAATCATTTTGATCAATTTAAAAACTATCATCAGTATAACCCCTGATGAAAATATCCTCATATTTTCCGTACACCAGGAACATATCCTTAGTTCTTCTTAAATACTTAAAGATAACCTGAATAGTAGAACAATGTTGTTATCATGGATCTGCTTGATATCTTCCTATTATTATTAATGTATAAGAAACATAAAGTCTAGTACATAACATGACATACATGATTTATCCTATCACTAAAGTTTATAGGATATGAATTATTCTCTCTTACTCTTGTTTTGTATAAGGAAAATTTTCTTAGAATGATATATACTATGTGACACTGAAACTAATGCCCTATTAGATTGTTCCATTATAATATATTTAGTATATGGTCAATGTATATACTTTAACTTAGTCCATGTATCCTCTTGGATCAATCATGAATGATCTTGATCCCTAGAATATAGGTTGCTTCACCTAAGTCCTTGATAGAGAAACACTTTTTTAACCAGTACTTCACAAAATGTAAGAATGATATGTCATTTCCAATAAGTAATATGTCATCAAAACACACTACTATTATAAGGACCTCATTCTCACTAAACCTCTTGTAAAAAAACGGCTTACATTCCTTCTTAATGAAACCAAATTATTTTATAGCTTCGTCAAATCAAATGTTCTTTGACCTGGATACTTTCTTCAATCCATAAATGGATCTATGCAACTTGAAAATATTTTTGGCATCACCTCGAGTCACAAAACCTTCTAGTTATGTCATATAGACATCTTCCTAAAGGTTCACATTAAGAAAATAATTTTGGATGTCCGTCTACCAAATTTCATAGTCATGGTAAGATACTATAGTAAGTAAAATTTTGTTGGATTTAAATATGGAAATTGGTGAAAAGGTTTCATTGTAGTCAATTCTATGATGTTGTTTAAATCCTTTAGCCACTTTACTTTCTTTATAGGTATTTAATTTACATTTTATGTCCATTTTTCTCTTGAATACCCATTTTCACCCTATGGGATTTACATCAACTGGTGCATCGACTAGAACCCAAACTTGGTTTTGATACGTGGAATCCATTTTAGAATTCATGTCTCTTTTCCATATTTCAGCTTCTGAGACCTATACTAACTATTTTTAGGAGAGTGGTTCATCATTTTCAACTAATAAGGAGTCACCATCTTCAGTGACTAGAAAACCATATCTCTTTGGATCTCTTACCTCTTTAGTGATCCTACACAGTACTTGTGTTTCATAAATTACTTCTTTCACATAGAAATGTGGAATTATTTCCTTTACCAACTATTGTATATCTTTATCATAAAATTCATTGAAGTTAATCTTACTCTTACTATCCTTTTTCATATTTTTTTCCCTCTCAAGAAATATGGATTTTCTAGAGACAATCACTTTCTTGACTGAGGGGTTGTATAGATAGTATCCCTTTGTTTCCTTAGGATAACCTATAAAGATAGACTCTGTGCCCCGAGGTGTTAGTTTATTGTCTAAAAATGCCTTAAAAAATTCCTTGCAACTTCATACACGTGTATGTGATAAAATGAGTTTCTTTCCATTTCATAACTTAAAGGAAATTTGGTTTTCTTCTTTAGTTGGTACTCAATTTAGTGTGTATGCCATAGTTTATAATGAAAATCCACAAAAGGATAATGGAAGATCCACATGAATCATCATCAACCTTACCATTTCTAACAAGGTATAGTTCCTCCTTGCACTAACACTATTCCACTTTGGTTTCTAAGGTGTAGTGAGTTGTGATAGAATCCTAACTCCCATAAAAATTTGATGAAATCTTCGTTAAGACATTCACCACCTCAATCCGATTGAAGATTCTTTATCTTTTTTCCAAGTTGATTATCTAATTAATTCTTTAATTATTTGAATTTATAAAAGGACTCATACTTATACCCCATTAAGTAGAAATATCCATATCTACTCAATTCATCATTAAAAGTTATGAAGTAAGAATATCCACCTCTAGATTCTACTGAAAATGGTCCACACACATTAGTGTGTACCAATCCTAGAATATCTGTGGCTCTTTCAACCTATCCATCAAATGGAATTTTGGTTATTTTTATTTGTAAACAAGCATGACATATTTCAAGTGGTTTTATATAATAAGAGTCTAATTAACCATCTTGATAGAGATTTGTCATATGATTCTCATTTACATCACCAAGATTGTGATTCCATATTAGGGTGTTATATGAGTCGTGTGAACACGATTCATTATCTATTTTCAATACTTGGTTTACATAATTTAATATATAAATATCATTATTTAAATCTTCCATACCATAAATTTTTTTATATTTAAAAAAGAAACAACTTTTATTTCCAAAATTAAAAATAAAACCATCTACAGCTAGGCATGATACTAAAATTATGTTATTGGTAACAGTTGGTACATAACAAAAATTTCTTAAAAGTAATATCATTCATGTTGGAAATTAAAGGTTGTGATCACCAATGAATAGAGTATCAATCCTTTCACTATTGGCATCTCATAAATCCACCTCTCCTCTAGAAATCTTTTAGAATCTACTTGGTTCCTATATTTGGATATAGATGCGAGCACTAAAAGCTGTATATAATACCTAGTGTGTAGATATTGAAAGATTACACTTGATAATGAAGTCACTATTAGCTTCCCCTTACTTCTAGGTTCAGTTCTTCTTCCAATGTCCTTGCCTACCATATGTAAAACATACTACCTTCTTTTCCTTAACCCACCTTTGAATCTTACTCATCCTGGAAGGGTGGTTCTTGGGATCTTTAGAATTGTTATGAGCATTGGGACCTTTTACCTTGTTCTTCATTTTATTATTAACCATAAGGATCGTGGGTTTTTCATGCCCTATATCCTTATCCACTTGGAAAATTAAAGTAATAATTTTTGAAAGACTCTTCTCATAATTTATCATGTTATAATTAACAATAAAACTAGAGAAGGTAATGGATAGTGAGGACAGTATGATATCTATACAAAAATCATCTGGGAATTTAATCCCTAAGATGTTTAAGTGTTCAATATATACAATAAGATTGATTACATGAGGTCCAGTTGGTACAGGCTCTCCAATCTTAGTTGTAAAAAGAGAATTGGAGGTCTCATATCTCTCTTATCACGCCTTCTCTTGATAAAGATCCTGAAGGTGAGACATCATGATATACACATCCATATCCTGATTTTGATTTAAAAGATCATTGGTTATGGATGATTAAATAAAACACTGAACATCTACAACATCATTCAAATGTTTCTCATAGAGAGTTAACTCTTCCTCACTAGCCTTATTACCAGGCGCATCAAGAATATGTTCTTCCAGCACATACAATTTTCTTTCATGGTGTAGGGTAACACATAAGCACCTTTTCCACTCTTGGAAATTTTTTCTGGTGGGAAGGTTATCTTTCTCAAGTATGGATTGTAGTGATATGTTTTAAGTAATTTTTATTGGTGTTTCTATAAATAAGATGAGCAGAGTTTAGAAATTTATCTAATAAAATTTCAAAAAATAAATAAATATTATATTTATTAATCCCCCACTATTTTATAAAAATCCAAATAACCCTCACTATTAAATTTAGAATATCTTTTTTCTTGAACATTCTAGTGGAAAGTATCCATATTCCCTTCTTGTCACCCCAACTTTGGATGGCCAAACAATTTGAAGGGTTTTAGGTAGGCATTCCAAATACCAACTGCATTAACTCATAGTTTCTTGATTAGTTGAGTGGAATATCCAATCTTGAAATCATTAAATTGGATTTCCTAAACCTTTGCCTCTTAGTTACACCTTTTCTTACCTTTTTAGTCAAATATTTATACTAACTAAGTTAATTTAATCTATAACTTCAAGTTAGAATTTCTTGATAATTGAAAGCATCCAAACTTTGGCTGGTCAATCACTTTGAACTATGGTTCAATTTTAACTAAAGTAGTGGAAGGATATACCAAATTAATATTTATAATTGAGTGATTTTATATTTTATGAATAAATATCCAATTATTATCTTTATTAAATTCTTTTTAATATTAAGTGTATTTTCTTAAGTGATTAACCATGCCTTAGATAGTATTTATGCATAAGACAATTAATTTTTGTTCTATATTACATGCTTGTTAATTCAATAATTCATGCGAGCATGAAAAAAAATCCATAATGAAATAAACATGAAAATTGAAAAAAATAAAAGTGGTATGATCATGACCTTTTAATAATGGTTAGTTTATCTTGTAGATGATAAACTAACCATCGACCTGGGGGAAAAACACCTTGAACCAATTAAGGTTTGTGTTGCAGATTTCCACCTGCCCACCTAAGTATCTCTTTTGGATTGGTTTCGCCTTGGCTCCAAACAAGAACTGCATCCTCTATCTTGAGATATACATCCATTACATATGTTTTTACTCACATACAGTTGAGGGAAATCAAAAGATTGGTTAGGGGGTTTACATAAAAGAAACCATGGGCAGACCCCTACATAACGAGATGAGAGATGACACACAGGCTAACAATTTAATTTAATAATAAATTAAATGAAACCAATCACATACAAAGTTTTGGTATAAGATCATGATCATCCACCTACATGCAACTAATTACACATTTAATAAAATTATAATTTAATTCTAATCATTCTTATTTAAGATAAACTGTGATTGGATCAATTAATTATATTCTTTAATTAATCAATTATTTTATCTTAATTCTCATCCAAATTTTCTTGATATTCTCATCCATAATTATTTTTAAAAAATTAAACAAATTTATTTAAAATTAAATGCATACAAAATGTACTTTAGAAGAAACATGATGAGTACTCATCTGAACTACCCAATGCGTATTATACTCATATATTGTTTACTCTTGCGACATGTGGAATACATGACTTGTCATGTAATTTCATAACATATAATATCGACTTAATGACCACACATAACACATGTTATTTATGTAGTGTGTAATTATTCAATGAATGTAGAGTAACAACTATAATACTACTTATACATGATATGTAGATCCGAACATTACACAGAAAATAATTAGAAATTTATATATATAAAACCTGTTACATGGTATGTACTATCAATTTAATGTCCACAAAGAACACATTTTGATAAAGTTTTCATATTATATTAGATTAATTTTCAATTATGCATAATTTAGTAAAAGTAAACGACGTGTACATTGGATCTACAAGATTTTTTATTTTTTTATTCTCACCATTTATCCACGACACACACCTAGGGACTTAGCATGTAACTGTGACATGAAAAATGTCTTAGTACACAATGTGTACATGGGATACATGGTGTGTGGTATCCAAGCTACATGGACACCAATCATATAGGCTGTGTAAGAGAATACATGACCAGTCTGTGATTGAGGGATTACACGTCTTGTACTGAAGTTACATGGAAAGTACTCTGACTGACTGTGCGCCAGGGTGGCCCAATCAACACATGGTGTATAATTAAATTCAATTCATGTAATAAATGAACATTACTTGAATTAATTCTTAATTAATTCTTGGTTCATTAAACACTAGTACACAGAGTGCACCTCCAGGTTACATGATCTGTAATCTTTTGTTATTCGTCCAGACTCCTTATCACCTCCTGATGATATCTTTGAATTTATTTCATTCATAAAATTAATCAATTTGATTATATTTATGATAAATTAAGAGGAATAAAATAGATATAAAAATTCATATTAAATAATGATTAATATGGAATTTAATATCAATAATAAATACATAAATAAATCAATGAACATTAAATAATTATAAATAATATTGTGACCACTCTGAAACCACTTGAAGGTTCCGGTTATAGCAGAATTGTTGGATCGATCATGCCCAACTTTTCTTTTTTTCATGATCAATGATTAATATGAGATTTACACGATGATTAATGTCATGATCAATGTAATTGAATAAAAAAATATAGACAATGGATAAATGTTGGAACCAAATCACATGATCATCACATATTATTTATAATTAATTTAAGCAATTAAATAATTAGATTATGAGAAATTATTTCTTCATTGATAGATATGACAATGGATCTACATAGTACCATCGTTGTGTTATGGGAATCAAGAAAAGATTCCCTCTAGCAGTGATCCACATGTGTTCCATGAATCTCTGAATGCCCCTGTAGGAATCTCTAGGTGAAAGTAGATCCTATCACTTGCATTATTTGCCTTTGATCACTCTAAGAATCACTTACAAAGGAATCTATTTGATCACTCTCTATACTTGAAAGTGGAAGGTGGAGGAAGATTTCTCTCCTTTCATGAGAGCGTTCTAGGAGAGGGATCTCTCTAGGGATTGAGAGGATTCTCTATGGATGTTGTTGTGAACAACACAAAATGAATTGGCTCATTTAAGAAAATAATATAATTGGGTTTATATACCTCTAGGGTTAGAATAAATAATTTGAAAAGTTCCATTTATTATTTATTTAATCCCCACAAAACCCCATGTTTATAACAGTAATAAAAATATTATTTCTTGACTTTCACTAAACTCTCGAATTGAAATTAAACATTATTTATTCAAATAATATTTAATATATATTAATTATGATTGTAACATTAAACTCGATCCTTCATTCCTCCACAATATTTATCATTCCTTGAATAATGAATATTTATTTTATAAATAAATACCACTACATTATTCTCAAATAAATCAATAAATAAATATTGTTTAACTGAGATTCCGGATACACTTAATGTTTGACCCTCAAGGCCTCTTTCTCAATGGCATTAGGTGAAGCAGCCTAAAGTCCAAGATTAATATCTAGCAACATGCCAAGACACCCATAGAGAAATAAGTTAATTCTATAATGACATAATACCTCACACAGAAACTTACAATGTAATATAATCCCTTTATCACGATTTCTCTAATCAAGCAGGTTGCATGCCAGTACCATCAAACTATGTTCTTAATGTCTCTTTCTTTGAATTTCTATAAATCAAACCTTCCTATAGAAAAACAGAGAAATATATTTATTTATGCTATATCATTTCCATCAAAGGGCCTAATATATCAACTTTAATTAAAGAAAATAAGGGGCAAATCCTTTCTTGTATCATTCGTTAATGAAATATCACTCATGAGACACCCAACGTATCCTACCTCACAATAAACATATGTTGTCAATGTTTTCATCAATTCATCAAAGTACATGAATTATAACACTCATTAATAATAATAATTAAGTCCGAGTATCAATACACATGTCCATAGATAGAAACATCCAATGACACATATAATTGTGTATTTCCTACTGGAAGGTCTCATTCTCATAATATTTTACTCTAGATATTCCTAAGGGCATACACTGTGAGACAGTGCCTCAAATTACTATGAGTATCTACCCCTGATATCCTGTATAATTTGTGTCCCTTAAATGATTTCATCCAGTTATATAACATATATTTAAGAATATTGTCATGTCACTTATGGTTTCTCATCATAGTGGGGAACTGCTATGACTTTTCAGTGCAACAACTAATCATAGGAAATTATCACATACTATGTTATAAAAAAGAACTATCATGATGTGATAAGAAGTTTATTTATATTTAAAACAATGAATACATATTATCATAAAGTAAACATAAGTTGGTTCTAGGCCACCAACTACAAAATTTTCAACCTGAACTATCGGTACTAACTATTGGTTGATAAGAACAGGTGCTTCTACATACCCACCTAGAGGAAACACATCATGGTATAGACCCTGAACCAAGGCCTCATCACTCATCAATCTGTCATCACATTCTTGAATCAGTAACCTAGATGGTTGTCTTCATAGATGCATCCTAAAAGTAATCAAGACACACCATGGTTAGATGAGAATATGTATATGGGGAGCTAACTCAAGAAGTAAAATTAAAGGAATAAATCCTGAATGATTCATGTTCCATTATTCCCTATAACTATTATCTCAGCATTCTGAGTTGACAAGCTGGTAGTCAAAGTCCCAGTGTATGGATACATTGGCCTCTTCACCAACATTGGGTTCTCTAGCATGAAACTCTCACTTAAGACACTTCGACATTATCACCCTATGTTCCCAACAAATCCTCATGAGGGTACAATTACAAACACTATTCTAAGAAAGAAACACCTTTAATAACACTTTGTAATGACCTGAACCATCAGGACCCGCCTTGCCTATGGAAGGTAGAGCCATAAGAACTCTAATCACACCTCCAATAGGCCAAGGGTTGAAAAAAATAACTGAGAAGACATAACTATAATGTGAGGCATTTTCATAATTCCCCTGTACACACACACCCAACAATCTCCATGGAATAGTGTAGAAGAATATAAAGTAAATATTGTAGCATGTAGAGATAGACCATGAATGAAATAAACTCTAGGTAGTACATCATAGTACAATAGAATAAAACTAAAGTGTAATGGTAAAAACTACACACCCACTCAGAAATGAAGTCTCAACTAGACAATAACTAGAAATAAAGAAATTTGAGAGAACCCAACTCCTGATCTCCAAGCCCGACCACTGTACATAGTCAATAAACCTAGGTATCACCATACTCCACCATAATCACTATCGACCTTTATACTGTCTGAAAAAGAAACGACATGTGTGGGAAAATCCCATGTAGGGGTGAGTAAATACATACCCATTAGGATACCTCAAAACTGAATGGGAATGATAGAGAGATAAAACAACATCCAGCTCAACCCAATGAAATAGGGAAACAAAACCTAACAGATACACATATATATTATCATAAATAATCCCAAACAAGTGAGAAAGGGGATATTTATCTCATAGACTGGATAAATTAAATAATCAAGCCTATTATTCCAAAAGTCCATCAATGATTCCCAACATACAATACAACCTCACCAGAATATGTTTGGAGGGTCCTACTCCATGTAACTATGCTCCATAGCTGTGGGAGACACATCTCTCATAGAGGAATCTCACCCCGTTGCATCTCAAATATGGGGGTGTACCAATCTATAGGTATAGAAATCACGCCTTTTAATAGTAAGGGAAGTACTTCCTATACCTGTATAAAGAATATGGAGAACATGCACCCTGGTGTGATAGGGGAGTACCGACCTCAACATCCTTCCAAAAGTTTGGAGAATGCACACCCTGGTGTGTTAGGGGAGTACTAACCCCTGCATCTCTCTGGTAATATGAGTAACCCACACCCTGGTGTGATAGATAAGTACTGACTCTGACATCACTCTGATGATCCTGCATGATCACTTCCATCATCAAGCATCGCCTGAATAAACATCACACTCAGAACATTCCATGATTTACCTTAAAATCCACTATAAAGGCCACCATCACATTTTATGTGGGAAAACACTCTGGATAGGCTACTCACATGACAAAATTTAAGTCCAAACAAAGGATATATGGGAGGAGTAATTTTCTTATAGGGATATACAACATGTATGGGCTACTCATGTTTTCCAGGACATGCATGTGTACTGACCCATGCCTGTGTACTCCCAGAGTACATGATGTGTTCTTCTACACAGGGTCCCGGGCATGTTCTTGCTGGAATACGACTTGGACACCCAAGGAGGGTCACACAACATATGGGCTTAGCCACTTGGCATGTTATCTTTAACTTTGGATGAAACCCTAGCAACTACCAAATTTGAAGAACATGCCATGTGTTCTTTATCACTACACAACGTGTAGTCGCGTTTTCCATAGAAAGTTCAGATATCCTACATGGATTTAATATCCATCTATTATGCCTCGAATCACACCATAAGATCTCTTAAAATCATATGGAACCACCTTAGACCATAATTTTCTACCCTCTGGTGGCTATAAATTAGAACCTGGTGATCCATATGAATCTCGTAAAACTGCTTGTGCGCCTCCCGCTCGATCCCGTAACCCCTCTAGATCTTGGATACACAGAGTATCACACATATCTTGTATTGTTCCTCGATCTATCCAAAAATAATGAATCCATGTTTCATTCATGATATCATAATGAATATGGGGGGTCTAATCACACTCGAACTCGCCCTGACAATGTTGAAACATGACCCCATAGTCCAACAGTGAATAATACAATGAACAAAGAGGTGAAAATCATGAGAAAAAAAGTAAAACCTATCATTGGTCAAGCATTATTGACTAACTATTTCACAAGAGGGATGTACAAGGGTGATAACAAGGCTTAATGAGAATAATTTAATTTAAATAATCAAATTATTGAAATAGGTTCATGGGATGAAAGGATGAATGCAAACCAGTAAGAAGATAGAAATATCCATGTCAAATATTTTAATGAAAATGTTTAAAATCATAATCGAAGATTTATACCTTGAAAAAGGATTGATCATTGGTAAAGAAAACATTCTCTAGTAAAGGAGAAGACCTGTTGTGTCTGCCACCTCTCGATCCACCTTGATCGGATCGTCATTCGTCGTCCAATTCTAATTCTCCAATGAGAAACAATTTGATCATCCTCTCAGATCTCGTAAGGTTTATGTGGATAAACCTTGGAAAATTTTCATAAGATGGTATTTATAGAGGATATTAATTATGTCATTTAAAAAAACAAATTATTTATTTTAAGTAAACACACCCGCCAATGACTACCTCAACATGGCATCAACGCCGACCAACCTTAGGTCATGCCTAGGGTAAAACCTACCTTCCAGACTTAATCATGGTCTCATATTCTTGATTTGAGACTCCATTTGGGAGTTATTCCATTATTCTCAAAAAATGCATGCATGTGTTATTGATATATTTAATATTTTTTTAATATGAATTTTGGGCTCTCTAAGCCTCGGAATCCCATGTCATCTCAACTCCTGACACCAAAAATATTCCTTAATATATTTCAAAGTCTTACAAGGTAAGAATAGGGTCACTAAAACGTTTTTTCTTAATTCATGTAATTTTTTATATTAATTTTAGAATTTTATTTATTAACATAATATATATATATATATATATATGATATATATTACATTTTTAATCGGTAAATTTTATTCATTTTTTATATTTTTGTTCAATATGTACTATTTATTGTTTTTTAATATTTTTTTTTATTTTTTTTCATTTTTAATATCATTTCTTCATTAATAATCATAATTATTTTTTAATATTTTTTTAATTTATTTATTTTCAATTTTTCTTTGTTTAATATTTTTCAATTTTATCCATTTTTAAAATTTATATATACAGGTTTAGTTATTAAAATTTAATGTTTTTAATGTGGTTGTAATTTATATAATTAATATGTATCCATTATCATTTTAACATATATTCATTTTCAATTTTTTTATTAAACTATATAATTAATATGAATTATTTATTTTTTAAATTTATTCATTGTTTATTATATTAATAAACTTTTAATTATTTTTAATTGATTGATTTTTAATTTTTAATTTTTAAATATTTTTTCCAATTTTATTCATTTTTAATATTTATTTAGAAATATTCATTGATTAACAATTAATATTTTTTACTATAATTTTAATTTTCATAATTAATATATATATCTATTTTCAATTTAAGTATTTTTTTTTAATTTTTTAAAATTTTATATAAATAATAACTCATTCATTATTTTAATTTTTTTGATCTATTCACTTTTAAATTAAATTTCACTCATTTTTAACATTTATTCATTTAATATTATTTATTCATGAATAATTTTAAGTGTTTTTTAATTTTTTTATATTTTATTCCTTTTTTATATTTATTTGTTTAATATTTTTGTAATTTATTCATTATATATATTTTTTGTACATAATTATTAATCAATATATTTAATATAAAAATATATTCATATTGACACACATGCACACACACACACACAGACATATCAATATATAACATTTCCTTAAAATATAATTTATATACAAAATATGTGTTTACATTTAATAAGTCATATATCTAGTAAAAAACGATTTATAATTAAAAATTAATATTTATTAAAAATATATATTAATTAGTATAGAATAATAGATGTTACATATTATATAATGTCATTGTTCAATTTAATATATATAAACCTTGGGTTATACATACATATATACATTAATTTCACACACACATTTACGTAATTAATGAAATCTTATATAGAAACTCTCTCACACACATAATATTTATGTCATTTATACAATTTTTAATAATAATTTTAGAATTTCATTTAGTAACATAATATATTTAATATATTATGTTTTTAATCGGTAAATTTTATTTATTCATTTTTAATATTATTTCAGTTAATATTATTTATTCATTTTTAATATTTATTATTTTTTGTATTTCTTTGTAATTTAATCATTTTGTAATATTTATTTATACATGTTTATTTACTATGTTTTAATATTTTAAATATGTATTCATCTTCATTTAAATATATATCCATTTTTAATTTTTTAGATAATTTGTATAATTAATAAAGCTTTTCCATTTTTTTAATATTTTTGAAGAATATTAATTTTTAATTATTCAATTTCACTCATTTTTAACATTCATGTGTTTAAGATTATATATTCATTAATAATGTTAATTAATTTTTACTTTTTTTATTAATTTATTTATTTTTAATATATATTCATTTAATATATTTTTATTTTATTTTAAAGAATTTTTATCACTGCATTCAAAAAAGCACTAATAAATATTGAAAAATGTAATGACCTGAAAAAATATTCTTCATTAAATAAATGAACTCTTGCCTCTCGATAACTTTTTATTATGTTTTAAAATAGAAGCACATAGAAAGACCTTTAAATTTCATAATAACTTTAGACATCTTGTGTTGATACGAACTAGTGAAACTTGGAATAATAAAGGGATAAAAAACACATACAAGAAACCAAAGACACTTTGTTTAATTATTTAGGAATGTTATATTCTATCTAAAACAACACCCAATAATATACTAAATATTACAATGGAAAAAAATAAAGGATAAATAAAGTGCAATAAAAAATTTGGGTCACCTTGATCTCTTAGTATCATCGCACCCATGAACATTATTATAATAAAGGAATAGAGAGTTAGCAATGCAATATTCATTTTCAAAATGATATTGATCCTAGATTGAATATAATTGAATGATGATGTGTAATAATGATGGTTTGTTTATAGGGAAATATATCCTTTCAACATTAATTCAATTAGTTAATAAGATAGTTGGTCGTTATTATTACGTAGATACATTTAAGTGATTATTGGGATTATTTAATGATATAAAAAACTTGTATTATTTTTGGAGACTATAAACATATTATATTTGTAATATGTTTTATGATAAATTTATAAGTTTTAAATAAAATTTATTTTCATTAAATAATATTATAACACACTCTTTAAAATGATAATATATTATAATGAAGTCCTAAACAATTTCTATAATGATCGAAATGTTTATTTTTCTATAAAATAGAAAAATTTTAATAAATAAGGATTTTATTTAAAAATTTAAATTATCATAATTATAGATTTATGTTGATTAAATAAATTTTATTTTTGGACTCAACACATCAAAATTAGCTAAGAGTGATTTTTGATAATTTTCTCAGAGCATTGTTGTTTTGGAAAAAAAGTGAAAATTGCCACTTCATGAGTACTGTGATTTTATGACATCATTATTATGTCATCAAGACTAAAAATTTTATGAAAAATTTTATTCAATCAAAATTTCATTTAATAAGTCTAAAAATGAATTTATAAATATTAATTTTAATTTATGAATTTGTACATTACTTTTTCTGAACCAAAATTCGGATTATTGAAATAAAATTTATTTATGGTTTGTGTGCATTAAATGAGTTTTCTGGATGGTAAGTTTCAGTTTTGGAAGTCCTTGAACATCCAACCGCACTCTTCCAATAATTAATAGGAAAAAATTTTTATTGGAATTCATTGCACCCTTAAGTGGTTAGCTTATAGAATAAAATAACTAATATTTAATCCTTTAAAACCCATCCCTCCTCAAGTATAAATACCACCCATTCCACTTTACTCTCCACTCTAAATTCATAATCCATGATTTTATGGTCATTTAACCTCCCAAATAGCCCCCCTAATGTTCCCTCAAGGTATTTAGGTTTCATCCTCAAGTTTTAGGAAGCAAATATTCAAGGTAAGGGAATTCTCCTCTTCTCTTTTTTCATTAAAGTACCTCATTTTTGGCATGTCACTAAATATTGAACTATCTTCTTTTACAAAAAATTTTGATCATCCCTTTACTACCAAAATAGTGTTTTACCAATTTAATACCTTAATTCCCTCTCTTTATTCCCTAAATTTAATCCATGTTTTATATTTTCATGTTTCCAAATTCATTTCTTGAATTTATCTCTTTTACATGAGAAATTCCAATACAACGAATACCCAAATCACTTCATTTTTAGTGGATATTCACTAATATGCAAAACAAATTTATTTATTTGTGTATTTACATGTATAAATAACACATTTTATTTCTATGGGTTTAAAATGATGTAATATTCAAGCCTTTAAGAACTTATATACTCATTGATTTTATATAAAACCCGTTCTATATTTTCCATGGGCTATCGATGAAACATTTTATTATGATATTTTTAGAACACATGAATTAATACATATTAAGGGTGTTCCTTAATAGTGCTCCAATTCATTGGATAAATAATTAATATCTATAGATGACATGTTTTATGATACCTTGGTGAATAAAATTGGTAATTATGATTTAGGACACCACGGTGACAAACCTTGGTGATATGCTTATAAATGTACAAATTTTATATTGTAGCCACATTTCAATTTTATGATTCATATTATTTCTATTATGATATGCCTCATGTTCATATGATCATGCCTTATTGATATGAATCTTGTTCACATGCTATGTATCTCTTTTGTTTCTTCCCTTGGTGGGATTTATACCCACCCCTTTCTTTTTTGTATCTCCCCATGATATGAGATGAAATAAAAGTAACTTAAGATGAACCTATAAAGAATTATTTCGAGGATTTTAGAAGAATATTTATGTTTTTTTATTCTCTTTAGGTATTATGTTCCTAATTTCCAAGACACTAAACCTCAAAAGATCCTCTGTATTATTAAATTTTGTACCATGTAATGAAAGGTTTATGAAATAAAAAGGTGGGTCACCGTAGTTGGTATCAAAGGATGGTTTAGTTATTTATGGAAATTTGGATTAGAAAACTTTAGTAAAAAACCTAGGTATAATTCTAAATATAGGAAAACATCCTCATATTTTGGTGAATTATTAAGTAAGTGTTCTCCAAACAAATACATCCCTGTCTGGATACTACAAGTGGATGTGGCTATCGCACTATTGAACTAAGAGGTAATAAACCCAAAAAGATCAAATTGAGCTAGACTCAATCATCACCCGGTACATGACAGTGAGCCTCTTTTTACATGTAGTTTTAAACTCCTGGGGGATATTCTACAGTTAATCACATTCTTTTACAAACAATTATAAAGGATATATAGATAATGTAATACTTTTATTAAAATTAAAGTATATCATCCTAGAAGCATGATATTAGAAAATTTCAGTATTAATAATTACTTTATAATTGGTATTATAATATTCACAAAATTAATAAATTTCTCACCTAAGTTTTCTCCTACTAGAAAAAATGGAAGGAAATAAAAGGAATTGTGCAGACAATTGATGAAATGGAAAATGTGATGAAGAACTTCCCAATATAGGGGGAGATGGATTTTAAAACTTCATGATGATGGTGAATCAGTTAACCCATGTCATGAACAAAAACCAAAATCATGTAGAGTGTCCTGCTTCCCCAAATAAAAAATAACCAGCACTTGAATCTTTCCGGAATCAACAACCATTAGTTGTTAGTGGAACTTTAGATCCCTTGATCATAGAAAAATGTATCAATACTATTGAAAAAATATTTTCTATAATACATTATTCTTATTTAGAAAAAGTTATATTGGTAGTATATCTATAATAGGGAGAAGTTGATTAGTAGTGGACATTGATCAATAACACGGAGCCATTGGACGAGGTGTATGTTGTAGGATGACAATAATTTAGAAAGGTATTTTTCATCAAGTATTTTACTCATAACCTCTGTACCAAAATAGAGAGGAAATTACTTGAGTTTAAACAAATATAAAATGAATTGTTGGTGAATTATGAGATTAACTTTACATGGCTTGAATTTCATGCTTTAATATTTGTCATCAATTTTGATGGGAAGAGAAATCGATTCTTTGGTAGACTAAGACCTCATCTATAAAGATATTTAGAAATCCAAGACTTTAGGAGTTTTAAAGATATAGTGCAATGTGCTCTCTAAGTTAAAATAGAGTTTGGAGATACCCAGTGGTCCCATGGGAAGAATGATTAAAAGTGGAGGATGGATCAAAACTTTGGGATGTACCCTGACCATGAAAAGAAAGGGAAGAAACTACAATATCCCTTGGGAAAAAACTATGGGAAAACTAACTCATGAAATTTTCTTTAAGGAATTGGTATGTTCTATAAATGTGGGAAGGTTGGCCACATTGCTCGAAACTTTTTTGGAGATGTAAATCCCTAACCCTTTAATACTGATAATAATGGGAAGATGGTGAAATCACATCCTATGGTGCATTGTTTCAAGTGTGAAGAGCCTGGACACTTTGATAACCATTGCCCAAATTTAATAGTGATAGAGGTAAACTAATTCCAAGGTATATTGGACCATTTGAGGCTGGAAACAAATTTCAAGGACAAAATTTCTTTATGGGGGAATAATGTAACAACCTGAAAAAATATTCTTATTTAAATAAAGGAACTCCTACCACTCAATAAATTTTTATTATTTTTTATAATATAAGAACATAGAGAGTTTTAAATTTCATAACAACTTTACACATCATGTGTTGATATGAAATAATAAAACTAGGAATAATAAAGGGATAGAAAACACATAATAGAAACCAAAAATAATTTATTTCATTATTTATGAACATTTAATTTAGTCTAAAACAACACCAAATATCATACTGAATATTAAAATGTAAAAAATAGAGGATAAATAAAGTGAAATATAAAAATTTGGGTCACTTTGATCCCCTATATTCATCGCACCCACAAGCATCATTATAATAGAAGAATAGAAATTTTGTAATACAATATTCATTTTGGAAATGATATTGAACCTTGATTGAATCAAATTGAATGAAAAAGTGTAATAACGATGGCATATTTACATGGAAATATAAAAATTTGACATTAATTCAATTATTCAATTAGACATTTGGTCCTATTTATTATGTAGATTCATTTAAGTGATCGTTAGGATTATTTAATGATATAATCAAAATTGTATTATTTTTGTAGACTATAAAAATATTCTATTTAAAATATGTTTTATGATAAATGTATAATTTTTTAAAAAAAAATTATTTTCATGAATTAATCTTACAACACACTCTTTAAACTGATAATATATTTTAATTAACACCTAAATAAATTTTATAACAATCAAAATGTTTATTTTGATATAAAATAGAAAATTTTTAATAAATAAGGCTTTTTATTTAAAATTGAAAATTATTATAGATATAAAATTATTTTTATGAAATAAATTTCATTTTGGACTAATCACATCAAAATTATCTTAGGGTTTTTTTGGCAATCTTCTGAAAAATGTTTTTTTGGCGAAAAATTGAAAATTTTCGCATTATGAGCACTGTAATTTTATGACATCATTATTATGTCATCATAACTAAAAAATTTATGAAACATTTTATTAAATTAAAATCACATTTAATTAGTATAAAAATTAATTTATAAATTTTAATTTTAATTTATAAATTCATACTTTATTTTTTTGAACCAAATATTGGATCTATAAAATAAAATTTATTTTTGGTTTTTGTTCATTAAATGGGTTGGATGGAAGTTAAGTTTTGGTTTTTTAATTACTTGAAATTATAAATATACTCTATCACTCATAAATAGGCTATAAATTTGTTTGGAATTCATTTCATCCACAAGTGGTTATATTATATAATAAAATAACCAATATTTAATCCTTTAAAACCCACCCCTCCTCAAGTATAAAAACCACCTATTCCCATTTCCTCTCCACTAAAAATTCATAGTCCATGAATTTATGGTCCTTTTATCTTCAAAATATTCCCCCAAGTTTCCCTCTATATCTTAATGTGTCATCCTGAAGTTTAAGGAATCAAATCTTTAAGGTAAGGGAATTCCCCTCTTCTCCTTTTTCATTCAAGTGCCTTGTTTTTGGTAGGTATCTAAATGTTGAGCTATATTCTTTTAAAAACACTTTTGATCAACCCTTTACTAAAAAATATCATTTTACAAATTGGATACCTTAATTACCTCTCTTTATTCCCTCCCTTAATCCATGTTTTATACCATCATGTTACCGAATTCATTTCTTGAATTTCTATTTTTTACATGAGAAATTCCAATACTATAAATACACAAACCAATTCCCTTTTCAATGGGTATTCACATAGATGAAAATTTAATTTATTGATTCATTTATTTATATGTATGAAACCCACTTTCTATTTTCTTAGGTTAAAAATGATGTAATTTCATGTTTTTAAAGGCTTATATACTCAATGATTTTATATGAAACTCATTCTTTATTTTCCATGTGTTATTGATGAAATGTTTTATTATGATTTTTGTGTCACAAATGAATTAATAAATATTAAGGGTGCACATTGATGGAACTCTAATTTATTAGGTAAATAATTAATCTTTAGATATGACATGTTTTATGATACCTTGGTGAATAACCTTGGTAATTATGATTTATGAAACCTTGGTTATAAACTTATAAATGTATCAATTTTAAGTTGTAGACACATTTCCATGTTATGATTCATGTTATTTATATTATGATATTATTTATATTCATATGATCATGCCTTATTGATATAAATCTTGGTCACATGCTATGTATCTTCTTTGTTTATTCCCTTATTGAGCTTCATGCACACCCCTTTCTTTGATATATGTCCTCAAGATATGAGATGTAGTAAAAGTAACTTTGGGTGAAACTATGAATAAGTATTTCAAGTGGATTAGAAGAATTTTTATGTTCTTCGTATATTATTTTCCTAATTTCCAAGACACTAAACCTCAAAATATCCTCTTTATTATTAAATGTTGTACCATGTAATGAAAGTTTACAAAATTAAAGGTAGGTCACCATAGTTAGTATCAATGAATGGTTTAGTTATTTTTTGAAATTAGAATTATAAAAAATTAGTAAAAACCATAGTTGTGAGTCTAAATATTGGAAAACTTCCTAGTATTGTGGTGAAGTATTAAGTAATTGGTTACTAAGAAATACATCCTTGTTTAGATGATACAAGTGTATATGGCTATACACAGTTGTACTTAGTGATAATAACCCAGAAAATAGTGTGTTGAGCTAGAATCAAACATCACCTGGTGCATGAAAATGGGCTTTTCTACTGTAAGAACCCGGTTTTTTCTACAAACGACTTTGGAATATTCTTGAAGATATTCCAGAGCAGCACCTTCAGACGGCGTGCAATTCCGAGCCCCGGAGTGGCCAGAATTAAATTTTCAGTGCGTTCACACTGGAAATGATAAATAAATGGGATAACTCCTAAACGGTGCTTCAGATCAGAGATCTGAGTGTACGGATGGGTCCGGAATGGGGTGTTTACCCTAGGAACGACATAAAACTTGTCGGCGCGGGATGTTTGGACCCCTCGCCCGCTTCTGGAATGTTAAACGGATTAAATAAATTTATTTAATTCGTTTAATGTTGAAACTCAGGTATCTCTTAAACAGTGGCTCGGATTGGGAAACCGAGGTCACCGTTGAGTTCGGAGCATGCCGTTTACCCTAGGAGGGGTGTAATTTTTGCGGGCGCGACCCGTCTGTGAAAAATGGTCCCAGGGGCGTTTCCGTAATTTAGCGGCTTCAGACGTTAAATTTTATAACTTTTGAACGGGGTCTTGGATTAAAATTCCGAGACTGCCGTTGTGCTTGGGAGGTGGTGTTTACCATATGCGAGGCTTAACATCGACCCTGCTGAGGGTTCGGGTTCGGACCGACGGGCGGGTGGTTAAGCGTTTTCTATTTAAACGCTTAACTCATCCCCTTCCTCCCCTCATCTCCCCTGGTGCCAGCAGCTACCCACAGCGAAGGAGGAATCTCCCCTCCATCACCTCCTCCTCTCCGGCAAGGCGCGGCTCCGGCGGATCACCCGTGAAGCTTCGGGCAACGCCCACGAGGTAGGATTTGTCGTTTGCATTTTCTATTCCCGTACCTACTTTGATCTCGATTTTCACTATCTATTCCTTATCAAAACTTTGATCAAAGCCAATTAATGCGTATTATAGTTTTTTCCCTTTCCAAAGCATCTTTAGGATTCGAATTCCGAGCCCCGTGGCGTCCGCAATCATCCGCCGAAGTTGGCGGGTTTTCGGTTTCCGGCGGGTTCGAGCGGCGGCGCGGCTAGGGCAGACTGTGCGACAGCGGGGTGATCGGTCGGCGCCGCGGGTGTCCGGTGGAGCGGAGTGCCTTCAGACGAGGGCGAGGCCGGGGCGCGGTGTGCCTTCAGCCGAGGGCGAGGGGTGCGGCGTCCGGAGGTGGCCGAGGCTCAGGCGGAGCGCCCGGCGAGGCGGCGGTCGCCAGGGAGCGGCGACCGCGGGGTCGCGGCGCGCGACCCCCGTGCGGCGACAAAGACCCGCGCCACGCGAGTCTTCATGCGGCTGCCGCGACCGGCCCTCGTGGCCGGTATGCGCGGCTAAGCCGCGGGCCGGCCCAGGCAGGGCGGACCGGCCGGTCCAGGCCGGTCCAGCCCCAGGGGCCTTGCCCCCTCGGGGTTCGGACACCCGTATTTTCCGCTATGGGTGTCCGTTTTGAGTACCGTCTGCGGCGGTGGAACCGTATCGATCAGGCAAACTTTTTGAGATGGTTTTGGGAATTTTTAATTCCCGAAACGAGGGGCCTCGGTGGTGCGACACGTACGTTGAGGGGTTAGTCGTTTCTTGAGTGGATCTTGTTTTGGACGGCGCGAACGCGTCCGACGTCCGTTTTGAGCGCTGTCAGTGGCATTGGGACCCTGGCATCGAGGCAGAGGTTTCCAGGGTGGTTTCAGGCATTGAGGCCGAAGTTGAGGCGCGGGCCCCACGGCCCGTCTTTTGAGCTGCGTGCAACTTTTAGAGACTTTTTCCTCGGACGTCCGTTCGGGGCGTGTGAGCAGTCAATGTTGGGTGTTTTTCCGAGGGCATCGCGTTGGCGCGGTCTGCCCACTGTAATTCCACACGACGGTGCGGGCCCCGCGATGGCCGTTTCGGGAGTTGACGGTGATTTCCAGCTTTATCACCGGGTGACCGTTTTGGACAAGTGAATAGTCCATTTCGTGTACTTTTTCGAGAGGATCGCAACGGTGCGATCCGTTTGTTGAGTTTAAGGATCGGTATGCGGGTCCCACGTGGCACCGCTCGTGTGCGGTGCGCCGGGATGTACCTTTTTCTCCAGATATCCGTGGTACTCAAGTGAGTAGTGCTTTTGAAATGTTTTCCCGAGGGGATCACAATGGTGCGATGCGCCAGACTGTTTTCGGGGCCGAGGCTCAGGATTACGGGACGTCGTTTGGGTGTGAGGCGGTGTTGGCGACTTTTCAATCGGATATCCGTTTGAGGCGAGTAAGTAGTCGATCTCCCGTGTTTTTCCGCGAGGATTACAACGGTGCGATCCGTTTGGTTGTGCAGAGCCTCTTGCGCGATCTTGTTAAAAGTGGAAGCATGAAAGGTGCTCCAGTGGTGTTTCGCCCTACCTTGTTTGTAGAGGACCCTTGGCATGTGATCGCGCACTCTTGGGAGAGTGATATAAATGGTTCATGAGATGTGGTTGGTTGTGCCTCAGCTGATGAGGTGGCAGGTTGGAGTTGTTATGTCACGCCTTCGCGTTGACGTTGGGTGTCGTGTGAACGATAGCCTATGGGATGGGACGTGGTATGCTCTGGGAGTATACGGGAATGCTTGGAGGTACATGTGGTTGTTCGTACCTGAGGACGTTTGTGCGCTTGGTTGTGGTTGACTTGGGGCCACACGTCATGTGGGCCCCATGTGCGTGCCGTGATCTGCTTTGCATACTTGACCTCTCGTGACGCAGAGGGTCCCTCTGTGCTTGTTTGTTTGACCAGCAGGGTGGAGTTTCCCCTGGCCTTGTGCTCTTTGTTCTGGACAGTAGGGTTGAGTGGTCTCCCCCTGGTCTTGTTCTCGATGGTTTGGTCGGTAGAGATGGTTTGGTTCCTCTTCTTCTTCAACTGTGAGGGGTTTCAGTACCGTGCCCTTTCACCGGACTGCGACACCATTTGCGACTATGGGTGTTCGTGCATCGTGGGTGTTTTCCCCACTCTCTCAGATGAGATGTCTCGGTCCGCTTCGACAGTGACTCAGCGGATTGGACTGGGATCGCCTTGTGAGGCCTGGGGAGTTTCTCTCGTTGCTCCGTGTTCCCTGGTAGAGCTTGTGGTTTCGGTGTGACCAACAATTTACGTGGGCACCGATCCTCTACCCAGGAGGTTGTTCCAGCAGGGCTGAGGTTGTTTCCAGCAGGGCTGAGGTTGTTCCAGTAGGGCTGAGGTTGTTCCCGCAGGGCTGAGGTTGTTTCCAGCAGGACTGAGGTTGTTTCGAGCTGGGCTCGCTAGAGGGTTACCATCCGGCAGGGATGGCCAGTACAGCGGTGTTCACCAAGCAGTACCATCCAGCAGGGATGGCCAGAGCAGTTCCGGGCTTACCTCCAGCGGGGCTGGGTAGTGGTCCCCGATGCCGGGCTTACCTCCAGCGGGGCTGGGCAGTGGTCCCCGATGCGGGTCTTACCTCCAACTGGGCTGGGCAGTGGTCCCCGATGCCGGGCTTACCTCCAGCTGGGCTGGGCAGTGGTCCCTGATGCCGGGTTACCTCCAGCTGGGCTAGGCAGTGGTCCTGTCGCCGACTTTAACCAGGTCTCCCTCCAGTAGATTACCCTGTTACAGGACTGGGCAGTGTGGCACCCGTCGACTTTCCGGGTCTCCCTGTAGTGGGAACCCGTTGACTTTCTGGGATCCTCCAGTGGGGCTGGGCAGGGGGTCGCCTGTCGACTTTGAGCAGACCTCTCGACTGCGGGGCAGTGACGAGTTGTGGTTGATGTTCCCCCAGAACTCTCAAGTACGAGGAGTGATTTCCCCCACCGAGATGCGTCCTTGTGACGTGACCTAAAACCGTGTGGGCGAGTCAGTGCCGCCCAAAGCGGATAGTGTCGAGGTGTGGTGATTGATCCCCTTGGCTTGCAGTTCGGGGCAGACGTGCGGGATGCTGGGCATCAATGGTGTTACTTCTGGGACTGTTGGCTACTCTTTTCTTGGGCTGAGCTACGGGATGGAGATCCCCTTACGATGTTGTTCGGGCTTCTTGTTGAGCATATGGACTTGTATATACCTTGTTCTAGCACCCACTTCTTGGGTTTGGTTACTCTCCTTCTAGGAGAGGCGAAGACGCGCGGGGTATGCCACGCGATTTCCGTGTCTAGCTTCTCATGGTTGGACGACTATACTCTCCTACTATAGGTAGAGAAGACTCGACGAGAAGTTCATATTCTCACCGTTTCCAGCTCCTTGTGTCTGGATAAGTCTACATTCTTTCCTCTTGTTGGGTTGAGTTGGACTTTCTACTGTTACTCTTTTTTGCACTCTCTGTTGTAGTCCTTTACTTTTCCTGTTCGCTCTACTGCTCACCCTTCGGTACCTCCTTTGTTGCTCCCTCGAGCCTTCGGGGTATCCTACTGAGTATTTTTATACTCACCCCTGCTTGGGCTTTGCCTGCACTTGGTGTTCCCTTGCAGACGACGAACAGTTTGGTCGTGACTTCGGTGGAGCATAGGAGTTCGGGAGCTTGGACCGCGTGCAGTGGTCGTAGCCGGGTTCTAGGTCGGAGACCCGTTATCTATTTGTTTTGTTTACCTGTTGCTGAGTTGTGGCACCTTTCTGGTTGGGCGTGTGTTTTTCCCCTTTTTCCTTTCCAACACTTTATTTGTACTGTTTAGAGGTCTATGCACATTTGTGGTATATATAGCAGTTTCCCTTTGTTTTTCTTTTCTTTTACTTTGCACTTTTTCACTGAGTGTGCTGCGTGTGTGTGTGTACATGTACTTAGGAAAAGGCCTCCCCGAGTTGTTGTACCTTCGGCGCTGGTCGCCAGCCCCTGGCCTATGGAGGCGAGCTTGGGGTAGTTGCGGCTCGAGCCCGGGTAGGGTCGGGTCGTGACAGCTACACACCAATTTTAACACTCTCAGGGGATATACTTTGGTGAATCACATGCTTTTATAAACCATTATGAAGGATAAATAGATAATGAAAAATTTTTATTAGGATTAAATTATATCATCCAAGAAGCAAGATATTATAAAAATTTAGGATTAATTTTTCCTTCATAAATTTTATTATAATATTCCAAATAGTAATAAATTTCTCACTTAGGTTTTCTCTTACTGAAAACAATGGAAAGAAATGGAAGGACTCGTGAAAAAAAAAACAGATGCAACATTCAATGTTATGAAGACCTTCCCAATATGGGGGGAGATAGATTTCCAAAACTTCATGATAATGATGAACCAATTAACCTAGGTTACGAAAAAAATTGAAATCGTGTAGAGTGTCTTGTTTCCCCATGGAAGGAACAACAATCAGTTGAATCTTTCATGTGTCAATGACCACCTATTTTTTGTGAAACCTAAAATTCACTGGTCACAGAACAATAGATTTATATTGTAGAAAATATATTTTCTATACACTATTGTTCCGAGAAAGAGAAATTTATGTTTTCACTATATCGCTTGGAGGGAGAAGTTGATATATGGTGGAAAATGATCAAGAACATGAATCCAAGGTATTAGGTACACTCCATAGGATGCGAATACTTTAAAAAAGGTTTTTTCATCAAGTATTTTCATCTTAACCTCTAAATCAAAATGGATAGTGAATTCCTTGAGTTGAAATAAAGAGAAAATTAATCGATGGGGAATTATGAGATGAAATTTACAAGGCTTGTGCATTACACTTCAAGATTTTTCATTGATTCTAATGGGAAAACAAAAATATTATTTGGTGGATTGAGATCCCATATACAAAAATCTTTGGCAATCCAAGACTTTTGAAGTTATGAGGAGACAGTGAAATGTTCTCTCAAAGTTGAAATAGAGTTTGGAGATTCCCAATGGTCCCATGGGTATATTGATAAAAAGATAAGGATGAATCAAAAATTTGGGGAGGATCCTCACCAAAAAAGGAAGGGAATAAACTACAATACCCCTTATGCAATAACTATGGGAAAAGGTACCAATGGAATTGTCTTCAAGGAAGTGAGATGTGCTATAAATGTGGAAAGTATGGCCACATTACTCGAAACTATCCTGGAGATGAAAATACCTAACCTCTTAATGTTGATAATAATGGGAATATAGGGCAAGAACATCCTATTTTGTATTTATTAAATTGTTGAGAGACTGTCCACTTTGCTAACCGGTTCCCAAATACAAAAGTGATAGTGTGAAACTGAGTCCAAGGTATATTAGACCATTTGACGCTGGACAAAAATTTTGAGGATAAAATTTCTATAAGGGAGGAAGACAACCCTAAAAATATTCTTCTTTAAATAAAATAACTCTTGACTCTCATATTGTTGCACCACATGTTTGGACACATCCCAATTCATACTATTTCACCACATGTTTTACCTAGAAAAAACCATCGCCCCAAAAAAATATGAGGAAAGTAGTGGACATAATAAAATAAGTTGAGAAGTAATTAACAAATAGTTATTTGTTTGAATTTTAATTTTAGATTAAAATTTAAACATGAACATAAAATTGAAACGTGTATGTGATGCTGCTACTACTGTATGAAAGATAAATTGAATTGGGTCTTGCATGAAAGTATGAAATGAGAAGATGAGTGTTATTCATAGAAAAATAAAATAACATATTCAGTGAAGCACACATGTGAGAATAATTGAGTGGATTATTTTAGAAATGAAAGATGTTTTTTATATAGTTCAATTTTAATAGGAAGAAGATAGAAAAGGAATAATACTTGAACCAGTTCAATTAGAAGAAGAAGAAGGAGAAGAGAAAGAGTGAACACACTAATTTGTGTGTGAACCATAACAATATTTTTTTTGGGGGTGTTATAATATTATTGGTATAAAATCAGTAGATAAAGGGGTTAATCCCCACCTTAATGGAATACACGATAATAGTGCATGATTCCAGGAAGACTTGTTTAGTGACAGCGATGCTAATTTTTATATAATGATTAATGGATATACCTCAATTTTTTGTATTTGTAATAATGATTCTATTGGGTCATATGGTCTCGAGTGAGTCCTGATCGTGCCAAGGATTAGCTACTCATTTTGACTAGTGAACCATGTACACCAAGTGTCCCAATTTGATACCTTCCCCAGTGTGTGTGAGATAAGAAGTGAGATCGCTCTCTCTAACAAGTGATGTATCTTTAATTCATAATAAATCATAAAAATAAAAACGTACTATTGTTTACTAATTCACCCCCTCTTAGTGAACCTATACCTTTCCAAGGTATATCACCTTCATTCTTGCTTAAAATAATGTGAGCCTTATATTACACATTTTTTCTTTATGGAGCATACTCTTTTATGCTTCTTTAAGTCTGCATGGTTGTGGAGTAGCATTTCCTTCATGGTGAAAACCATTATTTTCTTATAAATTAATAAAATAATTCCTTCATGATATTTAGTAAATACATGTGTAGATTTAGCATAATCTAATTTTAACATCTTGAATTCTATTTAAATTATAAAAATATTTCATCTGAGAATTCTTTGTTAAATTCAGGAAATCCCAAATTTGACTATGTTTATAACTCCCTTTATCTTAGAAATAACCATTAATAAATTAAGGAATGAACCTTATGAAATGGAAATAGACCTTAAAAAATGTTAAATGACCCTTATGAAATGGGAAATGACTCTAAATTGTCTTAGGTAAACTCTTCTATTTTCCACATATCCACTCATGGATGACTCTTATAGAATCTAGAATGAATTTTCTGAAATTAGGGTTACTATTATGAATTTTGGAATGAATCACACCCAATAAAATTTAGTCTTATGAAAATACCTTTTATTTAGAATTAATATTATGAAAACTTAGAATTACTCTTACAAAATGGGATTTATTCATATTTTCTTTGATCTTCTCAAAGGTACTCTTATGAATTTTGTGACCTTTATGAAATTCCTAGAATGAATTTCATGGTGTTTATAAATTTCTATTATGAAATTGTGCTTTTTTTATTTTCTTAGAGTTCCAACTAGAGTCACTTAGACATAGAGCATAATGAACCTTATGAATTTGGACTTATCCATTTTTCAGTCTGAATCTTCTTATCTCTAATGAAACATTCATATTATTTATAAACATATCTAGACCCATTTCAAACTCTTACAAACTTCCTAAAATCCTTCACCTCACATGATAAATATTATTTTATAGGAATTTGAATATGATTTATGCATTTAAAATAAAATCCAACACAATAAACATATACACTTCACTTTATTCAATCCTTCTTCTCTATAAAAAAATACCATATACTAGATGAAGCTTCTATAAATACATATATATAAAAAATCACCTTGGGTCTCAACAATCTTCTCAAAGTATCAAAATCTTCAAAAACAACTCTTTTTATCAACATATATAATCTCTTTGTCCATGAAATCGAGTTACCACTAAACATGGAACATGATAATTTATCATAGGACAATAAATACCTTCATGATTCTAAAAAATAGATTAAACAATTTAAATGAATTCATCGCATATCATTCATCGAAGCAGTTGTGTATATCACATGTCACTCTGCTAAGAATAGACATGAATTTCCTCAGTCTAATTCAATCAAAGAACCATATGCATTTTATTATCATATGACTGGAAAAATATCATATTGGTTAATCTTAAACCAATGATATGATCAGCAATATATCTGCCCCTTGATTTTCTAATCCTCAAGGATTTTGTAAGCAAGCTATCAAATTATAAAGGTTTTCATGCTAGGTATCTCTCTAATATCTGGTATTGGGGATTCATAATAATAATACACCCATAATTATATGAATTATTGTATAAAATTACCTAGGATATACTTTATCTATTCAGTTGATATAATAAGTCTCAAATAATTATCTCATGTGTTTATAAATTGTATCATATATAGCTCTATGTATCAAATGCGATATTTTACTCACACTAATGTTAACATATCATCATAATCCATAATAATCTATGATTATCATTGACTAGGGATAATTTAAAGTTTTACTTTTGAGGGAAAATTACCATTTCACTATTCATTTAATAAAAATACATCACATAGGAATGTATGTCCAATACTGATTGCCTTTTTTATAAAACCATGATAAATTTTATAAATATTACAACCAATATCTCATGTATTTAATACTAAGAGATTTAACACGACCCTCATGATTTTTTATACTAATTTCTTTTCAAAGGATATTATAAATTTTCATTTGTAAACACTCAATATATATTTACATCACCCCTCTCAGTAATCTTACTGATGAGATGGTATTTAGAAAGGATGTGTTTGATTATTTAGTGATGTCAGGATTCCTTGGACAAAGAAATAGAACAATTTTTATGAAAGTAAAGTTCAATTACTCCCTCATTTTTAGGAACCATCCCAGGTTCATTAATGAAATTCTTGATCTAAATAGCCTTCTTTTCAGCATTTAATGTCGTAATGTACTATTCTTCTATTGTCAAGTCCACTACAGTGTATTGTTTGGAACTCTTCCTACTGATTTCTCCACTATTTATGAAAAAAATGAAACCAAATTGATTCATCATGTCATATTTTTTATATTGGAAACTAGAATCAGTGTAATCCCTTATACTAATATCATCTTCACCTCTAAAAACCAAAAACATATTCTTACTTCTTATTAACTATTTTAGGATATTCTTGACTATAATATAGTGACTCACCTGGATTTATTAGTATATAATTGTTATTATTAACACATATTTGACATTGGGTAAAGTGTATAACATGTCAAACATGATGGATACTATAGAGGATTCATAAGGAATATTATTTATCCCTTCCAACTCTTTAAAATGATTTTGAATCTTCCTAATATTCTTACCATGAAAAACTCGTAAAACCCCTTATTCGAGTTATCCATGATAAACAAATTTATAAATTTACTAATATAAGTGTTTTGACTCATTCCAAGTAACTTCTTATATTTATCTCTATAGACATTCATACCAATTATGTAGGCTCCTTCATCCATTACTTTTATCTAGAATAATTTTCCCAACCACATATTTATAGAATATAAAGTTGAGACATAATTTTTAATAAGAATTATGACATCCACATATAATATCATAAATACTACAATAATCCCACTAACCTAATTGTATACACAAGAATAATCTATGTTTTTGGTGAAACCAAACTCTTCAATCACATCATTAAAATGGATAATCTATCTCTAAGAAGCTCTCTTTAATCCATAAATGAACCATTCTATCTTGTAAACATTAGAAGAATCATTTGAAACTTCAAAAAATTCTGGTTTTATCATATACCTCAACTAAATTATCATTAAGGAAAGAAGTTTTGGCATCCATTTGATATATCTCATAATCATAATGAGTCATTAGGCAAACAATTCAAAATAGAATTTATCATCACAACTGAGGAAAAGTTTTCTTCATAGTCAACATCATGATTTTTTTAAACTTTATCCACCAAATGATCTTTATAGATAGAAACTTTACCATCTATTGAAATTTTATTGTAGAAAACCCACTTGCACCCTATGATTCTCACCTATTAGGGTGTATACACCAAGTTCCAAACTTAGTTAGTGTACATATATTCAATCTCAGATTTCATGTCGATTTACTGTTTCTTGGAATAAAAACTCTCAATGGACTCTTGGAAGGTAGTAGGTTCATCATTTATAAACATTAATTCATTATCATTTTCCACAATATGTCCATATCTTTTAAGCTCCTAATTAATCCAACCATACATTTAGGGTTCTTGTGTAACCAAATTTTGTTCTTCTTCCACAACTCTTTATGGAACAGTCTCAACATCTATATTAGGAACATTTCTTGTTTTCTGGTCATGAACTTCTCCAATTTTAACTTTACTCACATTGACTCTCTAACTATGTGTTCCTTATAAAGGAAAACACTAGGTCAAGTCACAAACACTTTTTTTCAATAGGATTATAAAAGTAATATCCTTTACTATCTTTGGGATAACTAACAAAAATTCATTAATCTGATTTAAGGAAAAAAAATTTTGAAGAAAAAAATTATTTGAATTCTTCATAACCCTAAATACTCATAAAATAAAAACCAGGATGCATCCCATACCATATATCATATGCTTTATCTATAAATACCTTATATAGAATACAATTAAGTTGGAATACAAAAATTTTCAAAGAATATCCTCAAAATGAGATAGGAAGGTCACACAAACTCATCATTGATGGAGCCATATCCAATAGGGTATGATTCCTCCTCTCAAATACGCCATTAAATTATGATGTTTCAAGAAGATTGAGTTGTAAAACAGTTTCACAATCTCTCTTTTGGTCACTGAATTCCTAGCACAAGTATTCACCACCCCGATCTAATAATATAATATTAATACTTTTCCCAAGTGATTTTTTAATTCATTCTAAAATTTATTAAACATTTTAAAAGTTTAAAGCTTATATATCATAAAAAACACATAAAAATACTGAATAAATTAATCGATGATGGTTACAAAGTTATTAAACCCACTATTTTCTTAAGTACTCATTAGTCCACATGCATCACTATGTACAACATATAATAGTCCACTATCTCTCACACTTTTTCCACTAAACGATGCTTTGTTCTTGTTCTAAATAAATAATACTTTCCTGTGTCAAAAAATTCAAAAATTTAATGATTCAAACAATCCATATCTATGAAAACTTTGAATGTGCTTCTCATTTATATGCCCATGGAGAAAATACCAAAGGTAAGTGGGGTTAAAATCAAGATTGACCTTTTTATTCTAAATGTTAAAAATTTTATTATCCATGACCAAAATATAAAAACTATTTACCATATTCTCAATGGAATAAAACAATTCATTGATATATATAGAACAACTCTTGTTCTTAATAATGAATGAAAATATGATATCATTTAAACAGGTTACAATAATAAATTTTTTGTTTATAGTTGGAACATAATAATAGTTTTATAATTCTATAATTAATCCACAATGTATTCATAGATCATAAGTGTTGACCTGTAATGAAAAAACTATTTCTCCATTTCTAACAAGAAGATCTACATTATCTTTCTTTAATTCCCACATATCTCTGGGTCTGTGTGTATCAAAATAAATGTGTGATGCACACTCGGTATCCAATACCCTTGAGTCAGAGTTAGTGAAATTGATTTATATAACATTCACATCAAAATACTCATAATTCTTCTCTTTGATAACACTTCTCGAGCTTAGATACCAATCTATAATAATTACATTAGTCATACCTATATGATACCTTAAAATGATAATCATGATGCATTCCATAATCTATAACAAAGACATATAAATGGGTGGGTATCATGTATCATATGTTTACATTATGTAATTCTAATGAAAACACTCCCACTAAAAAGATGAACACATACATAATATCTATTTAGTGACCTAATAACTACATTTCATCAATACTTACACTCGTTATGCATATAAATAAACCAAATTATATCCGGTACACAATCATGTCAATAATTTCATATATGGATCTTAGATAGTTGAGTGGATGACTCTTTATACTAATCTATCATATGGATACTCTCAACTGTATTCCTCTCATATCATAACAGATAGGGTTTTCTAGATAAGTTTAATCCAATGCTTATATCAGATGTAAGCACCTAATGGTTAGGCTCACCTATAATTTTCATTCCTTTCATAAGATAATTCAAGGGTACCTAATGTTTAGGGTCACTTATACTGAATGATTGAGGTATTGAAAGTTATTTTATTTGTAAGGAATATCACACTCAGTGTTTAAGGGGTTTTATTTTAGATTCCCACAAATTTAATATACGTTGCATTTATATTAAATCCATAATTATTACATCAAATGTAATATTTATTATCTTAGGTTTTTTCCATTATGTATGCATTCTTATTAATATTTAGTTTCATAATCTCTATTCAATAAACAAAATTAATATGTTCAGAAAATATTAATGTGAAACTCTTTATATAAATCACAGTTTTTTGTTACTCACCAAAAAATATAATCCAAACATATTTATACATATCAAAATGCATCTTATACATAAGGTATGTGAACTATTTCATGTAAAGGTTTAGAATTATATGAAATTGAAAGTATCCACATTATTAAGATTGGAAAAAATATATCTAACCCACACTTTTCCAGAAAATTCATAATACTCTAGGATAGTGGAAAGTCCGAACCAAATTACCTCTACCCAATGATAATTTACTCAAGATAGATTTCAATCCCATCAGAACTCTAACACCAATAGAGAATAAGGTTTGGTTATGTACCACTGATATGGGGTGAATTAGTGGTACACTCTTAATATGAATTATTTCACTTTTAAATTCAACCTCTTAAACCTGTTAGAGTTCTCCATATACTCAATATAATCACACAGTATTACCTCATGTGCAATGATAATAAAATATAGAGTATCACATAGTCTTTAAAAGGTTTGGAATTAAATCTTATTACTTTACATGTTGGTTATTCCCCCAAAAATAGATTCTCCACTATCTCCAAAAATTATTTAAAACCAAGGACAATCTAGTCCTATCTACATATAGTCCATTATGTCTTCTTTCAACAATTGTTTCACAACATAGAATCCACTATATTTCTAATTCTTCTAGAATCCACTAGATAACTTCTTCACTTATTTAGGTTTGATCTATAACTAAAAATATATTTAACCTTCTAGATTATAGTCTTCCTTTATGAGCTTATATGATTAGGTTTTCTCATGTATAATTCTTCATGTTCTTAAACATATATACACAACAAGTTTATTGGTCTTGAAAATCATTCCATATCTAGTGATATTTGGATTCTACTCAATCTTTTAATAATTTAGTTGATTTCTTTCAAATACCTCTGTCTTCATCACAACTTCACTCCTCCAAACATTAGTGTATCTAGTTTTCTTATATTTATCACAATGTATGCACAAACTCATAGATTATTCATCACCTTCATCATATATTTATTCTCACATAATAAAATATCCCAAATGATATTTTCCATATTCAAAATATGGAATTTTATTTAATCTTGACGGCGGGTAAACTTTGTATCTAAAATTGGAGGATATTCCTCCATTTCGAATTCTCATTTAAAGTCTATAGAGATCCAAACTTTACATATGTAAATTACACATAATTTTAGATGAATATTAATTATATATAAATATAATCCATGTTATAACTATTAAGGATTAGTGTATTTGGAAACTTGGATACATAAAATATTGGTACATGAAATATCTACACCATTTAACATAAGTTTATTTACAACTATCACCATTATTAGACATGTCATACTTAAAACCTTTCTTCATAAACTAGGGAAAAGAAACATGAGAAAGTGTAAACTTGGATGCTTAGATAAACATAATAGATATAAATCAATGATTATAAGTGAGCATAAGATAAGCATATGGGAGTGCGAACATGGTCATAACTTGAAATAATCATACCCAATCAATCAAATAACATTAATCATAAAATCATGGCATAAGTATTTTTCACAATAATAGACATAATTGAAAAATTGTGTGGAATCATCAATAATAAATCTTAATCCATGAGAATGTATCATAAAAAAATAAAATCACTTATGTAGTCAAAGATCACTCCTAATACTATCATTATGGGAAAATTTCTATAATGGAAATTCTTACCGGGTCATTTCCAACATTATCTTAGGAATAAGTTTCATCTAGTTAAATTTTTTATCTCTTAAGAGTTTATTAACACCATCATATTTTATAATTTTTTCAACTCTATCATCTCTTATGAGTTTCTAAACTCTCTCATAAATACCAAATTCATTGGAGGTCTATAATGGACCCACACAAGATCATGAGCTATGTCGGCCTCAATCTTCACATAATCATAATCCATACATGTGAGTGCCACAAGATCATAAAACATTCATTATTTCATCATAGCATAACCCATGTAAAGAAAAAGGGATTCATAATTATTTAATCATCATAACCATAAACCATATAGACAAAGAATAAATATGGTAACATTGGATCATATACCTAGTAAATAATGAGAAACATCAAAGTATATTTTTATAGATGAAAATACCTTTAAAATATTACCGAAACAATTTTCGATGAAAATATATTTTTTATTTTGACATAAATTATTTAAAATATAAATTTTTTACAAAATTATTGATGAAAAAAATCAAATATAAAATTAAAAAAAAGTCAAAATCCATCATGGATAAAAAAACCTTCATGCGATGTATGTTAAAATAAAATTCCCTTTCATATTTTCGGTAAAAAGTCAAAAGTACCTTGTTTGGAATATGACAAGAAGATTCCTTTAAAATATTTTTATAAAAGTTTAATCATGGGTAAAATTTAATTTAATAAATATTTGGATAATAGTAAAAAATAATTA
This sequence comes from Viscum album, assembly GCA_963277665.1. NCBI lineage: Eukaryota > Viridiplantae > Streptophyta > Magnoliopsida > Santalales > Viscaceae > Viscum > Viscum album. The sequence goes on along the minus strand of OY728136.1, from coordinate 1,121,845,345 downwards.
TTAACATATTTTAAAGAAAATATGGACATGGAATAAAAATATTTCAAACCGAAGAGAGAAATAAATTTGTTTTTCCTTAAAACCCCTATTTCATTCTATTGAGTACTTAAAGAGAGTAAAATGGGAGGAAAAAAAATGTAAAATCCAAAAATAACTAGAGAATAATAAAATTTGTATGATTTAGTATAGATATATAATATAATTTTTATCATAAAAAATATCAGCATAAACAATATCGATAAAAATGAGATTGCAACATAAAACCCTCACTGCTTTGGTAACTAAGGAATTGTAATTACCCTGAAAGAAATAAAATAAAATAAAACTTTAAATGAAATTTATAAAAGGATATTAATTATATAAAATATAAAATGGATAGTAGACACACATTATAAAAGATTATAGATTTGTAACATAACATATTTTCTAAAGAAGATAATTTGAGATGGTAAACCCTTACCACTTTGGTAACTTTTGAATAAAATACCCTTCAATGAAATAAATTGAATTGAAACTTTAAATACCATGAATTAATAATTATAAACTATATAAAATGTCAAAGTATAAGTATATAAACCTTATAAACATGAATATGTTCATAACATCAAATATGTCTCAACAAAACAAAATTGAGATGAAGAACCCTTACAACTTTGGTTTTTTTGAATCGAAGGCCATGTAAATAAAGATCATAATACAGATCTTAAAACATAATTAATTTCATTAATACATAAAAATATCATTAGGTATTAATCACGACACATGAAATAAATGATTGTGCATAATATCAAACATGTCTCATGAATTTGTAAATGAGAAAAAACCCCTTATCTTATGTATGACTTGATTTGTAAGAACTATAAACTTCTATATAATAAATTTAGATTCATTATAATTATATAAAATAATAATATTAAAACATATAATATCATATATTATCCACTTATATCATTCCAACACCCATTTATTAACAAATCTTTATTAAAGTCATTATTTTGGGTGTCAACTACTTAGTTTCTCATGTATGTTTCGTTTTGGATATTCTTATTCTAGTGATTTTATCATGGTTCGACAACATATAGAATATTAATAATTTAATAATTATAATATTTAATAATTATATACAATTTTATAACCATTAATATAAGGTGGTGATGGAAAATGAATTACATCACTTCTTGAATATGGTTATCTGTATATACACACGAGTGATGTTTCCACTTTTCGATGGATGGAATGAAAGAAAGATAAATAATAATTCAATTTTAAAAAATAATTATTATATAATAAATATAATATATATAAATTAGATCCATCGTAATATCCAACCACGAAAGATAATTATAGAAAATTAATTATATCACTGCGTGGAGGTGGTGGTCCACACATATGCACGAGCGATACTTTCACTTCTCATTTGCTGGAGAAGTAGTGCGAAATGGTTGTTCCATCATCATAATAAAATATATGTATATTTATTATACTGAATTTATCATATTTTTATGGATATGATAGGTTTATATGAATTATAAAAATAAATAAAATTGAAAGAGCTTGGTTAAGATATATACCTATTCTTTGAGATACCTCCTTTGACTTACACATTAATCCTTGAAAGATTGGTCTTAGGAGAATAAAATAAGATATAGAATTATGTAATGAATCTTGGATGGTTTTTGTGTAGTTATTTTCCAATTTAAAAGGCTCTAATTTTGTGGATAAGAGAGGAGAAGAGGTTTCCTTTTATAAGTGAAGGGAGGGATACATATGGAATTACATAAAAGATTTCAATAATATAAGGCCACTTCCATGTGAAATTGGCTCCAAAAGGAAAATAATTAATATTTAGGAAAATAAAAGATTTAAATATATTAAACAAATAATAATTAGATAGTTTTTGAAGTAATTACTACCATTATCTCTTGGTTTAACTCCCCCCACCCCGGTAAACTCATTTTAACATTTACTGTGGTAACAAAATTTTACTGCCTTTACTATTCACTATGAAAAAAATTAAGTTTAAACTATTAAATTATATTAATTATTATTATTAAAAATATTTAATCAGTTTTACTAGAATAAATTTCTATAAGTTTCATAATTTAATTTTAAATAAATCTGTAAAACACGATGAAAACTTGTTTTAGTAAAAATGCATTTTTATGTATAAAACTGAATTTAATTTCATTACATGAATTGTAAAAAAGATCACATGAATGATAAAATATATTATTGAATATGTTATCTATAAATTTAAATTAAAACATTAATCAATATATATTAATTTAATTTACTAAAATGAAAATACATTTCATGCATAAAAACAGTTTTGTGAAAAATGTGTTTTTAAGCCCAAAAATAAACTTAACTAAAATCAAGTAGAATGTTGATACCAATGTAATAAATTGTATTATTCATAATTAAAGGAGGCTTATTTTACTTTAATATCACATTTAAAACATATTTATACTTCTACTTGAAAATAAATGACTCTTTTAAAAAAATAACTATTTTCACTATTTATTCGAAAAAATATTTTTAGAAAAATCCCAAAAATTCACCCTAAGATAATATCAGAATGATGATTTATAAAATTATATTAATTAACTCAAATAAAATATCTAAAAATATTATAAATTAATTACAATGTTTATGCATAAGATTCAATAAAAATCATTTTTGAAGAAAACACATTTTTGAAGCATAAAATGACTTTATTGAAAATTGAGTACTTATTTATTATAAATTAATCAATAAAATTTAATTTTTTAAAACCATTATAAGTATTTTCATAATTTTTATATCAATATTCATACCTTCTAATTTAAAAACAATACTATAATGGGTTAATTTAAATATTATTATTTTTATAGTATATCACAGTTCGCTTAAAGCTCGGTGTTGCGTGTTAAGAAAACTATTGAGCATAGTATTCTTTTAAACTAATTTTTTTGGGGTGTTAAATTATACACCATTAAATAAATTGGTTACTCTTGTTTTTTATCTTGGTATTCAATGGCTCAATATTTGAAAATACTTTCTTTGAAAACCTACATCATACAAAGAGATAAAAAACTTCCTTTGAAAAGTGGTAGTGGGAAACATAAATAATACCAAAAATAACACAAAATTAGGTTCTTGGATAAGTATAAAATTAGTGGTTAGTGAAAATATGGACATGTAGGAGAAATATAATGTCCAAAAAATAATACAGAGTAATAAATAACATGGTTATGATGAATTTAACAACCACAAAACCATAAATCAGTTAAGGGTGAAAACAACCCTCAATTACTCAAAAATAACTATAAAATGGGAAAAAATCACTTCCAAGGTCCTTTTTCCTATATTTTAGGAATTATTTTACCATTGAATATGATAAAATATACTTACATGATTTTTTCAAATACATAAACATAATTTCATCCTTTGGTTGTGCTTCAATCAATTTCTTATTTTATCTCATCTTTTACTCAATGAAATAAATATTCAAGATTATTTTTTCTTACCTAAAGCACTAAAATTAACTTTTATAAAATCATAAGATCCATAAAATAATGATAAGTCATTCCTTATATCTCTAGATATTTACTAAAACTAAAATGGTTAGCATAAGTTATCTAATATAGATAAATCTTCATATGATGAAAAAATGCATTAATCACTAAAATCTCAAAAATTATACCCAAAGCTCAACTTAAATCATTCCATAAAAATTTTACCTTAATACTCATCCAAAACATATCTGAATATATCAAAACCCCCAAAAAATATAAAAAATGTTACTAAATTTCCAAAAATCATCTTAAATTTAATCCCTAAATAACATAAAGTGGCACTTAATGTCACATACTAAACATATTAATACCATGATCATATATTCTTTTGAAAAATGCTATTCCTTCCCCAAAATAACTTTAATCCCTAAAAAAACCACAATAAAAACATATATTCTTCCAAAAATTAACCTTTTCCTAATTCCATAAATAAAATCATAGACTGTCGAATATATTCCATAAATCCAAAAATGAAATAACATTTATTTAAGATTACATAAATCACTTCTTCTTCAGATCACTAATTTATTTTGAGGTCACCAATACTATCCAATTTACTTAATAAACATTAATAATATCTTTGTCCTAATTAAACATTATCATCTCAACATCATGTACATATTAAGGGTTATCTATCCCATAATCATGTTTTTTCCAAAAATACCAAATTACCACTAAATCACTTTTCTAGGTTATCAGTACCATTCAATATATTCTTGTAAATAATTAAAAAAAATACTATAGAAAAATCCTTATATGTTTCATTATTCTTGTTACTAGAATATCATTGATAAAATACTTTTATAACACGATTATTAAATCCCAATGCATAAAAAATTCAATCATTCCACTTCCTTCTTAAACCACTAACCATGATTCTTCATCTTATCACTTAATACTTCCTTCCTAAAATATGAAATATAAATCATATATAACTTTTCATTAACCTCAATTTAATATATCTTCTTACTTTTAACATAAGAAATATTTTTTAAAATAATCCATACCACTTATATGTCATTCGTAGTATATTCATGATCAACATTAAAACCTTTACTCATAAAACCTTGATGATACTCTTCTTAAGATTTTACCCTAGGACATCGATTTTCATAATTCTCATATTTTTCACATTTAAAATATTCAACTGTATATGATAATTTATGGAAACCATTATTCTCATACATATAATTAATTAAACATTTAATTTTACTTGGTAATCACTTTCTTTATGTCTTTCTTTTCCACACCCAAAACATCCTACCATTCCTTTGAAACATTTAATCAGGTGATTTTTCCAACATTATCTACATATAAAAGGCTGAATATTCTTTCCTCCTTGGTGTTCATGAAGCTTCATTTTTCTATTATTTGGTTTATTCAAAAACTCACCTATGTTCAGGTTGTTAATCATATCTTGAGATAGCTAGTTATAAATAATCACAATATTTTACATTCCATCTCCCAATCCATTTAGTTTCTCATGAGTACATTCACTACATCATATATCATATTAAGTGTTAACATGATTCCTCCTGGTTCCATCCATTAACTAAAATGAAAAGCATAGTTTGAGAAATAACAATCCTAGTGAGTAATTATATAATCATGGAAAATATTTCATAGGTTGTCTAAATCATGTCACCATATTTTCAATCTATGATGCCTTAGGGTTAACCTAGGTCATTCATGGATATAATATATTCCAATCCTTTATGATTGTTCATAAAGAAAATTTTAATAAAACCAAGAATATACAATGATAGTTTCTATACAAGTGTGTAGTATAAGGACCACTAATCATGCATTAGTGATTATTGATATAATACCTAATTCTCCCCATTCAGAGTTGTTACCCCTAGGCGTTGTCTTACCACGACCACATCCACTTGTTATTATCCAGGCAGGGAAATATTTTCTAGTAAAATCACACTCCTTTTTTACCATAAGTTAGGATTCTCCTCTATACTTAGGCTTTTCATAAGGGTTGTCAATAAATTTTTCTCATTCTAGTTTCCAATGGTAAAGAAACCTTTCTCTAATACTAACTATAGTAACCCAAAAATTACATACATAAATATTACATCATTTTAGATGAATATTTATTACATATCAATTTAATCCATTCCATAACTGTAAAGGTTTAGTGTCATTGGAAACTTAAAAAAATGAACAACCCGTACATAAAAGATATATATCATTTCCAATTAAGTTATTCACAACTAACACACTTGTTAGAAATATCATATATAAACCTTTCTTCATAACCCGGGGAAAGGAAACATAAGAAAGGGTAATCTATGATGATCAATAAGGGTAAAAATAAGAGATATCAATCAATGATCATAAGTGAGTATAAGATAAGCATAAATCATAACTTATCATAATCTTACCCAATCAGTCAAAGATCATTAATCATAAAATCATGGAATAAGGATTTATCACAAAAATAGACATAATTAATAAGTGTTTGGAGTCATAAATAATCAATCCTAATCCATGAGAACATATCATAAGAATATAAAATCACTTCCACGGTCAAGTTTCTCTCCCAAGACTATCATTGTGTAAAAAGTCCCATAATGGAAATGTATAACTATTTATTTCTAACATTCTCTTAGGAGTCAGTTCTATCTAGTTAACTTCGTCCTCTCTTAGGAGTTTATTAACTCCATCATCACTTAAGAATTTATAAACTCTGTCATCTCTTAAGAGTTTCTCAACTACATCATCTCTTAGGATTTTATTAATTACATTATAATTACCCATTGCATTTGGGGGCTATAACTGAACCACCCATCATCAAGAGTTATATCGGGCTCACCCATCACATAATATTAATCCATACATATGAGTTCCACAAGATTATAAAACATCCCTCATTTCATTATAGCATAACCCATGAAAATAAAAGGGTTTCATAAATATTTCATCACCGTAAAAATAATCTATTCAAAGAAAAAATAAAGATTATAAAATTTGATAATATCCATGGTATCTCATAAGAAACATCAAATGATGTTTTTATAGATTAAAATTACTTAAAAAAGATCACTAGAACATTTTTTTGATGAAATTAACATTTTTTATTTTGAAAAAAATAATTTAAAATATAAAAAAATTCAAAATATTAAGGGGAAAAATTCTCTGAAAATAAATATGTAAACTTGTAAAGTAATCTTCAAATCAAAGATAAATCATGACGGCTGGAAAATCCATTCATGCGGTGTTCGTTAAATAAAAAAAATCAATAAAAATTAAAAATCACCTAATTCATAAAATGAAAATTAAATTCATTTAAATTATTTTTATAGAAAGTCAATATATTGTAAAAATTAATTTAATAAATCTTTGGATAATAGTAAAAAAACATTCTTGAAAACTTTTTAAAGAAAATATAGACATAGAAGAAAAAGATTCCCAACCGAAGAGAGAAATGAAGTTGGTTTTCCTTATAAAAATTGTTTTGGTATATTGAGTACTTAAATAAATGAAAATTAAGGGAAAAAATTTAATCTCCATAAATAACCAGATTATAATAAAATACATATGATTTAGGAGTGATAGATCATAAACAATCCCAGTGAAAAATGAGATCGTAGCATAAAACTCTTAGTATTTTGGTAACTTTTGAGTTGTAATTACATTGAAAGAAATAACATCAAATGAAACATTAAATACCCTGGAAATAAGTATATTAATGATAAAAAATATCAAATTATTATTGTATAAACCTCATAAAATATGATAGGCGTATAACAAAACATATGTCCCAAATAAGACAATTTGAGACAGTAAACCCTTACCACTTTAGTAATTTACAAATCAAATCCTCTTGGATGAACTAATTTGAAGTATAAATTTAAATATAATGAATTATGAATTATAAATGACATAAAATTTAAAAGGAATAGTATATACACCTCATAAACATAAATAGGTACAGAACATCAAATATGTCTCAATGAAACAAATTTGAGATGAAGAACCCTTACAAATTTGGTATCTTCTGAATTAAAGTACTTGTAAATAAAGAACAAAATATGACTCTTAAAACCCCATTAATTACATGAATATGGAAAAATAAATTCATTATTTATTAATAAAAATAGATAAAAAAAATTATGGTGCGTAATATCAAACAACTCATGAATTTGGAAACGAGATAAAGAAACCCTTACCTTATATTTGACTTGATTCATAGGCACTCAAAACTCCTATATAATAAATTTATATTTATTATAATTATATAAAATAATAATATTTATACTTAAAAATTATTTTTGATACACCTATATCATTTCAAAACCCTTTTATTAACAATTCTCTATTAAAGTCATCATTTCAGGTGTTAAATACTTCATTTCTGATATATATTGTGTTTCGACATTTCTGATACTTGTACTTTAATCATCATTTTATCACCTCTATAATATTAATAATTTCATAAGTACAATATATAATCAATATATACACTTTTATAACCATTTATATAAATTGGTGATTAAAAATGGATTACATCACTTTGTGAAGACGATTTTCTCTACATACACACGAGTGATGTTTCTACTTTTAGATGGAGTGAATGAAAGAAAGGTAAATAATAATTAACCTTTAAAAAATAATAATTATATCTTAAATATCATATATTTACATTAAATACATCATAAAAACCAACCATGAAATATGGTGATGGAAAATGAATTGTATCGCTACATGAAGTCGATAGTCCACATGTACACACAAGTGATACTTTCACCACCCATTTGATAGAGAATAGGTGGGAGATGGTTATGAAACTATCATAATAAAATATAAGTATATAAATTGTGTTGTATTGAAATTTTTTTATGGATATGATAGTTTTATAATAAGTATAATAAGAAATAAAATTGAAAGATCTCAATTAAGATTTATACCTCTTCTTTGAGAGACCTCCTTTGGCTTACACTTTAATCCTTGAAAGACTTGTCTTCGAAGAAAACCAAGAGATTTTAGAAGAAGGAAATAAATCAAGGATGTTTTTTGAATAGTTATTTTTCTAGATAGAAATATCAAATTTTGTGAATTATGGAGGATAAGAGGTTCCCTTTTATAAGTGAGGGGAGGGACACACATGGAATTACTTAAAATATTTCAATAATATTAGGTCACTTTCATGTTAAAGTGATCTAAAAGTAAAAAACATTATAAGTTAGGATAAGATGAGGTTTTAATATATTAAAATAATAATAATTATATATGTTTGGGTGGAATCATTACCCTTATATCTTGGTTTAACCCCCCTCCGAGTAAACTCATTTTTAACCTTAACCATTATGACAAAATTTTACTCTTTTTACTATTCATTATGAAAAAAATAAGTTGAACGTATTATGTTATATTAATTATGATTATTAAAAATATATAATCCATTTTACTAGATTCAATTTCTATAACTCATGGAATTTAATTTTAAATAATTACTTAAAATGCAATGAAAACCCATTTTAGAAAAATGCATTTTTAAGTATAAAACTAAATTTACTTCCATTAATTGCCTTGTAAAAAACATAAAATTAATTTTTAAAAAATATAATTGAATATATATTATATAAATTACATTAAAATAATTAATCAATAGGTATTAATTTAATTTACTGAGATAAAAACACATTGCACACATAAAAGCAGTTTTTCAAAAAATGTGTTTTTAAGCCTAAAAATAACTTATACCAAAATAAAGTATAATAATGATTTCTATTTAATTAATTATATTGTTTATCATTAAAAAAATTATTTTAATTTAATATCAAATTCTAAACATAATGGTAATTCTACTTGAAAATAATTGAAAGTTTTACAAAAATTGATTTTTTTACTATTCACTGAAAAATATTTTTTTTTGAAAAATACTAGAAATTCACTCTAAGATAATATTGGTATAATGATTTAAAAAATGATATTAATTACCTAAATAAAATTTATAAAAATGGTATAAATTAATTATAATTTCCATGCACCAAATTTAATAAAAATCTTTTTTGAAGAAAACTCATTTTTGAAGCATAAAATAACTTTACTGAAAATTGAACACTTATTTATTATAAATTAATAAATAAATTTTAATTATTTAAAACTTTTATAATCATTTTTATAATGTTTTTATTAATATTCATACCTTATAATTTAATAGATAAGTTATAATTATTACATTTAAATAATATTGTTTTTATATTATATCGTGGTTCACTCAAAGATTGATGTTGTGTGTTAAGCAAACTATCAAGCATAGTATTATTTTAAACTAAAATTTCAAGGTGTTAATTTTTTTTAGTATTCTCATTTAAATCCCTTGACACTAAATATTTAATCTTATTTTAATTTATTATTCAATCTTATATTAGATAACCTAAATACTTAGGCTCCCATTAATTATTCTTCACGCGGTTTGCAAATAACCATAGTCTCATATTTCCTAAAAATTCCCATGAATTATTCTCATGTGGATTCTTCTTTATTTTCCTTATTTACATACATTCTCATTAAAATGAATGCTTTAATAGATCTCATCAAATATTAAATTATTGTATTGTGTATCCTGTGAAGATCATCTTAAGTGCATTATTTCATTAATATGGTGTTTAAATGCATGAAAGCTTCAGGTCTCCCATAAATTTTTATTTCATGTGATTTATACTCAAAAAAAATCATGGATTCTTAATTAAATATCATTTTTAGATTGTGTTAATCAAATAGGTTTATGCATGGTTTTTTCATGCAACATATTTCTCTCAAGGTGTGTCCTCATATATTTCATGGAAAAACATTAGCTCAATGCAATTAGATACTGATTCTTCCCATTTTTTATTTGAATCACATAAATGAACATGACACTATATAAATGAATCAATCTTCTTGAATTCATATGCATGCTATTATACTCTCTCATTCATGCATAACATACCCCTTGTCTACACTATTTTAATATTCATCTTGATCATAGGAGATGTTTCATGAGCTCCTCTAATTATGCATGTGTGGAATTTATGGATATCACATGGACTTATACACATATATATTCATTACAAAGTATGAATACACATATCCCCAACAATAATATGTAGTCAAGCTTTATCAATGCCTAAAGTTTCATCTCTATTGAGGCTTATTCTATGTTATTCATAGACCAAATATATGAATCTTAGTTTTATCACCACATGAATAACTCTCATAGAAGATCTATGATTTCATAGTATGTATAGAAGGTTTGTGCCCCTCATGGAAGTTCCTCATATATGGAAGGTCCATGCATTGTACGTCCTCACAGAAGATCCTATGTTATTGTGGCAGATTATTTTTCATGAAATATCCATTCATGGTCGATATTGAAACTCATAGAATATCATATACATGAAATATTTATTCCCTCCATTCCTCATAGAAGGTCCTCATCTACAAAAAATATCTGTGGATGTATTCTTATGGAAGACACTTTCTTTGGAAGATTATCACAGAAGGTTTGGGATATCCATCCCTTATAAAGCATTATTGATCATGGAATCTCCATCTATGGTCAATTATCATACTCACATAATCATGCCTTCTCACTGATTGAGCTTCTGCATGTAGAAAACCCTCAAAGGGTCAAAGGTAAGAGATGACAATTTGGAAGCTTCTCATTCAGTGTAGCATTATATTTTTCTTTTTAATGATAGAGGAATATTATCCACATAGTGCTGATCCCACATAAGACTTGTGTTCCCCCTACTTCCACTTCATTATACTTCACACTTCCAAATCTATGCAGTTACAAGTATATGGGTCCTCTTTGGTCTTCCTCTATATCTACCATAATGTTTCCCCGCACGGTTGTGTTTTGTTACTCATGTGTGCACCTGTACACATGCTCTCAACTCCTGTATATTCATTCTAGCCTCACTTCAGCCTTGGGATAACCATGCAAGTTAACTCCCATGGGGTGAGCTTTATTCCCACATATGCAGTTGAGTTGGTCCCCTAGATTCCTTGGGTATGGACTTATTTTTACTAATATCTCTTAAAAAATGATTAAGAAAAGTCTTTATATAGTACCAAATTCCCTTCTCATATAAAATTATTCATCATTTATTCTTCATGAAAAAATATATTTTTTCTTGGAATTATCACCAATAATCTCTTCATACAATGGATGAGTCTTCATAATCCCAATATTCAACATCATCAAAGCCAATCCTTGTTAAAGAACATGTGAATTATTTAAACACCATTATCACATGTATTTTATAAAAATGATCAACTCAACAATTTTCAGATATAATTCCACTTAGTCTTGGACTTCTCTAAATAATTTTTTCAAGAAAGTATCCTTATAATTCCTTTTCTATAGACCATGTAAATAACTCAATCATTTTATGGACTTACATGGATGCTTAATCAATCATAACATCCAAATAATTTCTCAAGAATCCATAATAATCCTCTAAGAATCATCATTAACTCCACTAAACACATATTAAACCATTTCCAACAAATGAAATACATACTTTATCCCATAAATCTCCCCCTTTGAATTTATTTTAGATAACACAAATCCCTAATGTTAATATTTTTTCTTAGATGAATTTTTTCTTCTCTCCCTTATTGAAAATTAAATTCAAATGTTATTGTAAAGGACTTCTAATCTCTTTATCTTCCTTTGAAGGAACCCATATTCTATTCCACTTTTTTCTAAGATAAGGATGATACCACATGGTTCTCTTACCAAATATCCTTTATTTGGTCTACTCTAAGTTTATGTGGGCTATCATAGTCTATAAAACCATAGATATAAAACCAAGGTTTTATATATTGTCTATACACTACCATTAATATGATATTATGCTAAAAAAATTCTCATTTCAAAAATAGCGGTTTTATAAAACAAATTTATCAAGAAAAAATGTTGTAGCATGCACATATCTTAACAAACACATTAAAAATAATCAAGTGAAAAGAAAAAAAATCCCACTTTGTTTCATCTTTTCATCAAACAACACTCCCCCTTTATAAGTTCATTTAATATAAAAAATATATATAAGTGATATTGGATACCTCATTCCTCTGGGTTTTCAAGCTATCTAGAAATTCTAGATTTAGTGGGAGTAACAAAATGGAAGCTTCCTTCTCAATTTTCTTCCCCTAAAGGGATGAACTTCTTTCCTTTTTTATCATGAATAATTTTATTTATAATAAATCCACTAGAGGAATCAACTTCTTTATTGTCCAGAGTGACAACCTTAACTATTTTCCCTCAATTCCGTACATGTTATCACAAATAAAAAAAGAATTGGAGAATAAGGAGGGACCTATTGGTTTCTCAGATGTAAATTTGTGGTTAAGAACTTCCTCTTAACCAAGGACAATATCCCATTCCTATCTTATCCTTTAATTTATGTGAAACATCTTTTTTAACTGTATACATCTAACAACATGAAGTTTCAGGTTCCTTCACTTTATTCTTTAATAGATTTAATATATAGGCAGTCATGTCTAACATTTATTGGTTGTATATCCTAAAATATTCCACCTTTCACACATGTCACTATCTATCTTCAAGTTGTCATTGATTAGAAGCTTTCCATCTATATTTCAATTCTTTAGAACATCTAGTTTAGCACTACTCATCTATTTTATCCTCCAGGAATACTCATGTTTCATTTCTTTAAGATTATATTTTTGTTCAATGAGTTTTATACTTTATTTAGACCCCCATTGATTTTTGATTTTTATGATCTTCATTAAGTGAAATGTTATTCCAATATTCTAATTCTTTGTGACCAAACCTATTATAGCACCAACAAAAACCTATCAACTTCCTTCTCTTCTTTTTTAGTGAAATCTATCTAGATTTCACAGGTTGTGTGCCTTGTTATTTTTGAGCGGATCTACTACCCCTATGGAAACTCCTTAGAGAACTAATCTTCATACAATTTCTCTCATCCACCCTTGATGATGTGGTATGTTTATAATATTTTTCACTATCCATATTTCTCTAGTATTTTCTTTTAATACTGTATTAGAAAGTGAATCATTATAAGTACAATAAAGAATAGAAGGATTATGGGTTACCTTCTTTTTGGGGGATTTTTCTATTTGATTATAGGATGATCTCATGTTATATTTTATACTAGTATAAGTCATCCTGGATCCATGCTTCTTAATATACATTTGAGTGGCAACATATTTCTTCTCAATAACCAGGGAAGGTTTTTCTTGTACGGATTCAAGACTTCTCATCCATACCTTAAGATCAAGGCACTTGAATTTGAGGGAGTTATTCTTATCCTCAACAAATCTTAGGTTTTATTCCCAATCATATTTTATCTTCTTGATTTTATCATCTTGAACTGCTTCTAATACTTATAAATAATTACCTATATATTTGATTATTTTTTCCTTAACTTCAATTTGAGAAACTTATATGCATAAACATTTTATTCCATTTTTCAAGTGCAAGGAAAGAATCTACAAAAAAATATTAGATACATCTTTCTCAAACATTTATTTGAAATTCAACAATATATTCACCATATTTTTCATTTCTAAGTGAGACCGTTTCATCGCTTTCTCTTACTAGTTTTTTTAGATTGTTTCATATGCCAAAAATTTTAGCCAATTCCTCTTAATTTATATTATAATATTCTACCAACTATAATTTTTCATATTGAAGTCCCTTGATAGTTCTAGAAAAACAATTAAAAAAATATTTGGTAACTTTCTCAAGATAATTTTTAATCTCTAAATGATAATCAATAAGTGACACATCATCATCAAACATTAAACAAGATTCAAAAGAAGAATCATAATCAAAATAATTATTTCTACTTATACCACTTTTATTTTATTTATTTAGTGGTATCTCTCTCTTTACTATGATATTCCACTTAAAATTCATTGCCTTTATTTTCTTCTTGTTTTTATGAGTCTTGGTAGGAATCCCCAAATTTTTATCCTCAATAGTAGCTTAATTTTTCTCTATCTGAGGAAGCTCAAACACTTCTTGAAATATGCACTTTATAAAATCTTTTAAAAATAATCAGGAAAAAAACTTTGGATATTTATAGGGAACCACACTCTAATACCAATTGTAGATCTGAAGTACCACTTAGGTATCACTAAGAGGGAGGTGATCTGTGATACATTATTTTATGAATTATTTATATTTTAAATTCAAAATCTTGGACCTGTTAGAGTTGTCAATCCACTCAATATAATCACATAGTATCACCTTGTGTGTAGTGATAATGAAAGATAGAGAAACACATAGTATTTAAAAAGTTCATCCTAAAATCCAACTCCTTACCTTATTGGTTATTCCCCCCAACATGAATTTTTCACTATCTCCAACCATTATTTACAAGCAAGAAAATATAGTCATATCTACACAGATTCCATTGTTCCTTCCTTCAATAATTTTTTCCTAACACAGAATTCACTATGTTTCCACTACTTCCAGAATGCAATGGAATACTTCTTCACTTCTTCAAGGATGTTCCATAACTATAAAGTTCTTTAAACTTCTAGATGATAGTCTTCCTCCATGAGACTATAGGTTCAAATTTTCTCATGTACAATTCTTCAAGGTATTCAAAAACTACATGAAACATGTATGTTATCCATGAAAATCCTCATAGATCTAGTGTTATATGGATTCTCATCTGTGTTCAAATAATCTAGTAGATCTTCTTCAGTGACTCCTAAATTCTACCCAACTTCTCTCCTAGTTACTTTGGTGTACTAGGTTTTCGCCAATTGATCTCTATGTATTCAAAGAATCATACATTTCTTCATCACTTACATCATATATTTATACTCACTTAATAAAATATCTCAAATTATATTTTCTATATTCAAAATATAGAAGTTCCTTTAATATCGATGGCGGGTAAACATTTCATTCAAAACTAGAGGATATTTCTACATTTTGAATTCTCATTGAAACTCAGTCATCCCAATCCTTTAAATCCCCTAAGAGTCGGGATTTATTCTTCTTTGAATTTCTTATTCGATATCATCTTAAATACATAAAAGACTTGGTCTCCCATTAGTCATTATTCACGTAGTTTTTAAATAATCATGTCTTTATTTTTTCTGAAACATCACATGATTTATTCTCATGCGGATTCTTTTTTATTTTCCCAATATATATGTGTGCACTTTTGAGGAACCTTTGTGATGTTTTATGTTAATAAAGTTTTTGTATTTGTTAAAAACTAACCTTTCTGTAAAATATTTTTTTTGTTATTCTAGACCGAACATAGTCCATCGTGATGAGTTTTCATAAGAAAACTCAAATTTTTTGAATGATTGAATCCAAACATAAAGAGAGGGAAATTTTGTTTTCTAGAAAAAATGTTTTAGTCTGATCAGTACCAAACACATAAAGAATGAGGAAGATGGATACTGGAAGTTTAGTAAAGTTTTTGATTAGATACACCATTATATTCAGATCCATTGACATGATGTTGAATATCCATCGGCCATAATTGTTACTAGAATGTTAGAAGTTATTGAGAGAGAAAGTCAGAATGATGCTGAAGAGGATTGTTTAAGAAAGTGAAGTCTGGAGTTATAAATTTTTCATACTTTCTAAACCATAAATAGAACAATGCTTCAATGGTCATGAAGTTCTTAAAAATCATGAAAATATCATAATAAAAGATTTTAAAGAAATGAAGGAATCGTAAATATTGTATTGGTCCCAAAAACCCAGACAGAGAAAATCAGATCCAGAATTACCAGAATCAGAATTTTTGAGAAGTATGAATGTTTAAAGCTGATGAAGTTTGAATAATTTCAATGTTATTGAGTGGAGTCATCATCAGATGCAGAATTTCGTAATGATAATTCTATATTAATGAGAATTCCATCATTATGAAGTTTTTAACTAGGCTAAAACTGAGGAGGAAGATCAATAAGATCAGGAATAGGCACCGATTCATCAAATGAATGCCTCATACAAATAACACATTGGATGCATAACATTTGATTAATCTGAGTTTTTAATGTCGATCCATCAAAGGGGGGTCGACTATGAAAGGAAGTGAAGATTCTAAAAGAGTTTTGTTTGCTTGAGAAGAAAAAAATGGAGAGTTCAAGTTTTAAATAAAACAATATTATGACACCAATAATCCATCTATTGAGGAAATTCATCGTAATGAGCTGAGGAAGATAGTAAGATCATAATGAGATGGGGAAAAAAATAATATTGTATTAATTTGAGACTACTTAAAGTTTTGTTTACCGAACTTAAGAAGATCGCATTGATAATTTGAATAGAGTTTTAGTTTTATAGATTACGACCGAGTGCATCATATTGAGTCAATAAAAATAAGGAAGACTGGACTGATCTTTTTATCTGAGTATAATAATTTCATATTGAGAAATTAAGCATCGTATTAAGGTGATCGGACTGAGTCAATCGGATTATGTTCATCAAAATAAAGGCCATTGGAATCAGGGTCATCAGACCCATAAAATTTTGTTGAGTAATTTGAAAAAGTATTTATTCTTTTGTTTTGGATCAATTGTTTTGTAAGAAACTTTTTAAACCGATGGGAGTTAGTAAAATCATTCCCATTGGGAGATAGAAGTTGTCTAATGGGATTTGATAGAAGTTGCAATCAATTCTTCTTAAAATTGAATTTCTATAAACCCATAGGAGTGGAAATGGAAAGGATGTAGGTTCTCACACTGTGGTCAAACCCTGTAAATTTGGTGTGATTTACTTTCTTTCCTAATTTTGAATATATAATTATTTACTAAAATATGATAATAAAATTAAACTTAATAGATTATAGGGGTTAAGTTTCTAAAATTATTGAAACTCATAAAAAGTGATCAAATAATTTAACCCCCCCTTCTCAGTTATTTTTTGATCCTTTGGAACTTCAATTGGTATTCGATCCAAGGGTCCCTTGTTGAATCCTTATCATAGATAATCTAAATTCTTTCATTATTTGAGGAATTCCTATATTTTATGAAAAAAATTAATAGGGATGGAAAAATAGGATGATTCCTTATCTCCTATCTCTTGGCCTAGAAGTTATTAATACTGTTACAATTAGTTTTTCACCTATTGATAAGGATACCCCAATGACTTTTTCTTATAAGAGAAATATCAATGTTGATGGAAATTTAGAAATTCTATCCTTATGTCCTTATCAGAAAATTTTTATCGAAATTTGATGGGTATCAAAACTTCAAAGAGTGTGTGGGACAATATGTAATGTATTTTTGAATTGAATACTAAAGTGAATGGAGTAAATATATAAATCTGGTGTAGTAAGTATGAATACATAAGGATGAGATATGAAGAAACTATTGATGAATACTTCACCATAGTAAATTAAATTATTTGCAACATCATAGGATTCAGGGATGTCCTAGAAGATTATAAAATTGTGAAGAAACATATGAGAAAATTTCTAGAAATGTTTGATTCTAAAATTTCTTCTTTAGAAGATAAGGATGATTTATCTCTTGATTAATTTCATAAATTTCTTGTTGAGTATAAAATGAGGAAATCTCCAATGTCCAAAAAGAAGATGAATGGTGAAATGGATTTTGAATCCATGATAAAAATAAAAATTATAGATGTTTAAGATGTTGATCCTTGTGACTTAAAAGATAAATAGGATGATGAGTTGAATGAAAAAATCATGTCTCTTATATCCAAGAACTATCGAAGAGGAAAAGTAAAGTATGGAGGTAAAATTTCTCTCAAATGTTTTGAGTGAGGTGGAATCAAACATTATTCCATGAATTGTATCAAGAAAAAAGTTGGAGAATATCAAGATGATTATGACAAAAAATATCAATGGAATAAGTGGAATAAAAGTTGTAAAAAAGAAAATTCATCCAACAAATATAAGAAGAAGTTCACTAGAGAAAAAGGATTATGCTAAGTAAGAAATCTGAATCAGACTCAAATGAAAAAAATTATTTAGAAGATGAAAGTTTAGAAAAATTTAGAACCTTCATTTCAAAATTTGAGAAAACAAAAGATTTCTCAGATTGTGAAGAAGGTGGTGAAGAATCATATAGAGAGTATCAACTAAAAATATAACTTTTTTCATGTCTTGATAAAAAAAAACTCTCAAGAAATAAATCAGATTAATTAAGAAATATTTTGAATAAATTATTGAAGGAATAAAATATGTCATTAAGTAAGAGGAAGAATACATTTGAGAGAAATTAAGTTACAAAATAAGAATTTCTGAACGGGAAAATATGGATGAATATCTCATTAAGAATCTATAATATAAGGAAGAATAAGTTAAAAAGTTTTAATAAAAGCTTCTTGAGTCTGAAATTACCTTAAGGAAGATAAATGAAATTTTCAACAAGGCTTTAGAGGTAAAATATGAGACTTTTAAATTTGTTGAGAAATCTCAAATCAAGAATTAGGTGAAATCCTCACCCACCAAAAATAATGTTTCATCTGATTTTTTTAACATTTCAAGTTTTGAAAAAAGTATTGGGAAAGTTTGGGTGGAAAATGGGTGTGAGAAAGCTATTTCATCAACAAAATATGAAAACTCACTCAAGAGGAAAGATGGTTCACTTCCAGATATTGTTAAATCAGGAATAAGTTACAACCACAATAAAGTTTCTATATAGAAATATATTACTTCAACAGAAAATCAATATTTGATGGCCATTGATAGTGTTTTGGAATCTATGGGCACATGGCCTATAATTTTTGGCATAATTTTTCATTTCTTTAAATAAGGTTTGAACAAATTGAAATCAATGGTGGAATAATGATGAGTAACTTTCCTAAACCACAACAAGTTAGAAAAGAAAATTCTCATGATGTTAGAAATCTTCCAATAAAAAATCAATTTGAATGTCTAAAAGAATTTTGTAGAAGATGTGATGAGGATGGACATTATGACGAAATATATATAGAACTCCTTCTAGAACAAGTTTCTTATGGTAGAAAAGAAAAGGAAGCTGGAAAGAAGAAAGTTGAAGAAAGATATTTTGTTATTGAGACAACTTTAAAAGAAAGTAAAAGGAATATATCATGGATAATTGATAGTGGTTGTTCTTCACATATTCCAGGTGATATAAAAATATTGAAATATGTTGAAATTTGTGATGGATCAGTTACATTTGGTAATGATAGTTCCTTAAAAATAAGAGGAATCAGGATAGTTTATAATGAATTGGAAAAGTTGAAATCTAAGGAAGTTTTATTTGCTGATCAGATAAAACATAACTTAATTAGTGTAAGTCAACTTTGTGATGATGTAAAAGAAGTGTTTTCAAAAAATATTCCAGTAGCATCAGAAGTGTGAAATATGGAAAAGTTATCCCAAAAGAATAAAGAACTAGTGGTAATCTTTTTCAGATTGTAGAGTTTAATAACTCGTGTTGCTTGAGTGTGGAATATGAAAACAAATTGTGACACTAAAGACTTGGGAACCTTGGGTAGAAAAACATGAATAAACTTTTTAAAATTTATGTTTTCTGCTATTTTCTAGAATTGAAAATAAGAGATGAATATGTTTGTGTTACTTTTCAGAAAGGTAAGATGACTAACTAGAGTTGTAAGAGAGTTGAGATTCAGTTTACCATACCTCTTGAACTTATTCATTCAGATTTATGTAGACCACTGATAAATCAATAAAAAAATATATTTATACTTTATCACTTTTATTGATGATTTCACTCGGATGACAAACATCATGTTTTGGAAACACAAGTATAAGGATGTATAAATATTTAGTTTTTTCAGAAAAGATGTTGAGAAAGAAATGAGGAATTATATAAAGAAGTTGAGAATAAATAATGGTACCGAATTCACAAGAAACAGTTTTGAAACTTATCTAATAAAGAATGGAATCGAATATTAGTATATCACTCCCTATAATTTACTAAAAAATAGAGTAGTAGAAATAAATAATAGAATTTTAGTGGAATTGGGAAGAAGTATGTTAATATAATACGAACTTTCATAGTCTTACTAGAGAGAAGTTGTTAGTAATTTTTTACATATTCATAATATATGTTTGTTGATATCGGAATCCAACATGATTTCTTATAAAATGTGCTATAGTAGAAAAACTGCATTGAGGTACTTCAAAGTTTTTGGAAGTCAATGTTTACTTAAAATAAAAAATCTGGATTTGTGAAAGTTTGATGAAAAGGCTGAAGAAGGAACTTTTATGGGTTATTCACCCAATGGAAGAAGTTAAAATTTTTGGAAAAAACGTTTAAAAAATTTGGTTGACTCATATGAAGTGAAGGTTATTGAAAATCAAAATTTCGTAACAAAATTTAATGAGAATTTTGTGGAGGATAAACTGAAGGTTTCCAATAAAAGTATGAATGATACAAAACAAACTTATCATGATTCATTAGAATCATGTGATGAGGAATGTTCAATTGGGAAAGAAACTTTGAAATTTACTACCTTACAAAAACATATTGTGATCGAAAATATTCTTTGAAATCATAAGGATCCAGTTCAGACTAGAAGAAAGTTGATATTAGAAAATTGAACTTCACTTATCTGAAAAGTTAAACTGAAATCAGTTTCAAAATCTATTCAACACAAAGAATGGGTGGATAATATGAATGAATAGTTGGATCAAATTGAGAAAAATGGAACATGGGAACTTGTTCCGTGACTAGAAAATAAAAATGTTATCAGAACAAAGTGGGTTTACAAAAAAATTGAATGAACAAGGAGAAGTTTCAAGAAACAAATTCAGACTTGTTTGTAAAGGAAATGCACAGGTGGAAGGTATGGATTTTGATGAAACCTTTGACACCATTGAAAGGTTAGAAACTATTTGAATGTTTCTAGAAGTTGATGCTCACTATAATTACAAAGTATACCAGATGGATGTAAAGTTAGAATTTCTCAATGGATAAATTAAATAAGAAGTTTACATTGAACAAATTTATAGGTTTCTACTTGATGAAGATGAAAATAAGGTTTGTAAACTGAATAAAGCTTTGTATGGACTCAAACAATATCCACATTCATGGTATTCAAAACATAACAATTGTCTGATAATGTTTAATTTTTCTGAAGGAAAAATTGATAGCAACTTATATGTGAAATAATATAACTCTCAAAATTTAATTGTAATTGTTTATATGGATGATATAATTTTTACTGGGGATAAAGAAAAAGTTTTTAAAGAATTTTTTGATGAAATGAATAAGAATTTTGAAATTTCTATCTTGGTAGAATTAACTTTATTCCTTGTATTACAAGTTCAATAAAAAGAAAAATACATTTTATTATCTCAAGAAAAGTATGCTAGAGAATTGTAAAATAGGTTTAGGATGAATAAATCCAATGAAGTTTATACTCTAATATCTGTGAGAAAAAAGTTGAGTAATGATGATTCCATAAAAAGTGTGAATCAAAAAAGACTTTTGGAAGATGATGGGAAGTCTGCTTTACCTTACAACCTCAAGGCCTAATATTATTTATATTGTAAATATGTGTGTCGAGTATCAAAGTAATCTAAAATAATCACATATGTTCTCCATAAAGATAATTGTGAGACATGTCAGGAATAACTTCAAATGGGTTGTTATACAAAAGAAATTTTGAAATGAAGTTTCATGGTTATATTGATGCCGATTGGGCTGGATATTGTAATGATATAAAATCAACCTCATGAGGAATATTTTTATTGGGTGGATGTTGTGTAATTTGCTATAGTAAGAAACAAATTTCAATAACCTTTAACATCGTAGAATCAAAATATATTTTGGCTACTCAGGCTTGTACTTAGATGTTGTGGATGAAAGTTCAGTTGGAATATTTGAAAGTAAAATTTTCTAAACCGTTGAAGATAATTTGTGATAATCAGAGTGCAATTGATATTTCTAAAAATATTTTCCAACATTCAAGATCAAAAAACATTGATAGAAATTTTCACTTTATAAAAGAGAAATTTGCTTCTCGATATTTTTTTATGGAATATATCTCAACAAAGTATCAAATTGCTGATATATTTAAAATGGTAATACTAAAATAAAGATTTATTGAAATGAGGTTGAAACTCCATGATTATCCTCCTCTAATGAATTCCTAAATCTCATAAGGAAGTCCCCAATTGTTCTTTGGATTATGCTGACAAAGGGGGAGAAAATAAAAACTTTCTAATTTTTAAGAAGTTTTTACTTATCTTTCTTTTATGAATCTGAAGTTGTGGTTATCATAAAATGGGGGAGATAAAAAAAGTGAGAGAAAAAAATTGAGGAATGTTTATCTTTACAAGGATGCAAAATTTTCTTGTCCCCAATGGATGGAATTCCTTCGAAAACATTACTTTATCCTATAGTTTGGTTTCGGTACACTCTTTTGAGAAAGTTTTTGTTTTGGTAAAAGTCAAAAAACATGAGTTGTTTATAAAATTTGATTTGTGAATAAATTCATGAGAGTTGAAAAAGTTGTTAATGAGTGTTGTCAAAAAATCCAAATGGAGATATTGAATAAACTTTTTGATATTTTTTTTTATAAAAGAAGTTTTTATATTAATTGATAACTAACCTTTTTTTAAAAGAATGTTTTTTATTCATGACCAGACCCAGTCTGTCGTGGTGATATTTCATAAGAAAACTAAAATTTGTTGAATGTTTAAATCCAAACATAAAGGGGTAGAAATTTTGTTTTCCAAACACAGGTTTTTAGACTAAGAAGTAATGAATGTAGAAGGAATAAGGAAAATGGAAGCTGGAAGTTCTGTAGAGTTTTTTTATCAAATGCACCATTGGATTTAGATCCATCTCCATGATGTTGAAGATCCATCAGATTTAGTTTTTGTTAGAAAGTTATAATTTGCTAAGAGAGAAGTTCGGAATGATGCTGAAGAGGATGGTTTAAGAAAATGAAGTCGAGAGTTAGAAAGTTTTCATACTTTCTAAACCTTAACTCAGAAGATTCTTTACTGGTCATGAAGTTATTAAAAATCATGAAAACTATTATGATAAAATATTTTAAATAAATAGAGGAATGAGAAATATTTTATTGGTTCAAGAAACCCAGACATAGAAGATTAGATCTAGAATTACTGGACTCAGAAGTTTTTAGAATTCAGACTGTGTAAAGCTGATGAATTTTGAAGGATTTAAATGTTGTTGAGTGGATTCATCATCGAATGTAGAACATCGTAATGATAATTCTATCATAATGATAATTCCATCATTATGAAGTTTTTTACTAGACTGAATCTGAGGAGTAAGATTAATTGGATCAGGAACAAGCACTAATTCATCAAATTAATTCCCCACACATATAACACATCAGATACAAAACATTTGAGTAATCATAGTTTCTAATGTTGATTTATCAAAGGCAGATCACTTGTGAAAGGAAGTGAAAATTCTAAAAGAGTTGTGTTTTCTTAAGAAGAAAGAAAGGAAAAGTTCAGGTTTTTAAATTGAATAAGATTATGACTCCAATAATTCATATAATGATATAACAAATATAGTCATATCATAATGAGCTGATAAAGAAAGTAATATCATATTGAACTCGGAAAGAAAGGTAGATCATAATGAGTATAGGAAACTGAATCTGAGGAAGATATATTAGACTGAAGAAAAGTTTGAAAAATGATCTTGAGGAAATCTTGATTAGGTTTTAATAAGTCAAAATTGAAGTTTAAATGTGATTGTTTTTTGGAGTTCTAAAATTTGGGTAAGTGAGAAAAGTATTTCAGTTTCATGTTTTTGATTTTATGAGTCACCTATAAATAGAAGCGCACTTCATTCGCATTTGGAAACTTTTCATGAGTATAGAAAAGGAAAAGTGATGCATATTTCTTACCATGTTTTTCTTTCTAAACTAATATCTCAGAAGAAGGTTGGGATATTGAAATTTTTATTTACCAGATTAAGGAAGATCGTATTGATCATTTGAGAAGATTTTGAGTTTTTTAGATTTAGACCGAGTGCATCATATTGAGTCAATCAGACTGAGGAAGATCATATTGAAATTTTGAGCGGAGTTTGAGAAGTGAAGTTTGAGAAATGAAGCATCATACTATAATATGATAAAGAAATTAATCTTAATAGGTTAGAGGTTTTAAGTTTCTAAAATTATGGAAAATCATAAAAAGTGAACAAGTGATTCACCCCCCCTTCTTAATTGTTTTTTGATCCCTTATAACTTCAAATTGAAACTGTATGCATGTCTCAATATATAAAAATATCACATTACATTATGTGTATCCTATGAAGCTCATCTTAAGTGAATCATCACATTTAGCTCATATATAAATTATTGGAAGCATCAGGTCTCCCATTAATTGTTCTTTCATGCAGTTTTTACTTAATGGATTTCATGGATTCTCATTTAAATATCATTTGTGGCTTTTGTTCATCAAATACGTTCAATAATGGTAGTTCCATGCATCATATTTCTCTCAAATTTCCTAGATAAATACAAGCTCAGCACAACCAAATGTTGCGTCTTCCCATTTACCATTTGAATCACATGCATTCACATGAGACTACATGCATGTATCAATATTCTCAAATTCATACATCTATGCTCATACTCTCTCATGCATGCATAACATACCCCTCATCTACACTATTTGAATATTAATCTTGAAAAAAAGAGGTGTGTTATAGACTCCTCAAATTCTTCATGCATAGATTGTGTGAATATCATATCTCCTTATACACATGGCTCTTCATTAAACATCATGCATGAAAATATCCCCAATAATCATATACAGTTGAGTTTCATCAATGCTCGATGGTTTAGATTTAACACATATTGGTTTCTTCTATGTTATTCATGGACCACGTGAATGAATCTCAATTTTATCATTGCATGCATAACTCGTATGGAAGATCCATGATTTCATAGTATGCATGGAAGTTTTGTGCCCTTTATAGAAATTACTTGCATTGTCTATCCTCATGGAAGATTCTTTTTCTTGTGGAAGCTTATTCTTCATAGAATATTTTTCCATGGTCGATCTAAAAATCACAAAAGATCATACGTATGGAAGATCCATGCCCTCCATTATTCATGAAAGGTCCTTGTCTACGCAGAATATTCATGGAGGTCAATCTTCTTATATAAGATTTTTCATGCAGCAAACTCTCAAAGGGAAGAATGTAGGATATGATGACATAATGGATTCTCATTTGAGGCAGCACTATGTCTCCCCATAGGGTGGCCCTCCCTATAATTTTTTTGACTCCTATATGTTCATGTTGGCCTACCTATAGCCTTGGGGTAGCCATACAGGGCTAGCTCCCACATGGTGATCTATTCTCCCACATGTGCGACTGATTTGGCCCCTAGATTTCTTAAAGATGGCCTTATTTGTTCTAAACTCTCTTAAAAATAGTTAAGAAAATTCTTCTCTAACATCTAATTACCTTCTCAAATAAAATTATTTATCATTTATTCTTTATGAAAAAAAATTTATTTTTGCATGGACTTCTCACCAATAACCTCCTCATGCAATATATGGATCTTCAACATCACAGTATTTAACATCATCCAAGTTACTTATTGTTGTATGCAATGTGCATTCATCAAACACCATTAGCACGTGTATTTTAGCACTATGATATTCTCAATAATCATTGGATATAATTCCACTTGTTCTTGTACTTCTCCAAATAAGTTCTTCAAGCAAGGATCCACAAAATTCATTTCCAATATACCATGGTAGAAATTCAATCATCTTATGGACTTACATAGATGCTTTATTAATCAAAATATCTAATTCCCTTCTCATTAATCCATAGCAATCCTCCAAGAATCATCATCAAATCCACTAAACACATATCGAACCATTTAAAACAAATGCAATACTTAATTGGGACCTTAAACACCTTATATGTGTAAACTATATTAATACTCTAAATTCAAGCTCATATATTTAATTAAAAACTAAATTTAGGGTAAATGGATACTAATTCATATGTTTTCATACCTACCATAGTATGAAATTTTTATAAGAAGCATTTTAAAGAATTTAAATTAAAGAATACATAATGTCCACATTATATAAATTTTTTTTCTGCATGAATAATAAAATAGAAATAAATTAAATAAATGAAAAATTCAATTATCTAAGATGATATTAAAAACTTTAATCCATAAAATTTACCAAAACCACTTTTGAAGCTGTCTAAAGTTAGGATGATCCATCCCATATCAATGAAGGAAATCCTTCCCAAGTGTTAGGATATTCATGAAACTCATGGTTTTCCCTTGAAAGAGGTATACTTTTTCCTCTTGGTGATCTTAAATAAACATGTGTAAATAATAAGTCAATTATTTGACAAATAAAGAGGTACATTCTGAATTTATGCATTATTTAATTCAAATTAATGGTTAGATTTTATAGCATAATGGGTTTTGGTGATTTGTTTCCATTGCTTTTACATAAGGGTTATCCCCACAAAAACCTAATGCATGATTCATGTCTTGTACCTATGATAATACAAAAAATATATAATATTTTATCCTAGGTAATATTAGTAGGTAATCAGGTTCCTTGCACACAATCACTGGGGAATTTTGTATCCATAGTCATTTTCCATGACTTATTTCACATATCAAGTTCAAAAATGTTATTGTATTCTCAAACCAATGAAAAAATCACCCGGGAAAGTACTTAAAACAAAAACTAAAACACTAAATTCGATATCACTCTAACATGAGTTGACCCCATTGATACACTTATTTGAGTTTATGGTGAGATTCAGGTAAGTGGACCCACAATCCTACACCTAATAGGGAATGGATTGGAAACTAGCGTCAAGGGTTTAAAAGTAAAAATGAGAGGCATAAACTCTATGATATTTTTATAACAATCCAATACAAATATATAAAATCATCAAATTATTGTCAATGGATAAACCCTGATCAATCATGATCATATAAAATTTACTAGAAGTATGTTATGCATCTGATACATATGCAGTAAAAAGATACCAGTCGTAAAAAAATTGTAAACCCTAATTCAATGTATCTCAAAATATTATAAATAAAAAATAATAGGTAAGACCCATGAATCTATAGAATATATTTAGTTACAATACATAAATACTCTTATATCTTCTATGAACCACCATGACCTTAGAAATCACTGCCCAAGTGAGTATAAAAAATTCAATGGCATTATCCTTGAAGGGTCCTTCAATAGAATAAATGTGAAGTAACAATTTAATGTAATTATGAGGTAAAAATAGTTGAATTAAAGAAGGTATCATTAATTCAAGATAAGATCCACATCACTTTGACTGCCCCATAACTCACCAAAATCATGCTCACCAAAAACACAAAATTACTATATAGTTTAATGTGTATCACCAAATTGATGGGTTTCACTGGATCATCTTATGATCCTTGGAAGTTAAAATAAACCCAAAAATGGGTTGATCTATCTTCAAGAAATCAAAGTGCTGAAACAATCATAAAACATAGTAGAAAAAAGTACTTGTACCGTATGTGCAATAGCCTCTATCTTATTGTTGATCAATGGATCATGTTTGATGGAAATCATAATAGTGTTAAAGTGGTGTAGCCTATTTCATTGGATGAAGTTGGGTCGGCTTCTAGCGGCCTAGACTGCACACCAAACTACAACTCTTATGTGTCATCCTCTATGGTGAGGTTGTTGTGGATTGTAGGGGCAGCATGCACCTGCTCAGGGGTTGAATGTACCCAGCCTAAATTTTGGGCACTATAGATACTATGAATAGATTGTTGTGGAGCTAACCAAAAACACCGAAAATTCATTATAAAAGTGCATACTTTTACATGGTTACTGCAACATCTTAGACTTTGGAGATAGCAGTACTATAGATTCCTGGACTTTTAACCTCCGATCACTATAGAACAATGGAATTACTTTACAATTTGTGGCACTAATGCACTATATTCTTTTTGAGATCATTCAAGCTAGGTTTTCTGGGTGTGTGATACTCTATAAATTTCCTTGTAATTTTTCTCCCAAACATAGTGATATTTCTACCTCTTCGTGGACATAGGGATCATTTCCCAAATGAAATAAATATCAAAATCTCGTGATCTTCTTATGTTTCTTTTGTTTTTCCCTTTTACTCTTATTCTGTGAATTTTATATCATTTATTTCTCCATGTGTTTTCATAACAAATAGAATAAACCAAAGGAATATTGTTGTAACATCCTAGGTTTTTGAGAAGGTTGGAAATCCCTCAACTTGTTTTCATGTCTGGTGAGTGGATCAAATTAAATTCTTAAATTTGAAACCTAATTATAATATTTTGACTAAACCAATTCCTTTTTTTAGATGGTTTTAAAGGCTCAACAAGTTCCTTGGGGTTTCATATGGGTTTCAGAAGCTTTCAGTCCTGAAAACTCAGTTTTGTGAAAGTGAAGACTATGGTGCATGGTTTAGACAAACCGTGCGACCTCCTTGGAGAAACTGTGTAGCCTACCTACAACACTGACACAGTTTGAAAAACCATGCAAGAGGGGTTGCATGGTCATGCGATAGCTCTGCATTTTTTAACAGAGGTCATTCATAAGGCCTATGCACAGTTTGTTAAATTGTGCACATGACCATGTGAGGTGGTTCTTTAGACAGAGACATCTACATGGGATACACACAGTTTGGTAAACCGTGTGCCTAGCCATACAAGGGGTGATCCATTTTTAATAGTGAGTGAGCATGGTTGGCATATGATTAGAAAAACTGTGTGAGCTAACAATGCACCTCATTTAAAATGTGTGAAATGCCTAAAATTCCACTGACTCATTTTATGTTTTCCTCCTCCATTTTCTTCTCCATTTCCACCAAACACAGTGGGATCCTACTCCCATTCTTTACCCCCTAGGATTTGAGCTAGGTTCTCCTTCTGATCTTCAATCTGTTGGTGGCTATATATTCATCTTGGTAAGACCTTAAATTTGTTATCCTTTTTCTTATTTTATCCCACTATACAGTGTGCTAAATCTATGCAAGACATTTTATCCTATTTTTAGGGTATTCATCTAAAATGCCAATTTATTTTGATTTGGCTTGAGTTAGAGGCCGATATCAGATGATCATGCGCCTACCTATATGAGGTAGGTAATGCCTAGGTTTCTCCATGTTTTGTGAGTGTTTTAGGGGTGTACTCTATATGTGCCATGTGGGTTGTCCAAGGGGGCATAATAAATTAATTAATTTTATTTAAAATTATTAAATTGATGATTTGAGATGTCTGAGGAAATGCTCCAACTATACTACACTTGGTCAATCTAGGTAAGGAGCTTGGACCAACCTAGGTAGTTTAGGTAAAACATATGATTTAGATTAAATTGAATTTTTATTGTTGAATTGCTTAGTTCCATGGGATTGTGACGAGAAAGGCTCAAGGATTGAGGTGGTGTTGACCACCTGTAATGAGGTGATGTGAATCATTAGGATGGTCTTGTCCCATATTACTTGGGCAATGTTGATCATAAGTCGAGGTGACTTTGTCATCGGATTGAGGCAATGAGGTCTCCAGGATTGAGGCATGTCTCGTATTATTTGAGATGGTGTTGACCATCAGGATTTAAAGACATATTCATAGGGGCACGAGGTGTTGGATGATGCGCCTTAGGTATGTTTGGGTGATTTTTTCTCACTTTTTGTTGGCCGATGCATTGTTGAAGTTGTGTGCACACAGATAGGACTCAAATTTCTGTGGTGTTGACCACTTATGTGGGTGGAGGGACCAGTAGACTATGCAGATTAGTTGATGATGTTGAATATCAATTACATTTGGGGATAGTCACCATAGAAACTACCTGGATAATGGAGGACCGTCAGTTGATTTTGATGAGACCATTGGTTGGGGGATGATACTCGCCAAGATATTTGATACTTTTTGGTGAGGATATTGGGAGGACTAACATCATTGTGCCTCAAAATGTCAGGATTTGAGCCGATGGTGTTATTATTGTAGGATGTACATTTTTGTTTCTCAAGACGTTGGGCTTCAAGATGAAAGGATATTTTGGGTAGGGGTATGAGGGACCATGTACTCGTTATTAGGGCATGCCTTTTTGAATGTTGTCTATTTGATAGTAGGCATGAGGTTCTGGTGACATATTTTAGAGGTGGAACCTAATGATTCACCTGGGGTACTTTTTTTCATTGGATTCCTTGAGCTATATTCCATGGATCCTCATTACTATAGTTATATATATACATACATATGTTTTATTCTATATATATAACTGGGGGGAACACATTCAGAGATTACTGGAAATGGTCGAAGTAGGTGATTCCTTCTTTGTGGCTGCTGAGCAAAATGGAAGTGGTTATTTTATTATATGTGCATGTGTTTTCCTTTTTATTTATATTTAGAACACCTACACAATCAAGGATGTAAGACATGCAAGAATTGGTGGTGGCCTACTGGTATTTATTCTCACACCCTACACAAGATCCTCGGGGCGCGTGTAGACTTCATGTATCTATGATCAAGAAAGGAACCGAGCTGAGGAGTTGGACCTTAGTGGTCAAATTGGACCGTTCATATGGGATGGATCAAAAGGGACCATGGAGGTTCTTCCAACAGCTGGAGTTACTTCTGAGTTTCCTTTTTTTCTTCAGGGTGCTTATATATGTATGTACTGATGGTCGGCCATGGGAAAAATTGTTTGTCTACTACTATGTATGACTTATATGTAATGTTATCTACATATGGTATTATTGCCTTTGGGATTGTTTATTTTTCCACTGATGTTTTATTCTACTTCTTCTATTGCTGAGTTATATTGCTTCTTCTGAATTATGATCTTTCTTCCACTGCTATATTTATATATGAACCATTGTTATTATCATCACCAGAGGGTGTAGTCTCCCCCCTCTCACCCATCAAACACTCACTGCTAGTCATTGGCCTTTGGTATACAGGGAGGTGCGCCTAAGGCCTTTTGATACTCCAGCCTGGAGAATGGTTTTTAAGTTGCTCCCAGGTCAGGGCACTACAAATGGTATTAGAACATTTTGTGACTGAAAATCGGTCACAACATTCAGGTTGCTACAAATGATATCAAATGTCCATTTTCTTTTTTGGGTCTTACTGTTTGGGTTATGTTAGATCAAATACTAGGATGATTTCTAAACTGGGTACAAAGCTCGTGTTTGGGTGCCTTCACCCCCATGCATAGGGGAAAACCAATTTTCCATGGGTGGGAAATTGATGTTCTACTTTGATCTTTGACAATTTACTTGATTTCCACCTCAATTGGCACACTTGGGTGTGATATTCATCTATTATATGTCCTTTTAACCTTAGACCAATGTGTAAGGGGATGATGGTTTATACATCATGATAGGAACTTAGGCTCATATGATGTGTTTTGATTGTGATTTTCATTGGGAACCTAGATTTTTCTAAGAGGGGCTGGGCTAATTAAAGTGTCAATAGAGGAAGCTAAACAGTTTTTTCCTACATTTCCTCTCTTTTGTGGAATTCTACTTATCCATCCTAGGCATATGGTTCCAATGAAATATGTGTGTGATTCTATGTATATTCATGTGATATATGGGAATGAACCTAGTATGGGTTGGCATGTACGATGATAGGGGTGAGCTATTTAAAGTGTCAACAAAGAAGCTAAACAGTGTCTTCCTGTATAACCTCTTTAGTGGCGTTCTACTCAACTACCTCAAATTGATATAGATGATATGCGTTACCTGATCCTGTTATGAGAAGCTGAGGGGTCATGAGACCAGATTATATGTGATGCCTAAATCTTATGTGGGTAGGTTAGGGCCATGAGGTAGGGTTACATGTGATATGTGACCCTGATATAGGTAGGTAAGGGGCCTTGAGGCCGAATGTCTTATGATAGGGTGGGATAGGGGAGTGTAAGGGTGGTGATATGTGCTTCCTATTACAAATTTTCCTATTTTCGATATATATATATATATATATATATATATATATATGGTTGTTTGACTATTGTATCGGTATTCAACGGGATGCCACCTAGATAGGATATGGTGGAGCGTTAGGAGGGTGGTGATAAGGTATCGCTTGAGCGTGCACTGAATGAGGCCACTGAGGGTTGGGATGAGGCCCCTTAGGGTTGGTCTGATCATGAGCCGCAGGTACAGGCATTGGTATAGGATCATGTAAAGGTGGGACAACCGTAGGATATGATAGCTTTTGGGACATTGTTAGATGAGAATCTCATAGCGAGTCTAGTTTGGGTAATCCAAGACATCGATTGGGGAGCTCAGGGAGCTAAGAAATCGATGGAAAACCTAATTCGAGAGTTCCACTCGTAGTACCCACTACTATTCGAGAGTGAGGGTAGACCACAGGTGGTTGAGAACTGGATCGAGGTGGTTGAGAAAATCTTTGACCAACTTGATACACCCCTGATTCGGAGGGTGAATTTGTCTATGTACATGCTCAAAGGACTAACAAAACACTGGTGGGATGTAAAGGTATAGGAAGGAAGACGTGAGAGACTAGCCTGGAAGGATTTTGAGGCTAGTTTCTTCGACCACTTCTTTCCAGAGATGCTAAAGGCGGACAAAGCTCATGAGTTCAAGAATCTCCGACAGGTAAATACTTTATCCATGGACTATGAAACTACCTTCACATACATATCACATTTTGCACCTACTATGGTGAGTGACGACATCGCCAGAGTGCGTCGTTTCGAGGATGGATTGCGGCATGCCATAAAGGTGTAGTTCAACATTTTAATGCTAATTTCCTTTTTAGAGGAAGTCAATCAGACAATGATATCCAAGGGAAACTTGAAATATCGGTCATATTCGAGTCAGGTGACAGTGTCAGGTGATTTTGGCAGGGATACTTCGAGTGTCTGGAAGTAGGGTCAAGAGGAATCTCAGCTAGGCGGTCATGTTAGAGATTCAGGTAGACCAACACAGAGTGTGTCTTCAGCGTTATACTTCTAGTGTGGGTAGCCAAGAAATATCTGGATTCAGTGCGAGCGGCCTCCAAAGGAGTTCCATGTCTGTAGCCAAATTGGGCATATCGAGAGGTTTTGCAGGAAGCCTTCCCAGATAGTCATGAGCCAGGGACCGGGTCAGACTCAGGCATCTAAGGTAGGACCGAGAGTGGTACAAGGAGATAGTAGTCGAGATTCAAATGCATGCAAAGGTCTTAGAAGAGGTAGTGGGACCAAGTAGTGGGGTCAATGACCGGTAGTTGGTGCAGATCCACAAGGAAGCCAGGGCTCAAGTAGTCTGACTTCAGGCCAGGTGCACACAATGGAGTTTTCAGGTGCAAAGTAGGCACTACTACAAAATAGTCCTTTAACAGCACTGGTATTTATCAACACTAGATAAAAGAACTGATAAAGGTTCCCTTTATCAGCACTTTTCTTTAGCATTCGTAAAATGTATCATTTATTATTGCTTTATTTTTAACGCTAATAAAGGTACCATTGATCAGTGCTTTATTTTTAGCACTGATAAATGTTATCATTTATCACCATTTTTTTAGCACTAATAAAGGTCCCGAATAAAAATAAATGATTAAACAAATAAAAATTAAAAATGAGTAAATTAAAAAATATATTAAAATTTTGATTTATTAAATAATTATTGATAAAAATGAATAAATATAATATACATATATATAAATTATAAATATTAATAAATAGTATATATTAAATATATAGATATGTAAAATTAAATAATTAAATAAATAAAAGATAAAATTGTGTAAATTAAGAAAAATATTAAACATTTTATTAATTAAATAATTATTGATAAAAATGAATAAATTTAATATATATATATACACACACACACACACACACACATATATATATTAAAAATATTAATAAATAGTGTATAATAAATATAGATATATAAAATGAATAAATTTTTATAATTGAACAAAAAAATTGAAAATGAATAAATTGTAATAATTAAACAAAACAAAATTAAAAATGAATAAATTACAAATTTATTAAAAAAATATTAATGAAAATGAATAAGTTTAATATATACATATTTATATATATATTATAATTAGTAATTAATTATATATATTAAATATAAATATAGAAAATTAATAAAATGTAATAATTTAAAACATATTAATATCTTATTCATTTTTAATGGTTTTATACATAATTATTAATTAATACATTTAATATATAAATATGTACATACGTATTTCTATATATATATAGATATAAATGTATATAATATTTCATAAAATATGATTTATATAATACAAGATATTTATTTTGATATTAAATAAGTCATATAGTTAGTGGTTTATAATTGAAAATTAATATTGATTAAAAATACTGACTAATTGCATCGAGTAATGGACATAATTGAATGTCGTTTGTTTTTTCAATTTAACATATATCAAACATGTGTTACGTAGATTTCACATACATATATGCAATTAATTCATTTTTATATAACGTGAACACATAAATATTTATGCTATTAATGAACCCTTATATAGAAACACATACACATAATATTTATATAATTTATTCAAATTTTAGTATTCATTTAACATGATAAATTTAATGTTGTACAATTTTAATTAGTAAATTCGATTGATTTATTTTTAATATTATTACATTTAGGTATTATTTATTCATTTTTAATATTTTTTATTTTTTATTTATTATTTATTTAGAATTTAATCATTTTATATTATTTATTTATATATATTTATTTACTAAGTTTTAATATTTTCAATATGTATTAATCATTATTTCAGTATATATCTATTTTTTTAATAATTTGTATTGAAATGATTAGGGTAAGCCCCATTATTTTAAAAAATAGGAACCCTTTTGAACTGGGTAAGGGTGTGTCACGAACCAACCCAGGTCGACCCTGAACTGGTCACCCGAGCCGATCTGCGGCAAGGCCCGAGAGGCGTTCCCGATCCTCTTGGGCTGGAAACAAGTGCTAGGGCATCAATAGAGAACAATCTGAGAATGATTTTTCCTAATAAAAATGAACTAAGCAGCATAAATAAAATAGAACAAAGTAGAATAAATAAATGACACGAAAGAGAAATAACGACCAACAACACATACAAACCTGATCACGAACAAAACTCCACATGACCCTGAGAGTCACTCTCCAGTAGCCAACCCAAACATCGTCCAAGACGATCCAGACGAGATGTCATGACCCGTCCCTCAGGGCCCGTGCTGTGACTACCCCAAGGTTGCCTTCCATAGGTCAGGGGCTGGCGACAAGCATTGAAAGACGTATTCCTTAAAACTGGGAAGGCATTGCTTTTATATACTGTAAACACACACAACCAAGCACACAACAAGATACGAACATAAGTAAACTGTATAGTAGAAAGAGTGTGTACAGTAAGAAAAAGGGGCCAGAATATAAGCCCAACTGGAAAGTAAAAGTAAATTGAAACAGCTCCTGTGAACACCCACCAAGGATCCTACCTGAAACGTAGGTACAACTCTTGAACGGACGCCTATGAGGTACATCTCGTCTAAGGTCCACCTCCGAGATACCTCCAGTCCTGGTACCCTCGTCCTTAGTAAGTTTTTTCTATCGTCTGCGCCGAACACAACAAGGTGTGGGCATAGCCCGTGTAGGGGTGAGTATAACGGTACTCAATAGGGACCCCGAGACCCTCAAAGGTCTCACAAAATCCACAAAGGATAAACCACAAAGCATGAAAACAACTAACAACCCTACTTAGGTATATGACCATACATATACTTAAGTTATCAAGCATACTCATCTCATTCATGAGGAAACTCAAGGCCCAAAACCTGAGCCAAAGTACAACTGTTCCACGAAGGAAAGAATACTATAAAGGTAACACCACAAAGGTAAGTACCACAAAGGTAACTCCACACAAAAGAATACTATAAAGGTATCACCACGTAGGTAATTACCACAAAGGTACACCACACAGAAGAATACCACAAAGGTACCACCACAAAGGTAAGTACCACAAAGGTACGCCACACAGAAGAATAACACAAAGGTATCACCACGAAGGTAAGTACCACAAAGATATGCCACACAGAAGAATACCACAAAGGCATCACCACGAAGGTAAGGACTCAGCTCACACCAGGTATAACTTAGGTAAGATAGTAAAGATGATTAGATTTAACTACTGAATCATCTTACTCTGTTAAGAGACAGACCCATGTAGGATTCTAAATCATCAGACCCACATAGGATCCTAAATCATCCAACCCACATAGGATCCTAGTACATCATCAGACCCACATAGGATCCTAGTACATCAGAACCACGTAGGATCCTAGAGTAGTCCCGCATGGATTCCAAGAGAGGATCCAACTGAGACTCTTGAACACAGACCCACAAATGATCCCAAAACACAGACCCACATAGGATCCCTTTCTCATGTTACAGCCAGCTACAAGGTTCCCACACTAAGCTCGCTTGATTCCGTGAGGGTCTGCTCCTCAAGCCACATGTTGATACTCTAACTGCCAAAAATTCACAAGAAGAAGTATCCTAAAGGAACGACACAAAAAATGGGTCTCAACGCAACAGACGGTGCATCAATCGGATGCCCGGTCTATAAGTTATTAGCCTTTTAGTCCCGAGTGCCCGGTTGGATCCATGTTCAATCAAACCTGGGCATACCCCAACTTTATTGAAAACCCAAGTGGGGTATACCAAAAGGACCATCTCGGTCTAAGGTTTCTGGTGCCGTAGATGGTTCGTCAAACGGACACATGTAGCTCAAGATATGTCCGAAAGAACGAAAAGGGTCGAAGTTGGTCCGGGTCCGGTCCGACCCGGTCGGACTGACCCGAGTCTGTTCGGGTTGACCCGGACCAACCTGGGTCTGGCCTTGGGTCAGACCAGGCCCACGGGATCCGACCCGGCCCAGCCCATGGTGCGGTCCACTAGGGCGGACTGCTCGGCCGACCGGATGGCCCGCCTCTCCTCCGCACGGCGCGGTCGCACCGTGCACCCTCTCCCATGGCCGACAGCGAGCCGGCTGCCCTCTCCTCACTGTCGCGGCCTTGCATCGTGGCCCTTCTCCACTGAGCGGTGCAGACGCGCGTTGCCGCCCCTTCGCGCGGTCAGCTTCCGCCCTTACTCCGCCGCGGTCGACGGGCCGCGACCCTTCTCCGGTGGCGCGGTCGTGCCGCTGCCTT
The DNA here is from genome assembly GCA_963277665.1 of Viscum album. NCBI lineage: Eukaryota > Viridiplantae > Streptophyta > Magnoliopsida > Santalales > Viscaceae > Viscum > Viscum album. Next base: position 1,121,807,649 of record OY728136.1, on the reverse strand, counting down.
CGTTGTGGCCCGCCGTAGTACCTGCTGCCATTTCCGAGCCCCACCAGTGTCGGTCGCCGGTACTGGTCTCCATCTTCCCCCATCAGGAAGAATGCAACAAAAACCAAAAATATTTGCGGAGTGGTTGAGCCTTGTTAATTTGGCCCGCACCCACCACGTTAGAGCGGAAGCAAGCGACATAGACATTCTTAATTCAAGAAGGATGTCAAGAATGAGGTAAAGGTATTTAAAATAACATTCCCTTCCTCAAAGGTTCCATTGGATATTGTCCACAGTTGAAGACGAATTGGCGTTTCTGGATCCCAAAGCAAGCCTCCTCCAATGACATCACTTGTTTGACGATCCTCCGTTCTTCGGTTCCTCCTTGGTGAGAACTGATGTTCCTCAAGAGGCTCCTCCAAGAACACCCTTTTCCAATGATTTTTCCCACAATAAAGTGAGGATACAACATAAATTAAAATAGGTTTATACAATTAATTTATGTTGGCATAATAATTAAATGCCTCAATTAATTAATTGGAGAGTTGGCACAATTAATTGGGGAATTATAAGGGTATTCCCCCACTTTAATGATGGGATTAGGTGGTCCAAACTATTGAATTAAAATTGGGAGGATTAAAGCTCTTTTGGTCCCCACCTCCATAAATAAAAAAGGAGGTTACAAGAAAAATAAAAAAATGTTAAATATTTTTATTTTTCTATTCTTCCACGAAAAAGTGAAAAACTAACTTCCACCCTCGACCTACTACGGTAAAGGTGACGGTATCCTTAAGAGAATATCTACACTACGAGTTCAACAGTATCCTCAGATTTTAATTTCGAGCATCGGTTCAATAGTTACAAATACCCGCTCGCACTTTTACCGAACGTACCTGAAAAAAAGTTCAGAAATTCATTCCGGGCACACTGGGCCTCGGAATCATGCGCCGTCAATTTTTGCAGACTCGTAATATTCCCATATAATTTAAAAAAATTTATATGTAAATTATGGGTCTTTACACCAGAGTTGGAACCTTTAGGAGAGTCTAAAAACAAGAAAACACTATAGGCATGAGTATTTAAACTCAGTAGGTTTGTCCAAGTTATCTATTCCCAAATCACTACCTTTAAATAAAGAATTTATTAATTCCAGTTTTGAACTAAATTATATAAAATATAGGTTTCTACACACACTTTCATTTACAAAACAAGTAATAGTCCATTTCCCTTTTTAACTTAAAAACAAGTTTAATGTTTAAATGGAAAAGGTACATTACATTTTAAAACATTTTCACAAAGAATTAAAAATCAAAAAAAATTTGGTTGTTAGTCAGGAAGAAAACAACACAACACACCACTCATAATAAGAGCAATGGGATAGTTGCAAACAGAGACCACCAACAGAACTAGGCCCCTCATCATCCACCACATACAAATAAGCATTAAAGGAAAAATGGGTCGAACCAGGACCTCATAAAAAATCAATAACGTACTATACTTATGACTCATCCTAAAGGGATGCCTACTCTCGATGACGTCATAATGCCCAAACGCTCGGTGTTTCCCTACCTGGCCTACTTGAGGGGCCCAATCCCCTAGTAGAGCAAAGTCCGTACTAAGGGCCACTGGCCACTACATATTCTAAACTAGTGTACAATCTTTCTCAGAATATTCACTTACTATGCCAAGTTCTCATTTCAACATGTTTCATAAAAATGGGGTGGGTCAACAATGTCAAAAAATAAACCTATTCCAATGCATAAAAATCACGCACAACAACCCATAAAATTGATGTTCACAACAAGGTCACCCCCGAGTCACTCCAAAGAGAATTTTCAAAATAATTTATTTTTATTAAAGTGTCAAATGGGCCTTAACCAGCTTTAAGGAAAAACATCATTTCTCAAGAGAAACCAAAACATTTTCTCATGCGTTAGAAAAAAAAATTTACTATCAAACCAGAACCACACTTGAAAATATTTGAATTATGTTCAAAGTCCAAACAAGCAGTCTTTCACTATTGTGCATCAATTCATCAAGAAAATAATCCAAGTTACGCGTATAAAATAAACAGCTTCGTTTACATCATGTAATTATTCCAAAAATAATTATCCAATATTATAGATCATTTATCGAAAATCGATGAAATATCAAGCAATTAATAAATTTTAAATTTAAAGGCGAGTGCAGTGGGGAACCTACCTTCACTCGTAGTCTAAACAAAATGACGCAACATGCCTCGCACAAGCGCACAAGCACGTGCAAGCTGATGACCATGGTATCGCGGGGTTACCTCACCAACGCACTGCAACAAATACACAACAACTAAAAACACATAACCACTAACTTAAAACATTCCAAACAAACAAACAACACAAAACCACCTCGACATGTTTCAAAACATACTTCGCACCATCTGTACTATTTAATAAACCAATTAAAAATTTATAAAACAAATCCAAAGAGAAACACAAATCTTTTCAAAAAAAAAACGCATTTAATGAACACATTTTTGATCAAATGTACACCTAAGTCCTACTAAAACAGAATACGCACCACTTGCATAGTAAAATAAACTAATTTCACAATTTCATGAAAAGATATTAAACATCACAAATCTGGTTTCCAACAAAACACACCTTATTTCACATAACCATGGAACAAAGTATCAAACACAAACTAAATTATTTTAAAAACTAACTATGCACCAATCTAATTACACACAACACATGCTAAAATAATTATCTAATCTTCAAGAAAGAAACAGCGCAAACCTCACCTCAGCTCGGAGATGTGATCGACCAGCGGGGTTGCGTGATAGTTGGAAAGTGGTGGCGCACATTGGTAGGGACTATCGCTGGGTGGAAAAGTTACACATCGCACCAATGGGGGCTAGCAGGAGAAGCAAAGGGAGATGGTGTTGGCAACTCGGAAAGGGGAAACACTCACCGGTGGTTGCGCGTGAATAAAAGGGGTCGGCCCGGAGTAGGGGCAAACGGAGGAGGGAGCTGCAAGGGGGGTGCACCATGGGGTTGATGGAGGAAGGGGTAGCCAGACAGCAGGTGCTGAAGGGGAGCGCGGTTGTGCGCTGGTCGGCCAGAGTAGGGAAAGTGGCACTACATAGAGGGTTAAGATTAAATGGGAAAAACACTGGACATGGGGGTCGGGTTCTCTAGAGGTGCACCGAGAAGGGCGTTGGGTTCGTGAGAGGTGCGTTAGGAAGGGAGTGGGGTTTGCTGGAGGTGATCCGGGAAAGGGGTAGGGTTCGCCGAAAGGGGGGCTGTCCAGAGTAGGGTTTAGTGCTGGTGAGATGGAGGGTGGTTGGAATGGGCAACAAGCAGGCAGGGGAGTACGACTGGACAACTGGGGAGGTCAGGTCATCGGGCTGGTTGAGCGTGCATAGGGAAACACTAGGGGGAGGGACTCTTACACCAAACTGAGGAGGAGGTCAGGCGGGGCAGTTGTGTGCTTTGGGAGAGGAAGAGGCTTGGAAGGGTGGCTGTGCGCGGTGTGAGAAAAAGAGGGGGACGCCCCTTTGGGTTTCCTCTTAAAAAAAGAATTAAAATAAAATAATAAAAAGGAAACTCAATAATAATAATAATAATAATAATAATAATAATTTTTCTTAATAATAAGTACCATATTTATAATAATATTATTACTACTAAAATTAACAATAATTAATCGTAATAAAAAATTTATAATAAATATAATTTTAAAAAAAATACAGTTTCATTCATAATGATAATATTAATAATAATATAATCATGACAATATTAATAATTCTCTTAAAAATAATAATAATAATAATAATAATAATATCATTAATCATTCCTTAATTTTTGTTTTCAATTTTCAACTAATTTTATTATTCTTGACACCGACCAGGCCACGCGGTTTGGCCACACGGTCTGCTAGATCGGGCACTAACCATCCACAGGCCAAAAGCTCACCAAAAAATTTGAAAGTCTGACAATTTTACCCTGGACTAAACCCAAACCTCAAATGGAAAAATCTAAGATCAGGAAAAGAAATAAATAAAAGAGGGTCTGAGGTCGGGGTGTGACAATTCACCCCACCATGATGCTTTCCGCCTCTATAAAGCCACCACAAAATCTAGACCCAAAGATAAAAATTCTTAAGTGTCACCCACCTCCAAAAAATTAAGCGCCTCCAGTTGATCGATCCAAACAAACACCGAAATCCCATGAGTTATAACTCATCCTCAAAACATGAACACCCTAACTGCCACCAAGTAGAACTCAGAACATCCATTCTAAGGGATAGACAAACTTAAACCACCTCTAACACTTATTCATATAATCATAGTCTAACGGAACTGTTGGGGTGTACTCTAATACAAACATTTACTCAAGAGGAAGAACTTAGGATCAGGTGGTTCTGCACAAGACCAACCACCACCTAATGATACATGAAAAGAAACTCTAATACTGACATGGGGAGGCCCGAATGGACTCCCCCCCATAAGGATCAGGATAAAACTAAATTACTTCAGGTGTAATTCTATGAGACCGAGTGTGGGTATCCCCACCCTAAGTACTCATGAAGTTAACCGAACTTGAAAAATTTCCATATGGACCAAAAACCCCCACTACGAGGGGGGAGAAGGGAAGGGCCCAACTGATAGAGCATCACAACTACTGCCATCCCCATATCAACAACATCGCACCCTCAGAAGAACAAAAACCATGCCACACTAAGAAAAAAGATTAAACAAAGGCCTTTTTCACCGTTGGGGTTCTCCTGACTACGCGCCAGCTTCACTCCGGGACCAATGGCTGGAGAACCGATGATTGAAGAATCTCCTACCTCATAATCAAGGTTCAAAAATTTCCCAAACATAAAACACAGACCAAGATTTCACCAAACACACTTCCAATAAAACAAAGTTTTCGAAGAGGGTCGACAGTCGCCATTCTTACAACTGAAGGAAAAGAAACACGACAAAAACCCACAAGAGAGGACCACTACATACAAGAAACACTACAAATAGAAAACCTCAAACTGATCCCCAAAAATCACCCTAATCTTGCTGATGGGATAAGGTGACCTTCGAGGATCCAAGTCTGGCTTCATCACGATTCTTGGAAACACCTCCCCAGAATCGTTTCAAGTGACCCAGACTTCCATAGGTGTGGCAGGTTCTCAGAGCACTCAGGAACATCAGCCTCTTATAACCCTTCCTACCACACTGGTGACAAATCACGAAATTTCACTGTGAAGAAGATGAATGAAGGTGTAAAGGCCTCTTGATTCCAATATTAGAGCCACCAGTATCAAGTCACTTCCCATTCTTCCTATCTCCAACCTCTGCACTGGTTCCCAAGTTTAGGGGAGGATTCTCCACCTCATGTCCTCTTGCAAATTCAGCTTTGGCCAAAAAGGATTTCCTCACAACATCTGAGAAGGTGGTTAGGTTGAGCTCTGTCACTTTCAACTAAAGTTGAGGTCGGAGCCCAAAATCAAATTGTTGAGCCTTTTCGGGATCATTTTCAACAAACCATTGGTCATATAGAACCAGGTCTAAGAAGCGTCGATAGAATTCAAATACTGATTCAACGCCCTGTTGAACACAAAACAACTCCATCCTCTTCCTCAGCTTCATCAACTCAGGGAAATATTGTAAAGACTTGGAATTTCCATGAATTTGTTTTTCTTAAATTCATGGGATTTTACGAGTCTGCAGTTTCTGACGGCGCTTGATTCTGAGGCCCGGTGTGACCGGAATCGATTTCTGATGTTTTGTTCGGGTACGTTTAGTAAACATACGGGCGGGATTTTATAACTTTTGAATCGGTGCTCGGAACTGAAATCCAAGGGAACCGTTTAACTCACAGCGTTGATGATTACTTAGCGAGACCTTCACCACAGTTGCGTTCTAACGAGAATGGAAGTTAGTTTTTGGGGTTTTAAATTAAAATTGAATAAAAATAAAGTGTTACCTTTATTTTTATTTGTGGTGGTTAAAACCTCCAAGTGGAGGTTGGGCGTGGGGGCCACAACACCCTAACCTCCCATGGGAGGTTATGGTGGTGGGACCCACCCGAGCATAACCTCCCTTGGGAGGAAAATTAAGGTGGGGGCCACCCGGGCTTGTAACTCTTGGAACCCCCAATTGAAGTGGAGGAAACCCTTCAAATTCCTTTAATTAATTTTTTTCCAACCCTTGAACTTCCCTCATAAGTGTGCCAAACCACACAAATTAATTAATGGAATTAACTAATTAATTTGAAATCTTTTGAATTCTTTTGGCCAACAATTAAATAATGGGTTATGTTAACCCATTATTTTGGTTGGCACATTATTTTTGGTGGAGCTTTGGAGAACCGTTGGAGAACTTCATCCTTCCAACGAAGAATGACAGAAATCTCTCCCTCTTCAACTAGGGCAAGAAGTGGAAGCACCGCTGCCCACGAAGAATGCCGACAACGTCATATTAGACTCGTCTTCTCTGAACTCTTCCTCTTCCGATGTTGATGAAACGACATCGCCTTCCAGCGACTTCGTCTACGATCATCGACATACGAGGTAGGGGGTTTTGATTTGATTTATTGTTCCCGTTCTACGTAGTTGATTGTATGAAATGTGAATTGCCAATTGAAAATGCCATAATGAGGAGGGATCAGACCGCGCGAACACAGCCTGACCCTCCCCCTTTGTTGTTCTCATTTGTTGATGATAGTGGCGCCGCAACGCTACCGCCGGTGGAACGGTCCGTGGAAAAAGCAACGACGGCCGACAATAGGCCGGCCTCGAAGGAACTGGAGATGCAAGGCCACCAGGTTTCCAAGAGGGTGGGGCACTATCGTGCCGCGCAGAAGAAGAGTTGTGGCCATGACGGGCCGCGGCGGAGGCGCGCGGCGCCGTTGCCCCGCATGGAGGTGCAGCTCTATGGCCGGGGTGGGCTGATGCGGAGGGGTGCATCGTCGTCATGCCGCGCCGGTGGAGTGGAGTAGCTGGCCGCTCGGCCAGCCGGGAGGAGCAGGACCCCGTCGGGTCCCACGTGTGCTGGACCGGCGCCACCTAGTGCCGGTTGAAGCTCCAGCCAAACGGCAGAGCCGTTCGGGAGCCATGGGGCGTGGCTTTCCCCCAGGACACAGCTTAGGCGGACCCCATGAGCCGCCGGGCCGCCCTTAGGCCAGGCCGCCCATCCAGGATGGGCTGCCGTCGGGCCGGGCCGCCCCCTCGGGTCGTTCCGCCTTCGGGACAGGCCGTCCACTCGGGTCTGGCCGCCCACTCGGGCCGGACCGCCCCCTCAGACTGGGTCAGACTCGCAGACCGAGTCAGACCCCGGTTTGGACCAGGTTGGGCTGGGTCGGTCCAACTGGGTCGGACCAGACCCGGACCCGCTATGGCCAATTTACACCTCTTCGTCCATATCTTGGACTACGGGTGTCCGATCGACGAACCGCCTGCGGCGATAGAAAGCTTGGAGCGAGACAGTTCATTTGGAATACCCCACTTGAGGTTTGGACATAGTTGGGGTACGATTGGATTGGTTCGAACCTAAAATTCAACCGGGCCCCTGGAACAGAGATGCCAATAACTCACAGACCGGGTGTCTGATTGACGCGTCGTCTCTTGTGTTGAGATCCCTATTATGAGGCGGAACTTTGAGATACTTCTACTTATGACTTCATGACAGTTGGAGTATTGACTAGTAACTCATGGAGTGGATCCTCCCAGAGACGAGCGAGCGGAGTACGGAGACCTAGTAGCTGGATGATACCTGACAACTGATGACCTTTCGACTCGGAGTGATTCGACTAGCCTAGTAGGGGAGTGCCTCTATGTGAGTGCGGAAGACCCACAGTGGGGAGAACCTATGTGTGACATGGTAGACCCACGATACTCGACAGGAGGAGTACCTCAACAGGCTATGAGGGGGAGCCCCTCTGTGTGAGCGGGGTTGACCCACAGTGGGGAGCGCCTCTGTGTGACGCAGCAGACCCACGGTACTCGACAGGAAGAGTACCACAGCAGCCCAGGAAAGTGGGAAGTGCTTTTGTGTGATGCGATAGGCCCACAGTACTCCATAGAAGAGGAGTATACCGGCATCCAAGGTTTCGACAGTTTGACTGGGAGTGTTACATGTTACCACCCCTAGAATAAAATCCTGGTTTTGAGCTGAGTCAGTGACTTTTGTGTTTACCTCATTATTGAGATGGGTTACTAGATAACTTAGGTATATGTATGGGAATATACCTAAGTAAGTGTTATCTATTGAATCTTTACTTTGTGGTTATCCTTGTCGGATATTGTGAGACCTTGAGGGTCTCGAGGTCCCTACTGAGTATCCTTATACTCACCCCTGCACGGGCTATGCCCACACCTCGTTGTGTTGGATAGAGATGAAGGACATCGCTAATGGAGGTCGAGAGCACCAGAACTGGACAGTACCTGGAGGTGGACCTTACGAAAAGTCAGTACACAGAGGAGTGTGACGGACGTGGAGTGCTGAGGTGGCCATCTATACCTACCCTTCAAGTAGGAACCCCGACGGACGATCCCAGAGCTGGTATTTACCTTTAAGCTATTTGTCCCTTTTTTAGTTGTACTTTCTTTCAGTTGTACCTGTACCTTACTGTGGGGCTTGTATTTTTGGCCCCTTTTACTTTCTAGCAATACTTCTTTATACAGTTTTACTTAGTATTTTGCTTCCAGTTGTGTACTTTGATTATGTGTGTTTACTTTTTATAATGGAAATGGCTTCCCAACTTAGGGTTTTACACCTTTGGTGCTAGTCACCAGCCCCTGGCCTATGGAAGGCGGGCTTGGGGTAGTCACGGTACGGGTCCCGAGGACGGTTCGTGACAAATTGGTATCAGAGGAGTCAGTTATACCGCAGAACTTAGGACTCTGATCTTTATTTTCTGTGAAGCAATAGTGTTGAGGGTACTGAGTGTGGTTTTCAATCCAGGGAGTCCAGTGTTGGTGCGGCGGCCGACGTATCTATACACCAGGATCCTGATTACTGATTTCTAACTTAGTGCACGAAAACACTGATTGTGTGTGTGTCTTTAAAATTTTTCTTAAGTCTGCTCAACCAGGTCAGATCACCAGGTATAATCTTTTGACCGTGTCACATCTGTTTCTTTCAGGATGCCTCTCTGTAGAGCCCCGACAGTCGTACGTACTGATATCCCACCGAGTGATGAGGCTTAAGTGCATGGCCCCTTTCCAGTTGAGGCACCAGAAGAGGCACCAGCGGCACCACTTTCCGTTGGGCCACCGATGCCACCAGCCCCAACAACATATGATGCATGCCACTTGAGCGCGTTGCATGAGTTACAGTGCTAGAGTCCACCCAGGTTCTGGGGAGAGACAAACCCATAGGCGGGTGAGGATTGGATGGAGGCTGTGGTGAGATTTTTCAGGCTAGTAGGGATACCAGTAGACTACATGGTGATCCTTTCTACCAATATATTTTAGGAAGCATAAGAAATATGGTGGACCCTGATGCTCGAGGTGCATGTCGAGGAGACACTTCTCTGGTCAGACTTTGAGATCCTGTTCTGGGCAGAATTTGTTCCAGCGACTCTATGAGCGGTACAGATACAAGAGATACTTCTTCTGCAGCAGGGCAACATGATAGTAGCACATTACTCAGCGAGATTCACTGAACTCTCACGCTACTCTATAGATATGGTATGAGACCCATTCTTCAGGGCCCGGACCTTCGAGCAGGGTATTAGGTGAGAGATCAAGGCATCAATGATCTCCTTCAGCATCTCGATGCAGGTGGGGGTGTTAGAGAGAGCCCTCCTAGTAGAGTGTTTCATGGCTAATAAGTCCCCAGCAGAGAGACCCACTACTATACGACATGCAGCGGAGTCTTCTGCAGTTGGTAGTAGAGAGATGACGTAGAGGTCCAAGAGGACCAGAACCACGGGTGGACGACCACAGGACTCAGGATCTCTTGTGCGGGGCACCTGAGGTAGTGACTTACCTGTCAGGAGTAGACAATGTTACTCATGCGGCGGGCAAGGTCACATGGATCATGACTATCTGAACCTCCATTTAGATGATCAGTATACAATTGAGAGACCTCTCAGGCAGAGGAAGAGGTTTGATCGAGGCGGTCCGCAGGGCGCAGGAGAACGTGGCAGAGGAGCTGGTTGAGCAGCTGGTGGTGGACCATTTTTCGAGGTGTTTCCACCACCACCACCAGGAGGTCCACCCTGACCGCAGGGAGCGGATGGACAAGGAAGAGCTCAACTTCAGGCAGCTGAGGCATATGACCACGACGCTTCGGAGATGATTCGAGGTACTATATGTGTCTACTCCACCTTAGCGACAATTCTTATAGACACAGGTTCCAGTCATTCTTTCATTGCCACTGACATCGTTCGGAGCTCAGAGATTCCGACGGAGTCGTTGACTCTATCCTTATGGCTATAGAATCCTACAGGAGAAGACTCGGTGATTACACACTGGTGTCGGCAGTGTGAGATTACTCTAGGAGGCGAGAGCTTTAGCTGGGATCTCCTTGTAGTGGCGTCGAGGCCTTACAACACCATCTTGGCTATGGACTGGTTATCTACAGTGCATGCTCAGATTGAATGTATTAGGTGAAAAGTGTGGTGTGTCTGCACGGATGGGACCAGGTTCAACTTCACCGGCGAGAAGGGATCCTTTGAAGCACAGGACAGACTTACTCGGAGGAGGGTGCAGCCGATCACTCACCAGTTAGCTTGCCTTACCCTCAGAGCAGTAGATGTGGAGAGTCCGACATATCCTATAGTGGTGGACCAGTACACAGATGTTTTCCCTGATGATGTTCCAGGACTAACTCATCATAGAGAGGTGGACTTCTATATTGACCTGTACCCCGAGGACGAGTCGTGAAAATATCGGTGTTGTCCTACTGAGCTTCATGAGCTGCGAGTACATCTAGAGGACTTGAAGGGGAAGGGATTCATCCGGCCCGGTGTTTCTCCCTGGGCAGCCCCAATTCAATTTGCCAAGAAGGCAGATGGGAGCTTACGACTTTGTGTTGACTACCGTTGCCTGAATCAGGTGACCGTGAAGAACAAGTACCCACTCCTGAGGATTGAAAACCTCTTTGATCAGCTCAAGGGACCATGATGGTTCTCAAAGATAGACCTCAGATCAGGTTATCACCAGCTCAGAGTTTGAGACGAGGATGTGGAGAATACGGCCTTCGGGTTTTGGTACGGCCACTACGAGTTCTTGGTTATTCCCTTAGGCGTAACCAACACTCCAGTAGTGTTCATATATCTCATGAACAATATATTCTAGCCTTAACTTGAACGCTTTGTTGTAGAATTCATCGACGTCATTTTGATCTACTGGACTACTGAGGAGGAACATGCCTACCATTTGCTGGTAGTACTGGACACACTCCGAGAGCACTAGATTTATGGTAATCTCTCGAAGTGCCAATTTTGGATTCGAGAGGTTCACTTCTTGGGACATGTCATCTTGGAGGATGGAGTTGTAGTGGATCCAGCGAAGATTGAGACAATACTTTCTTTGGAGCCACCCAGAAGTGTGACGGAGGTTCAGAGTTTCTTGGCTTGGATGGATACTATCATAGATTCATCCCAAACTTCTCCAGAGTTGCAGCCCCACTATCAGCCTTGACGAAGAAGGGGAAACCCTTCATGTGGTCGGAGATATGCCAACAGAGCATTCAGGAACTGAGGCAGAGTCTGACTACTGCCCCCATCTTGAGGCTTGCAAAGGAGGGTGTAGGGTACATAGTTTACTACGATGCATTAGTGACCGGACTTGGGTGTGTCCTGATGCAGGAGTGAGAAATTATCGCATATGGTTCTTGGCAGTTGAAATAGAACGAGCAGAACTACGCTACCCATGACCTGGAGTTAGAAGCAGTGGTCTTCGCCTTAAAGATGTGGCAACACTATCTGATGGGCGAACGTTTTACCGTGTACTCTGATCACAAGATCCTCAGGTATATCTTCTCACAGAAGGACCTGAACTTGAGACATCATCATTGGCTCGAGTTCCTCCAGGACTATGACTTTGAGATAGTCTATACTCCTGGGAAGGGGAACATTGTTGCAGATGCGGTCAACAGGAGGACTGGTATTCAACTGCTAGGAGAGGTGACATAGAACCAAGCTACATTATAGATATCCTCTGTGGATAGGGATGGAGCATCCTATCTACAGTATCTTACAGTCACACCTCCACTTCTTATGTGAGTCAGGGAGGCGCAGCGTGGAGACGCTGACTACGAGACGCGACGTGCTCAGATATCCATAGGGCAGACACCTGATGGATTTTATGAAGGTGGGGAGCACATCATCCTCTTCTGAGGATGTACCATGGTACCAGTATAACTTCATGAGGAAGTGTTGAGGGAGTTCCACATGTCCCCTCTAGCGGTACATCCAGAAGTGGTGAAGATTTACTAGGACCATTGATGATATCACTGGTGGCCAGGTATGAAGAAGGCGGTAGCAGAGTTTGTCTCACAATGTCTCACTTGTCAGCAAGTGGAGGTAGAGCACCAGGTACCAACAGTCTTGGTATAGACCTTAGAGTTCTGAGAGTGGAAGTGGGACGGGATATCCATGGACTTCGTGATGGGTCTTCCACGTACATCCAGTGGTCATGACTCGATTTGGGTGATCCTTTACCGATTCACCAAGTCAGCCCACTTCTTACCGATAAGAGAGTAGGGATCAGTAGATGCTTGGGATACCTCTATGTGCAGGAGATTGTACATTTACATGGAGTAACTTCTTCTATTATCTCTAACCGGGATGCACGGTTTACTTCCCAGCTATGGAAGGGGTTGCAGGAATATTTCAGGACACAACTTTTCTTGAGCACCGCCTTCTATCCTCAGACAGATGGTCAAACCGAGCGGACCATCCAGACCCTTGAGGACATGCTCTGTGTATGTGTCCTAGACTTTGGTCACAGCTGGGAGGATCACTTGCCTTTGATGGAGTTCGCCTACAACAACAGCTATCACTCCACAATTGGTATGACACTTTTTGAGGCCTTGTATGGTCAACTTTGCAGATCGCCACTGTGATGGACAGACCTAGGAGAGTCAGTACTAGTGGTACCAGAGATGGTATGCACTGCCACAGAGAAGGTGAAAATTATCCAAGAGCGGATGAAGACTACACAGAGCAGAAAAAAGTCGTATGCTGGTAGGAGGCGGAGACCTTTGGAGTTCGAGGATAGCGACCATGTCTTTCTATGGGTCTCACCTCGACGAGGTCTATGGAGATTTGGCCAAGGCGTCAAGTTATCTCTGCGATTCATCGGACCTTTCCAGGTCCTCAACAGAGTAGGCGAGGTGGCTTACCACCTGACTCTTCCACCTCAGTTGCATTGGGTGCACGACGTCTTCCATGTATCTCAGCTGAGGAGATACGTGCACGACCCATCCCACATCATTGACCACGGGGAGCTGGACATCGATGACGGGGCAACTTTCACGGAGGTTCCAGTGGATATTGAGGATTGACAGGTGCGGGTCCTACATGGATGGTCGATAACTCTGGTGCACGTTCATTGACAGCACGAGAACCTCCAGGAGAGCACATGGGTGTGGGAGGCTCAGATGCATGCTCAGTACCCCAATTTGTTCCCTTAGTGTGGTTTGTAGCTTACGGGGACGTAAATCCCTGAGGTGGGGAGAATTTAAAGACCCGGAATTTCCGTGGAAATTTTTTTCTTAAATTCATGGGATTTTAAGAGTCCGCAATTTCTTACAGCGCTTGATTCTGTTGCCCGGTGTGCTCGGAATCAATTTATAAAGTTTTTTTCAGGTAAATTTAGTAAACGTACGAGCATGATTTTATAAATTTTGAACCGGTGCTCGGAACTGAAATCCGAGGGCACCATTTAACTCACAACATCAGTGATTTCTTAGTGATACCTTCACCGCAGTTGCGTTCTAATGAGAATGGAAGTTAGTTTATGGGGTTTTAAATTAAAATTGAATAAAAATAAAGTGTTACCTTTATTTTTATTTTTAGTGGTTAAAACCTCCAAGTGGAGGTTGGGGGTGAGGGCCACCACACCCCAACCTCCCATGGGAGGTTATGGTGGTGGGGCCCACCCAAGCATAACCTCTCTTGGGAGGATAATTAAGGTGGGGTCCACCCGGGCTTGTAACTCTTGGAACCCCCAATTGAAGTGGAGGAAACCCTTCAAATTCCTTTAATTAATTTTGTGCCAACCCTTGAACTTCCCTCATAAGTGTGACAAACCACAAAAATTAATTAATGGCATTAATTAATTAATTTGAAATCTTTTTAATTCTTTTGGACAACAATTAAATGTTGGGTTAGCTTAACCCGTTATTTTGGTTGGCACATTCTTTTTGGTGGAGCTTTAGAGAACCCTTGCAGAACTTCATCCTTACAACCAAGAACGACAGACATCTCTCCCTCTTCAACCGGGGCAAGAAGTGGAAGCGCCGCCGCCCACGAAAAACACCGCCGATGTCATCTTCGACTCGTCTTCTCTTCCTCTTCCTCTTATGACATTGACGAAAGGACGCCGCCTTCCCACGACATAGTCAACAATCATCGATATAGGATGTAGGGTGTTTTCATTTGATTTATTTTTCTCGTTCTACGTCGTTGATTGTATGAAATGTGAATTGCTGATTGAAAACACCATAACGAGGAGCGCTCAAACCGCACGAACACGGCCTGACCCTCCTCCTTTCTTGTTCTCATTTGTTGACGATGGTGGCGCCACAAAGCTACCACCGGTAGAATGGACCGCGGAAAAAGCAACGGCAGCCGGCGACGGGCCGACCATGAAGGAACCGACGGCGCAAGGCCGCCAGGTCACCAAGAGGGCACGACACTGCCATGCCGCGCGGAAGGAGAGTTGCGGCCAGGATGGGCCGCGATGGAGGCGCGTGGCGCTTTCGCGCTGCGCGGAGGCTAGCAGAGGGCCGCGGCTAGGGTAGGCCGCGACGGAGGGGCGCGACGCCGTCGCGCCATGCCAGTGGAGGGGAGCGGCTGGCCGCTCGGCCATCCGGGAGGAGCGGGACCCTGTCGGGTCCCGCGTGTGCTGGACCGGTGCCACCTGGAACCAGTTGAAGCTCCACCCGAATGGCAGGGCCATTCGGGAGCCTGGGGGGTGCACGGTTTCCCCCCTAGCCACGGCTTAGGCAGACCTCGTGAGTCTTCGGGCCGCCCTCAGGCTGGGCGTCCCATCCGGGCCGGGCTGCCCCCTCGGGTCGGGCCACCCCCTCAGGCCGGGACGCCTCAGGGCCAGGCCGCCCATTGAGGTCGAACCGAGCACTTGGGCCAAACCGCCCCCTCAGACCGGGTCGGACCCGTGGACTAGGTTAGACCCTGTTCCGGACCGGGTCGGGCTGGGTCGGTCCGACTGGGTCGGACCGGACCCAGACCCGCTATGGCCAGTTTACACCTATTCGTCCATATCTTGGACTATGGGTGTCTGATCGACGAACCGCCTGCGGAGATGGAAATCTTGGATCGAGACAGTTTCTTTGACATACCCTACTTGAGGTTTGGACATAGTTGGGGTACGGTTGGGTTAGTTCGAACCTAAAATCCAACCGGGCCCTTGGAACAGAAATGCCAATAACTCACAGACCAGGCGTCCGATTGACGCGCCGTCTGTTGCGTTGAGATCCTTATGACGAGGCAGAGCTTTGAGATACTTATACTTGGGACTTCATGATAGTTAGAGTATCGACCAATTGCTCGTGGATCAGATCCTCCTGGAGAAGAGCGAGCAGAGTACGGAGACCTAGTAGCTGGCTGAAACCTGACGACTGCTGACCTTTCGACTCAGAGTGATTCGACTAGCCCGGTAGGGGAGCGCCTATGTGTGAGCGCAGAAGACCCAAAGAGGGGAGCGCCTCTGTGTGATGCGGCAGACCCATGGTACTCGATAGGAGAAGTACCTCAGTAGGCTACGAGGGGGAGCGCCTCTATGTGAGCGCGGCAGACCCACAGTGGGGAGCGCCTCTATGTGATGCAGCAGACCCACGGTACTCGATAGGAGGAGTACCACAACAATCCAGGAAAGTGGGAAGCGCCTTTGTATGACGCAGCAGACCCACAATACTCTATAGAGGAGGAGTACACCAGCAGCTGAGGTTTCGAGAGTTCGACTTGGAGTGTTACTTGTTACCATCCCTAGAATAAAATCCTGGTTTTGAGCTGAGTCAGTGACTTTTTTGTTTACCTCATGATCGAGATGGGTTACTAGATAACTTAGGTATATTTATGGGCATATACCTAAGTAAGGGTTGTCCATTGAATCTTTATATTGTGGTTATCCATTGAATCTTTACATTGTGGTTATCCATGTTGGCTATTGTGATACCTTGAGGGTCTCAGGGTCCCTAATGAGTATCGTTATACTCACCCCTACACGGGCTATGCCTGCACCTCGTTGTGTTGGATGTAGACGAAGGACAGCACTGACGGAGGCCGAGAGCACCAGGACTGGATGGTACCCGGAGGTGGACCTTAAGACGAGTCGGTACACAGAGGAGTCTGACGGACGTGGAGTGATGAGGTGGCCATTTGTACCCACCCTTCAGGTAGGAACCCTGAAGGACGATCCAGGAGATTCACTTTACCTTTCAGCTATTTGTCCTTTTTTCAGTTGTACTTTCTTTCAATTGTACCTGTACTTTACTGTTGGTCTTGTATTTCCATCCCCTTTTACTTTCTAACACTACTTCTGTATATAGTTTTGCTTAGTGTTTTGCTTCCAGTTGTGTACTCTGATTATGTGTGTTTACTTTTTATAAAGTCAATGCCTTCCCGACTTAGGGATTTACGCCTTTGGTGCTAGTCACCAGCCCCTGGCCTATGGAAGGCGGGATTGGGGTAGTCACTGTACGGGTCCCGAGGATGGGTCGTGACAAATATTGTTAGATAAACGAAGACTTGAAGAACTCCCATGTGATATCTTCTTGAGGCTTTCTTCGAGACGCGGACTTTGGTCATTTCCAAGTTGGACCTTTAAGCATAATGGTATACAAATTCACCTTCAATGACTCGAGAAACTGAATGAAACTGAAGGCCCTCTCAATATTCTGCAACCACTCCTCTACCTCAAGAGGATCAGCTTGACCATAAAACAGGGTAGGGTTCAACTTCCAGAATTCTGGAACATAGTCTATAGGTTGATCAAGTGGAGGATTTTCTAAGGGTACACCACATGAAGTTGCACCTTGGGAATCCATCAAACCTTCCTGGGGGTGAACACTAAGGAACATGGAAAAAAAGAACTTAATCAAAAATTGGTCATTGCCATTTCAAATTCAACTTTTCACAATTTCTAAAATAAAACTTTACAAATAGTTTTCAAAATTAAATAAGACCCAAATGATTCACTAGGGAAAGATAGTGATGATGGGTGGCTCAGACATATGGTTGGCGGCCATACGCCAGTCGCACCACCACTACCGAGAGCATTCTAGGGAAATGCCCCTATCTCCACATGGCTTTCCAGGCCCTATGAGCTTACGGGGCGAGGCTACTTTCCCAACTCTCTTTTCATTTCCCAAAATAAAACAATTCAAAGGAACCAAAAAGAAACCAATAAAATGGACATCCCATAGTAACCTGAGTTTAGAAACGAGTAAGGGTTCATGACGCCTTTCCCATTATTACGCCTCAAGTCCCAAAAATCCTACTCATTCTACCATGACAACCCCAAATAACAGTCGGTGCTCTGAAAAACAATTTCCTCTCAAGAGACGACCTGCTCTGATACCATTTTGTCATGAACCAACCCGGGTCAACCCTGAACCGGTCACCCGAGCCGATCCGCGGCAAGGCCCAAGAGGCATTCCTGATCCTCCCAGACTGGAAAAATGTTCTAGGGCATCCACAGAGAATAACAAGGGAATGATTTCACCCAATAAAAATTAACTAAGCAGCAGAAATAAAATAGAACAACACGGAATAAGTAAACGACACAAAAGAGAAAGAATGGACAACAACACATACTAACCTGACCATGAAGAAAAATCCACGTGACCCTGAGAGTCACTCTCCAACACCCAAAACAAATTTCACACAAGGTGATCCAAACCAGATCTGGAACCTGTAGAAGAAACTAAAAATAAGAAAACACTATCGGCATGAGTATTAAAACTTAGTAGGCATGCCCAAGTAATCTATTCCCAAAGAAATACCTTTAAATAAAGAATTTACTAATTTCAGGTTTGAAATAATTATATAAAATATGGGTTTCCACACATACTTTCATTTACAAAACAAGTAGCAGTCCATTGCCATTCTTAATTTCAAAACAAGTTTAATGTTTAAACTGAAAAGGTGAATTACAATTTAAAATATTTTCTTGAAAAATTTAAAATCTAAAAATTTAGTTGTTAGTCAAGAGGAAAACCACACACAACACACCACTCACAATAAGGGCAATGGGAAAGTAGAAAATGGAGACCAGCAACCGAACTAAGCTCCTTAATCGTCCGCCACATAAAAATAAGCACTAATGGAAACATGGGCCGAACCTAGGAGCTCGTGAACAATCCAAAACGTACTATATGTGTGACTCATCCTGAAGGCATGCCTACTCTCGATGACGTCATGACGCCCAAACGCTCAGTGTTGCCCTATCTGGCCTAACTGAGGGGCCCAATCCCCTAGCAGAGCAAAGTCCGTACTAAGGGACACTAGCCAGTGCGTATTCTAAACTTGTGCATCAATCATTTCAGAAGATTCACTTACTTTTCTAGGTTCACATGTCAACATGTGTAATAAAAATGGGGTAAGTCAACAATGTCAAATAACTAACCAATTCCAATGCACAAACATCACTCACAACAACCCAAAAAATTGACATTCACAACATTGTCACCCACGAGTCACTCCAAAGAGGATTTTCAAAATAATTTATTTTTATTAAATTTCCCAACGGGCCTTAACCAAATTTAAGGAAAAATATCATTTCTCAAGAGAACCCAAAAAATTTTCTCATGCGTCAAAAGAAAATATTTACCATAAAACCAGAACCACACTTGAAAATCTGTAAATTATGTTCAAAGGCCAAACGGGCATTATTTCACTATTGTGCGTCAATTTATCATGAAAATAATCCAAGTGATGTGTATAAAATAAACAACTTTGTTTACATGAAGTAATTATTCCAAAAATAATTATCTAATACTATTCCTAATTTATTGAAAATCAATAAAATATCAAGAAATTAATAAATTTTAAATTTAAAGATGAGTGCAGTGGGGAACGTACCTTGACTCGCAGTCCAAACACAATGACGTGACACGCCTCGCACAGGTGCACAAGCACGCGCAAGTTGATGACTGCAGTATCGTGGGGTTACTTCACCAATACACTGCAAAAAATACACAACAACTAAAAACACATAACCACTAACTTAAAACAATCCAAACGAACAAACAGTGCAAAAACCACCTCGACATGTTTCAAAACATACTTCGCACCATATGCACTATTTAATAAACCACTTTAGAATTTATAAAACAAATCCAAATAGAAACTCACATCTTTTCAAAAACAAAACCCATTCAGTGAACACATTTTTGATCAAACACGCACCTACGTCCTACTAAAACAGAATACGCACCACTTTCATGGTTAAATAAACAATTTTCACAATTTCATGAAAAGATATTAAACATCACAAATCTGGTTTCCAACAAAAGACACCATATTTCATATAACCATGGCACAAAGTATCAAACACAAACTAAATTATTTTAAAAACTAACTTTGAACCAATCTAATTAAACACAACACACACTAAACTAATTATCTAATTTTCAAACCTCACCTCGGCTTCAAGATGCTCTTGACCAGCAGGGTTTCATGATTGTCAGAAAGTGGTGGTGTGTACTAGCAAGGACTGTCGCTGGCCGGAAAAATTACACGTTGCACCGACGGGGGCTGGCCGGAGCAGCGAAGAGAGATGGCGTCGCCGACTCGGCATGGGGAAATGCCCGCTTATGGTTGCGCATGGCTGAAGGGGTTGTCCTGGAGTAGGGGCAGTGGTAGGAGGGCGCTATAAGGGGGTGTGTCGTGGGGTTGATGGAGAAGGGGTGATCAGACAGTAGGGGATAATTTTTTAATATGGGTTTAAAAAAAACAAAAATTAGGTAAAAGGGGTTAGGGTTCCGGTATTTTTAAAACTGGGTCCAAGATGCGTGAACCTCGTTCACGCATCACCGACCCCGGGAAGATGCGTGAACAGGGTTCACGCATCTTAACCGCGCTGAAGGATGCGTGAATCGCATTCACGCATCCTTCACGAAGTTGATGAAGGATGCGTGAACGGGGTTCACACATCCTACAGTAACTTTTTTTTAAAATTTTTATTTTTATTTTTTTTGTTTTGTTTTATATATATATATATATATATATACGAACAAAACATAAAATTCAGCAGAATTTATCTGCTATTTAATATCCAGCAGAACTGCCATTACAGCAGTCTGGATTCTAACAGAAACCATCACTCAGGGCTCTCTTTTATAAGAGGGCTTGCCCAGGAAATCATACTGCATTTCCGATGTGGGATTCAGGTTCTCTTTTCCTGCACAGAACATTCTGCATTTCCGATGTGTGATTCTGTTTCAAGTACGTGACTTTGAAAGACTGTAAAATACAAACTATACGACCAATATAAATGAAACTTAAAACATGGATTAAAAATATAATAAATAGTTGAAAATGAAAAGAATTTCGTAAAAAGGGTTGATGAATAATAATTTATAAGCTTTCAAAACCACCAAATTGAAACTTAAAAAAGTTTCAAGTACGTGACTTTGAAAGACTATAAAATAAAAACTATAAGACCAATATGAATGAAACTTAAAACATGGATTAAACATACAAGAAATAGTTGAAAATAAAAACAATTTCATAAAAATTATTGATGAATAATAATTTATAAGCTTTCAAAACCACCAACTTGAAACTTAAAAATGTTTCAAGTACGTGTCATTGAAAGATTATAAAATACAAACTATATGACCAATATGAATGAAACTTAATATACGGATTAAACACATAATTATTAATTACATAATAATTAATTAGTTAATTAGTAAATTAGTAATATTATAAATAATTACAAATATTCATTACAATTATTAGTTATTAATTATTAATAATTAATTAGTTAATTAGTAATATAATTTTTAATTATTATTATAATTATTAATTATATAATTAATGATTATATTACTAATTAACTAATTAATTGTTATGTAATTAATAATTAATAATTATATTACTAATTAACTAATTAATTAATATATAATTAATTTTTAATAATTAATAATTATATTGGTAATTAACTAATTAATTATTATATAATTAATAATTACTAATTATAATTAATAATTATATTACTAATTATAATTAATAATTATATTACTAATTATAATAAATAATTATATTACTAATTAATATATAATAATTATAGTTAATAATTATAGTACTAAATAACCAATTAATTTTTAATAGTTAATCATTATATTGGTAATTATCTACTTAATTATTATATAATTAATAATTAATAATTAATAATTAATAATTAATAATTATAATAAATAATTATAATCACTAATTATATTACTAATTAATCAATTACTTATTTTATAATTAATAATTATATTACAAATTAACTAATTAATAATTATAGATAAATAAAAAATAATTATAATTAATAAATATATTACTAATTAGCTATTTAATTATTATATAATAAATAATAAATAATTATATTTAATAATTATATTATTAATTAACTAATTAATTATTATATAATTAATAATTAATAATTAATAATTATAATTATAATTAATAATTACTATTAAGATTTATATTACTAATTAACTAAGTAATTATCAATTAATAATTATACTACTAATTAACTAATTAACTATTATATAATTATATTACTAATTAACTAATTAATTATTGTATATTAGTAATTAATAATTAATAATTATATTAATTATTAACTAATTAATAATTATATTACTAATTAACTAATTAATTCTTAACTATTTGTTATATGTTTAATCCATGTTTTAATTTTCATTTATATTGGTTTTATAGTTTGTATTTTATAGGCTTTCAAAGGCACGTAAACGTATTTAAGTTTCAAGTTGGTGGTTTTGAAAGCTTATAAATTATTTTTCATTAAATTTTTTTATGAAATTCTTTTTATTTTCAACTATTTCTTATATGTTTAATCCTTATATTAAGTTTCATTCATATTGGTTATATAGTTTGTATTTTATAATCTTTCAAAGACACGTACTTGAAACATTTTTAAGTTTCAAGTTGGTGGTTTTGAAAGCTTATAAATTATTATTCATCAACACTTTTTATGAAATTGTTTTTATTTTCAACTATTTCTTGTATGTTTAATCCATGTTTTAAGTTTCATTCATATTGGTCTTATAGTTTTTATTTTATAGTCTTTCAAAGTCACGTACTTGAAACTTTTTTAAGTTTCAAGTTGGTGGTTTTGAAAGCTTATAAATTATTATTCATCTACCCTTTTTACGAAATTCTTTTCATTTTCAACTATTTATTATATGTTTAATCCATGTTTTAAGTTTCATTTATATTGGTCGCATAGTTTGTATTTTACAGTCTTTCAAAGTCACGTACTTGAAACAGAATCCCACATCGGAAATGCAGAATGTTCTGTGCAGGAAAAGAGAACCTGAATCCCACATCGGAAATGCAGTATGATTTCCTGGGCAAGCCCTCTTATAAAAGAGAGCCCTGGGTGATGGTTTCTGTCAGAATCCAGACTGCTGTAATGACAGTTCTGCTGGATATTAAATAGCAGATAAATTCTGCTGAATTTTATGTTTTGTTCGTGTATATATATATATATATAAAACAAAACAAAAAATAAAAATAAAAATAAAAATTTTAAAAAAAAGTTACTGTAGGATGCGTGAACGCGGTTCACGCATCCTTCATCAACTTCATGAAGGATGCATGAACGCGGTTCACGCATCCTTCAGCGCGGTTAAGATGCGTGAACCCTGTTCACGCATCTTCCCAGGGTCAGTGATGCGTGAACGGGGTTCACGCATCTTGGACCCAGTTTTAAAAATACCGGAACCCTAACCCCTTTTACCTAATTTTTGTTTTTTTAAAACCCATATTAAAAAATTGGAGGGGAGTGCGGATGCGCACTGGTTAGCCGAAGCAGGGAAAGAGGTACTATGTTGAGGGTTAAGACCACACCAGAAAGGCATTGTACATGGGTTCGAGTTCTCTGTAGGTGCACCGGGAAGGGCACTGGGTTCACCGGAGGGAAGTCGGGAAGGGAGTGCAGTTCACCGGAGGTGCACTGGGAAGGGGGTAGGGTTCGCCGGACGGGGAGCTGGCCAGAGTAGGGTTTAGTGCCGGTGGGAGGGAGGGTGGCTGGAATGGGCGGCAAGCAGGTAGTCGAACGTGCACAAGGAAACACCAGGGGGATGGGTTGTTGCACCGAACTAAGTAGTGGGTCAGGCGGGGTGGTTATGCATTGTATAAGAGGAAGTGGCAAGGCGGGGCGGTTCTGTGCCATGTGAGAAAGAGGGGGACGACCCTTAGGGATTCCTCTTAAAAAAAGAATTAAAATAAAACAGTAAAAAGGAAACTCAATAATAATAATAATAATAATAATTTTTCTTAATAATACGTACCATATTAATAATAATAGTATTACTACTAAAATTAAAAATTATTAATCGTAATAATAAATTAATAATAAATATAATTTTAAAAAATACATTTTAATTCGTGTTGATAATAATAATAATAATATAATCATGAAAATATTAATAATTATCTTAATAATAATAATAATAATTATCTTAATAATAATAATAATAATTAACATAATAATAATAATAATATCATTAATTATTCCTTAATTTTTGTTTTCATTTTTCAACTAATTTTATTATTCTCGACCCCGACCAGGTCGTGTAGTTTGGCCACACGGTCTTCCAGATTGGGCACCGACCATCCACATGCCAAAATGTCACCTGGAAATATTAAAATTTTAAAATATTACCCTAGACTAAACCCAAACCTCAACTGGAAAAATCCGAGACCAAGAAAAGAAATAAATAAAAGAGGGTCCGAGGTCGGGGTGTGACAATTTTCTCCACCATAACACTTTCCACCCCTGGAAAGTCACAACAAAATCTAGACCCAAAGATAAAACTTCTTAAGTGTCACCCACCTCCAAAATTTTAAGCACCTCCAGTTGATCGATCCAAACAGACACTGAAATCCCATGAGTTATAACTCATCCTCAAAACATGAACACCCTAACCACCACCAAGTTGAACCCACACCATCCATTCCAACTAAGGTACAGACAAAGTTAAACCACCTCCGACACTTATTCCCATAATCTTAGTCTAAAGGAGCCGTTTAGGTGTACTCTAATCCAAACCTTTACTCAAGAGGAAGAATTTAGGATTAGGTGGTTCTACATGAGACCACCCACCACCAAATGATAGATGAAAAGAAATTCTGATACTGACACGGGGAGGCCCGAATAGACACCACACTAGAAAGATTGGGCTAACACTAAATTACTTCATGTGTAACTCTGTGAGACCCAGTGTGAGTCTCCCTACCCTTAGAACTGACGAGGTTAACCCAACTTGAAAGCATTCCATACGGACCAAAAACCCCCACTTTGATGGGGGAGAAGGGAAGGGCCCAACTGGTAGAGCCTCACAACTACCGCCATCACCATATCAACAACGTCGCACCCTCATAAGAACACAAACCATGCCACACTAAGAACAAAGATAAAACCAATGCCCTTTTTCACTGTTGGGGTTCTTCTAACTACGCGCCAGCTTCACTACGGTACCTATGTCTAGAGCACCGATGATTGAAGAATCTCCTGCCTCGTAGTTAGGCTTCAGAAATTTCGGAAACATAAAACACGGACCAAAATTTCACTAAAAAAAATTCCAATAAAACAAATGTTTCGAAGAGTTTTTACAATAGCCATTATTACAACTGAAGGAAAAGAAACACCACAAAATGCCACAAAAGACGAACATTACATCCAAGAATCGTTACAAAGAGAAAATCTCAAAATGATCCCAAAAAATATCCCTACTCCTGCTGACGGGATGAGGTGACCTTATACGATCCAAGTCTGGCTTCAACGTGCTTCTTGGAAACACCTCAGCAGAATCACTGCAAGTGACCCAGACATCCACAGGTGTGGCAGGGTCTCAGAGCACTCAGCCACGTCGGCCTATTGTGACCCTGCCTACCACATTGGTGATAGATCATGGGATTACGCTGTGAAGAAGATGAGTGAAGGTCTGAAGGCCTCTTGATTTCTCTATTAGAGCCACCAACATCAAGTCGCTTCCCATTATTCCTCTCGCCATCCACTGCACTGCTTCCCATGGCCAGGGGAGGATTCACCACCTCATGTTCTTATGCTAACTCAGCTTCAGCTAGAAAGGATTTCCCTACAACATCCAAGAATGTGGTTAGGTTGAGCTCTACCACTTTTGACTGCAGTTCAGGTCGGAGCCCAAACTCAAATTGTCGAGCGTTTTCGGGATCATTTGCAACAACCATTGGTCATATGGAACCAGGTCTGAGAAGTGTCGATAGAATTCTAATATTGATTCAACTCCCTATTGAACATAATAATACTTCATCCTCTTCCCCAGATTTTTCAACTCAGGGGAATATTGTTGGTTAAATGAAGACTTGAAGAACACCCATGGGAGATATTCTCGAGTCTTGCTTCGAGACACAGACTTCGACCATTTCTAGGTTGGACCTTAAAGCATAAAGGTAGCCAACTTCACCATCAATGAATCAGGAAACACAATGAAACTGAAGTTCCTCTCAATCTTCTATAACCACTCCTCTGCCTCAAGAGGATCGTCTTGACCATAAAATAGGGGAGGGTTCAAATTTCGGAATTCCATAACATAGTCTATAGGTTGATCAACTGGAGGATTTTTTAAGGGTGCACCACCTGAAGTTGCACCTTGGGAATCCATCAAACCTTCGTGGGGGTGAACACTAAGGAACAAGGAAACAAATAACTTAATCAAAACATGGTCATTTACATTTCAAATTCAACTTTTTACAATTTTCAAAATAAAACTTTACAAATGGTTTTCAGAATTAAAGAAAATCCAAACGATTCACTGGGGAAAGATAATGTCGATGGGTGGCTCAGACATATGATTGACGGCCATACACTAGTCACGCCACCATCACAGAGAGAAGTCTAGGTAAATTTCCCCAGCACCCCATGGCTTTCCAGGCCCTACGAGCTTACGGGGATACTTTCCCAACTCTCTTTTCATTTCCCAACATAAAAAAAATTCAAAGGAACCAAAAAGACACCAAAAACCCAAACATCCCATGGTAACCCAAGTTTAGGAATGAGAAAGGGTTCTTGACATCATTACTATTATTACACCTCGAGTCCCAACAATCATACTCCTTCTACCATGACAACCCCAAATAACAATGGGTGCTATGAAAAACAAGGTCCGCTCAAGAGCTGACCTGTTCTGATACCATTTTGTCATGAACAAACGCAGGTCGACCCTGAACCTGTCACCCGAACCGATCTGAGAAAAGGCCTAAGGTGTGTTCCCGATACTCTTGGGAAGGCGACAAGATAATTCACACTCAAATTTACCCAAGATATGAAGGTAAAACGGTCCTTGTAGTCTAGCTTGTGTTGTCGAATCCACTGAGACCTAAGAAGATACCTAAGATACACAACCTCTCAGATGGATTTTTGGCTATGAAGTTGCCAACTTTGGGTTGATTTTAGATGGTTTTAAATTATCACTAACATATTTAAGTTAATTCAAACTAAGATAATGAGTTTATCTTAGGTTTTCACTCAGGTTGGATTGGATGAATTCTTTTTTTAAAGATTTCAATTTCATTAACTCGAGAAGGATTCATTCAATGAATTCAAACTAACCTCATAACCTATTGTTTAAACACCTTCACAACCACATGATAATCACCTATACACTTTTAGTATCATTTTAATGATAACTCCAATGTAAATGATCTTATTATCACATAAAAGTGGGGTGATTAAATTCAATATAGAAGAGGAAGAGAGAAAATCATTGAATAAAAGAAACTCAAATAAAATAAATTAATAAACATTTAGAGAGTGAGAAATAAAATTCAATACATGCCCTTTCTTCTCCCTTGGAGAAAACCATAAAATAGTTAGCCCTCCATTGATGAAATTTTCTCAACGGAAGCGGGAAGTAGACTTACGAGGGTGGAATTGGGGAAGTTAAAACAACAACAAAAATCGATCACTCAACCGTTGTGTGATAAATCTCACAAAGTATGGTGTGAATAAATTCACACTTTTAGGAAATGGTATCAAATTTATATTTATAAGAACATAATAAGAGTAAATTAAGAACTTTTATTAAGAAAATAAGGTGAATTGAAACAACTTACATGAGAAAAAATGCGATTAAGAACACAAAGCAGCAACATACCACTACAATGAAACCAAGCACCAAATATGATAAACTCCTCCACCAACACTTCCTTAAATATGAATTTTGGGAGCCTTGGGTAGAGACTCCAATATTACAAAGAATATCACTTGATTATGGTAGGCCTAGGGTGGTGGAAAGTAAGGGAGAGTGGACTTCTTTATCCTTGACTAGAAATGGAATCCGGCTTGCATCCACAAAATAGACGCGCCTAGATGGACTTATAGATGGCCGAATTAGAGTGGGACATAGAATAAAAAAGTGAATCTCCTGATGTATCCTAGATCTCTATAAAATTTCATCCCAAATTAATTTGTGGTTACCGAGATATGATTAAATTGGTGAGCTATTTTTATGGACAGCAGAATCTGGCCTAGAATTTTATCGCTAACTTGGGACACCTTAATAAGCACAATGGAGGCCTAATTAGCACTTTATTAGGCATAATTATATGTATCTATATATGTCTTATATCATCTCAAGAAATTTGGGCTTCATTGGGTCTTTATTATGGGACCCACATTTTCATCAGTGGGCTAGTGTCCAATCTGCCTTCTCCAGAATTGTTTCCTTTCATCGACAAATATACCCATCATCCTATATGAATCCTCCATTTATCATTGAATGATAAATGTTCATATTGAAGTTTATATATATTTCTAAAAATACCAAATTAAGATATGGATAATAACATTCCTTAAAATCAGATGACTCATTGGGCCTAAACTGGGGTACATTTGGCATGAAGTGAACAAATGATGAGAATGAATGTTCAAAATTAAAATCCACTAACTCAGGCCCATAAGATCAAAAATAAACATTTAATACCATTAAAAGTTAATTAAAATATTTATTTTTATTGTCTAATCACAACCCCCAAATTAATATTTTCAAGTCTCGAGCAAAATGTATCTCTACAATATGAAATCTGAATTCCCTTTTCCAAAAACATTTTAATACAAAATGATCACCAAAAACCCTTATACCAAAAAATCATGAAACAAATCAAAATATTTTAATACAAGATAGTTTCATAAGTATATCCCAATCCCAATCCCTTTCCTTTTTTCAAATTCATCACCCTATTTCATCCAATATCAATTAAGAGTGATGATGTGTTGTGCATCGCATTAGGCAAGGGGGTTATAATTTATTCAAGGGGGGAATGATGAAAGTTCTAGGTCGAATCACATTTCAATATTAAGATGAGTATTCAATTTTTTTATTGTTTTTTTCTTTTTTTTTTGTTTTTTGTTTTTCAATTTTTCCATGGTAATTGAAATTGCACTCAAAAGAGTCAACCCTTGTAGCGAGACTTTGCCGATGACTCCCAGGCTCAAACACCTTAGGGAACCAAGTGAATCCCACATACTCAAGCATTATATCAAGTTAACTCAGTAAAAAACAAAGTCAAATTACCATAAATAGAGATACAATTACTAACTCTGGGCCAGATAACTATGGAGTCACGATCCCCAAGTGCCGAAAGCCACGCATTAGGTTATTTCATTGCTCTACGCGCACATTTATTGTTTTATTTTGAATACTCATATTAAAACTAAAATGATCACTAAACATATGCTATTTATTTAGGGGACACCATGAACTTAAACTAATACCCCACTATCCAAAGGACGTGCATTGTGATTCTTTTTTATTTAGATGAAAATATAAATAATGAAATATCACATTAAACAGCCACACTTTCCAAAATCTATGCTCATGAAATATACATGGATTAAAATAAGAATCAGGTCATGATAAATTATTTGATATTCAGTTTCAAATTGCACAATGTCTATTATCATGTTCAATGTTAAATGAATTTTTCCTTCCATTAAGGACCTTTTTTTTCAAATCATTTATTTTTTTGACACAAAAGCAATTTTTTTTTTAATTTTATCTCCCCCAACTTAAAATAACGTTGTCTCCAGTGTTTAAAGAAAAGAAAATTTAGAAGGGGGTAGAGACAGAGAATGGAAGTTTAAAAAGGAAATTGAAAATGAGGATCATGGAATGAAGTCACCAGGTGGTTGAAGTTGAAATTATTGCTGGTCCCTTTTAATCCATTGATCTCCGTGTCACTCTGAGAATTCCCTAGTGGAATAAGAAAAAAAAACAAAACAATATATATATATATATATAGATATATATATATTTCTTCATATAATAAAAAAAGTAAAATATAATTATATATACAAAAATTATAGAATAAGGAAGCACTATAAGTCGTAGGTTAGTGGTAAGAGCGCGCCCCTATCCCCCTTTGGTCCTAGGTTCGAGTCCCTGTGGCTTCACTGGTTTTGAAGGGGTTTGCCCCATAACCTACGATGTAGCATTTTAATTTTTTTTATTATTATATTTTTTATTTATTTTAACCTACAAACACATAAAAAATAAAATGAACTGATGATACATTTCCTTCTTTTTAAATTTCTGGGTAAGGTATTATTCAAGGATCACACCACATGACACGGATGAATATGTCACTCCCCTTTCATACCCATCCATACTCATAATATAAGAACAGGTCAACGGTCTATTTTTTTTACAATATAAAAAGGATTCATTAATCCTATTTAAAATATAAAGTTTATTAAAACAACAAAATAATTGGAAACTTGAAAACCATGGGTTTCCACCAATGCAGTTCTTTGTTTAACATTGTTAGATCAACTTGAATCCTAAATCTATCAATTTTTTCCTGGTTCATAGGTAGAATCAATTAACTCAACCTCTATTTTGTTGGGCAAAAATCCCTCAAGGTAACATTGAAGTATTTTTGGGTTGATTGTGTTTGTTGACAAAGCAGGTTCTCATGGATATTTGTCGAGTTCCCGAGAAGTTGTTGACAATCCATGTTGACAAAGAACGATGACAAAGGAAAATGCGATCTGGAGGCGGTACAAAAAGAGCAGTACAAGGTGGCGCCGTTTCCCAGTGTTTGCCAAATTTTTGGGGTCCAAAATTTGGAGTTCGGTGAGCATCGCGAAAAGAGGATTTCAATGAAGAGCACAATTTAATATGGCAAAGGCATGAATTTCGCGAAGATAGGATGCATGGTTTGGAAATCGCGAAGACCAGAAGAATGGAGGCGGTGTTGCTTCGCGATTACGTCAAGCTTCGCGAATGGCAGAGGCTGAAGCGCATCGCGGCGGAGAAGGGCTTGGCGAGAGAGCTTCGCGGCGAAGGCGCGAGCCGCGAAGGTAAGTTGACGGTGATTCATCGCGACTACGTCAAGCTCCGCGAACGGAAGATTGCCGTAGAGCTTCGCGATTTGGACAGAATTCCGACAGAAACTTTGGAGCTTCGCGATTTGAGATGACGTGGCGTTGACTTCGCGTGGAAGGGACGAGGGTCGGTGGAATCGCCTATAAATAGAGGCCGACCCCTTCAGGCGAAGTAGAGAGAATTTTCAGAGAAAATACTTTGCTCTCGATTTGCGAAGGTGGTTCGCGGAGCCAGTGTGCTTCGCGAAAGAGGTGCTTCGCGGCGGCTATTGTAGCTCCGCGAAACCTGCGAGCTCCGCGTTGGCTTACTTAGCTTCGCGAGGGTCGTTGCTTTGCGACG
The DNA here is from genome assembly GCA_963277665.1 of Viscum album. NCBI lineage: Eukaryota > Viridiplantae > Streptophyta > Magnoliopsida > Santalales > Viscaceae > Viscum > Viscum album. The sequence goes on along the minus strand of OY728136.1, from coordinate 1,121,776,550 downwards.
GCTTGAGCATCGCGAAAGAGCTTCGCGAGTGAGCTTCGCGAGCGAGCTTCGCGAAAAGTCAGGAGCTTCGCGAAGGCTTGGTTGAGCTTTGCGAAATTGGGATCCTCGCATTGTAGGGTGTTTTGCGAAGGTCTTTCCAAAGGTTGTTTGCCCAGTGGATAGTGGCAAAGGGGTATTCATCTACGGGTGAAAGTTGAACTTCAACAGAGCATCTACATACAAAGAAAGATGCATTCCTTAATGGCAATGAAGAGACCTACAGGTCTATAAACTGTGATTGGATTCCCTTCCAAGAGCAGTGATCTTAGGAAGAGGAAGAAGGTGATCCTCTCCACCGGCAGTGAGCCAGGGAGAGAGAAACAGGGAGTGACCCTTGGGAAAGCAGTGAGCTGACCCTAAATTTTGTAAAGGCAGTGAGCCTGGGCATAGAAGTGATCTAGCCCGAACCTTGTAATCCACAGCTAGTGAAGATTAGTGGAATTTGGTACGACCGGCAACCTGTCGGCATATGCTCCTTGGACGTAGCCCTTAGCGGTGAACCAAGTAAAATTGCTGTGTCCTGTGCTTGCTTTACTTTATATATATATCGTGCAGCAGGAAAAAGAGAGAAGAGTGTTTTGCTTAACAGCGAAACAAGATCTGAACGGGCATTAATTTTTAATTGGCCATACCCTGATTCACCCCCCCTCTCAGGGTATCCAGCCTAGTGGACCTAACATATTTCCTATTTATTGAATGATTCAATTAATGGGTTTAACCTATGACCATTGACCTTGAAAATGTGACCACTTGTGGGATCATGAATCTCTACCACCCCATGGGGGTACACATGATGTGCTATGAAAGGACCTGACCATCTAGACCTTAACTTTCTTGGGTGTAAATGAAATTTTGAACTATACAAGAGCACAAATTTTCTGGGTTTAAATTTTTTGACTTTGATATTCCTATATTGGTAGGCTTTAACTCTATCTTTATTGATCCTTGAATTTTTATAAGCCTCCATCCTTAGTTCCTCAAGTTCATTAAGATATAATTTCCTTTTTTTTTCTGGCCAATGAGAGGTCATAATTTATTTTCTTAATTGCCCAAAAAGCCTTGTGCTCAATTTCAATGGGTAAATGACATGATTTTCCATAAACCAACCAATATGGTGACATTCCTAGGATGGTTTTTTATGCTCTATGATATGCCCAAAGAGCATCCAAGAGTTTCTCGGACCAATCTTTCCCTGAGGTATTGACTGTTTTTTCAAGAATTTGCTTAATCACCATATTTTCTAACTTAGCTTGACCATTGGTTTGAGTATAGGAGTTAGTGGAAACCTTTTGAGAAATCCCATACTTAGACATGAGTGAAGAGAATGGTTGGTTGAAGAAATGGGTTCCACATTCACTAATGATAGCTCTAGGAATTCCAAATCTATAAAATATATACTCTTTCAGAAATAAAATCACAACTTGATGATCATTAGACTTAGTGGGAATGGCCTCAATCCATTTTGAGACATAATCAACAACTAAGAGGATGTACAGATATCCCCTAGATTTTGGGAAGGGACCCATGAAATTTATTCCCCAGCAGTCAAAGATTTCAATTACTAAGATGGGAGTGAGTGGCATTTGATTCCTTTTGGTGATGGACCCTACTTGTTGACACTTATGACAGCTTTGAAAAAATGTGTAGGAGTCCCTTGAGAGTGTGGGATAGAAGAGACCACACTAAAGAACCTTATCAGAAGTTTTCTTAGAGGAAAAGTGACCTCCACATGCCCCACTATGACAGAATTTAAGGATGGACTCTTGTTCAGATTCTGGAACACACCTCCTAATGACTTGTTCAAGGCAGAACTTATAGAGGTATGGATCATAAAACACATAGTTCCTAACATCATAAATGAATTTCCTTCGAGCTTGAGTCCCCAATAATTTTGGAATGACTCCTATAACTAAGAAGTTTGCTAGGTCAGCATAACAAGGGCAGTCACTCACAGAGTATAGGTGTTCATCAAGGAATGAATTGGACATAGAAAGGTGATTTTAGTTGCCTTTGAATTCCATCCTAGAGAGGTGATCAGCTAAAAAATTTTCAACACCCTTTTTTCCTTGATTTTGAGATCAAATTCTTGAAAGAGAAGAACCCACCTAATCAGTCTAGCCTTGGCATCTTGTTTTTTGAAAAGGTATTTCAGTGCAGAATGGTCAGTGAACATAGTGATGGGGAATCCTAAGAGTTAGGACCTAAACTTATCTAAGGCAAACAAAATATAAATTAACTCCTTTTCAGGGGTTGTGTAGTTGATTTGGGAATCATTTAAGGATTTTATTGCATAAGAAATGACATAAGGAGTTTTATCACAACGTTTTCCTAACACAGCTCTTACAACAAAGTCACTGGCATCACACATAAGTTCAAAAGGAAGGTTACAATTTGGAGATTTCATAATGAGAGGAGAGGTGAGAGAGTATTTGAGGGTTGAGAATGAACCCTCAGAGCTTTTAGACCAAAAAAATGGAGCATCCTTTACTAGGAGATCACAAAGGGGATGAGAGATTGAACTAAAGTCCTTGATGAATCTTCTATAAAAATTGGCATGTACTAAGAAAGACCTCACTTCTTTAACAGTTCTGGGTGATGGAAGGTGACGAATGATGTCAACCTTTTCTTTATCAACTTCAATCTCCCTACCTGAGACTATATGACCAAGGAATAATCCCTATTTAACCATGAAATGGCATTTTTACCATGTTTAGGACCAGATTCATTTCTTCACATCTGGAAAAAACTCTCTCCACATTCCTAATACATCCCTCAAATGTATCCCCAAGGACAGAGATGTCATCCATGAAGACCTCAATAAAATCCCCTACCATGTCTGAGAAAATTCCCATCATGCACCACTAGAAGGTTCTAGGGGAATTGCATAACCCAAAGGGAATGTGTTTGAAAGAAAAGGTGCCGAATGGACATGTGAATGTAGTCTTCCCTTGATCCTATAGGGACACCTCAATTTTATTGTACCCCAAGTACCCATATAAGAAACAGTAGAAGGAATTATATGCGAATCTCTCAAGGACTTGGTCAATGAATGGTAAGGGGAAATGGTCCTTCTTGTTAAATGAGTTTAGCTTCCTATAGTCGATGCAGACTCTCTAACCACTACTCACCATTGTTGGAAGAATCTCTCCATCCTTATTGGTTATCACTATGATTCCTGCCTTCTTAGGAACTACTTGGATTGGGCTCACCCACTCACTCTCAGCTATGTGATAGATGATACCAGCTTTTTACAATTTTAGAAGTTCCTTCCTTTCTACCTCCATGAGATTAGGGTTGAGTCGCCGTTGAGGTTGACGACATGGCTTTGAATCAGATTCCAGAACAATCCTATGAGTCCCGATAAGTGGGTTAATCCTAGGAATATCATACAGGGTCTAACCAATGGCTTTATTATGTTTCCTAAGGACATCTATAAGCATACTCTCATGATTGGATTAAAGATAAGAATAAATGACAATAGGATGTGTTTTATTTTCCCCTAGGAAGGCATACTTGAGTGCAATGGGAAGTTCCTTCAATTCAATATAAGGTTGGTTCAGAATTTCAGCAGAAGATTGGGACATTGGATCAAGATCAATTTTTTTTCCTAGAGTTTTAGATAGGATTGATTCCCAACATGTAGAAGTTTCAACTACTAGATTGGCTTGATCAGATTTAGGGAAGGAAGTTGGAGTGGTCTCCATGAAAGTGGTTTCCTGAAAGGTTTCACTAATTTTTGGACTTAAGACTTCATCATAAGAGCAATTTGAAAATGATTCAAGGCAAGGAGATAAACTTCCTTCATGTGAACAAAGGAAGTCAATCTCATCCTAACTTAAATATCCATCAAATATTCCTTGATGTTCTATGGATTCATTATCAATGCTTCCTATCATGTTTACTTAATGAATGTCCTCTTCATCCCCTATTTGTGAACTTGTATTATAGATGTTCAAGTCTAGACTCATGTTTCCAAAGGTGATGGTCATGTTCCCATTTCATACTCAGATAACAAATTTAATTGTTGCAAGGAAAGGATGACCAAGGATGATTGGGGTTTTTTTCCTTATTTCCTAAATTTGGATGGTTGTCAAGGACAATGAAGTCAGCAGGGTAGATGAAGTTTTCAACCTTTACCAGAATGTCCTTTAAAATCCCCTTTGGAACCCTAATACTATGATCAGTAAGTTGAAGTGTGGTATATGTGGGTTGGATCTCTTTTAGGCCTAACTGGTAGAACACAGCATAGGGGATGAGATTGACACTAGAACCTAGGTCACACAAGGCCTTGACAACTTTGCTCTCTCCTAGTTCAACATTGATGTAATGGCAACCTGGGTCTTTCAACTTAGGATGAATGGTCCCTTGAATGGTGGTACTCACATTATCAGCCAAAAGTACTTGGGGTTTTTATGTGAAATTTTTCTTTTAAAAGTTCACAAGTTTTTAAGGTAATTTGAGTAGGAAGGTATGGTTTGGATTGCATCGAGAATGGTAATGTTCAACTTGACTTGTGAGAAGATTTCCCTCAATGTTTCACTCAATTTAGTCTTGGTTTTCCCCCTCATGCATTGAGTAAATGGTGTAGGTTGTGGGGTTATTTGTTGAAGAGTTGTTTCTTTCACATTGTTATCAGTTTCCTCAATTTGATCTTGTGGTTCATTTGAATTTTCATTAGATTTTGAAGATTCAAATGGTTTCTAACTTATTTGTTTAGGTTTCTCAATTTATTTCCCACTTCTTAAAACTATCATAGCCTTTAGTTGTTCATGATTTGTTTCAGTGCAACTTGACTCTCCCATTAAATTTGAGGATGCTACTACCTGAGAAGGCATGAGTTCCTTTCTATTTTTTATGGTTTAAAGTTCTTGTTTAAGGGAAAAGAATTCTGAGTTCATCCTTTCCATTTGTTTGCACAGTTGTTCTAGTAGGCTTTGTGTAATAGTTTGGGTTGGTGCTTGAGAAGATTGGTTTATCCCAGGGGGTATTTTGGAGGTGGGATGGTTTGTTGAAAATGGGTCGGTGGTTGTTGGTATTGGATAGTTTAGGTTTGGAACTGGTTTTGTGTTTGGTAGATCTGATGGGGGTAGGGATTTTGTCATTGTGGTTGGCTAGGTTGTTGGTTATCTTTCCAGTGGAAGCCTAGGTGTTCATTATACCTTGGGTTGAAGTTGTTTTGGTATTGAGGCTTTTGAAAGTTTAAATCATTTACTTCTGATGGGGGTCCTCCTATAAGAACATCCTTTATGGATGGAATGGTTTGGTAGTTGTCTGTATTATGGTCATGTTTGTCACAAATTGTGCAAACAGGGTCTAGAGTTTGGATTTCATGGACTTTCCTAAGGTCTATCTCTTCAACCTTCCAAGAGAGTGCTGTGATTTTAGCCCTAAGGATTTCCTCTTCTCTAAGTATATGAATTCTAGTAGTTATTTGTGGCTTTTCAGAATAATGTGAAGTTCCCCATGTTTGGTTTTGTTCAACAAGGCTTTCTAGATACTCATAATCATTATTTGGGGATTTGTTTTTAAAGGTTCCATTACACATCATGTCAATGAATTGTTTGTTCTGCAGACCCAACCCTTCATAGAAATTTTGAACTTTTTCAGGTATAAAAAATCCATGATGTGGAACCATGTTTAGGATGTCTTTGAACCTCTTCCATGTTTCGTAGAATGAATCTCCCTCTTTTTCAAAAAAGTTTTGGATGCTCATTTTAAGTGCAATTGTTTTGTGTTGGGGAAAGTATTTTTGGTAGAATTCTTTTTGTAATTGGTCCCAAGAGTTTTTGGATGATGGTCTCAAATTTTTTAGCCAATTTTTAGCTTGATCTTTTAAAGAAAAAGGAAATATACTCATCTTAGCGGATTCTAGTTGATGTGGGGGACACATGGTTTCAACAATGTCATTGAACTACTTAACGTGAAGGCAGGGCATCTCAGACTCCATTCCATGGAATGTGGGAATATGGTTTAGGACATGGGGTTTAAAGATATAGTTGGCATCTACTAGGGAGTTGTGTCTAATGCATGAGGTGGCATTGGTCTAGGCAGGTTTGAGGTAGTCATTCATGGTTTGATCAACTACATTCCCCAAGTTTGGGGCTGCCTCATTTGGGTTTCCATTGTGGTTCCCACCCGGGTTTATGAGTTGGTTTCTTTAAAGACCTTCCATTGAAATGGGATCAATTTTTTACTCTGGAGTATTAGGAATATTAGGATCTAATGGAAATATTTCCCTTGGTGTACTTGACTCCCCAACCTCAGGACCTTCCACCCTAACTAGTCTATTTGAATTATCTTGGGTGTAGGCGGACATGCGCCAAAAGGAAAAAAAGTGAGAAAGGGGAAAGATAAGAGATATTGGGTGAGAATAGAAGAATTGGGGTGAGGAAAGAAGGTTTTGGTCTAAGGTACTAACTTGTTCCTTGGAAATGGAGCCAAAATTTGATTCACACTCAAATTTACCCAAGAGATGAAGGTAGAATGGTCCTTGTAGTCTAGCTTGGGTTGTCAAATCCACTGAGACCTAAGAAAATACCTAAGATACAAAACCTATGAGATGGATTTTTTGATATGAAGTTTAAAAATTTGGGTTGATTTTAGATGGGTTTAAAGTATCACTAACAGATTTAAGTTAATTCAAATTAAGATAATGAGTTGATCCCATGTTATCACTCGGGGTGGATTGGATGAATTCCTTTTTTAAAGATTTCAATTTCATTAACTCAAGAATCATTCATTCAATGAATTCAAAGTAAACTCATCACCTACTGGTTAAACACCTTCACAAACACATTCTAATCACCTATACACTTGTAGGATCATTTTCATGAGCACTCCAAGGTAAAGTATCTTATTAGCACATAAAAGTGCGGTGATTAAATTCAATATGGAAGAGGAAGAGAGAAAATCATTGAATAAAAGAAACTCAAATAAAAGAAATTAATAAACATTTAGAGAGTGAGAAATGACATTAAATCCATCTCCTTTCTACTCCCTTGGATCAACCCATAAAAGAGTTAGACCTCCATTTATGACATGTCTTCAACGGAAGCGGGAAGTATACTTACGAGGGTGAGATTGAAGAAGTAAAAACAACAACAAAAATCGATCACTCCACCGTTGTATGAAAAATATAAAAAATTATGGTGTGAATAAATTCACACTTTTAGGAAACGGTATAAAAGTGATATTTAGAAGAAAATAATAAGAGTAAAGGAAGAAATTTTATTAAGAAACTAAGGTGAATTGAACAACTTACATGAGAAAGAAATGCGATTACAAACACAAAGCGACATCATAACACTACAATGAAACCAAGCACCAAAGATGATAAAATCATCCATAAAAACTGCCTTAAATAGGAATTTTGGGAGCCTTGGGTCGAGCCTCCAACATTAAAAATCATCCCACTTTATTATGGCAGACCTAGGATGGTGGAAAGTAAGGGAGAGTGGACTTCTTTATCCTTGACTTGAAATGGAAGTCAGCTTGCATCCACCAAAAAGACACGACTAGATGACCTTTTATATGGTATAATTAGAGTGGGGCATATAAAAAAAAGGTGAAGATCCGGATGTCTCCTAGAACTCTGTGAAATTTCAGCCCAAATTAATTTGTGGTTTCCGTGATATGATTAAATTTTTGGGCTATTTTTCTGGGCTGCAGAATCTGGCCCAGAATTTTATCTCTAACTTGGGACGCCTTAATAACCACAATGGTGTCTGAATTAGCACTTTCACCTCAATAATTATATGTTCCTATATATGTATTATATAATATTAAGAAATTTGGGCTTCATTGGATCTATATTTTGGGACCCACATTCTCATCAGTGGGCTGGTGTCCAATCCACCTTCTCCAGAATTGTTTCCTTTCATCGCCAAATATCCCCCATCATCTTTTATGAGTACTCCATTGATCCCTAAATGAAAAATGTTCATATTTAAGTGTATATCCATTTCTAAAAATACCAAATTAAAATATGGATAATAACATTCCTTAAAATCAGATGAATCATTGGGCCTAAATTGATGTACATTTGGCATGAAGTGCACAAATGATGAGAATTAATGTTCAAAATTAAAATCCACTTACTCAGACCCATGAGATAAAAAATGAACATTTAATACCATTAAAATTTAATTAACATATGTATTTTTATTGGCTAATCACAAGCGCTAGGGCATCCACAAAGAACAAAAGGGGAATGATTTCGCCCAATAAAAATGAACTAAGCAGCATAAATAAAATAGAACAACATGGAATAAATAAATGACACAAAACAAAAAGAAAGGACAACAATACATACTAACCTGGACACAACCAAAACTCCACATGACCATGAGAGTCACTCTCCAACACCCAAACCAAATGTCTCCCAAGGTGATCCAAACTAGAGGTGGAACCCGCAAGAGAAACTAAAAACAAGAAAACACTATATTCATGAGTATTAAAACTCGCACATGAGCCTCAACCCAGTTGGTGAGGAATCTTAAGTGAATCCAGGTGACTTGGGATCAAATATAGGTGGAGGAACAATTTCTGGGTACTGTAGCAGTACTGTAGCAGGCACTGTAGCGGGAACTGTAGCAGATACTGTTTGACACTGTGCAGCTAGGAATTTGCCCCCGTTTCGGCCTTCAGGCCACCGATTTGGTCCCTGAGTCCTTTAAGGCCTCCGGTCCACCCAAGACTTCGGGACAGTAAGGCCTTTGGGACACATCAATGCCTTCAGGCCACCTTTAGTGCAGATGAAAACCAGACAACCTACAAGGAACAGTCTCTATAAGAGGATGAGCAAGAAGCTTTCACCGCAACAGAAGCTACACAGATTGCAAGAATGAGTGGGTATGGAACCTGCCATCGGGACAAGCCTGTGCATGCATGGGATAGCCTAGCTGAATAGCCATGCTAAGGTGGATAGCTGATTTCACGATGAAGATGCTGGGAGGAGCAGTTCCAAGTATTTAGTCTAGGTTGTATGTAATGTTTGAAGCCTACAGGCAATGAATTTCTCTAAGGCCTACAGGGCCATGTAATACTTACTCCTAAGGGAATTTTAATGGTTACACCACACCCCTTGAAAGGTGGATTATCAAAAAATCAATAAAAAATGAAGGCCTTTGGGCCATTGGATGGATGAGTATTAAAACTCCATAGGTGTTCCCAAGTAATTTATTCCTAAAGAACTACCTTTAAATAAAGAATTTATTAATTCCAGGATTGAACTAAATTATTTAAAATATGGGTTTCCACACACACTTTCATTTACAAAATGATTAATTTTCCATTTCCCTTTTTAATTTAAAAACATTCTAATGTTTAAATGGACAAGGTGCATTACCTTTTAAAACATTTTCATGAACAATTTAAAATCTAAATATATATATTGTTAGTCAAGAGAAAAACCACACACAACACACCACTCACAATAAGGGCAATGGGAAAGTAGCAACGGAGACCAGCAACTGAACTAGGCCCCTCAATTTTCTTCCACATAAAAATAAGCACTAAAGTAAACATGGGTTGAACCTAGGATCTCGTGAACAATCCAGAACGTACTATAGGTGTGACGCATCCTAAAGGCATGCCTATTCTCGATGACGTCATAACGCCCAAATGATCATTGTTTCCCTACCTGGCCTAACCGAGGGGCCCAATCCCCTAGCAGAGCAAAGTCTTTACTGAGGGCCACTAGCCAGTGCGTATTCTAAACTAGTTCCGCAATAATTCTCAGAAGATTCACTTACTATGGCAGGTTTCCATGTCAACACGTGTAATAAAATGAGGGTGAGTCAACAATTTCAAATAAGCAACCAATTCCAATGCACAAACATCACGTACAACAACCCACAAAATCGACGTGCACAGTAAAGTCACCCCCGAGTCACTCCAAAGAGGATTTTAAAAATAATTTATTTTTATTAAATTTCCAAATGGGCCTTAACCAACTTTAAGGAAAAACGTAATTTCTCAAGAGAAACCAAAACATTTTCTCACACGTCAGAAGAAAACATTTACCATCAAACCAGAACCACACTTTAAAATCTGTGAATTATGTTTAAAGGCCAAATGGGCACTCTTTGACTCTTGTGCATCAATTCATCAAGAAAATAATCCAAGTGATGTGTATAAAACAAACAACTTCTTTTACATCAAGTAATTATTCCAAAAATAATTATCTAATATTATTCCTCATTTATTGAAAATGAATGAAATACCAAGAAATTAATAAATTTTAAATTTAAAGGTGAGTGTAGTGGGGAATATACCTGGACTCGCAGTCCAAACACAATGATGTGACATTACTCGTACAAGTGCACAAGTACGCACTAGCCGATGACCGCAGTATTGTGGGTTTACCTTGCCAACACACTGCAACAAATGCACAACAACTAAAAACACATAACCACTAACTTAAAACAATCCAAACGAACAAACAGTGAAAAAACCACCTCAACATGTTTCAAAACATACTTCGTACCATCTTCACTATTTAATAAACTACTTTAAAATTTATAAAACAAATCGAAAGAGAAACCCACAGCTTTTAAAAAACAAAAAACATTCAACGAACACATTTTTAATCAAATGCACACCTACGTCCTACTAAAACAGAATACACACCACTTGCACAGTTAAATAAACTAATTGAAAAATTTCATGAAAATATATTAAACATCACAAATCTGGTTTCCAACAAAACACACCTTATTTTACATAACCATGGCACAAAGTATCAAACACAAACAAAATTATTTTAAAAATTAACTTAGCACCAATCTATTTAAACACAACACATACTAAACTATTTATCTAATCTTCAAGAAAGAAACAACACAAACCTCACCTCAGCTCAGAGATGCACTCGACCAGCATGGTTGCGGACTGTTGGAAAGTGGCGGTGCGCACCAGCAGGGACTGTCGCTGGCCAGAAAAAGTACATGTTGCACCGGTAGGGGCTAGCCGAAGAAACGAAGGGAGATGGCGGCAGTGACTCGGCAAGGGGAAACGCTCGCCGGTGGTTGCGTGAAGTTGAAAGGGGTCAGCTGGTAGTAGGGGTAGCAACAAGAGGTTGCTAAAAGGGGGTGCGTTTTGGTGTTGATGGAGGAAGGGGTGGTCGGAAATCAGGTGATGGAGGGGAGCTCGGCTACGCGCTAGTCGGTCAGAGTAGGGAAAGAGGCACTATGTAGAGTGTTAAGACTACACCAGAAAGCCATTAGACATGGGGTCGGGTTCTGTATAGGTGCAATAGAAAGGACGCTTGGTTCACCGGAGGCACGTTGGGAAGGGAGTGGGGTTCTTCAGTGGCATACAGGGAAGGGGGTAGGGTTCGCCATATGGGGAGCTGGCCGGAGTAGGGTTTAGTGCCGGTGAGGGGGAGGGCAGTTGGAATGGGAGGAAAGTAGGCAGGGGGAGTACTGCCAGACAGTTGGGGAGGTCAGGCCTCCGGGCTGGTCGAGTGTGCATAGGGAAACACCAGGGGGGAGGGCTCTTGCACAGAACTGAGGAGGGGGTCAGGCAGGGTAGTTGTACGATGTGTGAGTGGAAGAGGCTAGGCGGGGCGACTGTGCGTTGTGTGAGAAAAAGAGTGGGACACCCCTTAGGGTTTCATCTTAAAAAAATAATTAAGATAAAATAGTAAAAAGAAAACTCAATAATACTAATAATAATAATAATATTATTATTATTTCTTAATAATAAGTTCCATATTAATAATAATATTATTACTAATAAAATTAACAATAATTAATCATAATAATAAATTAATAATATAGATAATATTTTAAAAAATACAATTTCATTCATAATGATAATATTAATAATAATATAATAATGAAAATATTAATAATTCTCTTAACAATAATAATAACAATAATAATAATAATAATATCATTAATCATTCCTTAATTTTTTTTTTCAGTTTTTAACTAATTTTATTATTCTTGACACTGACCAGGCTACGCAGTTTGGCCACACGGTCTGCCAAATTGGGTGCCGAACATCCACTGGCCAAAATCTTACCCAAAAATTTTAAAATCTAAAAATTTTACCCTCGACTAAACCCAAACCTCAACTAAAAAAATCTGAGACCAAGAAAAGAAATAAATAATAGAGGGTCCGAGGTTGGGGTGTGAGGGGGTGAACCCATGACAAGTACGACCCATAGACCCTGAGGCATATATCCTTAGAATTGAGTGGCCCAAAAGCCCAGTGAGACAATACACATTATGAAACCAAGCCCAAAAAGGCCAAATCACATAGCCAAGATGACAAAGATCGGTCCAACAACCTGAGTGGCCAACAAAAGCACAGGCCTGAGTGTACTCATTTTTAATAATTCAATTTTACTCATTATTAACATTCATTCATTTAAAATTAAATATTCATTAATATTGTCAAAAATATATTTGTAAATAAATATTTATAATAAATATATTTATAAATGTATATTTACTATATTTATAAATTTATATATTTATAATTATGAATAAATAATTATTTTTTTTAAAAAAGTATTTATTTACTTATAAATAAATAATTATATATATTTAAATAATTATAGAATTTTAATAAATTTATTTAAATAATGAATATATTTGTATTTATATTTATATTTATATTTATATTTATTTATTTACACAAACATATCTATATATAATTATATAAATATATATAACAATATAAATATATATAACAATATAAATATATAAATATTATTTTTTAAGAAAGAATTTATATAATTATAAAGAAATAATTATATATTTAAATAATTATAAAATTATAATAAATATATTTACCCTATTTATATTTAAACTTATATATATTTAATACATATACATAATGATGATTTGGGGGGCACTCTCGGGAGCTCTCTGCTCTCGGGGGCACCCTAGGTTTTTCCGTGCGTTTTCTTCCGCTGGCTTTTGGAATTTGGATTTGTTAATCTCCGATGTGTTTAGTGCTGATGGCTTAGAGTTGCTCAGATGGTGGTCATTGACATCGATGGTGCATGGAACCTTTTAGGTCTAGTGTTAAAAAATAAGTTGGAAGAAAGAGAAGACGGTTAGAACCTTGATGTGTGAATCGGGTTCACTGTCCAAAAGGGTTTGATCCACCCCCACGTTGATGGTGTAGGGTTCTCGGTGGAAGTATCCCTCGAGGATTTCACCAAGGTTTGGGGAAAATCAAACACCAATTTTCGATTGCCCCGCTGCACTGATGTTGGGAGAACTCTGGAGAATTTCTTGGATTGAATTAAATTAAAACATAAGCGATCTCATCATTGCTTATTTATAGATTTGAAATGGTGTGAATTGCACCGGTTCGATCAAAGAACACATTGGTTCGACCGAAACAAGATAACACTTGGTGAGGGACACACCACTTCAATCTCACCATTTTGATCAAAGAACACATTGGTTCAACTGAAAAGACACAACTCTTGGTGAGAGACACACCGGTTCAAATTTGAAAAAACACTATAATTTAAATAAAATTATAACAACAAAATATTTTGAATAAAATATGAAAAATATATATAACAATCCCCCACTTGTATTCAAAAATATTAATTCTCCAGATCACAGGTGATTCATTATACATAATAAGGCTATCTTTCGATTTAAAACTTTACTTAGTATCAATAGCTCAAAGTTTATCAGATTTATAAGTTGTCGAAACATTAAACTTATTAACCTTTATAATAAATCGGAGAAATCATACATATAATGAAATTTCATCCAACATCTCATTTTAATAGCACTTTTAAGGCCATGTGCTTATATCCTTTTCATGAACTCTCTAAGGAGTAAACCCAATAACTCCTGTAAGAAGCGACACCACTTCTAAGTTCACATAGGCAAAATATTACAATGTGCTTCCGTTATTATAGAACATAACTCATTGAGTCCTAATATTTTGTTAAGAGTTTAAAAATCAACCTCTTTTCATAACAGACGATATTGACACCAAAAATTGGGGTTATTTTTGTCAATATCAACAATCATCTTCGTAACTTTTTTTTACCCATTAAACACTTTGATTGGGATCTACCTAAAGAAAGTGTCGGGTTTCCATTACTGAAATGATTTATTAAATAGGATTTAACCCCATTTCTTTATTAGTTTCATGAATAACCTCTCTCAGCAGAGATTTTTTAAACAGATCCGTAAGGTTTTTACACGATCTCACAAAAACAATTGTTATGGTACCATCTTGTAACAATTGTCTCACATAATCATGTCTTAAACTTATATGTCTAGACTTTCCATTGTACATGAAACTATATTCCCTTGATAATTTTGCTTCACTATCACAACTGATAGAGATAGGAGGCATCAGACTAGGCCACAATCTAATATCCAAAAATAGATTCCTAATCCATTCAGCTTCCTTTCCACATGCCGCTAAGGTGATAAAATCTGACTCCATGGTTGAATGTGAAATACATGTTTGTTTCTTTCTCACCCAAGAAACAGCACAACCTCCAAGAGTAAACAACCATCCTGAAGTGGATTGGTTATCACCAATACTGGTAATCCAACTTTCATCGGTGTATCCTTCTAATACAACCGGATAATCATTATAGTATAAACATAAATATTTGGTATTTTTTAAGTATCCAAAAATTCTTGTTATAAATCTCCAATGATCCAAACTAGGATTACTAGTATATCTACTCATTTTACATACCGTAAAAGCAATATCAGGTCTAGTGCAATGCATCGCATACATTAAAGAACCAATTACACTAGCAAATTCAAGTTGTGCAACAACTCTACCCGTATTTATAAAAAGTTTAACACTAGAATCAAATGCAGTATTGACATCCTTGAAACCAAGATGATCAAATTTATTTAACATTTTTTCTATGTAATGATACTGACTTAAAGAATAACCCCCACTATGTTTTCTAACTTTAATTCCTAGAATAGTATCAACTATTCCAAGATCCTTAATTGTAAACATAGAAGATAAGTAATTCTTTGTCTCAACTATACCAATCATATTGGTTCCAAAAATTAACATATCATCCACATATAAACACTCAATAACTCCATATTCTTTTTTAAACTTTTAATAAACACATTTATCCAAATTATTATGAGAAAAAACATTAGATAAAAGAATAGAATCGAATTTCTCATGCCATTGTTTCAGATCTTGTTTAAGACCATAAAGATATTTAAAAAGTTTACATACCTTGTTTTCATAACCTTGTAAAACAAACCCTTCCGGTTGTTCCATGTAAATCTATTAATTTAATTCTCCATTTAAAAAAGCAGTTTTGACATCCATTTGATGAACATATAAATGATTAATTGAAGCTAAAGAAAATAATATCCTTATTGAAGTAATTCATGCTACAGGGGCATATGTATCAAAATAATCAATCCCATCTTTTTATCTAAAATATTTAGCAACCAATCTAGATTTAAAATCTTGAATGTTACCATTGGAATCATATTTCTTTCTGAATACCCATTTACTACCAATAGGTTTTGAACCTCTTGGTAAATCCATAATAACCCAAGTATTATTCCCTATAATAGAATCCATTTCATCATTAATTGTTTCCTTCCAAAAAGCAACATCTCTAGAATACATGGCCTCTTTATAAGTCTTTGGGTCATCTTCTATAGTCAAAACCATAGGATACTTATTCAGAAATTGATTATTTTTATCTCCTTCAACAAGAAAAATTATGGAATCAGGAGAAATAAAATCTGGATGTAGATGTTTCTCCTTCCTAATTCTTGTACTCATTTTAGGTTCAACTCGAGAATCATCATAATTATCTACTATTATATTTGAACTAGATGGAGTACATGAGATAGGGATATGAGGAATCACATCCTCCACATCATCTTTATAAAACTTATTTTCAAAAAACTCTACATCCCTTGATTCAACAATTATATTTAGCTCCTAAATCCATAATTCTATATGCTTTGCTATTTTCTACATATCCAACAAAAACACCTTTAATTTCTCTAGGACCAATTTTAGTTCTTTTTAGATCAGGAACTCTATAAAAAGCTAAACAACCCCACACTTTGAAATAAGAAAGATTAGGTCTTCTTCCTTTCCAAATTTCTTAAGGAGATAACTTAGATTTTATAGATGCAATCCTATTATGAATATGACATGCAGCCAGTAAAGCTTCTCCCCATAAATTTAATGGTAACTTAGATTTATTAATCATGTAATTTACCATTTCTACTAAAGTGCGATTTTTCCTTTCAGCTAAGCCATTTTTCTGAGGTGTGTAAGGATCAGTTCTTTGGTGAATTATACCATTTTCTTCACAAAATTCATTAAACTCATTCATAAAATATTCACCACCTCTATCTGAGCGTAATATTTTAATCTTTTTTTCTAATTGGTTTTGAACTTTTACTTTATACTTCTTAAACACATTAAAGGCTTCATCCTTTACTTTAAGAAGATATATGTGTAAATATCTACTGCAGTCATCAACAAAAGTAATAAAATATCTTTTCCCTCCATGAGTTAACAAACCATTTAATTCACAAATATCAAAATGAACTAAATCTAATATATTAAAATTTCTTTTAACACTTTGAAAAGGCTTCTTAACAATTTTAGATTCTACACATGTTTCACATTTATTAAAATCTTTTTCAAAATTAATCAATTTTAACTTCTTCATTACTTTTAATGAATTAAAATTAACATGTTCTAAACGATCATGCCACAAATTAGAAGATCCAATCAAATAAGCAGAAGATTCATTCATATTATTAATAGACAGTTGATACATCCCATCATTTGAATACCCTTTTCCCACAAATATTCCTCTCTTCGACAAGATAACCTTGTCGGATTCAAATGAAACCCGAAATCCCTTTTTACACAAAAGGTCAACTGAAACTAAGTTCTTTCGAATTTTGGGAACATACAACACATTGAGTAGGGTCAACTTCTTCCCAGAATTAAATTCAATCTCTACGCTTCCCTTTCCATTAACATTGATGTGTGCATTATTACCATGATGTACTTCCTTCGCGATAGTACAATCGTCAAATGTTTTGAACATTGAATGATCCTTACACACATGAACCATTACTCCAGAATCTAGCCACCATCCCACCTTCATTGAAGTCATGTTGTCTTCAGATATCATAGCGACTAGATTTTCTTCAGTCAGCATATTTGCAGTGGGTTTGTCAACTTTTTTTCGATAGCGACATTCCCTTGAAAAATGCCATGGTTTTCCACTAACGAAGCAATATCCTTTCTTCTTGGAAGGATTTCCTTTCTTCTTAAATAGTTTAATCTTCTTCTTGAAATGTAAGGAAGAATTTTGTTGTTGCTTTCCCTCAACAATATTAACCTTGGTTTCAAATTGCGAAGCCATACCCTCGTCTCTCAACATGGATTCTTCTTCAATACGAATAAGTTTTTGAAATTTCTCTAAGGAAATATCATCACTTTTCCTAATAAGTGACTTACCTAAATCTTTCCACATATGAGGCAATTTAGCAATAATTGCACCCACTTGAAAAAATTCTGGTATATTTATCTTAAGGGGAAGAATTTTATTTACTATAACTTAAAGCTCATGAATTTTCTCTAACACGGGCTTGTTATCAACTATCTTATAATTTAGATACTTTGTAGTAAGAAACTTATTGGTACCTTCTTCCTCCACTTTATACTTGAATTCGAGTGCATCCCAAATCTCTCGAGTGGTCTTCATTTGGCGGAAGTAGTCATAAAGACGATTTGACAAAGTATTAAGAATGTGTCCTCGACACAAGACTTCATCATCTTCACATTTCTTCCTCATTTCCCGAATGTGCTTGACTTGAGTCATGTTAACAGGTGGATCGTCAGCCTTTGAAACGGTCTCATCGGGTATGGGAGGAAGATTCGGTT